>OX485808.1:43720320-44320320 GCA_950295325.1 Polytrichum commune | reverse complement strand
TAACTACACTTATGGCCATAACCAAATCCCTAAATATTATTTATTTACTCTCTCTCCCTCTCTTTTAGAGTCAAGATAACTAGCTAGACATAATTTCAAGACAATTTGTCACAATCAACTACCATTTGGAGAAGACAATCTCACAAGACAACAAGGGCTTCACACACAAAGATTTCAATTAGACTATGGTCCTTTGCGAGATTACAAGAGAAAAATATCCACTCTCTACTCAAGAGGGATTTCATATTCATGCAATTCTTTTGAGTCTTACTAACTACCCATTGACTATGGCCTACACTAAAAAATATGGAAGGGGAGGCTAGTAATTCGGCCATAAGGGGCACATCTATCCATAGCCATATTTTAAAAATTCAACTTCATTTTCTCACATGTTTATCGTCCATGCACTAAATCATCTCCTAACCTCAGCCAATAGTCATAATTGTACTTTTGGAACCTCGAGGGGTTCACTCCCTCTTATATTTTGCATACACGTGCGTTCGGGACCTATTCATTGGGGGGGGGGGGTATTTACCTTGCAAAAAAATATTATAAGGTGATGGTATTTTACATGTAAAAATCCTAAAAATATTATATGTGATGGTATTTTACATGTAAACATGTTTCATTATTTTAAAATCCCCTATTTTACATGTACATTTTTTATAAAAATTTATCTACAATGAATATATTGGACCCTATTTTTTATCGCACGTTGTTCTACGATTTTCGCGAGTGAACCCCCCAAGTTTGGAACTACTAACCTCCTTTCAATTAAGTAAGATTGTATCTCAAGATTTCTTACTATTTCTCATTCTTGAAAGGATTTTTAAACACACACACACACACACATATATATACACATATATATATATATATATATATATATTGAGAAAGGACCTTGCTAGCCAAAAAAGAAATGATAGTTGTGCACATGTTTTGTGCACATGTAAGATTTTTTGCTCCCTATGTTTAAAAAAGTTGAAACGTACGATCACTATGGGGCCTTAAAATCCCAAACCCCTTGCAAATACTTTGTTATGCAATCTTGTAAACTCATAGTTTTGTATGCAATGTTATGCACATGGGAGCTTTGTATGCAATATTATATAAACGCAATTTCATAGGCAATTTTGTATTGTCTAGTGTTCAGAGTCTCTTTTGTTGCTTAGCATATTGGTTGTGTATGTGCAATTTTGATTGCAAGATTCCCATTCTAGTGTTCATTGCTAAAATTAGTTTTGAATCTTGTCATTTGTGGGACCTTTCGTCACTCAAATGAACATAGGATATAAATAGTTAGATCATACTAAATTTTATAAGCAATGGTAGGGTAGTCTCAAATACAAAGCTTTAGAATTTTTGGAAAATATAATGTTGTCCCAAACCCAATATTTTTTACAAATAGCCTCCTTGTATTTAAGGGTTGAATGCACTTGATCAACAAGCATTACATATAGTGCATCCCCGGGAAAAAAATAAAGTTACGTTTGGCAAAGTTGTTGATTGACATGAATAGAATACTTGAAAATGCAAAGGAAGTGATGGAGACTCTAGGTTTCATCTCATGTAAGAGAAAACCATCTCACATGAAGCCCTAGTGAAGTCAATGCAACATGTTTTACCTTCAAGATGATTGGTCACATGTTGAGTTGATCAACCTCCAATATTTATGATACGTATTGTGAGTCACACTAATAACAAGGAAACACATCGCTGATACGCATAAGGGTCTAGTAACTACATATGGTGGGCACTTTGAAGGTCTCATCACATTGGTAAATCACTTCAACACTTGTACATTTTTGGTGCTATGAAGCTAGATCGATGAGCTATGACACATCAACACTTCAAAAAATCAAGTGTAATATTGTGGGTGCAAATTATTTACCAACCCATGCTATCAAAGGCCCAAGAATCAAATGATGATATCACCTTTAGATCATGCTCGTTGTTACAAATAAATAATTTATCTTGTCACTTGGCAGCAATGATTAGTCAAAGATCAACTACACATACCTTCAAAACATCTTTATGTCAATTTGATGTTTTCTCCCTTGATTCTTGGACATAGGGAGTGAGTTTATGCTCCTTGGATTCACATTCTCAAATGCTTTCAATAGATACCTTACCCACAACTAAAAGTGAAAGAATGAGAACCTAGTGATTGGATAAGATTCAAGTGTAGGTAGTGTTGCATGCTATTTTCAATATCTTCATGGGAAGTCATGTGGATCCCAAAATAATGTAATAATGCTTTTAATTTGGATATAAAAGTATAATTCATTTACACTCTAAACTCTGTAATATCAACCTCCTTAATGTCACTCCTTCTCTTACATCCCGATACCCTAGGAAATGGATGTTCTTTGTTTAAATATTAATCCTTGTTATCATGTTTCCTTCCCATATATCATGGGCTTTGTGGTTAAAGTGAATCATCAAAGAATTCAAACCACATGTTTGCATGCATCATGTTATCATCATTGTAATTATTATCATCATTGCAATGTTTGACTTTGTGTTATTCCAAAATGTCACATGCTACACCAAATTCTCTTTTATCACACATCCACATCAACACTACAAAACTCCTTAATGTCACATGTACTTTGGTTGCCCCAAGCGCAATATTACAGAGTTTAGAGTATATATATATATACACGTACACACATATGCATGACACACACCATTTCCAATACTAGATAATAAATGTGGTTCATAATCTTAACCTAATATCCTATTCAATATGGGTTGGAATTTATGTGTACTCACATTATTGATGTCAACGAACTATTGTTGAAATAATCTCTACAACAAAAGACGGGTGAGTTTAACATATCAGTGCAATTGTTTGTACGTTTGTACCTTGAACAAGACAACTACATGCAATAACACAACAAATTCCACTACATCTTAGGGCATGTTCACACTAATGACTAGTGACGAGCTAGTGACAATGACCACTGCTTTCTAAAAGCTCTCATTGACTGAAAAATGAGTGGGGTCTCACTTCATTTTACATGACCATGGGTGAGCAAGTCATAAATGAAAAGAATGACATGGCATCCTATTGATGTTGCCAAAATTAAAGCTCTTCATGCAAATTGTATGAAATTGTCAAAGATGAGAAGAACACTAAAATTTACATCATCATTCATATGTGGCTTCATCACTCCAATAGCTATCACTAGTGTGGTTATCTTGAAAATTTGAAAAGAGATTGGTTTGGAGAGGCATCTTTGAGTATGACATGTGGTGTGGCATGGAGACGCATGCAATTATGTTGATGTTAGTGCAAATGCATGTGAATTTAACTCATTGCTATTTGCATGTGAAATCCGCACGCAAGTTTCTGAATGTTGTGAACTTCAAAACAAATAAGGCAGTAGAGAAATGACCAGAGTTGGATAACATCATCAACAATTAATTTAAAGTAACATTAGAAATTAAAGCTAAGTACCAAATGATGCAACCCTTACCCTACTACCTTTTTCCTACCTAAAGATACAACCCAAGCATTTCAAATATATGAAAGTGTTCAATATGTCACAACCAATTATGTGGCATAGCCCACTTTGTATTTTGTTGTGGGGAAAGCCAATTATGTTTGAAGTAAATGACTAGTTCATGAATGACTGAATTGATCAAATCACCAACATATAGCTAATTAACAACAAAAACTTAAGTTGTAAGATGGTGTGAATCTAGAAACGAACACCAAATAGACATGTCATTTTAAAAGAGTTTGAACTACATGTTCAAAAATGTGCTAAGCTGGACAATGAGCATGATTGAGGGATCTATATGACCACAAGATTCCTCACTTTAATAAAGAATATGATACTCGTATGAGCTCCAAAAATTATGAGACAAATGTCTATGGGTGCGATTTGGATTTGCTGATCATCTTGCACTAATTGCGTGTTTCATATCTTGCGAGAAGTGGGTGCAGAGAGAAAAGCCCCCAGATAACACAGGTCTACCTTATGTTCCAATGATTGTTTGCGCCAAGAAGTGAGAAAGAAAGAAAGAAAGAAAGAGCGCCGTTTGTAAGTGAAGAAGAAGAGCTGCCATAGCTTGTCTGAACCCCACTCGCATCCACCGCAACAACCACAATGGCGTCGCCTGTCCGATTTCGGCACTTGCACGGTCCGTACTCCCCCTCGACCGCAATTTCTCTATGGTCTGTAAACCATGGAAATAACAATGCATGAGTGGTTATATTTGCTATGTCAATTTTCAGTGTTTGAAGTTCAAAACAAATTGTTAATCTATAATGGAGAAATTATTGTACTATCTCCCAGTGAAGGACCTTTTCTACTGTACTTTACTCTCTGTGGCCCACAACAGGCCACATCATCATCACAAAAGTGCCTCAATAACAAATACTCTTCTTCATTGGATTGTTGGGTGATGACCAAATTACTACTGTAGCCATGTTGTGATATGGTGAAATTGGGGTGGAAAATTTGGAGAAACTTGGGTCAAGTTCATTGCTGTTAGGTTTTGTAGCTAAGGAATTTCTCTCTGCTCTATGTTTCAGTTCTTTGTACCAGGCTTCATTCACTCAGAGAAGGCTTGAGTCATTCACATTGCAATGGGTAACATGTCCTTCCTGAATTGTGGGGTTTTTTTTGGATGTTACAGAGTGTTGATTGTGTTGTTTGTAGCCTCTAAAGTCACATGTCATCAACATTTGGTTTCACATTGATTCACTGGCATCTTTCTATAACCATTGAATCAATGTGCGTGCCAAATTGAGGGTTGCAGTTTGTTTTTATCTTCCGTATTTAATAGTTGCAGAAGAAATGCATGTCATCAACACTTGATTTGACATTGATTCAGTAGCATCAAATTACATCCATTGAAACAATGCGTGCCAAACATAGGGTTGCAGTTTTAATCTTTTGTTTCCACATGTTATAGTTATGAGGCCTAAAAGGTTGAATTATGATGAGTGGAATCAATGGGGAATGAATGTTGAGTTAGCATTGAGAAGATGTTTAACCCTGAGGAAGGGTAATATATCAATCTCAACTCAATAAGAAACTTTGGTTACTTGCATTTTGAGATTCAGTAGGTTAAATGGCTGGGAGTTGTTTTGATTTTCATAACAACTTTGTGCTTGCAAACGGGAAACCCTAATGAAAAAATGTTTGAAAGGAGAAATTTGGGTTGCAAGTTTTTTTGTCATTGAGGTATATATGTGACTCTTTTTTTTTGCAGGCTTTCGACATGCGTGGACCATGTTGAGGAAGTGGGAATTGCGACGGCATTCGAGTGGACGCCCTGGCCCTTTGGCTGCCTATAATGAGCTTGTAAAGAAAGCTGAATTGAAACCTGGCGACTTGGCACAGGTGCGTTCACAGCTCTCAATTTTATCTCTTACTTTTAGGTCTTAAGGTAGATAGATTAGCAAATCCAAATCAACTCGGAGGCCGTAGTCATTTTCCTCATAATTTTCGGATCTCATTATGAACATAGGTATCCTAAAAAGAAAACCAACCGAATAAGGGTTGTCTACCTTACGTTCCCCCGAAATTATGTTGACTTTTGAACCTGGAATAGTTAACAAATTGTAAGCATAGAGCCAGATCACTTTTTAACACATGTCTTATTGGTGTCCGTTCCTAGATCTACACCTAGCCACACATCACTCATATATAGGTGTTTGATTAAGGTAAGTAACTGAATTAGGTCCACATACCTTATGTGTAGAAACGTGCTCTCATAGGGGGACATCTTGAGTGAAAATTTCTTGATCACTATAGTGAGTGAGTGTTATGAATTGCTGCAGCTAGTATAGACTTGTGCAACAATGGATTGCCATCGAATACAGGAAAACCTAACACGTCATTTTAGGTGTCAATGGATTGCTTGCAAAACAGATCTGTGAGTCTGTTCAGTTTAGAGCTCAATCCTACATTTCTTAAGGTAGATGGGCCTTAATCTAACATTGGACTCAATTGGACACTTATGTTTGAGTGGTATGTGGTTTGGTGTGGATCTAAGAAAGGACACACATGTTTGTAAGAGATTGGACTACGTGCTCAAAATATGCTACCCATTCTAGGCTCAATAGTCAACATAAAGTGGAGCCAGTAATATGACCACTTAATGTTCACAAGGATCTTCACTTTGATAATGCACAAGATATTCATACGAGCTCAAAGAATTATGAGGCAAATGGCTGCCAGCATGATTTGGATTTGCTAATCATCTCAAACTAATCATGTGATTCATTATGTACGAGAAGTGGGTGCAGACAGAAAAGTGTCTGAATAACACACGTCTACCTTAGTTGAATCAAGACTCATGTATGGGATTGAATGATTCAGAGTCTATGTTTGCACTGAAAGTCTGCAACCATCTGAACCAGCTTGTGTGCTTCTGAATAGGAGAGGGCGGTGCAGGCACTTGACAAACTTCATCAAGATTTGTGCCAGGCTGAACAGTCCAGGTAAATATTTCTTTTGTATGATTTTCCTAGAACTGAGGTTCAAGTAAAACTGGAATTGTTTGGAAAAATTGGACTAAATGATATCCCTGTTTCTGGAGACTTACAATTTCTCCTTTTCTTTGTGATTCATTTTAGGTGTAAAACCTCAATACAATTGATGGAAGCAGCACCAAGGCAACTAAAATTTGAGACAAAATTTGCCTGTATAACCTTGGTTGCTTGGTTCTGAGCACATCTCGTTTCCTTAAGAACAATGATGCCACATAGAGATGTGACATAACTGAGAATGTCAGCATGGACGAATTTTGGAATTTCAGAAAGTCCTTTTCTACTTGAATCTTTGTTCTAGTCATACCACTAGGCACAGACACTCTCAATTATCTAGTGATTTTCTAGACACATGGTATGCATGATTTCTCCTTTCACTTCCTCGAAAATTTGCTGTATTTTTTGGGACGGGGGGGGGGGGGGGGGAGAGAGAGAGAGAGAGAGAGAGAGGCCAACTGTAGGTTGGGATGTAAGTAGATTGGCATGAATGAGAGATGCTTCACTCTTGATCAAACTTGGGCTCATATGTAAACCCAGGTTTAACGGAGGTAAGTATGGGACATGCACTCCTACCTCCTGTCCATGGAAGGGTCACTCCCTTGCAGAGATTTGAACCACATGAGGTAAAGGGGTATTTTCAGGGAGCTATGAAGTAATGATCATATTCATCAGATATTGCGTTTATTTTCTGGATATTCTTGGAATATGTCTAGTATATCCTCAATATTAATTCCAGATCCTAAAATTTTCTACTATCCTATATATTTTTACTTTGAAACATCAAATGGGACCCTATCTTCTTCTAGTGGAATGCCGGTTACCTCGCTCCTGTCGGATGTGGTCTCTAACCTGGCATATATTACAACAAAATGACCAAAGTAAACAAATACTGCGTGTGCCCGCCCCACAAGGCCATTCAGTGTCAATTTGGCCCCACTTTCATGTTGCAAACAAATTTTTTTTCTCGCCTTAAAGGTGGGTGTATTTATTCCAAAAATTTGTTACCTAAAAAACTTCTTGCCTAAAATGATGGGTGTAATTTTTTGGTTGCAGGTGGTGGGGGAGCAAGGGAGTGACAAAACGAGGGTTATACTTGCATGGGACTGTGGGAACTGGCAAGACGTTCCTGATGGATCTCTTCTACAATCACGTCCCCGTGCAACAAAAGAGCCGAATGCACTTCCATTCTTTCATGTCTGCTTCCCTCTTAGCACCCTGGCTTGTTTCATGGTCACCTTCCTGCATCGTTACATGCTCCATACATGCATACAGGCAGGCAGGCAGGCATCTGTTTGTTGCTGATAGTGGGATTAACCGGAAGCTGGCAGGCTTGATGTGCACAAGCGGCTTCATAAACACGGAAGAGCTGACAATGCAGTCCAGAAGGTGGCCTCGCAGTTGTTCGAACAAGCACATTTGTTGTGTCTGGATGAATTGGAGGGTTAGTGATTCCAATCTCATGGACTCTTTATCTCTAGGAAATGATTTGCAACAAAACATCTGTCAACAATCTTTGGTAGCCACCTCTGTAATGGAATTTGCTGTTTTTGGATGAATTAAAGGGTTTATGATTCTTAACCTCATTTACTCTTTAACTCTTGGGAATAATTGGAAACAAATACAAGGCAACAATTTTTGGTAGCCACTTCTTTCATGGCATTCCTCTGAGAAGTTTCTGCCTCCTTGCCTCCCATGTATTGCAAGGAACACAAGTGGAAAGGTAAATTCACTTTACTTCCTGGCGTGAACATATGAATATCAACATTGCCTTAGTTTTGAATGAAAATGCTGTCATAATAAGGAGGATAATCAGCCGGCTGCATTTCCTTAGTGATAATGCTAGAAGACACTCTCCTTCTCATTTTCAAATCAGCATTTGGAAAGACAGGGCTTGGAGACTGCAATATTGGGCAAGTGATTCACACTCCAGGATTGTCAAAATCAAAGATTGCCCTCACTTTCCATTTCCCAAGGAACTGGTACTGGCGAGTTGCATTGTTCTGCAGCCTTTTTCCTTTTAATGTATCACAGGGAACTGTGGAGGTCACTGATTGTTCAATCTATGTTGATGTGGTGCTTGTGTTTATCACAGTGACAGACGTTGCTGATGCTCTCATGCTGAAGCGCCTATTTGAAATTCTCTGGCCTATGGGTATGATTGTGGTTGCCACCTCCAACACTGTGCCTGATCTACTCTATAAGAATGGCCTCAATCGTCACCTGGTAAGTCTCAATATTATAACTCTATCTACTCCTTTTATTGGGCCTGCACATTTTGGCGTCTATGTAACCTATAGTTGTAGGTCCAATTTATTCCAGTTGGGTCCCACTACACTAATTTTGGGTCTCTAATATCTTTTCAGTGTGAAATCCGCTGAAATCAGAGCTTTTCAGCCTACAAGTTATTTCACTACGTTTTCAGGTTCCCATTGGATAAGTTTATACAGACACCACAAAGCTCTAGCCCTTTCATTCCGGAAGATATGCATATACACACTCAAAAATCGATTTCTTATTATAGTCTTGAATCAAGAACGCCTGTATGTCTGATTTCCTGCCATGGCTGAAACCCTAAACCCTAAATTTTTGGTCTTCACAGTATGACAGGGTGGTAAATTTGACTTGGTATTGTTTCGAGTTGTTATTTCTTAATTAATGTAAATGACTTGATACTACCTTTTGTACATTTTCAGATCTCAATTACAATTTTAACACACATGTCGCGCCAGTGAGATGATTGGTCATATCTTGTGTAGTGTGAATTTTTTAGAATAGAAGTTAAAGCTACTATGTAAGCCTTGTCACTTTCAGCAATTTCTAAAAAGGCAATGTAATTTCTGGTCATGGGTTTATGAGACCATTTTTATTTAGCCATCAAAAGTGGGAGTTTCCATGCCTCAAAACCTGCCTGTCTACACTTATGGTTGTGTATCCTGGACAGTTTCTACCTTTCATCAGCCAGCTAAAGGAGTACTGCAATGTCTACAGCTTAAATTCAGTTGACGGAACTGAAATTGACTATCGGCGTCGCCATGCTCAAAGACCAAGTCTGCTCTACAACTCCCCTTTGGGGAAATCTGTTGACAGCACTATGGACAAGATTTTTCTGCAGCTCACTGGTGCACAACCTCATCCTGTACTCA
Organism: Polytrichum commune; assembly: GCA_950295325.1. Taxonomy (NCBI): domain Eukaryota; kingdom Viridiplantae; phylum Streptophyta; class Polytrichopsida; order Polytrichales; family Polytrichaceae; genus Polytrichum; species Polytrichum commune. The sequence goes on along the minus strand of OX485808.1, from coordinate 44,310,666 downwards.
TTGAGATTTTAAAGAAAAACCCATCAATTTCACTTTCTTACTAAATTGCTACACTCAAGTTACCCTTTGACTCAATGTGACTTTTCACTTTCCAATGATTTTTCATTGGTTGTTTCGCCTACAAGATCAGTAATTTCTTTCCACTTGTGATGCATGCTTGGAACTAGTGTTTGAATCTAAATGAAGAGCAACTCATTTTCAGGTCATTGAGGACCAAACTCAATTTAGCACCATCTTGGCCTGCAAAATGAGTTTGACCCTCAATGAACCAATATAGAAATTGTTCTTCATTTATACCTCCATATTACCTCCAAGCACGAGTCGAAAACTTGCCAAACATGTAAGGTGTTGTATGCAAAGCAATCAACTCCTGACCAAAAGTTATGTTGAGTTAGAGGGTAACTCTACTACCACCAAAAATATGTCTCCTGTCAGGGCTCATGGTTCTCAAAGTGGTTGTGCTTCTACCTCTTTACACATGCTATATACATATTTCATGCTGAAATTAGCCATGACTAGGTCAAGCTCAAAACGAGTTGCACTTTATAACTTGCCAGTGGTTACTAACCATTGCCATATTTTCCTTGATACAAGGTGGAGTGGAAGGGACATCCCAATCTTTGAAGGTGGCTATGGGTAGGCAGTTCAGTATTTTTTCTGCGAAAGATATTGCACGAGCTTCATTTTCTTCTCTGTGCGAGTCTGCACTTGGGGCTGCTGACTACTTTGCACTTGCTGGGAACTTCAAAGTTTTACTGATTGACAGGTAAAATATAATAAAATTTATTTTCTAAGGTTTTATTTGAAAATTATCAAATGTTTTAGCTGAAAGAATATCATCTCAACTGTGCACCTTATATGTACAAGGTGAAGTTTTCACCGCAGCTACTACTTTGAATGTCAGGTCTAAGAGTAATAGTAAGCAAATGAATTCTTCTAATTATTCAATAGTACACAGTTTTTTAATTGACAGTGAAAATGGTCTGTTTGTATGTACAGAAGTTATATCTTTAGAGCTTTAGTGGCCTCTTGCCTCTCTTCATCATTAAAGCAGGTGGGCCTAAAGCAGACACTTGTAGCTCTGTACCCACTTCTTCAAGGATATTAAACACAGAATTAGTACAAGAAGATTGACAAATCCAAATTGAGGCTGTCACCATTTTCCTCAAACTTTTCGAAGCTCATTTAAGTATTTTATTCATTATCAAAGTGAAGATTCTTTCTTGTTGATGATCTTATAGATCAAGCCTTTTATGTTGATCACTATTGAGCCCAAAATGGTTAACAGATTGTGACCATGTAGTCGCAATAACTTTTTGGTGTCTATTCTTAGATCCACACCTTACCACACCACTCAAATATAGTTGTTTGATTAAGATAAGTAACCGAATTAGGCCCTTGTAAGGTAGACATCCTTTATTTGGTTACTTTTCTTATTGGGACACCTATATTTGAGTGGTATGTGGTAAGGTGTGCCTCCAAGAACGAACACCAAAAAGGCATCGTGTGTTGAAAAGAAATTGGAGTCTGCTCGAAATATGAAAACCATTCTAGGCTTTATAGTCAACACAATGGGGGTTGAGGGGGGCTATATGACCATTTCATGAGCACGAGAATCTTGACTTTGATAATGAATAAGATATTCATATGAGCTCCGAAATTATGAGGAAAGTGGCTACAGCCTCGATTTGGATATGGTAACCATCTTGTACCAATTATGTAGTTCAATTCCTGGAAGAAGTGGGCTAATCAGACAAAGTAACCATTTAAGACCCATCTCCCTTATCTTACATTTTTCACAATGCAGGATTCCTCGGCTGGGTGACCAAAGTCGTGAGAATTCAGCACGCCGCTTCATTACTCTTGTGGATGTCCTTTATGAGGCAAACACGGTGCTCATCTGCTCTGCTTCTGTTGCTCCCGATTCTCTCTTTCTTGACCCCTCTGATGAGAAGAAAATATCAATGGTTGGGAAAAAAACCGTCAATGAGGCTAATGACTCCAGTGAAGATGATAAAAAAATTCATATTATTGGTGAGGGAGGTGCCTCTGGTAGGTCAACATTGATGATTGGTAATGTTGAATGGAGTGCCACTGGAAGAATGGGGGCATCCCTGGCTAGTCTGGCAGGGGGCAGTTTCACAAAAAAAGCGACTATTCGTGCAGTCTCCCGTCTTTTGGAGATGCAATCCGATGCATATATTTCTAAATCAAGGATGAGAAATGTCTTACAACTGTTAGAACAGCTTGGTGGCGGTGGCGGCTCATCAAGCTCATCTTAGGAGTCAGGTAAGTGGACCCAATTTTGTTATTTATCCTAACTAGACACCTATATATGAGTAGTTTGTGGATAGGTGTGGATCTAAGAACGGACACTAAAAAGATGTCATGTGGATAAAAGAGATTGGACTCCATGTTCAACAATTGTTCACCATTCTAGGTTCAATAGTTCAACATTATTGGGGGACCTCTATGATCATCTAAGGAGAATGAGAATCTTCACTTTGATATTGAATCAGACATGCATGTGAGCCTCAAAAATCACGAGGTTAATGGCTATACCCTCAATTTGGATAGGCTAGTCATCATCCTGTACTAATTTCGTATTTAATATCCTAGGAGTTGTGGGTGCAGAGCTAAAATTCTCCATTTTAAGTCCACTTAAGGTAGACAACCCTTATATGGTTGCTTTTCTTATTAGCACACCTATATTTGAGTGGTAAGGGTTATATGTGCCTCCAAGAATGGATACCAAAGAAACATGTGTTGAAAAGAGATTGAATTGTATGCTTTAAATATGATCACCATTCCAAGTTCAATAGTTAACATAATCAGGGGGACCTATATGACCATTTAATGAGCACAAGGATCGTCACTGTGATAATGAATAAGATATTCATGAGTTCTGAATATTATGAGGAAAGTGGCTATGGCCTTGATTTAAATTTGCCTTGATTTAAATTTGCTAACCATCTCGTACTAATTTGGTGTTTCTATCCTAGGAGAAGTGGGCTAGTTGGTAAAAGTAATCAGTTGAGGGCCAACCACCTTACTTTTAATCTCTTTGTCTGAAGCCTTTGGCAATTTTTGCAGGAGTAACTCCGAATGGAGCGAGTTATTTAATGTTTCCTAAAGAAACACCATGACAGCCACGTTTTCTAGCTTGGAAATGTCACATCAAGCTTGTGGGGTTTGGGCAGCATGGACTCACCAAACCAGTGACCAGAGGTTTTCTTCAGTCTGAAAATATGTCATGGAAGTTTTGAATACCTTGCTTTTGTGAACAAATCTATATTCAGCATCAACCCTCTACAATCTCGACACACAAGTTTTGACACAATCTCTGAAGTGGGAATGACAATGGTAATAGTTGTGCAACAAGCATGACTCCAAGCTAATTGATCACTGGGCTTAGTGTTATCACTGGTAACTGCAATAAGTGACAGGAAATTGATGTCATTTTCACCTCACTACAGTCTAACCTTGATAATGTCACCCTTGTTAATGGGACACCTTGATACTGTCACCTAAAAGTTTGAAACCGATTTTCTTAGTGTAAAACTCCCTCGTTATTATCCCTATCACCCTTGTTAATGTCACTATTTTTTTCCAAAATCCGTAGTGTAAATGTGATAATATCAAATATGGATGGATTGTATGTGATGGTTGGATGGACATATTGTAGTAGCCAAAAGGGTCATGAGCCACCCCTGTGATAAATGCAATGTTATTCAAAGGGTCATGAGCCGCCTCTGTGCACCAACCCTGAACGGTGCTGTCTATACACGGCACTCAAAGGTGTTGTCTTTGACGGCGCTGCCAAGACTTCTTGGCCTCTATGCACCCCACCTTCCGTCACATGTGTTCACCTATGTGTCTTTGAGGGTTTCAGCTTGTGTGAAGTAATTTAGGATGTTAAGTTCTACGGTTTAGCTGAGCTGGTACAGAGTAGTGTCGACTTAAGCTAAATTAGTTCAATTGGTTTGCAATGTAGAAATCTCAAGATATGTGGCACGGTCTTCACTGTTTCTATAGTCAATAGTCGCATAGGAGAATCTAGTAAGATCATAAGTGTTAGCCGCTCATCCTAAGTGGGCATTCAATTAGGAACAATCTTCTAGATTAGTTAGTCAAGCTCATAAGTAGAAACAATCTTCTAGGTAGGTTAGTCAAGCTCATAAGTAGAAACAGTCTTCTAGGTAGGTTAGTCAAGCTCATAAGTAGAAACAGTCTCCTAGGTAGGTTAGTCAAGCTCATGGTCGAGCTCACTTGTATATAATGAACCATTGTTCATTTGGAATTTAAATGCACACTTTCTATCATAGGCTTGTGTTTCTTCATGCAGTGCAGGTGTTCTTCGTTGTGTTGTTGTTTTTGTTGTTGTTGCTACATTGGAAGCTAGTGATTGGCTGATCTCAATGACACATTGTGATGTGCTCATGTTGTTATTCACAATTTTGAATTATATTTTACATTCAAAAACATTGAAGTCTTGTGTTTGTTTTTTTTTTTTTTTTTACATTGTAATTTCATTTTGATTTTCTACCTTTTTTTTTTTTGATAATATCACATTATGCACAAATCTTCAAAATGTGACATTATCAAATATGTCACACCTTGTTTATATCACACTTTCTAGTGAAACGGATGGTGTGATATTATCAAGGTTAGACTGTATATATTATGAACTACAAATCCATCATTTGGGAGGTGACCAGTGAGAGAATGGGAGTAGTTGGATTTATTAGTTCCTTCTACTTCTTCATTGTAGATAGTCTTGAGCTTGTAAGTTGACCTGCAATTTAATAACAGATGCATCTTCCACTTTTTTCACAAAGAGTTGTCTCACCTAAGGTAAGTCTGCCTAATTTGGTTAATTCTCTTAATTAAACACCTACATTTGAGCGGTATGTGGTTAAGTGGGGGTTCATGAACAGACCAAAAAGACGTGTTCAAAAGAGATTGGACTACGTCCTTATACTTTAATCATTCTAAACTCTATAGTCAACATAATTAGGGGAACTTTTATGACCATTTAATTAGCATGAGAATATTTACTTTGGTCATGAGTATGGTATTCATACGAACTTCGAAAATTATGCAGATTAGTGGCTATGGCTCTAATTTGGATTTGCTAACCATCTCATACTAATTGCATGTTTGATAGCCTAGGAGAAGTGGACTAGTTGGGAAAAGTAACCATTTACAACGCATGTATCTTAGACTTTCTTCCAATTGGACCATCTCTATCTCGTGGGGGCTACTACACTCCATACTCTAGGAACTTTGCATGTCTAACATCTTCGTGGAATTGTAGTCCCATAAACCTTATCACTTTTCAGACTCTAAAATCTATCTCATTTCATTTCATTTCACTAGGGCCACAATAGGCTAGAATTTGAAAAGATGTGGAAGTTTTTGTTTGAAAGAAATAGGAGACAAGCAAATTCATTATCAATATTGAAGGCATTTACATTCCACCAACCAAAAATGCAGAGAGCTCAAAGTTTACTAAATGCAGGCGCAACTTAGAAATTCATTGTAGTCAACGATGTTGTCCACTTGCACAACATTGAAAGTTAAAATACATTCTCCTCACATCGGGAAGTAGAGATTTTTTTTATTTTGGAGCCTGAATCAATATCTTCCTCACCTCTGATTTCATCAATTTCAAATTCTTTGGTCCTCATTTGCAAATGCTAACCTGCTGAAGCTTCTAATGCTCAAATCCATTGGCTGGATAGTTCCAGAGTTGGAGGTGTCCACATTAGCCTCATCAACCTTAAGATGGAACAGCTTCCATTACACAGTTTAAACATTTTCAAACACGGCAACACCCATGCAGGAATAACTTTTCATATAAAGAGTTACTTTACAAGAGGGGCAGTTTCACCCAAACACCCTTTTGACTCGGCATAAAAATCAGTACCCCATTGATTGAATTACGCTACAACCTACCAGAAAGGAGAATCTTTTGAGCTTAAAGCTCATTAACACAGGCTCATAATTCAGGACCTTTCCCGAGATGCTGCTGTTCCTTATTATTTCTTGGCATCCTCAACAGATTCCTACCTTGCTTTGAATCCGTGTGTTGAAGTTAAATCAAGTAGTCTTTTTTTCCTGCTAAATTGCTTGAGATGTCCTCGTTTAAATTGGGAGCTAATGTGCGCATTACTGCCACTGTGAAGGTAAAAGTATGTCCTGAACGTACTTGTTTACTCCTGCTTGCGAAGTACCGGTTACAGACATTTTGCGTGCAAACACACAGTAATTCTGCAAGAGGAGAATTTCTTGAAGCATTTGCTGTCAGCAGGTGACGGTAACTGGAAAGAAGTGCTTAACTTCAACCAAATGGCCTGGAATTTGAGTTGGAAATTGGAGCTGCTTTTGAGCATTTAAATCTGGCTATACTGTTGCAAGCTGATGAGCCGTGTGTATGCGCCATCAGACTTGGCAACAAGTTCATTGTGTGTGCCCTCCTCAATAATCACGCCCTCCTGAATAACAGCAATGCTGTCTGCATTCCGAATTGTTGAAAGCCTATGTGCTACGACAACAGATGTACGTCCCTGAATGGAAGAAAATGCCAAAAAGTATACCATGAATTAGAAAGCTTTTGATTTCACTAGAATACATACTTGAGATTGTGTGCACAACAATAACTTCGGTCTATCTAGAATTGGAGGTACACTCTCATACTGTTTGGTAAGTGGGCCTCAGACGGACAACTTTAGCTCTGCACCCACTTCTCTTAGGATATGAAATGAAGTCAAGGTTGTAACCATTTCCCTTGTAATTTCCGGAGCTCATAAGAATATCTTCCTTATTATGAAAGTGAAGATCATCTTTCTCAATTGATCATAAAGGTCTCCCCAATTATGTTAGCTACTCAGCCCACGATAGGTAGCAAATTTTGAGCATCCAGTTGAATATCTTTTAAAACACATGATCCATTTTTGGTGTCGAATCTTAGATCCACACCCAACCACACACCGCTCGAATATAGGGTGTCAAATTTAGATAAGTAACCGAATTGGGCCCACTTTCTACCTTACAGACAAAACCATAAACTTAAAAGCTTGGAGAGAAAGATCCTCACCTGCATTAGTCTATCCAATGCCTCTTGGACGATCTTTTCGGACTCGGCATCAAGAGCACTCGTAGCCTCATCGAGAAGCAAAATGGCTGGGTTTTTGAGCACTGCTCTGGCAATTGCCACACGTTGTTTTTGACCACCGGAGAGTTGGACCCCCCGTTCGCCAACCTGGGTGTTGTAGCTGTTGGGCAGAGCGCTGATAAAATTGTGTGCGTTGGCGGCCATAGCAGCCGCGTGAACCTCTTGCTCCGACGCGTCTTCACGCCCGTACAAGATGTTTTCATAGATTGAGGTCGCAAACAATGCGGGCTCTTGTGAAACAAGTGCAATTCGTCGGCGCAAGCTTTTTAGGTTGAGCTTGCGGATATCTTTCCCGTCAATGAGGATTCGGCCCACCACCGGGTCGTAAAACCTCTCAATAAGTGCAATCACAGAGCTTTTTCCTGAACCACTCGAGCCCACAAGGGCAAGCGACTTTCCGGCCCTCACCTTGAGGTTCAATTCCTTGAAAATGGGGACATCAGGTCTCATCGGGTACGTGAAAGACACGTTCTTGAATTCGATGTCGCCCGTGACGGTTTCAACAACCTCAGCATTGGGATCGTCTGACTCAATTTCGGTGCGGCGGTCGAGAACAAAAAACACGGATGCCAATGCTTGACCTCCCTTCATAATGTCGGGCGCAAGTGCGAGAGTCTCGGCGATTGCGAATGCGGCGATGATTAGAGCCAGGAACACCTTGATGACGTTGTTGAATTTCGCCTCTCCTGATTTCACCAACTTCGCACCATACCATAGCCCAAGCGCATACGCACTAAACATGAAAAACTGAGAAATCCCATACGCCATACCTGCAACCTGGAAAATGCCACATGCATCGTAGTTTTCATTCAGCTGCAAAGCCTGACAGGCGCCATCACTTGCTGAGTACCTAAACCCTAAATCCCCAATTTACCTCAAAAACTATACTGGTGTCATCGAAGTGTCCAGTCAACCTAACCAGAAAACCTTCCATTTTACCAGGCATCTCCACTTTCAAGGTAAACAGAATGATGTGATTGGCAGAGGCATGGTTTTCCAGTACAACTTTTCACCACATCTAAATAGATTTGACTAAGAAAGCTGAAGATACTTGCAACAAGAGATTTCTTAAACCAACAAAATGGATTAAAATTTTAGTTCAAACTCGAAGTAGATTATACCTGTCCACGGAGATACCCCCTTTTTAAAGGTGCTTGGAGCTCATACTCAAAAAGAGAGGTCACTTTACTCTCAGCGTTGAAGGCAGCCACAGTGCGAATGTTGCTTACAGCCTCGCCCGCCACCTGGCTAGCTTTGGCCTGAGCTGATGCCACGTCTCCAGAGAATCCCTTCAAAAACATTTGCTGCACCAACAACAATACCAAAGTCTCTATTAGCAAGGAACCATGATTCAAGTTAACAATAGCTAGAGCATTGTAGTTGCTGGGATTGTGTACACTTCAGAGGGACACTTTACACTAGAGCTTGAGGGCCTAAAAGAACAAGGGAGTTTGAATGGATAACATGCCTACATAAACTCCTATGTGGCATGGATATGGGTAATGTTTCATGGTCCATTGGATTTTGAAGCAAGCCCACCTCAAAGAGGTGGGTCTAACACAAACCCTCAAAAACCTCACAACATTTTGTTCATTATAGCTTATTGAGTAGAAGGGCCCACATGAATAGTATAGTAATCAAATAGCATTCAGTTGAGAGCCTGGTTTTGCACGTCTTTACACTACACGTGAAGGCACGTGACCACACAAATTTCAATTTCAGTATTCCATGATATAGCCTTCGGACGAATTTCAAGGGCCTTCCCAAATTCCTGTCACAGGCCTCAGCCATAGTGTAAAGTGGCCCTTACATAGGCAGGGAATAAGAGACAAAAGGGAATGAGAACAAACGAGAAATGTGGGACAGGCTTGTTACCTCAATAATTGAAGCAGTTACTAACAGTGGGAATGTAGATAAGATGACAAGGGTCATCTTCCATTGCAACGAAAAGCCGATAATTGCTGTTGCCAGCAACAGAGTGAAATTCTGCACCACCAAGGAAATACGGTCACCTATGGCACCCTTCACAGTGGTGGCATCTGCTGACAAGCGGGACGAGACTTGCCCACTGTTGTTCTCATCCTTGTCGAACCAACTGATTTCGTTTGTCAAAATGCCTGATCAACCCATAAAACAAACAAACCACCCAATTATTTGAATGGAAATATATCCTTGTATGCATCAAGTTTCAAACAACACTAGCAGATAACAGTAACTAGTAGCCCACACTAAGGAAATAAAGACAGATAGCTCATATAGCTCCTAAAGACAGAGCTCATACTCTAAACATAAGGTACATGAACCTTATTTGGTTACTTTTTGCTACCTTGTACTACTCAGATTCATGAGGTAGAAATTTCTGTGTGTCCACAAATGTATCTGGAGAAGCCAGGATCAATTCCAGAAAAGTTTAAAGCCAATCTTGAATTGTCATGAATTATCAAAGTCCACTGACAGTGAGGCACAAGAAGGCTACAGAGGTCCCCCCCCCTCCCCCCCAATTATGTTGATTATTGAGCCTACAATGGTTAACAAATTATGAGCATGTAGTCCAACCTCTTTTAAACACACGTCTTTATGGTGTTCATTCTCAGATATGAACATAACCACCCACCACTCAAATAGTTAACCAATATTAAGGTAAGTAACTAAATTAGACCCACTTACCTTAATGTAAGCAAAAGGAAGCAACCAAGAATGAGAATGAAATGAAAAGCAGATTCAAAACATAATGGACTAGCTAATTTAATGATCTTGGAGTTACATACTCAACCTGATATAAGCAACCGGACACCATTTGAGAACGAGAAACAAATGGAAAGCAAATAAACATGCAGCAATAGGGCCAACATCCATACATGGAAGCCTATTGACCAAACTTTATGTGAATACGAACCCATAAAAACTGATTCCACATGAATTAAACGATACAAGGCGATGGAGCTTACGTGCAAACATGAGTTCCCGGACGCGCTTCACCAGATTCTCTCCCATGATTCCAAAGAAGAAGTGTTGGGCAAAGTAGCCAAAAATGGCAGCTCCTCCAAGGCCGACGAAGATCAATGCATACTTGGAGACATCCTTTTGCATCTGTTTGTAGTTGGTGTCATAATATGCATACAAAACGCTGCTGATTACTAATGCAAACCCAGGGTTCATAAGACCTGAGCAAATTGAGCCGAGGGCACCCACTAATCCATAGCCCCATTCAGGTCTATTCACTTTGAGAAGTCGCCACATGGTTGCAGCGGGAGGAGGTGCATTTTCTTCCTTCCTGATCGACCCTTCAGACATGCCATCAGACATCGTGCTGTGTTGCCGGCTCAGCCTTCTCCCCGATTTTGACATCAACGACATCGACAGCCTGTGTTTTAAACAAAAAATAGCCATTAAACAAACATGCAACAGAAACAAGGATCCAATGTCAAGAAGTAACGGGAAGATCAAGCAAATTTTTGTCTAGCATGAAGTCCTAAATTTCAGGAGTTCTAGGCTTTAGGATTAGGGCTTTAAAAAGTCTCAACTTCAAGAAGGTGTTCAAGAACTAAGACAGTTCAGCCAAATTATTGTCAAGCATGAGGTCCTCACCTTCAAGGGTTCAAGGCTTTTTGGGTTAGGGTTTAAAGAAGTCCTCAACTTGAAGAAGGTGTTCAAGAGCTAAGACGATTCAGCCAAATTGTTGTCTGGCATAAAGTCCTCAATTTCAAGGGTTCAAGGGTCTAGGGTTTAGGGTTTAAAGAAGTCAACGTTTCAAGAAGGCATTCAAGATGTAAGACAATTCTCCCAAATTGTTGTTGAGCATGAGGTCCTCAATTTTGAGGGTTCAAGGGTTTAGGGTTAGGGTTTAAAGAAGTCTTCAATTTTTCAATAAGGCATTCAAGAGCTAAGACGATTCAGGCAAATTGCTGTCTAGCATGAAGCCCGTAATTTCAAAGGTTCAAGAATTTAGGATTTTAAGGAAGTCTTCTACTTCAAGATGGCAGTTGAGAGCTAAGACAATTCACTGAAGTGGATAGAAGCAACTTTGCCATACCTGCCAGAATCCCTTCGGGAATTGCCACGTGAGAGCACGGTTTCTTGATCTTTGGCTTGAGCCATGCCCTGAAGACGGACGAGAGAACTGTAGGCACCATTCTTGGCCAACAGGGTGTCGTGGTTGCCCATTTCCACTATGGCCCCACTCGACACGACAGCAATCGCATCGGCTTTGCGGATAGTGGAGAGACGATGCGCGACCACGATCGTGGTGCGACCCACCATCACATTGTCGAGAGCTTGTTGCACAATCTGCTCAGAGCTTGCATCCAGCGCACTTGTGGCTTCATCCAAAAGAAGAATGGTAGGGTTCTTGAGGATCGCCCTAGCAATTGCTATGCGCTGTTTTTGACCGCCTGACATTTGGACCCCACGCTCACCCACCTGACGATGCATAACAAAACAAAAAAATCATAAGTAATTTTGTTCTCTATTGATTTCATCATCGTCTTAGCATCGTCAGGATGTGATCAAATTGCAAAACTTGGAGAAAGGAAGTCAATGAGAGTTAGCTCCTCGGCTGACAAAAGGTATGGGAATATAACATGATGAGTACTTACCTGCGTGTTATAGCCCTCTGGGAGTTGGGAAACAAACATATGAGCGTTGGAGGCTTTGCATGCCTCCTCAATCTCCATGTCTGTGGCATCTGGTTTTCCATACAGAATGTTTTCCTTGATGGTCGTCGCAAAAAGTGCAGGCTCTTGGTTCACAAGCCCAATCTGTCCTCGAAGCCACTTGAGCTTCAACATCTTTATGTTTGTTCCATCCAACAGCACTTCACCTGAAAGCAGAAAGAATAATGATACTTACATTTCCAAATCCTGAAAATTTCAAGTTAAGTTGGAAGCTTCATTACAACATGAGTTGAAAAGCAACCACTACCTGCAAAGTTGATTCGTTGGAATCAATTGTTGATGAATCATGATCATGTTCCAACAAAATCATGATTCATGAACATGAGTCAACATGAATTTCAATAACAGTATGCTTGACTGATATTCATAATGTCATGGTTCATATTCAAAATCACCAATCTGATTCGGCACGCATAATTGGTGAAACCATACCTAACAATCTTGCACCAGCACCAATTTTGCTTTATGGAAATACTAGAACATAAGTGTTTTCTCACCATTGCTTGGATCATAAAACCGTTCAATCAAAGAAACTACTGTGCTCTTGCCAGAACCACTGCCACCCACAATGGCAACCGTCTTGCTCGCTGGAATTGTGAGCGAGAAATCCCTGAAAATGAGAACGTCCGGCCTCGATGGGTAGCTGAACTCCACATTCTTGAACACAATGTTCCCCTGCACTGATGAAAGCTCCTTTGCCCCTGCAACCTCGAGGTTGATCGTGGGTTTGTGGTCTATCATTTGGAAAATCTTGAAGGCTCCCGCTTTTGCCTTTGCAAACGCGGTCACATTTGGCATCGCTTGACCTAAAGAGCTGCAATATAAGGGCAAAGTGCATTCTTCTAAGTATCAATGTACAAACAACACTTACCTCTATCTCATAACCAGTAAACCCTAAAATGAGAATCAAGTCATCCTTTTAGGGTTATGTACTCAATACAAAGAAATCAAGAGGACATAATCAAGAACTACAATGAAATAGAAAATAAAATCACACGTGCAACAATAAAGCCATTTGACCAGGAGCCATCCAAAACACTCAATCTGCATGGAAGAAACAGCAACTGACTTCCACGACATTCTCAATGCTCAATACTTCATGAGTTCACAACAATAGATCCTTATCTTAAATTTCTGGTACACTATAAATCTAATTTGGTAAGGCCCACACTATTCATCATCAACCCATGTCAATGATCTTGCAAACACTTGTATACCTAACATTTATACTAAGCGCTTAATTTTCACACGTGGAATCAAGGAGAGAGAACATCAAATCATCAAGTAGGCAAAACAGAACACACATTTACTTCATCCTCAGACTCCGACTCCGAATCCTCCGATCAATGATCCTATTGTTAACCACCCTAATCACCACTATAAAAGCTCAAACTATTGTGTCACTTACATTCCTCCAACGATGACTGCAAAAATTGTGGAGAGTGCTTTTCCTCCATTCGCTTCGCCATTGCGGACAAGAACACCACCGTACCAAAGCAGGAGCGCCCAGCAGCAAAAGAGCACACTGTATGTGATGCCCATTCCCAAACCTTTAGCAGCCCCTCCTTGGTACCCAAGCTTTAACGTCCCCTGCAGTGAATTCGAGTAAGCTTGCACCGCCTTTTGTTCCCCTACAAACGAATGCACTGTCCTAATCTGTGCAAGCGCCTGTCAATCGAACGCCACAAAATTCACCATCAGTAAAAGAGCCATAAAATCAAAGTGTGTGGGGGCCTTATGTGACGCTCTTCTTGTTCAAACACCTATATTTGAGCAATATATGGCAAGGCTTGTAGTTAGGAACAGCCATTAAGACACCAAAAAGACATCCATTAAGGTGAGATTGGCCTTTGTGCTCAGAATATAGACACCATTCTAGGTTCAATAGTTAACATCAGAATTAAAAGGCCTTAGTGATCACTTTCAAGAATAAGAGGATCTTCATTTTGGACTCTGATTTGCAATTGCTAGCTTAAGAGTCAATTCCAGAAATGACTTTGAAGTTGGAAGTGCCCACAATAGATTTGCATTGCAGTGCAGGGAGGGTTTAAGGGTTTAGAGTTTGGAAGTTAATAGATTGTTACCTGTTCAGCAATGCCTCCAGCCTCGGCGTACGCTTGCTGACTCTTGGAAGTGAGGCCTGTGAGAGTGTAAGCATAGAATCCACCTGCCATGGCTATGGCGGGCACCACTGCCAATGTCACCAGAGCCAGCTTCCACAGAGATGAGAAACCAATGGCAAAACCTGCCACGAAGGTGGTCATAAAGTGGATGAAGTTGCCCATCTGCACATTCCAACCAGCAACCAATGCCCCGACAATTGTATGATCAGAAACTTCCGAAAACCAAGTTCGTTCAGCAAAATTACCCATCGACTCTTCTTACTTCTCTTTTATTTTCTCGTAGGTGATAGATGTTTTCTGACAAATTTGTAAGGTCCCTATTGTAATGGGTAAGTGCCTCTCTCCAATGTCAAGAAGTTTTAGTAAAAAAAAATTAAAATGAGACCCCCGTCATGGCCAAAGTAATCCCTGGCCACATGGCTCGCATTCCCACTTGTGATGATTGTGTGCACAACACCACCTTCCCTCTCTCAAGAATCTTTGCGGGCGACTAACCTACTTGGAGTCATTTTTTCCTACTCGCTGCATGTGGAAACCTATCCACATGTTACTAAGTGTTAATGGTGCTTTCTCCCCGCGTAGTTCACATTTTTAATGCACCGACGACCAATAGGTACTCTCTATTTCTCTTTTTCTCCAATTCTAGTGCCCTCGAAAAAAACCTTCGAGAGAAACCTCACATTGGAGCACCCTTATCAAGCATCCAAGTGTTGTGGTGACCAACCTACTTGAAAATCAATCCCCCTACTTACTTTCTGAAGAGTACCTTACTATCCACATTTCGGTTCAAGTTCACCTTGCAAAGGGCACTTCTACCCCACGATTCTAATGGTCAAAATGAAGCGACAACCAAGAGGAGATTAATTTAATTTTCCTCCACCTCACACCCAACTCACACCACATTGCGATCCCCTTAGCTATGGCTGGGGTTAAGTTTAGACGACTAGTTCCAAAGATGATGAAATGTCTGAAAGACCTTCTCACTAATGGCGTCTTGGATCAAGAGCGTGTCGGAGGAGATGCTGGAGACAATCTCGCCCGTGCGGGCATCGGTGTCGAAGAATCCCACATCTTGCTTCAACAAAGCTTCCAAGTATTTCACCCGGATGCGCGCCGCTTGCCGCTCCCCAGTTTGCATCCACGCGGCAACCTCTGCACGATAAAACCATGCCACCATCCACTAACTTAGCAATTTAGCATCATTTCCCACTTATAGGATGCAATGTAACTTCAATATTGGAATGTATTGCTTTGCTGCCAATTCCCTCTCCACACTGCGACAAATGATGAACAGTACACGTGTTTATAAAATGAATGTCACAATGGCTTCCACATCCTCCTCCCTCGGTAATTAAGAGTGATACAAGGAGTTTTTTATTCGTTGGGTTGGGTCCCTTAACCCTCTTCCGTCAAAAAGATTTAGCAAAGGACCTCCACGTCATGACAAAAGTGAAATAAGTTGATTCCCGGCAACAGTCTTGGAATGTAATGGTGCCAATTCCTTCTTTACACTGCGACAAATGATTAGTGTGCTTTTGGAATGAATGGCACAATGGCTTCCAGAACCTCCTCCCTCGGTAACTCAAGAGTGATAGAAGGAGTTTTTTGTTCGTTAGGTCGGTTCCCTTGATCCTCTTCCGTCAAAAAGATTTAGCAAGGGACCTC
This sequence comes from Polytrichum commune, assembly GCA_950295325.1. Classification (NCBI taxonomy): domain Eukaryota; kingdom Viridiplantae; phylum Streptophyta; class Polytrichopsida; order Polytrichales; family Polytrichaceae; genus Polytrichum; species Polytrichum commune. The sequence goes on along the minus strand of OX485808.1, from coordinate 44,295,028 downwards.
CAAGTCATGACAAAAGTGACGTAAGTTCATCCCCGATAACGTGGCTCCGAAAGCACACATTGTGGTGATTGCACAAGTAGTGCAAAGGAGGAGTCGTCATCTTGAAGAAGAAGAAGAAGAAGAAGAAGAAGGTCGGTTGCTCGCTTATCTTATATATATATATATATATATGCGCACAACCTTCCTGCCAACCGACCAATCGACCGTCTTCTTCCATACTCAAGGCCTTCGTCTAATTCTTGAGCACCATCTAAGTTAAGTGTTGCAGCAGTGAGCACTAAACGACTGCCTTACTCAGGAGTCATTACCCCTGCCACTCGCTACAGACAACTATGCCTCCTTCCTGTCATAGTTCACATGGTTAAATGAAACTGACGAACGAGCCATTGGAGAATCATAATGCCTTCCTCCTAACACCCTCCTGATTCCAAGAGATTCGGCACTGAAGTGGATGATGACAGACGTAGTAATTTACCTAACCATGATGAGAAGCAAGTCACAATGCCCAGGTACACCAGATACAACGAGTACTGCCATCCATCCATCCATCCATCCCACCAACACATCCACTGTCACAAACTTCTCCAAAACTCACAAATCATCATGTCAGCAATGAAGATGACAAGTTTTACAGTGGCAAGAGAAAAGTAGTGCAATTTTTGGAAGAAAAGAGGAAGAAAAATTTGTGTAAGAAGTTGTATTTGGGTGTCGATGCTCACTGTGCCAACGATATTCGCCATCTTCTCAGGTTGGTTACCATAAGAACCAAAGCCATTGAGCAACTTGCCGAAGAACAAGAAGAAGACCGGTAACGCACACCCATGCACCGCCGCTCCCAACGTCCCCAGAAATATCAAAAAATAGTCCAACGGATCCGCGAAAGCAAACAGCTTGAAAATGGACACCGAGCCACCAGCTTCCTCCACCTTCTTCACCTCCTTGCCTTCATTGCCCTCCACTTCCATGGCTGACACTCCATCTCCTACAACACCATTTTCATTGGTGGCCTTGGACACATCATTAGACTCGTCTTGCAAGCTCTCCGCGTCCACTGCTCCCGTCTCCGAACCATTCGAACTAGGAGGCAGATTAGGCAGCTCCCCTTTCTTCATCTCGACTCCCACAATCCTATCAAAACCTCGGAGTTGTAATGAAACTCTCGGGAGGGCTTTTGGTAGAGCTTAGGAAGGAAATCCTGTAATAAATCCACACTTGTAAGGTCACATTCTGCTCAAACTTTCTGCACAGATTCTTGTTGTGGGCTCGAGGTGCGGATATGGAGGCTTCGATTACACTGATCTCTCTCTCTCTCTCTCTCTCCCTCTCTCTGTCTCCCCCCTATGTTACTCCTGTGACCTCACTTCACAAGGCTAAGGTAAGATTAGATCCACTGGTGATGCTAAACTACAGTAGCTGTGGCGTCAATGTCAACCGGGACACTTGGTGAGGAATGTGAGCAAGCTTAACCCGTCCCCCTAACTAAGTTAGGAGGTGGTGGAGATTCAATGGACTGATGCCGTAGCTTGTTTAAATGATGAAACAAGCTTATGATCACGCGAGAGATGTGCTGCCTGGTGCCACCCACTAGCCCACCCACCCACCTAATTAGCTAGCTGCTCTTTCTCTCTCTCCTGCTTAACAGAAGGGCAAGCCTACACCTACTCCCACGACTAAAATGGGGGGAGTCTCAGGCCCAAACCACACGGGAGGAACGGCAATGAGTTGGATGAATAGCATTGGTTCAAATGAGCAAGTGGTTGCCACATGAGAGGAAGTATGGGGAGTGGCAACAATGACTTTTTAGCTTCGGATTTTGCTTTGGATCTTGCTTCGGGATCTACTTGGCAATAAAGTAGAATGACATGGCATAATAAATGTAGTTCGCAACTACCGGGCACTAGTGCCCGGAAGTCCCACAATATAAGGAGAAAAAGGAGGAAAAGGAGACTTTTCTTGGGCAAGGTGCCACGTTGGAGGAAGTTGTGAAACTTCCGGTGCCTCTCGTGTGGGAAGGGCCTGAGCTTCTAGACGCTCTAATTAAGAGTCGGTTGCACTTCTACCCGCCCGTCTGTCCCTCCGTCTGTCCCTCTGTCTTGTGGGCCTCTTCTGTGAGATGTTTTAACTTAGCCTTTTTGTGTGTGAGTGGAACCTTTTCATGCACTGCAAGCAGTGTTCAAGATTGAAGTCTTCAATGCCCTTCAAACGCGATTTGGCCCTTCAAAATATACCTCTCTCAAAACAGCCCTTCAAAATGCAACCCCAAACTCAAAATGAAAACTTCACTTGACGTCCTCAAAAATTTTACACCCGTCAACACTGTAGCGCTACAGTGACGAGGAGGTCGCTACAGCAACGAGGAGGTTGCTATAGTGACAACCTCAACACCTAGCAAATGATTCATTCAACATCGATCTGACTTGGAATTTCCGTGCTTGGGATTTATTGATCGGGTGGCCAATAAGGTGTACGAGTGGTTGGGTAAATCAGTAATTCGTCGTGGAGTTTTGGAGAAATTATTGCTTGCATTCCGTGAAGAGTCCCGTGCAGCTTTACAGATCCATTCGGTGAGATGGTTATCCCGTGGCTTGGTCATGGAAAGATTGGTAATTTGTATGCCTGCAATTTTAGAAATTTGGGAGGTTGAAGAACCCACATGGTACAAGGATCTAACTTCTCTTCAGTTCCAATTTTTCATTCACATGCTAGCTGATATATTATCAGAGTTGAATAAGGTCAATCGCAAGTTTCAGTTTGATCTTGTAGATATCACTAGCATAGCTTCTACGATTGATGTAACAATCAGCTTGTTTCGTAGACACTATCTGGGTGTAAGTTTTGGCCTGACAACCAAACACCTAGGAAAGTTTCTCCGCGAGGTGGTACCCAATGGGCAGATATTGTATGTTGATAGTTTTGGGTGTGAAAAAATGCATATCTTGCATTATGATTCCATGCCTGAGTGTGACGTAGGAGGCTCATTGGAGGCATGCATCATGTTGGGGAGGCAGTATGTGCAGAAGATCATCGATTCACTCAATGATCGATTTCTTGACTTGTCCATTTTCAATGCGGCCCGGCTTTTTAGCCCGAAGCACTATCCCGTAGATGAATTGGACAGAGGGACATTAACGAAACAATGGTTGAACCGGTTGGTGACACATTTCCGTTGGAGCGATGACCTTGTTAATCAATGCAATGCGGAATTGCTAGAATTCGTGGAGATGTTATGTTCCGTTTGTGAACGCTGAAGTATGCAAGAAGCTTGGGTTTTTTGTGGCAATGACCGGGAGTTCATGATTAATTGGCCAACTATGATGTCGCTATGGCAAGCCATACTTGTGATCCCAACTAGCACTGTTGTTTGTGAGCGTGGTTTTTCAAAGCAAAATTGGGTTAAGAGTGAAAGGAAAACTAGACTCAACCTTGACACACTAGATGCTTTAATGAGGGTTAGTCTAAATGGGTTAGGAGTTGAATTCATGGATTGGGATAGTATTTTTGAATCTTGGAAAATTGGCACAAGAACCAACAAGCATAGGGCATTATCACTAGAAGAGGTGGAGTTAGATGGTTGATTCTTAATTCTTCACATTGTATTGGAAGCATGCACCATATAAATCATGCATAAGTTTAATATGAGTTTTTTATATTTTATTTCTATATTACTGAATTGACGTCTTGAATTTGAACTAGCCCTTCAACCGAAGGGCTCAAATTTTAGAGCCCTTCAAAATGAAACTCATATGAGGGCTTCAATCTTGAACACTGACTGCAAGCTGCTCCTATATATCTCACTTTATATATGGACTATATTATAGGCGCATCTCACTTGGCACTCCCTGATTTCAGTACTGCCTCCTTTCTGAGCACAATCCCCTTCAGTACTTTATAAATTATAATAACTGCTTCAAGTGAGGAAGGATTGCAGCAGTTGACATGGAGGAAGATGATGAAACCCCCCACCACCATCCTGCGGCTGTCTGTAAAGCAATTGGTTGCCTTGGCTTTCAAGGCAGCACAACGAATCTCGCACTTTTGTAACTTTTAAGCTCTCAGGTGCACCCCTGCCTGACGCCTTCTCTCCTGGGCTGAGTACGCTAAATAGCTTGGGTACGTGGGCCTCAAATGGACACTCTAAAATGGAGTGGAGGCCATAGCCATTGCGGGACGGTAACCCTTCCCCTCCAAACTCCCATGGGAAGGAGGTTTGTGCAATGATCGGGGAGAACCGGCAGTTAGTTACAGATGAACAGGTTGAGATTGAGAATTAACCGGTTGAAGTTCAAGACTGCAGAAGAATTACACATCATTTTAGAGGAATCTATAGAATATACCCCAATTTAGTAAAGGAAAACCGGAGGATGTCAACATGTAACCGGTTGGACTTGCAAACACTAGGATCTCAACCGATTATGAATGCCCAAAAATCTCCCTGGACACTGGGTTTGTGATACGATAAGGGTCAGGGTGCACGGCACGTGGGGCGGCCCCTGTAAATAAACTTCAAACCCAACCGCAAATTATTGTCATGTCCCGCCCCAGACTCCGATTGCCATTGCATTCTTGAAGGCCGTTTTTGTTCACAAAACTCGTGCTTACTGAATGCACCTCATCTTCAATGTCCAAAATCTACTACATATGTTTGTTGTTATGTTTGTTGTTACTTAGTAAATAAATAAACAAGTGACTGGATTTCATCTGGAGAGCGAAACCGTAAATGAAGCATTGTAGGTAACTTTAGAAGTTACAAATATGAACTTACCACCTGAAAAGGCCTTTGTCATTTTGAAATCGAATTGAAAAAACGTGCTAAACTGAGCATGTATTCATGTTACAGCAATGTAATTAATGCCTTCTTCTTTCACGAGTCGTCGTACACATTCAAACTAATTGAATGTAATCGAGGGTTCTCATTTTGTAGGCTACAGTAGTAAGAATACAGTTAGTTGGTTTTCATCGGCCACACATAGCTTAGACCCTGGAATCATGACGCAGGGATGCTTCGTAAGTGCATAGTTTGTGACACGGCAAGAGTAAGGTGGCATGATCAAAGTTCAACAGTGCCAGTCACAATTTCTTCACTCAACACTCCTGAGAAAGGAGCCAGTTTTGCTGGCATGGGAAAACTCATCACGCAGGGCTGAGCCATTTGGTGAGGTCTAACCTCTTCTCTTTGGACTCTTGGATGTACTTCTACACGAGCTCGTCCATTAGGAAGGTGAAAAATGCAGGCTAGGTTTGTTATAGTATGAAATAGACTATTTTTCAGACTATCTGACTTTGGAAATGGCATTAGAAACCCCGAAATCGTTTACTGGGCTTCAATTGGAACGAGTCGGCCCTCAACATATAGGGGACTTATTTCTACTATAACCCCCTCCTCCACAGTGGATGAGTTAACATAGACACCACGAACCTCAAGTACGCTTTCTTTTTGTGCATTAGTTGATTAAAGTTGCATGATTTTGTGTCAACCAACGTATATCATAATTTGTAGTATTGGGAGTGAACAAGCTTTTGTGTAGGATTACCATCGGCCTTGGATACAAGAAGTACTCTCGGTAATTTTTTGCATACTTTCAAGGTCTCTTAATATCATGTAGTGCATACCACGGGTTCTATTGTATCATTTCCAGGGACTCCTTGCATGAATTCATTGCTAAGAGGAGTTGTCATTCGCATATTACTTGGCTCGTTGTGGGGGTCCTAAGATTGTTAAGTCCTAGGTGGACTAACTATTTGCCTAAATAAGCAACCTAGGAAAGTTAAGCATTTTAAAGATGACCATAAACCTACACACCTTAATGTGCCAATGAATTCAACCCATTATTTTTGTCACAATGGCCTTCGATTCCTCATCTTGAATTGGCCTCATAACTAAGGAGCCTAAGAAGGGTTATACTAAGAGATTTGTGTCAAAACATATATGATAAAGCCCCCTCCTTGCCCACTGCCTACTCAGTTCCCAAATCGTTGGTTGAAAATATCCGGTTCATCCACATACGGCCACAATGATTGGGTGTACCAAAAGTCAAGGTGCTATGAAGGTCCCATTGTACAACCTATGGTCATGATTTTTGACCACATAGTAACGAATGATGACCAAGTAACGTGAAAGGGTTAAGAACCCTTCTTATATAGCTCGGAATTTTACTTTTAAGATCGAGTTGATCCCAATATTATGCCCCCTCCCCACCTGACTTTACCAAATAACTAAAGTCTTTCCTAAAAACCAGTAAAGCTTCCTCGGTTATAGCGAAGGTGTCCGGCCTCAGGGGGGGGTCACTCCCTCTTATATTAATGTGTATCGGGGGGCTATTTACCTTGCAAAATATATCATAAGGTATGGTATTTTCCAAAATAAAGGTAAATGCTTGTTTTTAGTACACCCTATCAATTTTTACATTTTTTGGGGGGAATCGTTTTAAAATACCTTATTTTACTTACTGCCAAAGAATATTAAAAAGAAGATTGCAATTCAAACGACGCGTTGAAATGTTCCCTCCCGGCATGTAGGTAGAGAACATCAACTCCACATTGGATACGTTGATTTAGTAATGTTCAAGCCAACCAGCTTGCAAACTCATCCATCCAAGTTTTTTCAACAAAACCTTATCTCTTTTCATCCACTAGCACAGACCCTACCCTAGACCCGCTGCCCCTAGTAATTTTTTCACATTATTTTTCATGTAATGACTACATAAGAGAGGCCATTATATATGATGGTATTTTACATGTACACACGTTTCATTATTTTAAAACCCCATGTATTATATGTAAGTTTTTTTGCAAAATTTATCTACAATGAATGTATTAGACCCTTTTTTTACGATGTTCACCAGTGACCCCCCCCCCCCAAGCATCCCGCTATCCCAATGCACCTACAAGAACTTGCTCTGCATATTGTCAAGTAGCTCTCACACATGGTCATTGTTTTATCTATCAAGCAATGAATGTTGGATAGTTTTTGTCCCATTCCCAAATGCCTTACTACTCATCTCTCTTACCATCGGTTTTTATTGACGGAGCCCCTCGTGCCCTCATAGCTAAGACTAAAAAGCAACCAATCACAAGGACAGGAGGCGTCACTTTTAAAGGTCCCACTTTCTTGCCTCATGTCTAGGTACAGATGGGAGGGTTGGTGCTTGAAGCTTAAAACCTCCACTTCTAAGCCATGCCACATCATTTGCCAAGTAGACTCGGCACTAGATAATGTCGATGGTGTGAAGGCCATGTTTTTAGAACCAACTTTTAGGCTTAGCTAAAGTCAGGTGGGGAGGGGGCATTAGCATTGTAGCACCCAATACATTATGTTGAAGTTGAGTTGTGATGAATTATTATGTTTTTTTCATGGCCCTTCTTACATGGCCGCCACAAATGTCAAGTTGTGAGTCACGATGATATACATATTCAACACGTTGGCCTAAGTAACCAACCATGGAGAAACTTAGTTGATTACCTACTATGGAGTCACTAGCAAAGGGAGTTAGGCAATTATCCTATACAACCGTACCTCTCATTCATCCAACATAGAAGCCCTCAAACAATATGTACCCAAAAGTTTAGTTTTTTTAGTTGGTTTAACATCATAATTGTTTTTGAAGACCCCAAAGTGGTTTACTCAAGATCATTTGAGATGAATCGACAACAAACCTATGGGGGGGGGGGGGTCAATTATTTACATTGGATGGATGAGAGGTACGCTCATATATGATTATAGTTTTTGTCCCTAGCGAAGAGGTGAGCTTTTGGCTTCCCTATGACACATGTGTCAATAAAAACCCTTGACTCTTAGTATAAAGATTATGGTTGGTTCTCACCCAAGAAAAAAAAACAAACAGTGTAGTCCATGGTTGATTCGCACCAAACAAGTGCCATCATATGAGCGATGAGTTAATTTGCTAAAACTTGTTGTGACTAAGGGGCGGTTTACACTATGGACCACGAAGTTGGACCAGGGCTCTGCAAGGCAACTGATTGGCTCTTGAAGTTGTCCCGGGACAACTTCGGTTTACACTAAGGAAAAAATGGCAGGGGGACCATGGAGGTTGAGGTCCCCAAAATATAAATGGTCCAACGGGTTTTGAGTGAGAGAGGCAAGAGAGGTGGTCTGGTAGGAAAAGGCAAGGGCCCATGTCAGAGAATGCCATTTCAAGAATGTTTTAATGAATCTACCTTTTATGTGCCTTAATTATATTATAGCCCATGAGACATATCAGCACTACCTTGCCCTACCCCTTAAACCGGCTTACACGTGTTTCATCAAACAACGTGGGACATCTAGAACTCAAGAATTCAAGTGCAAATTTGTTTTTTTGGTCTACCGGCTGCAATGTTTGGAATTTGGGGGCGTGTAATATACCGTTGGAAAGGTCTTGAAAATATCTTTCCAACGGTATATTACACGCACCAAAATGTTTAAAAAATACAGTTGCAAAACAAAAAAGAAAAATACGTAGTCTTTTAGTGACTGTAGATCAAGGTGGTCAAAAGAAGCGCAATGGGAAATCTTCTAACATTAATTATCAAGGAATTGAAATTTAGTGTTGAGCAAGGTTGGGTGGTAACAACATTAGATATAATCAAACACTAAATATCCTATTTAGTGTAGTGACAACACAAGGTACATGTCACATGTAAATTACATTGAACATGTACAAATTGAATCGCTCATTTTTTTTTGTAAAAATTGTTGTGAGAAGATTTGCAAGCCACATCTTCGACACATTTAACAAGAAGTGAAGACAGTTGAAGCCCAAGAGATGACAAGAGAATGATCAAAATTTAAGGCGAAAAGAAGAAAAAGTTAAGTGACAAGATAAGTGAAGGCATGTGTAGGCAAGTGAAGGCAAATTGAAGTCAACAAAATGGTCAAACTTCATTTTTTCCCAAAACTGCCCTTTTTGGGCTTATATTAAAAAAATAAGCACGTCCACTTCTTGCCGCATGGTCATTCCTCTTGGTCCACATTCGGTTTACACCTAGTGAGGGGCCCAACGGCTTTGTAAATCAATTTTTTAAGAATTTGGACCATGAAATGTAGACCATGAACTCGTACCGCGGAATAAGGCATCTTCCGTGGGATGAGTTCATGGTCTATGGTGTAAACCGCCCCTAAACTATGCTCATTTTGAATTCTTTGTGATATTAAAGTTCACAAATGAGCTTTATATGTGCACCTTACAACAAAGTCAATGTTACATCAAAACATTTGAATGGTCAATTTATTTTAATGTGCATACACTTTTGGTGCCCCAAGATAGTTTTAGTCACTAGTCTTGAATGTCTTGATAATCAAATTATGGCCAGTCAAAATTGGCAAAGGATATCGCCTTGGGGACCACATATAGGTAATGTTCATATTCTATCTAGTAATGACACACATTCAATGTTTTAATGTTCCAATGCTTCAATGTTTTAGAGTTGAGAAGAAACTCAAGGGACTTGCTTTTCTTTTGATGAAAATGATGTTTATTGTTACAAACATGCAAGTGCAAGTGGCATGAATTAAACATGCGTTGTTTTCCTCCCATAAATTAGAGCAAGGTGGGAGTGGATTTCGATGTTCCCCACAATGTCCCCCTTTAGGGAACATCCAATGATCGGAGAGATTTTTGGGCACAATCAGTTGAGATCGTAGTGTTTGCGAGTCCAACCGGATGCATGTTGACATCCTATGGTTTTTCTTTATTAAATTGGGTCATATTCTGTAAATTCCTCTAAAACGATCGGTAGATTTCATGCAATCTTGAACTTCAACCGGTTATTTCTCAAACTCAACCAGTTCATATGTAACTAACTGCCGGTTCTCCCCGATCATAGGGGAACATCGTGGGGACATCAAAATCCACTCCCATCTTGTTCATTATTATTGAAACCCTCTAGGGAACAAAATGGGAATCATTTACGTAGTGTAAAACTATAACACAAAAATATGACTGCTGTGTAATATTGAAACACTAAAACATTGACAAGTACAATGGACAAATTAGCCATGCGTAGTCCCCAAGGTGGTGACTTTTGCACCATGTGACACCACCATGATTAACTTGTGCATTCAAGACTAGTGACGGAAACTATGTTAGGGCTTTGGTGTCGTAGGAAGCCCTCTCCACGACTACATTAATGCTTCTTAAGGCCAAGGCGTGAATCACCATCCACTCGAACCGCCCCCAAGTTGCCAAGATACAAGGGTCCAAACGAATTTTGGATTTTAGTATTTCATTATCTATGCATAGGATATGATGCTAGGCTAGCAGTATCCAACTTATTCGACTCATCATGTAAAGCACTCATGTTCAATATTATACAAAGGTTTTGAGTTTGAAAATGTTTGCTATGGTTGATGGGTTCAATAGCAACATGTAATTCCAAAAGATAAACCACACTAAAAGTACAAATCACCGTGCTTACATGAAGCACACTAATTCCATCTTATAATCAGGTAGTTAGAGGGCAACTAGTTGTATTTCATGATGGAGTGCTTAACCCTTGAGGTCCAAATGGCTCATTATTAGTTTGATGACGTTGTACATATGCGTTTAGGGAAACTTTGTTAACGGTAGTTAGAAGTTACATTTACAAAAATAGCCTGAAAAGTTTAAGTAAATAGAAGGGATAAGGGTTAGTCGTATAAAAGGATTTGATAAGGATAAGAGAGAAGGTTCTAAAGAAGCATAACCATTGTTGAAGGTGTGGTTAGGACATGAAGTAGGGAAGTTGAGATAGAATGGGAAATAAATATTGTAGGTGGGAGCCAACGATGTTGGGGGTGACTCAATTTTGTATGAAGGTGTTGGTTAGGTTACCACATAGGATTGTTCCACTAATTTTGTACTCTTGGTGGGGCCAAGAATGAACCAGATTCTACTCGGAATTATGTTATGTATGTTCTCACAACACAACACTGCATTGTCATATTCAAGCTTAAAAACTTGGGTGAAGCAATGTATTGTTATTATTAAAATGGAATGACTAATAGCAACTGAATAATGTTATGCATTTTGAAGGAGTGTGTTGAAATTTGTTTTTTTAGTTATGTGTATTAGGAAAGGAGTGTAAGTTCTTTTGTTGAATGTTTTGAATTGAGGAATGTTAGGGTGATAGTATTGTTCCTTGGATTTGAATCACATCTAATATTAGTAAGGGAATCAATTAAGTAGAAGGGATTTGGTATGCTAGTTCAACACCGTATGGCTTTAGCAAGGGTATGTAGTGGTTAGGAGCAAGGCTTGGAATTAATGTAAGAGAAAGGAGATATATGGTAAGGGATATATATTATAAGAGCAGCGTATAGGAAAGCATGGAGGTGGTAATGAATAAGATCATCCAACTATCGAATGTTAGGAACGGTAATACTAGAAGGGCCCACCTTCGACCAAACTCACAATATCAATGGGACGGCCAAAGAAGGGTAGCCACGTAAGGTGGGGAACATCATATAACAACTACAAGAGGTACAAGAAAAAAAAAGGCCATGCAGGTAGATGGAGCGGGTAGCAACTTTAAGCACACATTAGTACTATACTAGCTCATACATGGACCTGATCCACGTAGAGTCAAGGAGCACCACAAATGGCGGTAATATCAATAAAGGTTCATGATAATGTATTTGAGATGGTAGCTTGGTAATCAAGTAGGTAAAAGACAAGGAGTAGGGTTGTATACACCACATAACCATTATTATAATCAAACAAGTATGGTGATAAGAAGGTAGAAAGGTAGAAAGGTAGGAGGAAGTTGGGTCCGGTAAGAATGCCCAATTCCATCATGGGTGGAACAAACTATTCTTTAAAAGACTTTAAACAATTTGAAGTTGAAAACAGTAAGAAATGACTTCACCCAAAATCAACCCATTCATCAATTGCATTCTTCTATTATGGACATACCTATACATGTGATAAAACATATTGAGATAGTATAAAACTAACTCACATATAGACAACCAATATAACTTGATTTCTCAACCAATTTCAATAATTATTGTGACCAATTTTATGATTTGGTAAACATATTCACAACAACAAATAATCTATTTCATGAACTATATTTCACAAAGAACAATACATCATGTATAAGATCCTCCTAATCGCTCCCCACGACTAGCTCTACCAAAAGTTTGATTGACCTCTCTTATCCAACCTTAGACCGTGTATGCAGTAATTACTTGTAGATCATCATTAATGTGACCTAATAATGTTCAATGGTTTTGGAGATCATTCCGTTGGACATGACTTTTAATGTGTCCAACTATCCACTTACAACCTTGAGAAATGGTGCAATAATCAATGACTAGAGGAGAACCAACAATGCTTGCTATTTTTGCTTTGAGGTATTGTAATGGAAGTCTAAAGAAAAATCAATGGCAAGGCTAGAGGCTTCAAGGTAAACACAAAATAAAGAAGACCCAATGAGCAATGAGAAGGTGAAGAATGCGAAACGAGGAGGTGAGAAGTTGAGTATATGAAAACCACAAAGTGTGAAAAGATTTATGAATTTGGTTTGAAAGATTCATGAAGTTGCTAGAGGTAAAGGTCCACTATCATGAAATTGAGGTGTACCAAACGTCAAGTCAGTTTAGAAGTATCACGAACTAATTTAAAAGGTTCATGAACTACATTGTTTAAAATAATTAGTGTGGGTTGTCATTTAGAGTTACGTGTTACTATAACTTTTTACCAACATTGTCATATATTACCAACTAAGTTGTGCATACTAACTACACTAAATATGATATTTAGTGTCATGTGGTACTTAATGTCACCATGGTAACTTTTTGGATGACACTTATGATCAAGTGAATGAATATTGTCATGGATGATGGATGAGTTCATCCACTGCCCCAAACATCACCTTCTCTTGTCAACAACTTGTGATGAAATATTGTTATGGATGATTGAAATCTGGATGAACAGTCACTTGGTGAGCAACAATAATTGCCACACTGTAAATCTATAATCCCCCCAATTTGACAAGGAATGACAAATAATGTTGGGTTAACATGTAGTGTTGGTGACACTACACCGCAGTTCACAATCAATATTGAGCAAGAGAATTAGAATTGGTGACACTAAATATCAAATTTAGTGAACTCATGTTGGGTTAGAAATGATACTCTCGGCAAAATGTTGTAGCAATGCGTAACTCCAAACGGTTACCCACACTAATTAGACAATCCATTGTAGCTTGGAACCTTCATGAAATTGAGTTAGCACCGTTGGTCACTGTCTGGGGAGAACCGGCAGTTAGTTACAAATGAACCGGTCGAGTTGAGAAATAACCGGTTGAAGTTGGAGACTTCATGAAAATTACCGATCATTTTAGAGGAATCTATAAATATATATTTCAAATGAAAAAAGCAGAGCCGGAAGTCATCAACATGTAACTGGCGGGATTCATAATCACTAGGATCTTGATCGACTATGCCCAAAAACTTCTTGTGAGCGAAATTAAATCGCTCATTTTAGAAAGAAACAAGAAAACGGTAGAACCGTGAGGCTCTGTTCTTTATTATGAAAGACTACAATTGTAGTTGTCCACTTTGCTTATGCCTATTCATAGTTATTCACTATACCAAACCTTTCTTGGATTATGTGCACCTTCTTCTCAAATATGGGTCAAGGATTGAAGCTACTCATTTATCACCCGAAATTTTAAAAATAAATAATCAAGAACTACCGAAATAACTATAGTTAACTAGATTTCTTTCAATGCATTTTAGGGAGCACTTATATATATATATATATATAAACTATAGATAACATCCACATTAAATACAGTGGACCAAAAATAACAAGAACAAGAAACGTCCAAGTGTGAACACAAAGTGGTTAGGAAATTTGCTCTTGAAACGAAGAAGTTGATGCATAGTCTCTGTCCCACAGACAGAGCCAATAAAATGTTGTGAGAAGATTTGCAAGCCACATATTCGACACACTTAACAAGACGTGACGACAAGTGAAGCCCAAGAGAAGACAAGAGAATGGTCAAACCTGCAAAAATTCCCACGAAACCATCCTTTTTGAACATATATTCAAAAGAACAATCGCACATTCAATTTTTGGTGCACGGTCATTCTTCTTGGTCCACATTCGATTCACACCTAGCGACGGGCCCAAGACTATTTCAAAACTAATAATTCTTTAAGAAGTCGGACCATGGACGCTGGACCATTAACATAAAAAAAGTCCCTCTTGCATGGTCCGGCTTCACGGTCCCTAGTGGGAAGCGGCCCTTCCCAAAGGCGTATTATGTGCATGCAAGCCAATAAATCGAGGGAATAAAATAAGAATATTATTAGGGCTCAGCAGATCTCGTAAACAGTGTGTGTGTACTGCTCCCACTTTGCAGGGGAAAAAAGCCAGGCTTTCAGGAGTCCCAGGGCCTTTATCGACAGATATTAAAGTTACATAGGCGGAGGGGGGTTTGGTTCTCAATGCTGTTTGGCGTTGGCCTTTTTCGGCCTTCTGTCTAAAACAATTTTAATTTTAATTTTTTTAAAAAGAAAGATAGGAGGGGAGCAGAGGATATATAGGAGGCTAGATATTAATAATACAGACTAGGGGCTCTACCTACAAGGTTCTAGAAGTTGTAGATATTCTCGACCTGCCCGCCTGCCCGACTGCCATGCACACCCTGGCTTGCGCCCACTTTTCACTTAATAATAACTGAAGATGCCGCCTCCTCCTTTCAAGCATGCACTTTAACGCTCTCCGCTCTGGCTGCCCGATCTCCTTGGGCCAATTCTCCTTGGGCGTCACGGTCAAGGTACGTTGCCCCCCCCCCCCCCCCTCCCAATCTTTCGGGCTTTCCTTGCCTCGCACTCGAAGTATGGTCTAGTAATTCTTTTTAAATGCTTGGTACATTTCACTTCAACCGGTTTATATGTAACTACACTAGATATGGTCTTTAGTGTCACGTACTATTGGGATTTACATGGTGCTATTTTTTTTTACTATTGATGTAATCTCCCTCCCCCTAGTGAAGTACACAAAATATGATATTTAGTGTTAGATACACTAAATACGAACACTACACTAAATATCACTAACCCTATGAAGTAAGTAACATTAAATGTAAACTCAAACACTAAATATCATCTATGGTAATATGTGAAAGTTACATGCACAAATTTAGTGTTTAGTAGGAAAGAGGTGGCAACAAGGAAGGCGGCGGCGGCGGCGCATTTATGTCTAACACTAATTATCAAAGAATTGAAAATTAGTGTTGAGTATAGTAGGGTGGTAAAACACTAAATCTAATCAAACACTAAATATCATATTTGGTGTAGTTCATGTTCTGTAATGTCCAAACAACCAATTTAACCTCTTTTTTTGGTAAAATATTATGTGTGTGTGTGTGAGAGTGAAATTGCATAGTTCCAAATAGTCCGTGACACTATATAATATATTTAATGTAGCAGCCAGTTCTCCTCGTTCATTGCCACTTCAGATTCCGTTTTCACAGGGTTTGTGAATTCGTCGCATTAATCCCTAACGGCCTAACATGGCTCCTTTACACTTGAACTCGATGGTAAAAACATGGTAAAAACTGAAGTTCCAAAATTGTGAGGTCATGCGTTAAGTGACATAATGAGTTTCTATATCCAATGTTCAGCTCTATGTAAAGAGACAAATTGCAAATATGCAAGATATTATAATACTATTTAGTTTTGACCCTCCCCCCCCCCCCCTTACAGAGATGTATACACCGTATCCTACATGGGCACTATGTTAGGGGAAAACCGACGGCTAGTTCATTATCAACTGATGGATTTCCCCTCATGGCCGGTCCAAATTTCCAACCATCGGATGGCAATCCGACTGTAATTTCGATTCTCCGGCAATTAGCCGACAGACCAGAAAATGTCCCGGAAATGTAGCCGATTCTTCTTGTGAGTTACTGAATTTCAGCCGGAAGCATCCAAAGCGCTATTTGTCTGGGGCATCTGATGATGCACTTGAGGAAGTACCCTAAACCTTAAACTTTTTTAATTATGCAACCTTTCCATGACCAAATCCAATTGCTTCTATGAAGAATTGGGGGACCCTTGGCCTTCAAGCGGTTGATTTTACAAAAGACCAGCTCTTGCCGATGTAAATTGGAAAAAATTCCGACCCTTCGTAGCAACTACCGGCAATTAGCCACTAAGGCTTCAAAAACTTCCCAAACTCTGCATGGGCAGGTTTGAGTCTGACATTCAATTATTAAATTTATTTTTCAAAAATAGACTTCAACAAACTATCAAATCGAGGCTTCCCCTAATATATTGCCTCCTTATGTTTTACTTGTATGAATATAAATTCTCATTAATTTCAAGATAATGTTGGAAAATATAATTTGCATCCAAGCTAGCTAGGTAGAACAATAAATGATTAGTCTTGTATAACTTGACTCTCAATTGTAGGTGAAAATGTTCATAACACCTACCAAGGGGGAGGGGAAGGTGAAGATAATGATTATGATCGTAGAGCATGCTAATTACTCTTCCTATCCAAATTAACCTCTAAATCGCCTAGAGAGGGAATTTTCGTATACAATCATACCTCTCATGCATTCATCCAACATAAAAGCCATGACATCGTATGTAGCCCGGATGTTGCTTTTTTTTAGTTGATTTGACACTGGAATCAACGTCCGAGAGGCTTTTGGGGATAATCAGTCTACATTCTAGTGTTTCCAAGTGCAACCGGTTACATGTTGTGATCTTTAGGTTTTTCCTTTACCAACTTGAAGTACATTCCATAGAATCCTCTAAAATGAATCTTGAAATCTTGGACTTTAACCATGTATATCTCAAACTCAACCGGTTCATTTGTAACTAGTGGTTCGTTCTCCTATTCATTGATTGGAATCAGTCTACTTGAGATCATTTGAGATGAATTGGTAACAAACCTATAAGGGTCAAGTTTTTATGTTGGATGAATGAGAGCTATGTATGTATAAAAAGACAAATAAATAAAAAGGAGTGTCAATGTTTTTACACTAATGTACGATGTCCGTTCACCACAACTTACCCTTGCTTGTATGGGCAAGGGGAAGCATGCAACTTAGTACCTATTTTCATAGGGGGGTTATAAGTTAGTGTTAGTTCTAAAAGAACATATCACGTATTGGTGTTGATATTGGTGGTGGTTTAGTTGAATGGGATTGACGCCTACTTCTTTTCTAGTCTTCTTTTGTTTAGAATAACGCGAGTTAGATATTTAAGTGAAATTTGTGAGAAGTTTTCCATGAATTTGTGGATTTAAGAGACATGAACGTGGAGGTCTTGGAGGCTTTTGGTGGTGGGGGTATGTATTGTTCTTCTTATTCTTGCAGTAATGATAATGGGCAGTAGTACTTCCCAATCTATTTGGGATAGGAGTGGGTTGAAATGACATATTTGTCTAATTTTATGTGTGATGGTTTCCATGGGAAATCTATCAGTACAATACATGATTTATGATATTTGTACCTTAAATGTGAGGGCTTGGTGTGAAAGGTGGTTTGGATGTAGGAGGGGCTCGCATCAAGCATAGGATAATTGGTCTTAGTCTAGCTAAGCATTGACATCGTGGTAAGTAGCATGTGCACAAGAGTAGCCACGAGCGTATCATGTTCTTAGGTGTGCGACTATTGTATTTGACAACGTTAATTAGGGTAAAATAACGGGTTGTACGGTGGGCAAGTAGTGTGTTTATTATGTGTTTATGTCAGTTGGTCCTGAGATCATGGATCTGTTGATTTGCAAATACATGTACGCTTACAATAATTTCCTCTCTCCCTAAATTAGGGCCAAAGACCCCTAATTAGTCTATTGACTCCAATGTACACACTTTAGGTTATAATTTTTTGGACATGTGAATGACTGCAAATTTGTTTGAACAATCCTAGCCATACAAGGATGCTACCCGCATGGTCTAATCTATCAGAAGAGATGCATGTGTTCTTTAATAAGTTGTTGAATTGGACTAAATTGTGTTAAACGATTTTGAGAAGACCTCAATTTGACCTTTAGAAGTTAAATCGGATTGAATTGGCAACCAACCATAAGTTATTCCATCCATGTGACGGGAAACACAATATTTACATGAAGGTATTGGATATTCTCTCCTTTTGAGAATTGGGAATGTTATGTTCCATTCCCCACTACATTCACTATGAAACTTGAAAGAATTCGACCGAACTTGGGGGCTTAGTCTAAATAACACACAAGTTTTGGAACAAAAACTCAAGTAAGATACGACGGTTACTTTTCACATGGGCCAATGCCCGTGACCATTTCAATTCTAAGGGCCTTGAAACTCATCCAAAGGTTGTACCGTGGGAAAATAAACATAATTTTTGCATGGTCATGGTCCTAAACCCGTAAAGGTTGAGGCGGACAATTTCTTCAAGCAATCATTGTTGCTTGACAATACTAGCGTACACATTTACATTATCATTTTTTGATTTTGAGAACAAAGACATCTAAAACTTTGTGTGAATAGTTGTAACTACTACACAAGTTGTCATTCGTATGGTCAAATTTATCAAAAGAGGTGCATATTTTCTCTAATAATGTCTTGGATTGGATTGGAATGTTTTAAGTGAATTGTTTCAAGACAATTTCACTTTAACCTTTAGGGGTTAAGTCATAGTGTAAAGTGAAAATGGCGCATACCGAGGGACAAATATATATTCTAGGTACACCTTACAATGACAACCCCAACTATATCTATTGAACTTCTTACAATTGGCTTCAAATTTTTTAGCTTCAAGTCACCTTTTGTATCCTATTCATAGAAGAGCATCATGGATCAACATGAGAGAAAGATATTTGATTTTGTTAACTTATTGGCTTTGTCCTAGTGTTTGCAAATGATTATGCGACACATACTTGATATTGCAAACAATTGAACCATGTGGGCACGAAGTTTAATCCATGCATTTATTTCTTCCACTTATGTTGTTTGTTAAGCCTACAACCCTTTGGTTAATTTAGCCTATTTTGGGATTCCATTTGTATTATTGGTATGCATAATTGGATTAGCGTAGTGGCTGATACATGGTAAAAACAAAAATAAATGAAATTCCACATCATATAAACATATTATAAACTTTTGAAGTTACATACCCCTAGCTTCCTAAATACTCCCAACACACCTTTTTCATTCAGACAATTCCCAAATTCATCCCGACAATTGCCAAACTATCTCCGTTCTTCATCCAAAATGAACCCACTTACACCCAAAACTGTCCCCATCCTTTTGCCTAAACTACTGGGTTGTACTAAAATCAACACTCAACCCAATAAAAAAATAAAATTGAACCCTTGAAACTCTTGCATATGGGATCTTAATAAAATATATAAGGTACCCACAAGTTACACTCCCTTGACTACGTCCGTACACTTGTCCAAATCCAATCTTAATTTAGTCCATAACCAACCCTGTATTCTCTCAAACATGTCCCGTTTTTCACCCAGTTTGCCCATGCTTTGTGCCAAAGGCATTTAGATGGGTTAAAATATCCTCCAATTACGGGATTAGGAACCGTGCATAGGAACATAGAAGGTTAGAATTAACACCCTTTATCCTAATTGTGAACAAACATTGAGCATGCAGTCAATCTCTTTTACCGCGTGTTTTTTATGTTCTAAAGATCCACAACCAACCACACACAACACAAGTATAGTTGTCCAATTAGGAAACTCAATCCAAAGACTTAAACCGCAATTCGTCTAAGTCTTTATTGGGGTTTGAATAGTCAACTTATGTACCTTAATATTGAAATTGAAATTTGAAACAAGAATCTATCACGATTTACAGTTGCAGTACATTTGCTTTTGGAACCGGAATAAACAAGTTGCAAGTTTTCGCGATCTGAATTTGACTCAAGGTAATTTGCATGGGTGATAATGCACCCTATTTGCAAAGTCAACCTAATTGCACATATCACCCAATTTTATCCAAAAAGATTGTCACATTTATGTGATAACGTGAATACTCTCCCACTGCTTGCAAAGAGTTCAACACGAGTTTCCAATCTTGTTCACAATCCCAGTTCGATCACAAAAATTTAAAGACATGAAAGTTTTAAAATTTATGATGAGCATCTTAGCTTAATTGGATATTTCACAGTTCGGTGTTGTTGTTGCGTGTGCACTACTCAAATTGTTAGTATTATCCAAAGGGAAGCTAACATGTGAGTGATGATCTGTGAGCAGTAACATGTGAGCAGTGAGCAATAACATAAGATATAAATATATATTTTAGGACTACCTTCCATGAAATTTGACTCATGTTTTGGCTATATATGGAATGCAAGGGGACATTTGACATTCAGGAAATGAAACTTAAAACCATGGAATTCATGCTTTACATCTTGTCAAGTGATCTATTACCATGTAATGAAACCGCACTTGTAGATCTAGAAATAAACCTTAATATATTAGTGTAGCTTGAATGTTAGTAAGTGGGCACTGGGCACATATTTACAATTACATACGTATTTGGAAAGTGCATAAAATCTATATATCAACAATGCACTAACATTACATCATGATTATATATTATTGATTGTCAGTGGTCAACAATAATTGCAACTCTATATGACGCATGTATGATGCGCATGACCTTGTTGTAGTTTGAAGTTACGGTTGCATACATGAAGATGTTCGTCATCATGTAATCAACCTTGTATAGATACATGAAATCATGATCACGTATGTTTGTAGTGTAACTCGTTGGCATTTCTTCCTCATTGTGGCATATGTTGTAAGTGTTGTATTCTCCCCTTTGTCCTTGTGTTATGCAATGTATGCATTTGGATTGTGCCAAGTTGTCTCGGAGTACTGGGTGGTGGGGTGGGTGTTTGAATTGGATGAAACTTAGATATGAGAATGTAATTAAGGGATGTTTCTCGGGGAAGTCATTGGCGAAAACGTAGGAACTATGTGTGATAAAGCATAGGGTCTCATATAATCGTATAACCTCGTTGTAGGTATATGTTGGAGCATAGATGAACTTGTCGTTGTCGTTGTCGTAATCCAACTTGTATAGAAATTTGAACACATAGTATAGATGTTTGCATGACATCCATTTCCCTTTCTTTCCCAAAGCCACGTAGATCAATTCTCTTGCTCATTAGATGGTCATATAGGTTTCCCCCTTAGTTATGTTGACTATTGTATCTAGAATGCTTATCATATTTGAGCACCAACCCTAATCTCTTTTAAAGACATGTCTTTTTGATATCCATTCTTGAAATTGCACCAAAATGCATACCACTCAAATATAGGTGTCCGATTAAGATAAGTAACCGTAGTAGACATGTCTACCTTAGAAGATAAAGAAAAATGAAATACTAATTGAATAACTCATGCATACACCTTCATAACATTATCCAATTGAGTATGGAGGGTGGGCGGGGTCAACTGTGGGTCGGATATTATTTGGAAACTATACCATGATTCTTCTCTTACCAACATTGTTACTTGAAATTCAACTTAATAAACTTGGGTCATAATATAATTAGGTTACTATTAGCCATTTCATTTTAATAATAATTAATGACATTCATAAGATATAAGTCTAGCACCTTGCATGATGTATTCATGGCTCCCACCCAACCTAGTCCACTCAGCTGAATAATGTTATGGCGAAGCATTGTCACTAGATGTTATTAGTATAAAACGACTGATAACAACTGAATAATGTTATGTTAAGGGATGTTTGGCACATTCATCGGAGTAGTTGGATGTAACTTGTAGTCCTCATCATGGGGGCTAGTCTCCCTCCTCTTTGATTGCAAAGGGAGATTTTTGCAATAAAAGAATGCAGGAAACAAATGAAGTTGCCGGGAATATGGAAGTGAGGAGGAGTTTAATAAGAGTGGCGGTATACGGAGAAGGACGAGTGGCAATTTCTAGCTAGCCTGCATTTGGAAACGTTGTTCGCTTTTTGGGCTCCCGTGCACTGCAAGCAACTAACTTAAACTACACCCACCCATATTTTAGGATCCCAACGCTTACATGATGGTGTCAACGTCATCCGCCTTCTCGAGTGGACACCCCACGTTCCAAACGATGGTCTAGGAATGGAGATTGGTAAGCCAAGGTCAAATGATGTTGACCTTGATATGTGCCCAACTTCAACTTCAAGGAGCTGGGTTTCAAGGTTGGTCCCTCTTTGATTCGTTAAAAGTGTCCGTTTTCATCTCTGATTTTAAAAAAAAAACGGAGGTTTTAAGCTTTGCAAAACTGCCACCTTGGATTTGTGCCCACTCCTCTTTCCTTAGTCTTATTAATGATAACTTCATTCCTGCCTTGGCCTTCTTCCTCTTTTTTAAGTTTAAGAAAAACTAAGAATTGCTCTTATAATACCATGAAGGAGAGTCTTTGGAGATTCTGTCCTCAACACTCGTGATTTGTCTTTGTGTAATAGACTCTTGGGTTATTGTTGCTCTCCTCTCCTTTGTTCCATGATTATAGCATGGAACAACTCCACATTTTGATTTTCTTTCTTAAGGTCTTTGGTTCCGAATACGGTTTGGAAAAAGTTTAGAGAGTTTAGGGTGCACCCTAGGTCCAACCATTATTGGGAGGCTACACATAAAGTAGTGTGGCAAGCCACCATGAAAATATGATAAAAAATATGTAGTATAATATCAAATGATTTTTTGCTTTTCTTTATATTTTTATGCGAGTTACTTAGATATTGTGTGCAAGTGTGTGAAAAATAGATTTAGATAGTCTTACTAAACACCTAATTAGTCAAACTCAAGTTTAGTTGCCGTGGAGTAAGCAACTTAGATCCTTCTAATAGAATTTAATTAGAATTATACATCCTAAATCCTATCCTCTAATATAATTATTTATAAAACATACATTGTCCTAAAAAAACAGTTTTGTGAGCTGTGTTATGGAAACATCTATAGCTTTATAAATTAATTTTAAAATAAAATGAAACTTATCAGAATAAAAATAAAACTTTAATATCTATCATGAAATATAAAACTTGTAGAAAATAAAAACTATAACTAAATGTGGTAAATCTACAAAGTTGGTTAAACTAAAACAAATGTTGTCTCACATAAACATTTTATAAATTTTTGACAGAATTTCAAATTTCTATAAGATTAGTTTTATTAGAAAAAAATCTTCAAGAATTATTTACACATATAAGACATGTGGGCATTGTGATTTTGAAGAAGTCGTGATAAAATTTGGAAGTCAATTGTCCTTATCTACTCAAGATCATTCACAAATGAAATACTCCAAAAAAACCTAGTTATTTACCTAAGGAAGACGAGTTAAAGTACAATTTTAATATAATAAATGAAAAATAATTATAAACTTACAAAATATTTAACACCCTCTCAAGAAGTGCTAACACTAAAATTACTAAAGAAGATTAAATCATAGGTCTTTGGATAAAAAATGGGGTTGATCAAAGGTGAAGGAAGTCAAAGGAGATTGAAACTAAAGTTGAAGAAAAAATAATATAGAGGTAGAGGAGTCCAAATTTCCAGAGATCCAAAATCAATGCTACAAGGCAAAGAAATTTAACTGATAATTTGTCGCAACCCTTGCTAGCGCCCCTTAACTTATCTTCACCGTTTTGCAACTCTAGCAGGTATCACGTGCGCTAACCTTGAACATCCCACACATGCACATGGTTAGCTTCCTATACCAACCTCCAAGCTAATAACTTGGTTATCAAATCCTCTTACACATGTATCCGGGACTCTCCCCTTAGTAGGTAGCCAATGGTTAGGTGCAGACTTTCATTAATGAAAGTGTAATCTTGAGTTGATCATCGCGTTGCCATAGCAACATTACAACAACCCGAAGCATACTTGACAACTTTGCCCCCACATTGGGCCAATGCCAGTGGAGGCCATGTTGTCTTATAGTGGGCGGGGTCGGGCAACAAAGATACCTTCCATATAAGTGTCTAGGACTTTGGGCAGGGCCCCTGACCCACCGTCAAGTAACCTTTTGTTTTTCTCCTAAAAGTTGGGGCTAGGTAGACGTTTTTCCTTAGCTATTGGGGCTAGAGCCCCTCAACAACTTCAAACCTTCACAACTCTGTTGTCCAATCTTTAACTCTATCGAGCAATGAGTTCATCGACATCTTTGCGTAGATGCCGATGGACTCCTCGCTTGCCCCAATTGGACAAGTATTGCGGGGGTTATGGCTGTTATAACCTCGGCAGACTTAGGGGGCACTCTTAGGTCATTGCTGTCCCACTTACAATGCCCCTTGGAGTGCTAGGCGTTGTCCCTAGGCATTGCCCCACTCAAATTGCCATATCTCCTAGCTCACACCTCCGATTGGGGAGTTTTTGAGTATTCTAGAATCTGGACGCCATAAGCTAGCCAATGCTTATAGCCTTACCCTTTTGATTCCTAGTCTCCGTGGGTGGGAGGCGTTCTCAATGCTCGGGGCCCTCACCTACACTAGGATCACTTGGACCCTCTCACTTATGACATCACAAGTCCCGGGTGTGACTTAAGAGTCCTTGTTATGCTCATGATGTTGCGGGCATTCCTCATGAAGAGAAGCGTGATATGATGGAATGAAGTTGGAATCCTTCCTTTATAAAAGGTTGCTTTAAGCAGTGGAGTAAAGCTATCCTTAGTTTTTGCCTTTAAAGCTTTCATTTGCCTTAAATATCCTTCTAGAGACTCTAGCCACCGTTCAACTTTTATATAATAACTTCATTCATTATTGACCTAATAGTGTCGAAAAATACTTATCAAAATGGAATTTCATATCGTCGAGGCGAATTTGCAAAGTCAAAAGAGCCTTGCATTAGTTAACTTCGTTGGGCTTCATTTGTTTGATATTTTTAGCACATAATCACCTCGGATGCTTCGAATAATCAAAAACCACATCTTCATCTTTTTCTTTCTTGGACTTTAGCCTAGTTAATCCTAAGAATTCACTAATGACTATTTGATGCTTGTTATTTTTGTATTTAACATGCTAAGCTAATATTCATTCTAAAATTTTCCACCCAGTCAAATCATTTTTTCATAATCCCTACTTATTTATCATAATAAGGTTAATTGATTCATAATAAGATTAATGAATCAATTGAATCCTTTATAGCAAGCTAAAATTATAATTTGGAAAAACCAATAGAGCTTGAAAAATCCACTGCTACATTTAAAAAAATATTAGCATCAAATAAAGATATTTCTAGTCGCTATGATATAAAAATTAGTATGTTCATAACCAACTTGGCAAGTTTGGGAAAATTGACCCCCGCAAACATCCAATCACATCTTTGGCTTCACAAAGCAATTCACATCGGTATCCCCAACCAATGTGCTTGAACATGATTCGTATATTATTTCTTGTCCTTCGTGGCTTGTTACGTGTCATGCATGAAATTGAGACAAGAAAATCATTGCTCAAATATTTGGTGCCAAATATGTGGCATGTTCCACCAGAGAAATGAATGGAGAGAATATACTTTTATTTATCTGAGGCTCCAATCTAAAGGAGGACATTAAGTCCCCCCCCCCCACGAACGTTTTTGGGGAGGTAGATTCGGGCAGGGGCAACTGCACGTCCAAAAAATCCAAATTTTTCGAACCCTGACTGAAAATTGTTGCCCGCCCGCCCGACTTTGAAAAAACCATTGCCCTTGCATTCTTAAAGGCCACTTATCCACAAATCCCACATTGAGTGGACTTCATCTTCAAGGTCCAAGATTCAAAATATATGTTCACTTCCATTGAGTAAATAAGCAATTCATTGGAATTTCCTTTTCAAAGTGAAACTGCCCATAAAGCATGTAATTAACTTGGAAGTCAGAAATATCACAAAAACCTCATTAGCATTGAGGTTATAATTTTTATGACTTACCATTGAAAGGGTCTTTGTCATTCTAAAATGAAACTAAAATTAATGATTTATTATTTATATGTGAAATATTATAGTGTAGTTAACACCTTCAACTTTCACAAAGTATTCATATGCATTTAAACTAATTAAGTACGATGGACTGTAATAAAGTCTAATTAATCATGATTAATTATAATTAATCCCAATTAATTCAGAAATTCTGCTTACCAAATTAATTAATACTAGTAAATTATAAAATATACTTATTGGAATTAATCATGATTTACTGGAATTTCCTCCAGTAAATATAATCAATAATCAATAATTAATTTGGTAAGCATATTTTCTGATTTAATTTGGCTTAATTAGGATTAATCATGATTACTTAGACTTGGTTACATTCAATCACACTTAATTACTTTAAATGCATTTGAATACTTTGTGAAAGTAGAAGGTATTAACTACACTATAATATCTGACATATTAATTTTAAATCACTAATTTTAGTTCCATTTTAGAATGACAAAGACCCTTTCAATGGTAAGTCACAAAAATTATAACCTCAATGCTAATGAGGGTTTTGTAATATTTTTGACTTCCAAGTTAATTACATGCTTTATTGGCAGTTTCACTTTGAAAAGGAAATCCCAGTCAATTGCTTATTTACTCAATGGAAGTGAACATATATTTTGGATTTTGGACCTTGAAGGTGAAGTGCACTCAATATGGGATTTGTGGATAAGCGGCCTTCAAGAATGCAAGGGCAATGGTTTTTTTGAAGTCAGGCGGGCGGGCAACAATTTTCGGTCGGGTCCAAAAAACTCGGACCTTCTAGACGTGCAGCTGCCTCTGCCCGAATCTACCTCCCTGAAAAGTTCGGGGGGGGGGGGGGGACTTAACGTCCTCCCAATCTAAAGGTCCAATCTTTCAACTTCCCGCACGAATGAGATATACTCATAAGAATCTCAGTTGCATGGGCCTATAGGCAAAGGTCAACTTAGTAAGAAACATCTCACTTTCACTCACCAATTGAAAGTCCTCCGAAGCTTATTTGATCCCCCCCCTTCCTCTTATAACGAGACTTTTATGGTGGATGAATGAGAGGTACGCTTGTATATGGTTAATCCCTCTCTCCCCTGCCTAGAACAACATATTCCTTCACAAGCTGTTGGGTAATGTGTTTAGAGTGCATGCACAGGCATTGTGGTGATATTATGTGGTAAAACATCACACGTAATGTTTCTGAATTTTAAAGGACGGCAGGGAGGCTTAGGGTGGATGGGTCTTAAATGGTTACTTCTTTTTACTAGCCCACTTCTCCTAGGATATGAAACACATGATCAACATATGAGATGGTTAGCAAATCCAAATTAGGGCTGTAGCCACCCTCCTCACATAACATTACTTAGTAGTAAGCATTACATGCATTTCTCATGCATGCTAGGGCTCCCTCAACATGACAAACAATACTAAGGGCCACTTCACACACAAGGCTGAAGGCCCTTGACCATGGCAATGTAAGAGCTCTCATTGGTCGAAAAGGCGGAGACTGTCCAAGTTCACTTCACACTAGGAGGTGAAGGCCTAAAGGCCCAAAGAAAAGTTCGTGGATGAAAAGTCTACATGGAGTCCTACATGGCTGGTTGTGGATAAGGGTGCATGGTCTACCAAAAATAGCGTCGGACCCACCTCCAAGAGGTGGGCTTGACGCAAATTCCGGGAGACCATGACTTTTTTAATAATTTTTTCTAGCAGGTAAGATTTCAGGACAAATTCCAAGACAAATTCCAAGACAGACAAACACCACCAAGTAATTATCTTAGATTGATAAACTTGGAGACATATTATATTAAACCAAATTCTCCCCTCTTTTTCCGCCAACAAAATATGCAATGGTCCCGCAACATGGTTCATTCTCACTTCACACTATGCTTGAGGGCCCAAGACTACATAAAAGGCTTTCCCAACACCCATGGTACGGCTTTTGGATGAGAGTCAAGGGTCCTCACCATTACAAGGTCACGGCTCTTGGCTCATGTGTGAAGTGGCCCTAAGTCCGAGTATGGTCCATTATGAATGGGCAGTTGGGAGTTTCCAAGTCGGTTTAATTGGGAATTTTGAAGCTTGTATTGTAGATTATTGCAAAGATGCGTTGCTTGATGCCCACGTGGCGTGACACACCTGCTGGGCAGGTCAAGCAATAGCCAATGGATGATGGATGGAAATCGTGGCTTGCACAAGGGCGAAAATCACGGGCTATAGTGCATTGCATAGGGCTAACAATCCCCATTTAGAAAGGGAGTTGAGACCCTAGGCTTAGTAAGGTTATACATGATTTTTGGACATCATATGAAAATCCTTATTCATTAACAAAGGGAAGATTTTTGTGCTCATTTAATGGCCGTATAGGTCCCCTCCAGGCTTCAATTATGTCGACTATTGGGTTTAAAGTGGTTAATGTGTTTAGAGCACGTAATCCAACATTTTTGAAACACGTATTTTTGGTGGTTGCTCTTGGATCCACACCTAACCACGTCCCACTCAACTACAAGTGTTAGGTTAAGATAAACAACTCTACTAGGCGTGTGTACCTTATTACGAGGTAAAATTTCATGGCATATTACACTAAACATACGGTTCAATTTGGCCCACTAATCATTTTGCAATTGGTTGGGTGACAACTGAAGAGGGTGGCATATGACTAGTCATGTAGACCACTCCAATGAGCATGGCACACCAATTTCTATGTTACACTAAATGCACACTAAACTATATGTTCAATGTGCACTAAACAATTAAATATTTTTTGTGCACATAATCTATCTATTCATCTATGTAAATTGGCTTGCCGTATTAATTAGCGTGGTCATTGTGACTTGCCATGTAGTGTCATGTGCCACCTTCTTTGGTTGCCAACAAGTGACTCCAATACGATTATTGTGGGGATGATGAATATTGTTGGTCACATTAAATCATGCTAAGTGTACCATGAAGGAGGGTGAAAATGCAGGGAAATGATATAATTTGGTATGGGGATTTTTCTTTTTACCTGAATGGACCCTTAAATCGGGGTTAAAGTCTAATGGGACCTAGTTGGATTGTATCAAGAAGAAACTTGGGAGCTGCATGTGTTTACCACATGAACCAAACTCTCATATTTTATACGCTCTTCTCAACCCGTAAAGAACTAGGATACCATAACATGGTTTCAAGTTTTTCTTGTATGCAGATATATCCATTATTTATTGAGTTTCTTCCTTGGGTAACATGTAGAAAAGAGTATTCTACAAGAACTATGGTATCAATTCATGTTATAGCAACTTTAGGATTTTTTAATTTAAGTCTGATTTCCCTCAATGACCTTTCAATTTTTTTCAATTTTTTTTATTCAATTTGGCTAAAAATCAACGTATGCATGGGAATCAAAATCAGAACCACGATATGATGATTTGTTTTCTTCCAATTCCATCCATTTATTATGCATCTCACATTGTTAGCGAATCAAGCACAAATTCAAGTGATTTCACTCCTTTTTGATATTATGTTCATGATTAGAGGGAAAATGGCTTGTGAATTAGTTTGATTTTCTGCGGAAGAATACAGTATTTCTGTAATCAAAGAAATTCATGATATTGAATATCAAGATAAGCGACCTAATTGGTTACTTATCTATATCAGACTCCTATATTCGAGGTTCAGAAATCATGAGGAAATTGGGTACGGCGTCGATTTGGATTTTCTTAAGTGTACTAATTGTGTGTTTCAGATCCTAGAAGAAGTGGGCTAGTTGGAAAAAGTAATCATTTAAGACCCACCTACCTTACAAATTGCAAAATCTAACAAACTTACTTTACATACAGTAATCTCCCGCTTAAGTACGCACTTTGGACCGGAGCTGTTGGTGCGCACTTAGTTGGTAGGTGCGTACTTTAATCATATTGCTTTCTAGACCTTCTGATTTGATGAATTGCAACGAGAAACGGATGAAACCTGAGGCAACCTACTTGACCGAAGCCCATCGATGTGAAATCATTGCAAAGTTGAGCAAGCCGAACACGCCGAGCAAGCGGGCACTAGGGCGGGGGTATGAAGTCAGTGAAGGCACCATCCGGAAAGTTTGGGACAATCATAAGAACATACTGCAATGAAATCCAGACTATCGAGACATTTGCTGAATCTAAAATTGCTACCAACTTCAAAGGCTTTGAAGCTTTACACAACACTGTCCTCGACATCGACATTCAATTGCTTTGCTCTCATGTTCAAATGGAAGCTAGACAAATGTATGATGAACTGCGACGATCGTTTGAGACATTTCAATGAAACATTAACAAACTGACATTGTATGTCAAGCGTAAAAAAATCATGCATCTGCGCCAAATGACTCCACATGACATGTTCAAGCAATAAAGTATGAACCCTTACCTAACTTTTGTCAAAAAAATTGCACACTTAACCGGGATGCGTACTTAAGTGGGAGATTACAGTACATGCACAGCCTGCAATTTGGTCATGTGCTAGAGCTGTGATGCATAATCCTCCAAGAACTTGCAAGAGTGGAGTGGACTTTCAAATCTATAAATGAAAAGTGATACTTTCTGAGTTAATGGCGCTCATGAATGCTTTCCTTCTGCTCGGCCGCTCCATGCCCCTCCATTTCTGCAACGTTAACTTCCAGTAGTAGCACAGATCGTTGATCGCCACAAACACAAATGAGCAGACCAAGAAGACTGCAAGTGCAACTTCACAAGCCAAGGTGCATGCACTTGAAATTCTTGTATGTAGGGGGCAATGACTTGCGAGCAGATGAAGTTGAACACGAGGGCCCCAACCGACAACATCAAACACTATGATGCCAACACGATCAACACAGGCGTCTGATACCACAACCGTTTCTTGTGCGAATCATCGACCGCCTGCAGGTCGAAGAAGAATAAGCATGAGAATGGCAGCGCTACAAAGGTTGACAGAGATGGTCCATATCATGGATAGGGAAAATGCAAACCTCTGTGTTTCAATAATGCCACCGAGATGGAAGTGTTGTAATATAGGTAGTTCCATCAGCCCACAGTTCATTTCGTAGTTTGGCAGCTTCCAACGACATCAGGTAGTGGGAATACGTTAACGTGGAAATCAAGATCGCCATGACGAGGATGTAAATTGCGCATAAATTCCAAAACCCTAAGCTTCAACCACAGATGAAGACCTGAGGATGCCGTGTTGTAGCAGAAATAACTTCAAGAAAATCTCAAACAACCACATCCCTAGCTGATTCGCCATCCTTTTGGGGGAGAAAAGTTATAGTATTCAAAATCTTGCATTTCTTAGTTGTGGTTTGCGTTCGGATCTAGGCTCTCCCCCAAAACATGAAAATCAAAAACAGCAACATGCATTGCATAGTGTTGGTTGGCTCCCATCACCTAAAATCATGCAAGCCACTCTACGTGATACCTAATCACCCGACTCCAATTAGTGTTCACAAGATGGAGCTCTGACAATTGAGTAATAATCAAATGTACCCTCCATGATCACCTTCATAATGTGCTTTAAGGAGAGGTCATTTGGAAGGGGAGGCAAGACAAAGTCCATGCTGATACTCCTTTGGTGGATGTTGCAAGCTTCAGAAAACAAGAAGATGTGGCCAAAGGGAATAATGAAGCGAAGAATTGTCCACGCTTTTCTAATGGATGCGGTTGTTCACTAGCAAAAACATTGTGCTAATATGAGACTCTGTACTTTCCACATGTCACTACAACCAACTTTTATTATTTGCTTCCACCTTTCTCAAGTGCCCCTTTCCCTTAGCTGCAACTTTATTTTCAAATATATATTTTTTGGCTCACATAAAAGGTCCCAAGGACGAGGCAACCTCATGTGCTTTGGCATTAAAGTTTGGTTTTCAACATTTTTCTTTTTGGCTCACATAAAGATCCTAATGAATCATTTTTGTTTGTCTGTTTTTTTTTGTTTTGGTGCATTTGAGCCACTTTAGGAGATGGTTGCCAATGATTTTTAGTTTTAAATAATTCTTTTTATTAGCTCAAACACAAGGCACTAAACTAGAATTTACATGGATTTAGATTTAAGCATGAATTTTGGTCAAATCCAATTGTCAATATGACGTACACTAGATCACATAACTAAACATATATGGTGGTTGGAGAGCATGGAATACAAACATTTGAAATTGTGATTGTTGTTGTTTGATATTTTTGTCTCACAAATGTACATTCATTATTATTTTTGGACAAGAGGTTTGTCCAAATTTACTTAAATGTTGATTTGCACAATAATAGTTGATTTAAAATATTGATGAAATTCTCTCCTCTACATTTATATGAGCTTTGTCATTCAACACTAGATGTGCGATACTATTGCCAATCTCAATCCTCAATCTCCAAAATTCATATCAAGTGCAAATAAAATTTGATGTCAATTTTTATTTTATTTTATATTGATTTTCCAACATTAATGATATTTTCTACATTATAATAACCTTTGTCATTTAACTCTAAAACTGCGTAGTTCTAGTACCTACCTCAACCTCAACCTCCAAAATTCATACACAACAAGAACAAACTCTAATTTCATAAAATATTTATTTTGTCCAATATTGATAAAATTATCTCCTCTATATTTATATGAGCTTTGTCATTCAATATTAGTATTATGCTGTACCAATGCCGTAATATACTTGAAGCCCTCAATCTTCAAATTTTCACACAAAGTGCAATCGTACTCTTATAATTTCAATTTTTTATTTTTTCAATATTGAGGAAATTTTTTCATCTACATTTATATAAGATTTTTCATTCAACACTACATTTGTGCAATACTAGTGCTATTAATCTAAAGCTCTCAATCTCCAAAATTTCATACAAAATACAAACAAACTCCGATTTCAATTTTTCTTTTTGTCAATATTGATAAAATTAACTCCTCAACATTTATGTAATCTTTGGCATTCAACACTAATATTGTGTAACACTAGTGTTGACCTCAAACCCTCAATCGTCAAATAAACTCCGATTTCAATTCATTTTTCAATATTCATGAATTCGTTTCCTCTACATTGATATGGATTTTTCCTCCACACCACATTGAGGTGGCTATTTTAAAGGTCATGAAGATGTGATGTATCACAACATCTCTTAGTTGTTTGCTTAAACTTCAATTTGTTATATTTGCCTCACGGCCTTGTGTTTATGACTTGTTTTTCTTCATAATTTGGCTATTGGTTTTTTGTGGCATTGGATCTTATCTTGATTTCTTGGCTACGTTCTTAAGCCTTGATCTGGAGTTCCATTTAGTTCTCCGTGGTTGTGACTTTGGCCTTCTCCACATCCATTGACCTTCAGGTTTTTGTTGGGTGCTCTAGGCCTTGCACTTGAGGCTTTTATTTATGATCTTTAAGTCAAGTTGCTAATTTTTGCATGAATTGAAAATGGTTGCGAATAGGACTGTTAAGAGGTCTTCTCTTACTTTAGCGACACATTTAATTTATATTGCTAATTTGACAAACCTTGATCTGACATTTATGAATATGATAACATTCAAAAGAGGTTCATCAGTACCATGAATACAACATTTGAGATTGGAAATGAGTTTTCTATTGTGCAAACAATCTTTTGTAATATTGGAAATTGTCTCGTGTTGTGCACAATGCATACAATTCCAAGGATTGACATAGATCAGTGGATGCACAAGTCTAGATTTGAGGTCTTTGATCATTGGACAAGTTAATAATGTTCTTTTTGCGTTGACATAAGTATTATTTGAAAATACGTGCAAGTGTAAAATACATTCATGTATTTTATTGAGATCTTCATCTCTCATTGTGTGTAAATACATGGAGTCCAACATTACCATTGACATTTTTTCTCATTACATTTTGTGTGATGAAGACGCACTCATTTAATTTATTTACATTTATGAGAAAATAGAGCACATCACGTACATATGCAAGTTTTTTGGGCCATTATTGCACAATGAAAGATTGTCGGACTTAACAAATGTATGTTTAAACAACGTTGCAGTTAATGACTTGATTGTGAGATCCCTAAACTAAAATTGAAAAAAATCATAAAAGAAAAATTTAGTGTTTATCATGAGCTTCAAAGAATATTATCAACCCAGAGATTAAGTGGTAGTGAATGTCTCCTCCTGTACAACATCAATAAACCTCAATGTGTATGGTGGAATCTATATCGTTTGTCTTTAAACTTATTTAGTTGTAAGGATAATTATCTAATATTCCAAGATAATCTATTATGGCATGTCAAACTTTTGGACGCAAGTTGACATTCTTTTTACCCTAGATGCGAAATTGCATAAGGATGACATCCGAGAGATGTTGGAGGAGAGATATGCCCAAATTTTTCTATGGCATCAACGAGTCTACTTACATAGCCAATACCTTCCTTCATCATAAAATGTGAGGACATGGTCATCAATTTAAATTATTATAGAATTTCAAAATAAATTGTCAAATGTAGATTAGTCCACCTTCTCATGATTACAGTCTTCCAACATGGCTAGAATACACCCCACACCTATGCATGGATTCAAGATCACCTATTCATATTCATTTCTTGCGTTGAAAATTTGACAGAGGAAAAAATTAGTACATGGATTAAAAGGCAGTTCGCAAATCCTATGAGGAGCCATTCATGTACTGAGTGCGAATATTTGTGTCTATTTTGATGAATTGGTGAATTCTATAAGATCCAAGAATTTTGGTTTTTGATTCCTTGTAAGTTGTGAAAATTTTCTCAAGCTATTAAAATAAGTACTTAAGAAATGTTTGCAAACGCGCATGCAACTAATTTGTAATGGGAGCCAAAATTTGGCAAACAAATTGCTCAATTTTACACGACTTAGCTTAGCAATTCAAATTCTTTAAGATCTTATGAGAGATATAGAATTGTATAAATCATTGACTTCTAGAAATACTCTTTGGAGTAGTAGAAAACGGGTATCACGAGGAAGCATGTTCCCAAGAATACGAGTTCAATATGCAACTAATTGGAAATACAAGTAGCAAAAGTTTTAAATGAAATTGGTCGCTTGGCTATTGAAACTCATTAAGAACAATTAGAGCAAGATATTTTATTTTTATGATTATAGTATTGATTATCTTTGTATGATGCTCCAGTTGGACGTCGTAGCACTAGCACCGCTTATATACATGTGTCAGAGACTTATATTAACCTATGTTTGTGCACTTTTGACATGAACATGTCAAAGTGCTCATGAAATAGCAATCCCCTTTACATGTGCCCTCCATTTTGGTCTTGTTGCCACTACTTTATCTGAATTTGCTATTCAAAGTTCTTGCTATGTCGATGGTGCGTGCAATGTGGTTCGAAGGAAGAGGGTGGACATCCACTTGTGAGTGCTTTTCATTGTACAATAGGGTGACTATGTGGCTGGGCTTGGGTTAGCTGGCTTGTGTAGGTAAGCAAGCCCTGATGAATGAGATGGTGATGTGGTCCAACATCAACAGTTTCATCAAATGTTAGGGCAACATACCTGGGGAGAGATCAGTAGCTAGGCCTCTTGGAAGATGTTATTGTTACTGAAACAGACGGCGTAACGAAGCAGTGTGGAATTATTGCTTCCACAATGATCTCGACGTTCGCTGAACTTCTGATTGAACTGCAGGAGTTGGGAGATACCAATGTGTTGTTTTTGCACACCCATGCAAGTGGATTGTTTGGCAACCTTCATTGTCTTGTTCCTCGATTACTTCGTCATCCATTTGGTCCGTTGTAAAAATAGCACTCGCAACCTCATTATAACCGTTCTCGGCTGCAGAATGAAGCGACGTCCTTCGCAACTGATACGACTGCTTTCCCGGATGAAAGAGGGTAACCTCTCGAGATCAACCTTTGCGACGCTAGTAGAAAATAAGTAGATGGTTGAGATTTGAACTTGACAGGAACATCACTTGTATCAAAACAAATTGCCCAAATTCACACAACTTACACACATTTGACATGACATAAATTTTGTGTCAAAATTATGTCAAATTCACAACAAATGTTGATTTTTTGAGGTTTAGATTGCATCACCTCTCTATACAGTTTTCATTTGTTGAGGAATATTGTTTCTCAAGTATATTGCATGTCGGGGTCAAATAATCATCGAAAGATGAACTAAAGCTGAGAGGTGGTTATCGCATAGGAGTGTACCTCTCATCTACCCAACATAGAAACTTGATCCCTATAAGTTTGTGGTTTGATTCATCTCAAATAACTTGGACCATTATAGCAATCCACTTAGCCATCCAGAATCGACACATCGGTGTTTTCCAAATTCTCCCAGAGTTGAGTTAGAGGTTCGGTGATGATCGCGGGAACAATAGTTTCACACTGCTTCATTACGCCGTCCGCAGTGGTAACAAAAACATCTTCTTAGAGGTCTACCGATCTCTCCCCGGCTTTGTTCCCTATCATTTGATGAAAAGGTTGACCTCTTCGTGGAGCTTTTAAATGGGATCACCTGCATGAACGACCATAATATCGCCGACATCTTACTCGCGACTTTAGGATCGGAAGGCACGAAGGACTACGTAGCATATCTCTTGCATTGGGCAATCGAGTCAAACCGCGACCACGCACTGCTCGTAGATCAAATCGTCAAGTGGCATCCGGAAGCTGTGCAAACCGGCCTAACATACGCGCTAAAATTCAGGAGGAGGAACGAACCCATCCGACGCAAACTAATGGAACACAAGAAGTGAAGGATTTGTACAAGCACATGCACAAGGTGCGTGAATCGTACGTGGTCGCGGCCAATGCCACCCTCGTCGTCGCGGTCTTGATTGCCACCTTAACGTATTCCCACTGCCCCACGTTGTTGGAAGCGACCAAACTAAAAAAAAGTACTGGAGGTTAATGGATTACTTGAAGTACAACATTTCCATCCCGGCCCGGTGACGTTGTTGGTTTGACGAGGGTTGCGTTTTTCCTGTCCATACTATCGACCACTTACGCAGCCTACGCTGCGTTGCCGTTCTCGTTCGGATTCTTCTTCGACCGGGCGGTTGACGATGTGCGCGTGAAACGGCTGTTGTATCGGACGCGCATGTTGATTGTGTTGGTATCGTATTGCTTGATGTTGTCGGTTGGCGCTCTCGTGTTCAACTTCATCTGCTCGCAATACATCGCCCCATACGTACATTACAAGTGGACCCTCGCCGTCTTCTTGATCCGCTTACTCGTGTTTGTGGCGACCGACGGTCTGCGCTACTACTTGAAGGTCACAAGTCAAGATCGAGCAAACGGAGACAACCATCTCACATGCGCACGAAGGAAGTTCATGGGGCTTTCAATCACTTGAAAGCAATCCTTTCATGTTCTCGGAGAGCTCTTGGAGGATTATGTATCTGACTGAGCTCTAGCACATCACCAAATTGCAGGCTGTGTATATAAAGCTAGACCGATCGAATGTGCACTTTGTACAAGCTGTAAATCAGGTAATAGAGAACAACAATTTCACCGATGGATTCCACACGATCCATGCGTGCCTGAAAAGATTACGTGGACGCGGCCACTGCATGACCAAATTGCAGGCTGTGCACAGTACTTATGTAAAGTTGAGAATGATGGGTAGATTGTGCAATTTCTGAGAGGTGTACATTGATTAAAATTAAGTTGTGTGTATCATGGTTGTGAATATAGTAGTAGTAGAAGTATGGCTCATGGTCTCATTCATAAAATGTAATGAAGTCAATGTGAGGCTATCTGTAGCAAGTTTGAGGTGAGTCGCTACAGTTTATGCAACACAGTTGTTTCAAGCAATTGATGAGTGAAGCATTGTTATATACCCTAAGTTCTAGAGGCTGTCAAGCCATATTGGACAATTGATCCACTACACAATGTTGAAACAAATGATGGTATACGAGTCATAGTGAAATGTCTATTTCCTTTGGCAAATGTTTACGCATTATATGCACTACAATACTATAATTTATTGTGGACTAGATGAGCAACAAGATTGGAGTGGATGATGAGTAACTGTTGTAGAAGCGGCAAGTTATTCACTTACTTGTGTGGATTAGATTCAATCACGATCTAGCAACTCACATAACATTATTCAGCTAAGTGATTAGGTTGGGTAGGGCCGGGAATGTGTCATGTAAGGTGTGAGAAGTATACCTTTGGATGTTTGTCAAGTATGTAGATACAGCTTGAAAATTGAGTGAGATTCAGGTGAAACACTGTCATTAAATATTATTAGAGTGAAACGGTTGATAAAAAGCTCAATAATGTTTTGCATGGACAAAAACTTGAAATTATGCATGAAAAGATGTGATGAGTTTTAATAACCCTTTTTGCTCAACTCTTCGATGAGCAATTGGGGAGAGATAAATGATGATTGATATCTATAGACATGGACAATAAATATCAGATGTGTCATATTTACAAGATCATTATGGTAAAGAGTGTGGCCCACTTTATAACATGTGGTTTATCATGGACAATATTATGTTGTGGCTTATTATCAAGTAATGTCAAAGAAAAATTTGCACAACCTAAACCAATAGAACTATCAAATGTCACCAATTGCACTCAAAAAAGCATCTATGTATTAAATGTATGTGTGTATTATGCACATTACTAATTACTAGACCTTTAACATTTTAAAGTCCTAAAGACCCATTATGAGCCTCAAGATATTGTCCATAGGTCTCTAACAATATTTAAATCTAATTTTAAGCCAAGCATGTCAAAGTGACCACAACTTAAATCAACGCATTTAGAAGCACTCCTCTAATAAGCTAACACATTTGGGATGATGCATTTACATATATCAAATAAATATAAGAATATTGGACTTGTACAAATGGCCTACTCATAAATATTAGTAACTTATTGCTTAGGACCATTGTCACATATGAACCTTATATTCAATTTTTGTTTGTAAGAAAAGATATATAGTTTTAGTCTTATAGACCAAGCAAATTTGACTAATTCAATGTTTGTTGGGGGATACTACAAATTGTCAAATAACAAGTTTATACATGGTAGCTCAACCTTTAAAGGTTGGAGAGGCCTTTAAGAAGTCATATGGAGAGGTTCAAGATTACTTCTTTATTCTTTGAGCTTAAAGTGTTAAAAGCGACCCTATCAAAAGTCTCTTATACAATTGTGTTTATCAAACATAACATACAAATGTGTAGGATGATTTATAGAGAGGTTTTCGCTCGTATAAAAACTTGTACTCAAATACATATCACATGTATTGTAGCACAAACACTGCCTCCCACAATTATGAACATACCCTTCCTGCCCCATGGCTCATCAACCTCTTCCATGCACCAATGCCATAATGTGATCACATATCCATTCCATATAAATCACAAAATTCTACCATAATGGACACATTTCAATTTGTGGACTTGCATATTCCCAATCATACAAAAACAACATCCCCCTCCTCCCACATGCGTTGAACCTATGACAAAGGTCTTCCCATGGTCACATTGCAAATGAGTACATCTTTGGCAATGGTTGTGTAGGCTCCTACATGAGCCACTGGTTTCACCAAACTTTGAACTTCAATACGGAGCGTGTGGCATAATGCAAACTTTGAATTGATGACCAAGTCTTCTCTATTGTTTACACCTTATTAATGTACTGCAATACAATGCCACAACCCAAAAATCCAAAATCAGTCTTCCTTCACTCAATTCACTCACTACGTCTCCAAATTCTATCCACTCCTCCACACTCAATAGTAATGCCAGTGTTGGTTTGATATCTAGATGAATGGATGGTATCAATAATCAATGTCAATTAAAGTTATCAATGAACCTACCCATGGCTATCAAAACGGTAATCAATGAATGTGGAGATATTGTCATTATAGATACCCAAATGGTACAAAGAAGATGATAGTAGACCAGCACTGGTTTAAGCCCCAACCACATCTCACAAGAGAAGAATCTTAGATAGCTTGGTTGTCTCCTTTCTGATATGGACAAGGCAGGAAAAAACAATGGGCCAAACTGCCCACTTAGTTCTCTCCTGTTTTAAATTCAATGCCCCAGGGTTGTTGTTGGAGAATGCATCTACTTACCTGGTGGTAAGCTAAGGCGTCTAGCGTATTGGTGCGTACACGAATGGCAATAACAACTATATACTTATATCATAGTAACTTGTGGACTTGTAATGTAAACAAATGTTGAATCGTAAAATTGCCTTTTAATTTATGAAGAATATGATGGATCATCGGGAGCAAGAAATGTAGCAAAATTGTTCTGAAAAACTGGTGGTTTGTTTAAAGCATTTCCAAAGCATATTATAATTTATTAGAAATGTATTGAGGTTTCATCAGTTGATGATCTACTCGACCCACACCTACCAGGATACATGATATGATACATCCATATCCAATTGTGGATGTTTTCTTAGCAATGAATTATGTTTTGCTAATCACTTGCTTTAAAGTACTTCAGTGACCATTTGTCCAATCTACCATGTCTCCAAGACAACTGCAATGGAAAACCCAAAACCTGTAAAACTGCAAATCCACCCCCACTCAAATTTTGTTTTCTAGTTCAAAAGGATTTCTAATTGTTATTTCACCTTCGCGATGCGGATGTTGTGTTGTGCCTCGTATCCTCCCTCCATAGTGCTCCCTTGTTTGTCCTCCTCCAAGCTACCGATCCCCTAAATATCCTCCTCCTCACAACTCTTTTCCAAGTATTCCTCCTCTCCACTCTTCTCTATTTTCACCGCCTTCCCAGTCCCTTGCCTCTCCTCATCCATCCTTATGCTTTGTATGTCCTCCTCCATGCCATTCCGCTCTCATCCCTCTTCCTCCTAGTTGTAGACGCTTCCTCTTCAGTCCCATATCTCGCCGTATGTTGCCCAAATACACCCGGCTTTGCCACAAAGAGTCACTCCAAACACCAACATACCCCAAGATCTTGAAGGCGATGTACACATGACCCACTCCACCCACACACTCCAAAAGCCGTCAAGGTCGGAACATCCATGCAAGAGTTTGAAAGCCCATGACAATCCTAACTCCACGACCTAGTCCATGTGGAGTGCGAGGTGAGTGGCACATGCAACCCACAGGGTGATTGTCTTGTATGGTCATTGCCACCCTCTAGGAAGTGACTACCACCCACATATGGGCAATACTTATGGTGCGGGTCTAGCAATTGCCAATGTCTTGTCAAACATGTGAAATCGAGTTCTAAAAACGGGATATAAAATTAAAATGCCGAGGAGGAGAACCAACTAAGTGAAATTCAAACTATCACAAACACACTTTCTTGATTTCATTTCTCATGACAAAGAAGGTCATGATAAATTTGCTTGGCAACTATCCAACCCAGAGATTTGGAGTGTACCAACAAATAGGGGCTCCTGGATATAAATTTTTACCCGTATGAATTGGCACTCTTGCACCAATTTGAAGATAGTCTTATTCCTATAGTGGGAGACTGCAATTATCATGTTATGCTATTGCAAAACTTGGTGTTTTGATTTATGGCTCATAGGCTATGGTGAAAGCACAAAGTTTTTTGAAGCACATTGAAATGGGTGCCTCGCATTTCCAAATACATGTGCACCTTGAACAAGGTGGCCCACACAACATAGACCTTGTTCATTGACCTTTAGCATACTCAAAGCATGGCTATTGCAAATTGTGCTAGAATTTTGTGCATCCCATAAGTTAACATCTTGTTCAATTCTCCTATTCTAATGTTAAGGCATCCAAACATTCGATAATTGCACATTCGCATCCATATGTACATCCACACTAGAATTTTGTTTGGGATATTGCACCCTCTAATACAGAGATTTATGGAGTTGGCAAATAATTATGGTAGTTATGAGAGGGAAAGAAATTGCATAATAGCACGGATGCTTGGAGCCCCAAATGGACATCACAAATCCTACACGTGTGGCAACACAAGATGCAAAGTTGTGGCTTTGCGAGAAGGCCATGTATGTTGAGCATCATGTGAAACTAATGCAATGCCCTTGCCAAGTTTGCAAAGACAACAAACAACACATTGGAGTGGAGAAAGATGGGAATCACCTTGTGGCGAATGGGAGGCACCATCCGTTCAAAAGATGGAGGGCCCAAGTGTGTAAGACAAATCCGAGGATGACTAGGATGCCCATGTACATGGTGGTTGAGGCCCTTATCCTTGACTTCTAGTTGTCAACATATCATTGAGATCTCATTCAGGTTGCATCTTGAATTGAACTTTAATCGGAATGGATGGAGCCATGTTGAGAGGATGGTGGTTAGGCGGCTAAACGCATACCATAAATGCCCATATGCACAAATCAATTGGGATGTGGCAGATGTGGATGCAATTTTTTTGGATTTGTTTGGGAAGCAAATTCCCAAGGAGGTCTAAATGTTTCACAACAAGCCACATTCATGTCGCAAGTGTTAGATTTTGGTGGTAGACACCACCACACAACAACCAAGGCCAGTGAAGCACTAGAATCGAAAACACTAATTCCATAAAACATGCACCATTTGGGTGAATTGCACCATGTATGGGTGACATAACACCCACACAACCCACCTGCCATAAAGAGCACATGGGTGAACTTAGAAACCCACTCATCGGCAACCCTCCCACCCAAAATGCATACTCAAAACATGAAAACATGCACCCA
This sequence comes from Polytrichum commune, assembly GCA_950295325.1. NCBI lineage: Eukaryota > Viridiplantae > Streptophyta > Polytrichopsida > Polytrichales > Polytrichaceae > Polytrichum > Polytrichum commune. The sequence goes on along the minus strand of OX485808.1, from coordinate 44,252,547 downwards.
ATGCCTACCAATTGGTCATCGAAGTAGTGACGGTCGCCCCTCTTGGGGTGCCATGAGTACCATAATACACAACATTTAAAAAATTGGTAGAAACCCAATGGCACCCAACATGCAGTCAAAATGACAATGGAATTCAAAGGTGATAGTCAAAGTGGCAGTCAACTTCGAGTTACTGCCACCACAACGTAGGGTTCATTTGGACATGATTTCTTCTAGTGTTACACATGAACCAGTTGAGTTTGAAAAATAATTGGTTGAAGTTCAAGACTTCAAGAACATTACCGACCATTTAACAAGAATATATGGAACATACCTCAAGTCAATAAAGAAAATTGAAAGATCACAACATGTATCCCATCGGACTTGGAAACACAAGGGTTTTGACCAATTATGTCCAAAAATCTCCCCAGACACTATCTATGCCCAATCCATCATCCAATTTATTTATTTATTCTAATTTTTTGGAGGGTTGCCCCATTGATCTTTGGCACCGTGGACTTCTCATATTTCAGGAACTGGGATATTTTTAAAGCATTGAATGTTTCTTCAAGTTAGTTTACACAAACAAGTGCCCAATCATCAACAAAACCGCCGTAAAAAAAGTTGAAAATCAATAAACATTCACTACTAGAAAATCATGACCAAATCAACAAAAAATCAACAGATCTTTGTTGATCGGGGCACTGCAATGACCGATTTCACTGATTTGTAAAAATCAACAGTTTGTTGCCTACATTTTTGTTGATCTGAATAGTACAATGACCAAATTAACAAAATTTTAGTAAATATGGAATCTTTGTTGGAATCTTCTAGAATCTATTGGAATATTGTAAAATCCTTTTAATCTTTTGCAATTTATGGACTTGTAAGTGTATGGGTATGGAAATAATTACGAATTCAAATGTGTGTAAATATTATATATATTATATATATATATATAAATATGTATAATATGTATATACATATATGTTACATATTTTATATACATATTTTATTTATTTATATTTATATTTATATATAATTACTGTAAATATATACAGTATATATTTACTGTAATTATATACAGTATATATTTACTGTAATTATATACAGTATATATTTACTGTAATTATATACAATATATATTTACTGTAAATATATACATCAAGTAGGTAGTAAAGAGAAAATAGTGGCCTTAGTCTAGAAAGGTTTGAAACACTCCATTTATATCATGTGTGATGTGATGACCTAGTGGTTAAGGCACATGTGTGGGTGTCACTACGTGCAAGGTTTGAACTCCGTGGCCGACACCTTTGGCCTTGGCCTTGCCACCTAGGTGAGTTGTAGGTAGTCTATTCTTGTAGGTGAGGTATAGGTTGAGGGTTATTTGGGAGGGGTTAGGAGTTGCAGACCTGCCATCCATTCATTTTTTATTTTTTAATGATATATATATATAAATATTAAAAAAATAAGTTTTTTAAAAAAAATCTTTTTGTGACGATATCAACAGAAAAAATCAACAAAATTGTGTTACATCATGTCCAGGTCAACGCGTCCTAAGTAACAACCGCGACCAACGCCTTTCTGTTGATCCGGACGCAGAATTTTCTACTAGTGATTGGAGGTGATCTAAATTTTGAAGTTTCAATGGGATGGACTCCAGGCCAATAAAGGGTGAAGGGCTCAAGCCTTCACTTGTTAAATGACAACAAATGTGCATGCCATGTGGCGGATGGAGAGGGATGAATTAACATGTCCTAGTCATGCATGACATTCATCCTCCTCCTCCTCTCCTGCCCTTAATCTTCTCCTCGCACCACTTACCGCACACTCCAATTCTCTTCGTCTCACCGTCAATTCGATTCGTCCGCTTCCGCCTTCGTCTCTCAATTTCTGCACTCCACTACTACCGCCCATCCTCACACCTGACCAACCAACTTACAGGCACGGATTCTCGTCGTAGTTTCTGGGCCGGAATCGAGGAAGTTATCGAGGGAAGGAGACTTCGCAGAGGGTTTGGCTACATCGCAGAGGGGGAGGCATGCGGGTGAAATCTGGGCAGGATTCGTGGCAAAAGTAGGTAAATTTCGCAGTAGGTGGAAATTCGCTATCGAGGATGGCATCATCTTCCACTTGGACCACACCATCAGGCATCGCAGGAGCTGCTTGCGGGAATGGCCATGGGTTGGGGCAACAATTGAGGAGCAGTAGCAGCAGGTCGTTGCGAATTTCGAGGAGGGAATTGAATAGGACTCACGGAGGTGTTCAAGGACAGGTAAATGATTTGACTCAACATTACTTAGCTTCACCTGCCTTTTGCCCTAACCAGGAGAATAACACGGCGAAGGAAGGAAGGGCCGGGAAATAAATATGTTTTGATTCTCAAATAACGACCACGGCTCGCAGCAAGGTCTACATGGAACATGTCCTCGTTTTATTTAGAATGGGTGAAGGAGCAGGAATCTTAGTAATGTTATGGAGTTTCCTGACCTTCAGATATGATTAGGATGTGGAAAGGGGAAGGGTATTCTTCCTAATCTATATCTATACTAGCAAGGGATTGGGTGGCTTAAACCCAAGGCCTTAAACCGGATCTCATGGGAACGAACTCCACGGTTAAGCCGCCTAAGGATGGAATAGGTGGAGTACTAGGATGGGTGACCTTCCAAAAATTTGATTTATGGTGCACTCAATCATAGTGGCATGCACCAGATAATTTGAACCATACATATGTGGAACCTAGGGACTTCTTCCCCTTACGGGAGATAGGGGATCCTTTGAAAGGAGTCAATAGTCTTTGGGGACCGTCTAATTCCTGACAGAGTGCATGTATTTTCATCTCCATGGCAGTCTTCTATGGTGAAATTCGACACAAAATTCACACGTCTGTTTCTCAGGATTGGTGCCCCACGTATACGTTTCGTAGTGTAGTGGGCTGTGGTATAATGTAGGTGGAAGTCTCCTTATTACATTCGTGACAAGCATCTGAGATTTCAATCTCTTGACTTTGGAGATAAATCTACGTGGAGAGAGCTGCCTGTGGCTTCTTTTGTTGATTTCTTGCAACAAAACTACGTAGTTGTGCAGCATAGCGTAGTGGAATAATCGAGAGTAAGATTAGGAAGTTTTATAGAGTTCCACGAGGCCCAGGGCTCTACAACAAATTTAGGGTTATGTATGTGCAATTCTGACTGGCAACATGAACTATGGTTGCTTCCCAAATTTCAGAATTCATCAGTTCACGTATCTGATGAGAGTAGTGCTCCTATGAAGGATTGTTTCCAAGTTTGGTACCAAGTTTTTGAATTGGTTAAGTCTGTTATGATGGAATCACAAATCTTTCAACACAACCACTTGCACATGAATCCTGTGTATATAAAATTTAGGTTCTAAAACCTCTCTAAAATCTATTATTTTAATTTACAAATTTCACCAGTCTGTCAGATCGATCATATCAACTCAATCTTTAATTACACTCCTTTAAATGTTCGGCCCTAATGTTGGCTCTTCTAGGTGCTTATTAGTGTTGTGATGTAATCTGCAGCTCAGGAGCTCTTCCAAAGTGCAGACAGCTATGGCGGCCTCCTTCTTCAACCCACTCATCGTTTCCTCTCCTGCCCTCTATCGATGGTCAGAACCCACAAATGTAAGAGCATATTACACCTCTTGATGTTTAGGCCCTGTGTTTTTGGGTTTCCCTTGTAGTTTTGGCTGTGGATAATCCAAGTTCATACAGATAGGTGGCTTTTAATCCCCCCAAATGTTTAATTATGAGTGCTCAACAAACATTTTCATTTAATGTGCAGTTCAGAAGCGCTCCAAGGATGCTGCAGAGCACAGCTATGGCGGCCCCTATCTTCAACCCACTAGGAGTCCCCTCTTCCGCTTTTTTTCAAACCTCACAATCCAGAGACACAAGGGCAAGTCACAAGTGCCGGGTATGTATAGTCTGGACCCCCAATTTTCACTCTGGTGTATTAACTGGATTGTTAGATTTCCTGAGTTCTGTCTTGAATTTTATTTTACATGCTGGATGTTGTGTACAGGATTGATTGAAATTATAGCAACCAGAGCGATTAATTTCAGCCTGCACAAGATGTTTTAGGGTTCAATATTTTATTCTTCACTTTCAATAATTTTGTGGACAGGAGAATGACAAACCAGCTGAAGTGACCTTTACATATTCGGACATATCCTGTCTTGCTTTTCTCTGAACTACATCTAGAATGTACTTCAATTCTGAGAAGTGAGTTTTCACACCATGGCAATGGGGTATGTCTTTATGAGGATGTTTTGTTTGATGCAGGCTACAACATGCCAAGCAGAAAATCAAGCTGTGCAAGACAAAGTGAAGCTTACAAGCAAAGCTCCTTCAGAATGTAAGTTTGTGTCCAGTTTGTCATCCATATCAGATGTTTGCTATGATTCCATACCAGATGTATGCCATAGCAATTGAAAAACCCGGGATATTTCTCAAAATGGTGGATACTGTGTTAACAATTTACTGGATTGTGCAATTTGCAGCCAAGGAGAAATCATTTAGTCCAAAGCTAGATGATGGTGGTACAGGTGGACCAGGGCGGGGGGATGATGGTGGCGGAGGTGGTGGTGGAGGAGGCGGAGGCGGCGGAGGTGGTTTTCTGTTTTGGGGATTGCTGATGCTTTTAGGTTTTGTTAGAGACAGTGAGCAAGAAAAGCCATATAGGCGGAAAGTGAATAAGAATGCATTGAGAGCAAAGAAGCGGTCCCAAATGGAGGTGTGACAAGGCATATGTAAATTTTGGAATGAACTTTAGTGAACACTTTGTCTCTTAAACTTCGTATGGTTTGATAGTTGATCTGCTTCTTGTCAATAAGAATCTTTTAAATTTGTTATCATGGATGAAAGCTGGTCCCGAGATGGCAACTCCGCATACAGAAGATTTTGACAAATTAACACTTTCCGTGCAAAACATCAATATTCATTTAGTACTCTACCTTGTCAGTACTGGAATTAGTTACATTAACTGGAATTCAATAAGTTTTTCTGTTGGCGCTTAAAGCTCACTTTTTGTTTTTCGCCAATAAGTTTGTTTCTGAACGAATGTATGCGGACGAGTGTAGGAATTTTAGGTAGCTAATGTGGATGAAGTTAAATTCACTTTAGATAAGTAGAATATCATGGGACAAACTTGATAAACCTATTTCAATAGAGCGGAGTCCTCTATCTTAAGAGAGAGTTTAAGGGGAACTATGGACAAGTAAACCAGTTTTCCAACCCCATTATGATTCAGCGTTGCGTACGCAGTATTTTGGTATTGTCACTTGTATAGGTGCCAAAATATATCAATAAAACCTGAATGGAGGACAATGCCGAAGAACGGCGTCAGAGTTAAGTCATTTCTGACGATAACAGAGGTTATAAGTATGTGCATTTCTGTACAACGTGACATAGGTCACTGTTCATGGAATTTGTGTGATATGTTCGGAATTGTGTTGTAGGCAAGGCAAGGCTTTCGATAGGGAATATGTTTCGCTGAAAACCCTAGCTTTAATTGATCGATATACAGGTGACTACGCCATTTGGTATGAACATTACTGGTGGTGTACTGTCTGAACCGGGTTCACATCAACAATTATGTATTACAGCCCAGTGCTTCCCATCCACTTCCCGAAATGCAAGTGACGACCAATAAATTGCCACTTCTCAACCGAGAACATAGACCTGTCAAAGAGACTTAAAAGGTACAAGTTATTATCTTCCCAAAAGATGCAAATCTGTTCGCTGTGTACACATGATCTCTTCTCAAGGCACTGGGCCTCCATGGAAGATACAGCTTATGGAAAACACAATATGCACAACCATTCTAAGTGAAACATACAAAACAATTAGAGAAGGAGAATCAGAGACTGCGCATTGAACTTGCTTTCAATAAATCATACACGAAGCATCTGCCACAAATCATCAAAATTGCAGGTAAGTCTTGAAGAATACAATCTAGGCAGCAGCCTTGACAGCTTGTGCACGCTTCTTTGCCTCATCAACAATAGTAAGCTTGATACCCTTGCCGCGGGGAAGAGTGATCCACGGCTTGGTGCCCTGTCCAATGGTGAACACGTTTCCCATACGCGTGGCGAACTGGGTTCCAGTAGAATCTGTCACATGGATGATGTCAAAACTTCCCTTATGCTTCTCACGATGTTGGATAACACCAACACGCCCTCTGTTTCGTCCACCAGTCACCATAACAATGTTGCCAATGTCGAACTTGATGAACTCAACCACCTTTCCGGTCTCAATGTTGATCTTAACAGTGTCATTGGCCTTAATAAGCGGGTCTGGGTATCTGAAAAGAACAGAGTTTAACATTGTAAGATCTCTAGATACTTAACAGAAGCGTTTTAGTCTTGTATGTAGCATATGAAAGGAAAGGAAGGATGTAAATCTCAATGGAATGTGTGCATAAAGTAGAATACCTGATAGTGCGGCCATCAAAGGTGGTAATGTGTGGCACACCCTTGTCTCCGAACTGAGCAGTCCTCACCTTGCACAACTTGTACTGCATTTCGAAAGGCAAAACGAAGTTGAGATTACACTCACTATGGGCATCAAGATGCTCACGGCTCCATGTAAGAATATGGACATGAGTCATATCATGGAAGGACGCTGGATGATTAAGAAATATAAAGTGCTCGAAACTCTCTACTAACCTTGGCTTCCTCGGCACTGATGTGGTGAAGGGTGAATCGACCCTTGCTGTCGTACAACAACCGGAAGTTCTCATTTGTCTTGGCAATGGAGATCACGTCTGCAGTGACAAACAGGAGTAAGTTTTTAGACCACATAATAGCATACTAGAAGTGCATACACTTGTTTGATTTTAAGACCCTCCGCACACTAGTGGCAGAATGACACTGCCTCCATCGCAATCAAATTTCCGAAGGTGATTGAGAAATAAGGAAGGCATACATGCACTCCCTAGTAACAGAGTGCATTTAAGTTACGTGTATAAATAAGTATTTGATGGTAACAATTTTCGGAACATTGTGTAATACAAAAGTAACCATAAAGATCAGAAGCCACTCACCCATGAAACCTGCAGGGTAGCACTTATCAGTGCGAACCTTGCCATCGATGGCAATGAGGCGTTGCATGACAATGGCCACCACTTCACGGTAAGTCAATGCATACTTCAGCCTGTTCCTCAACATAACCACCAAAGGCAAGCATTCCCTCTCCTTGTGGGGTCCTGGTGATGGCTTGGGGGCCTGAAATTAAGCATCAGCGATGTAGCCGTCAGATGTGGCGAAACCCTAATCCACCAAAATAAGACATCATATGCCTCCGAAATTGCAGACAAGCAGATGTTGCAATTCTGCTATCACATATCATAACTGAACAAATACTCTCATACAAGTACACAAGACAGACATAACGTGAACAGGCGTTGACCTAATTAATTTGGGGCAGAATGTACTCTCCTGGTCTGGACATTGGATTCATTGTAATAATGAATCCCAATAGCAACAATAGTCATAGTGACAACGCCCACTATCGATTGAATTCGTACTGCACAGTGACAAATCTTTCTGACTCTTCCATAACAACTCTACAATACCAAGGTGGCATAAACCCAAATGAACTTTGAAGATTTTTTTAAGGGTGACAAAAATTAGGTCAGAAAAGTAAACTTACAAAGGCACCGCCCAACTTGTCGAGCATCCAATGCTTGGGCGCATTGAGCCTCTTTAAATGCTTCTTCAAACCGCGAGCCTGCAGAACAAACACAAGAATCGATCAATACAAGGATTACGGGATCGGAAACAACAAGTCCAGTTTTTCTTTTCGAGCTAACAACTGAACAAGGGAAGGAGAATCACAAAAATTCACATAGAAATAGAAAAATTCAAGCGCATGCCTTCGATCGTGCAAACAACAAAACCCTAATGTGAAAACCCCAAAACCCTCAAAAACGCTCATAACTTTTGCGCCTGACCATGGCTAGAGAGACGGCGAGCGGGTGAAACGAGGATGAGGGAGTGGAAACAGCGAGGAATGGGTCTAGCGATATGAGGAAGGATGTGAGGAGTGGCGATGGCGAAAACGTACCATAGTGGAAGATGCGAGAGAGGCTTTGCGGCTTGCGAGGCGGCAGGCGAGGTCGCGAGACCGAAAGAGGGAAACCCTAACTCTCTCGGCTCGAACTATACCCCTCCCCTCACTCCTCGTTCATCCATGTTTGGATGAAACTCAAGCATTTGTTCTTTCATCCGCTAGGGCTCCGGAGTCCGCACACCAAAAATCAAACCAAAACCCTGTTAGAATCGCCCAATTCCGCTCTTGACCCCAATTCCGGCACGTAGGGCATGCGGGTGTTATTCGGTTATTTTTCTTAATTAGGCACCTATTTTTGATTGGTGTGTGGTTTGGAGAGGATCAAAGAACAAACAACATAAAGACATATATTTAGAATATATATGATGATGTAAATTGCTTCACGTTTGATGGGAGAATTTGTGCCTTTAGTTTAGGAATCAAATAACAAGCACTTCCAGCAGCTATAATTATATCAAGAGAGGTCCGAATTTTGATGATGCTTCTTTGTAGATTTTCTAATGCCACGCAAGTTTCATTATGCAAATCCAGCTGGTAGAATTTAGAGAACATGAAATAAAATAACACCCACATGTCTTATATTTTGTCCCAACGTCAAGCTATGTATTTCAACATTAACACTAATCATGTTATTCTAAAAAATTGAAAATATAATTCATTGGTTGGAATATATATCAACGATCAACATTGTCCACTTTGGGGAGGGTGTGCTATGTAACTACTTTGGGTCACAAAGGAATTTTGACTTTCATTAATCGTACCTAAATCACACATTGTCAAAATTTCATGAAGTCAATTGCATCAGTTTCTTTATGGATTTACTAGTTTATTGATATTTGTGTGAGATGATCTATACATGTTAAGGTCTTAAGTGTTCAAAGAGTCCGTTATAGGTGCTTCTACTTGATTTTACGGTAAAATATGAAATGTGCTAAAACTATTTTACGTTCTAGTCAAACTATTGTAGGTTATAACCATGTTCAACACAAATTAATTCAAAAATTTAGCAAAGTGCCACATGTCACTCTTACATTGGTCAAAAGGTCCACAAACTTCCATACGTCACCTCAAATTATTAACACTTCGACATCAAAATACCAAACATGCTCGTCACCTATAATAGTGACAATTATTTTCGTAACACTCGTAAATTTGAATACATCTTAAACTTAAATGTGCCACAAATATGCTTTGTGTAGATTACAAATGTCTTTGTTTGAGCTTGCAACAACATCAAATTAGATGAGGTCATTGGAGGAAGAAGATGTTCAAAGAATACGAGGTCCATGCCATTGGTAGAAGAAGGTCCATTGACAAATGTTGTCTAGGCATAGAGGAGTAATAGTCATGTAGTTTCACCTAGTAATTATTGCACAACATATTTTTATGAGTAATACATGTTTTGTGTTGATTTGTCCAATTATGTAATAACCGTTCTAATTTTTTTTTTGGAAAGGGTGGGTTATACCAGTACCACTAAGGAGCACAACTAGGATAAGGGAACATCCATGATGATAGGATTCATAACAACGGTCATCATGGTTAGCATCTTTCATGCTCTTCATGTTGACATTGTAGCAACGAGTGTAACAAGCTGGAAATTGTTTTCATTATCCTCCCCCAATTCCACGGTCCACCAACATGTAGGTACATGTTGACTACACTAAATGTGATACTTAGTGTCAATTACTATTCGGAGTTACACATCTCTATATCTTCTTATTATTGACGTATTGTTTTACGAAGCAAATATGTTTTATGTTCTATAATATTCAAACAATTAATTTGACCTTTCTTGGTAAAAGATGAGATGTACGATAACCAATTATATGACACTAAATGTCATATTTAGTATAGTGTTATGTTTATAACTTAGTGTGAAAATTTGATATAGAAGAACAACTAAGGAACACAAAGACAATAAGGAGCACCCATGATGAAATGATATGTAAATTATTATGATACTTTGATATATGGATGGGAAGAAGAAACTCACATGAGATCAATCTATCAATGGGATCCACCCCTTTGTCATCTTCATCTTGATCTCATACTAATTCACCAAACACTCGTATTCGTTTTCCCTCACCATAAACAATCATGGATATTCTCATATCTTTAATTTATGTTCAATAGGGGGTAGAGAAGGATAGGGACGGGTAGAGCATTATAGGTTGTTATAATGCACTGTGCCTATTATCCAAAAAGTTGATGCATGAGAATGCCCATTGTGTTGTGCAATGTGAAATTCTTGAGCCATGCCCTCAAATTCCACTTTAGACATTCCTCTATAAGATAGATGTGCTTAATTCGGTCACTCGTTTGAATCAAACATCTAAATTTGAGTTGTGTGTTGGTAGATGTGACTCAAACGGATATCTTAAAGACACGTGTTAAAAAGAGATTGCACTTCATGCTCAAAATATGATAACTATTATAGGCTCAATAGCCAATATAATTGGGGGAACCTATATGACCATTTAATGAGCATGAGAATCTTCACTCTAATGACAAAGAAGACATTCATGTGAGCTACAAAAAGTACGTGGAAAGTGGTTACGATTTTGATTTAAATTTGCTAAGCATCTGGTATTGATCACATGTTTTGTATCCTAGGAGAAGTGGGCTAAGTTAGTCAGGAAAAAATAATCATTTAACACCCATCTACCTTAAGTAATTTGAGTTGCCTTGCCATGCCTTGCCTCGAGGACTTTGTGTTCTACTAAGTTAGGGTTTCATACATGGTGTATAGAATTTTGATTGCTACAAGTATCACAAGGCACACAAACAAAGTGCAAGCGTGTCAGAACATGACGACCTATTATCATTACAAGCCCCCATAATGGGATAGTGTTGGATTTAGCCTATGAGTTGGACCCATGTGTTAGGCCTACGCCCTCCGCTCGGGGGGTTTACTCCCTCTTATATTTTGCATACACGTGCGTTCGGGACCTATTTATTGGGGGGCTATTTACCTTGCATAAAAGATTATAAGGTATGGTATTTTTCAAAATAAAGGTGTGATGGTATTTTACATGTAATCCTTTTTCACTATTTAAAAACCCCATATATTATATGTAAGTTTTTTACAAAATTGATCTGCAATGAATGTATTAGACCCTCTTTTTTAACGCATGTTGTTCTATGATTTTTCGCCAGTGAACCCCCCGAGGCCCTCCCCGACTGGAATCGCTTGGGTATGAATGTGACCCAACTCTCAACCCCTTTGTGAGAGATTCAATTATCATTGACCAAATAAAATCTAAGCTTCAATTGTTTCTATGTAAAGCCTTATGTATTATAAGATATAAGTTTGAACATGGACCCATGATTTATGAAGCTCACATAGTGAATGTGGGACATATAATGAGACCATTTTCCCCTTAAAACAATGTTACCCGATTTAGCACCCATTTGTGTTATCGTTTGGTGTACAATGTGTGATCATTCTCTTAGGGCATTAATTTGGGAAATTCGACATGTATTACACGTCTGCCTGCTTCTAAGGTTTGGTGACTTGCGTATTCAAATCATGGCTCCGGTATAAACGTATGTGGGAGTCTTCTCATATATTCCTAATGAGTATCTGAGATTTTAATGGAATGAGTACCATGATTGACCTTGGAGATACGGCACAGGGTGCTTAAACCAACACATTAAGCTATTGCACGTACATATGGCTATGTGGTTGATATAAAAATATATATTCATATTAGCCTCTGACTACAAATAAGTATAAAGAAAGAGAACACATATTTTTAAGCCTCAATTGAATATTTGATGAATTCTCAAAGTCAAATCAATCCCTAGGCCTTGTGTATGATGACCTTGCATATGATGAGGACTCACCTTCACTGCCTAGAGCCAATATAACATAGTTGGGTACTAGACCCGAGTTGGATCAAAGCCCAACTAGTAATGGTGGGCAAAGCCATATGGCCAACTCCATGATCCCACTCAGTTCGGTTGCGAAAACGTCACCTTGCATTCTGGGTACCAACCCCCTTTATGCCTAGCACCGACTTCCTTTGTGCCCATAACTAACCGCCTTTGTGCTTTGTGGACCTACGTCCTTGGCTTTGTGAATAGAATGGCTAGAATGTTCACCAACAAGCCATCATGAACCCACCTTGAACCGATCTGAAATAGAGTGGAGCATGTTACCTACCTTACATGGAGGTAGTGGAGGCCAGTTTGAGGTGGCACCACTAATGACACCTTAAACCGCCACTCTATGGTTGCATGCACTCCTACCCATGGGGAACGGTTCAAGGTAGTAGAGTATTGGCGATTGGGAGGAGTTTGTAGGGGTTGGTTTTGGGGTGGGGTGTTGGTTTTAGCACCCTTTAGGGCTACACACATGGCTTGGGCCTCTACAGGGCGGACGGGCCCTTGAAGACTTGGACTACAACATTTAAAATAAAAATAAAAATGTGATAATAAACTTGTACAGTAAATTTTCAAAAGAACCTTTGGATAAAACACAGGTAGTATGTTTATTACGTTAGGGTAAAACATGTGATGCGTTTTGTAGCTTGCGCGGTGACTTGCTTTAGAAATAGCCACCTTTTAACTTTTTTACACAACCTCCCGCCCAATTTCTCCTCAACTGCTGATTTGGGCTGACCAACCCATACACTCATTCTTTGTTGGATGCCTAAACCCTTGCCTCCACTGCTGTCTGTGATTATTTTATTTTTTGTTTCTTTTTGACAGTGGGGTGTGGTATTTCTTGGAAGTATTTGTAAAGTTCCACGAGGCCCAGGGCTCTTCAACAAATTTAGGGTTTATGTGTAAGTTGCTACTCGAATTTCGAAATTTATCAATTTACTTGTCTGATGAGAGTTTTGCCAAGTTTTTAGATTGGTTACGTCTGTTATGATTGAATCACAAGTCTTTTAACACAATCACTTGCACATGAATCCTCTGCATGTTGAAAACAGTGCTATTTTCATCTCTCGCTGATTGCAATGTTCTAGAAATTTAGAATCTGAAACCTCGTCAAATTCATCTATTCTCTAGATTAACAAACATACGTTGGTCTGTCATATTGCAATTGCACTCTTGCCAATGTGGAGCAATCAATTTTACCAAGCATTGCAATTTTCCAGGTGTTACTTTTCATGATACTAGGGTTTGCTAGTAGCGAATGGTTGCAATCTTCATCTCAGTTTTATTGTTACCATTTTTTAGGTTGTGAGGATGGAGTGCTGTTGCAGGTCACAGTGGTTGTAGCGGCTGTGAGATTGTGAGCTGAAGATGAGCAACAGTTTCTTCAAGTCTCAACGGCCGATCCGACCTTCACTGTTAGTGCTGTGGTCCTCTCATGGAGCAAACACAAATGGACAATGTGGGTGCTCATCCGTTTTATCAGTTTGGAAGAGATCATCTTCGAGTGCCAGTGCTTCAGGTATCTGTTTCGGTGCCGGTTGTGATAATGGTGGATTTGGTTTGTTTCTTCAATGTGGAGAGATGAGACTGACCTGGATGAAGTGTTTTGCAGTTGATTCAAGCGAATCACAGGCGATTGAACATCTTTGGGAGGATTTTTTTGCTCATCCTTCTCAGTGGTGGGATAACAGAGTTGGAAAGGTATCACCAGGACTACTACATAGTTAGCTGATGATGATGGAAAGTCTATGAAACTCCAGGAGCAACAAGTGAGGAGGATGTGCAAGGTTACGATCACTTAGTTGTGAAACATTAATCTGAAAATTTGTTCATTATGTGCTCTGGAGTGGTTGAAGGCTGAGTAAAAATTTCATTGTAGTGTCTAACAATATAATCGTGGGTGTAAGCAGATCATGTGTAGAGTTTGCCAGGTCTGATTGTGGATTGTTGTCTCTACAGAGGAATCCTAAATCACCTGACTTCAAGCATAAGTTCACAAGGAAAGCACTTTGGGTAGATGGCTGGTCAACACCATCATGGGTGAAAGCAACGTTGAGTGAAGGGAAATTGCAATCTCATGTTGGTCATTCCCAAGAAACTTCATCATGGAACAGGTACTGGCATGATCATTCAACTCCAGCCTTCCCTTGAATACAAGGAGTAGATGCAACATAATTATTTGCTCTAGATTAAGCTCACGAGTTGAATGTGGACACAAAACACACTTCTCATAATTTGCTATATGGGGTGCAGCTAAGAGTTTGTAATTGAAGTATGTTTTAGGATCTGTTTTGTGCAACGAGGGTTGGCTTCTCGACGTGTGCTTTATGACAGTTATTATGCAAGTGTGAAGTGGGTGCTAGGTTTTGCCAAGATAGACCTGTGCACTTTTAGTCTTCATTAGGGAGACTATGGGAGATATCAACATTGCAAATGGATCGATGCAATTACGTGTGTATTGAAATACATAGTCTAAGGGATTGCTGGGTTGCAGGGTTTAGGGTTTACGGGTGATGAAGCATTTGCCCTTTTACTCAAAACTACTTTGTGAAGTAGTTCATTTGCTGTGGTTGTTCTCATGGAAGAATTATTGATGAGTCAGGCTATCCAAGAACAACAATGGAAAAACAAATGCTCTGCCAATAAGTGCAAGGGAGTTCATGCAAATGGTACAAGGTGGCGATGGCAGTACGCACTTGCAAAGTGCAAGTACTTTAAGTGAAGCGATTGCTGTGTTGAAGAATCAACTAGAACAAGGCATTATAATAGACTCGTACAGGTACGTTGAAGTTCTGAAGTGGTGCTTGAAGCAGAAAGACCTCGCAGAGGCAAATCAGGTGCATGACTGCATCATCAAGAGTGGAATGGAGCAGAACATATATGTGGCGAACAACCTCCTGAGTGTGTATATCAGATGTGGGAGATTGCAGGAGGCACGCCGTGTGTTTGATGAACTTGTGATAAAGAGTGTTTATAGTTGGACCATCATGATTGGAGGTTATTCTCAGCACAATCATGCTGCGTATGCAATGGAGCTTTTTCATAAAATGCTCCAAGAAGGTGTGCAGCCAAATGAGATTACTTATTTAAACATCCTGAAGGCATGTGCCAGCAGCCCATCAGCTCTAGAATGGGGCAAAGAAGTTCATGCCCTGATCAGGTGTGGTGGCCTTGAATCTGATGTCCGTGTTGCCTCTGCACTCTTGAAGATGTATGCAAAGTGCGGGAGCATCAAGGAGGCGAGGCTAGTTTTTGACAGATTGATCAGTCGTGATGTCATGACGTGGAATGTCATGATTGGAGCCTATGCAGAGATTGGTCAAGGCCATGAAGCATTTGCGCTGTTTCTCCGGATGCAAAGAGGAGGCTTTGTGCCAAATGCATTGACCTATTTGAGCATCCTGAATGCGAGGGCAAGCACAGAGGCTTTGGTGTGGGTGAAGGAGGTTCACAGCTATGCCATGAAAGCAGGATTCGAGTCAGATGTGCGCGTGAGCAATGCGTTTGTTCACATGTATGCAATGAGTGGCAGTATTGAAAACGCCCGCCTAGTTTTCAATAGAATGAGGAATCGTGATTTAATCTCATGGAATGCTATGATTGGTGGACTTGCGCACCATGGGTTTGGGCAAGAAGCATATGAATATTTTCTCCAGATGCAGAAAGGAGGCTTTGTACCCAATTCCGTTACATATGTGAACATCCTAAACGCATGTGCAAGTGCAGGAGATATTGAATGGGTGAAGGAGGTTCACAGCCATGCTTTCAAAGCTGGATTCGATTCAGTTTTGCGAGTGGGTAATGCACTTGTGCATACGTATGCAAAGAATGGCAGGATTGATGATGCCAGACTTGTTTTTGATAGAATGGACGTTCGCGATGTAATCACATGGAATGGGTTGATTGGTGGACTTGCACAACATGGGTTTGGGCAAGGAGCATATTCACTATTCCTTCAAATGGAAAGAGGGGGGTTTCTACCAAATGTAACTACTTATCTGAGCATCCTGAATGCCAATGCAAGTCCAGGAGCTATTGAATGGGTGAAGGATGTTCACAGCCGGGCCCTCAAAGCAGGACTAGTGTCTGATGTACGTGTGGGTAGTGCATTAGTTCACATGTATGCAAAGAGTGGGAGTGTTGACAATGCCCGCCAAGTCTTTGACATGATGGTCGATCGTAATGTAATTACTTGGACCGCAATGATTGGTGGACTTGCTCAACATGGGTTTGGGCATGAAGCATATCGACTCTTTCTTCAGATGCAGAATGAAGGCTTGGTACCCAATGCAACCACTTATTTAAGTATCCTGAATCCATGCGCAAGCACAGGTGCTTTGGAGTGGGTGAAAGGGGTTCACAGTCATGCCATTAAAGCAGGACTTGAGTTAGATTTGCATGTTGGCAATGCACTTATTCACATGTATGCAAAGAGTGGCAGTGTTGACGATGCCCGGATGGTATTTGACAGAATGGAGAATCGCAATTTAGTTACATGGAATGCCATGGTTGGTGGACTTGCACAACATGGGCGTGGGCTTGAAGCATATCAACTATTTGGAGAAATGATTGCAGAGGGTGTGAAGCCAGATGAATGCTCACTTGTTGGAGTTTTATCGGCCTGCAGCCATGCAGGCCTTGTTGATGAAGGTCGTCGCCAGTTTTTGGCTATGACACAAGATTATGGCATCAAACCTACAGTGGTGCATCATAATTGCATGGTGGATCTTCTAGGGCGGGCTGGGCACTTGGAGGAAGCAGAGCTTTTCATTCGCAACATGCGAGTTGAGCCAGATGGAACAACCTGGGCAGCCTTGCTCGGTGCTTGTAGAACTTATGGGAATGTGGAATTAGCTGAATTTGCTGCTCAAGAATGTCTAAAGCTGGAACCAAAGAATTCCTCTGCTTATGTTCTCCTTTCCAACGTGTATGCTGCAGCTGGCAAGTGGGAGCAGGTGTCATCAGTGCGCACTATGATGCAGGCAAGAGGTATATACAAGGAACCAGGGCTTAGTTGGATTGAGGTTGATCACAAGATTCATAGCTTTAATGTAGGGGATACGTCTCACCCAGAAGCAAAGGAGATCTATGCTGAGCTGAACAAATTGACTAACAAAATCAAGGCTGAAGGGTACGTTCCTGATACCCAGCTTGTATTGCACAATATCGACAAGGAGGACAAAGAATTAGCTCTCTGCTCTCATAGTGAGAAGTTGGCTATTACTTATGGGTTGATGCGAATATCTCATGGCGAACCAATACGTATATATAAGAACCTTCGAGTGTGTTCAGATTGCCACACAGCAACCAAATTTATTTCCAAGGTGACTAGACGAGAGATTGTGGCCAGGGATGCGAATCGTTATCACCACTTCAAAGATGGTACCTGTTCTTGTGGTGATTACTGGTGATCAGGTGGAGAGTATCAAAATTCTGTAGACCATCAAATGTTGCAAGATGCATGCTGGGGTACTACAAGTATTTCATAGCTACAAATACAGGTTGTATATTGAAAGTTTGTGCTGCTCAGTACAACAATCGACTCATTCAATTGTGGACTTTAAAGGGTATCCCCAGATCCCTTTGCCTTTCACATGACTTGTTGTTTAGGTCTTGCATACTACTGCCCTTTATATATTGTCACTTGGGAGGCTGAGTTTCTTCTATGTTTTGGGATCTAAAACTAGTAGCATTGCTTAAAAGCATCTGCCACTAGAGCAGGTAATTTGTTTCCCACGGAATTTTCTTACATTTTTGTTTCATTCTCGATTGCAGGCGAGGTTATTATTTGTACAACAGTCATGCCCAATGGGTTGCAACATAACCCTACTTGGTTAAAATTCTGATATTAACAGGTGAGAGCACTAGATACACAGCTTTGAGAGTGAGAATCTGCTTTGAGTTCTTCAACTGCAAATCTTTGTCATGATCAGTATAACAATGAGGTTGCATGAATGAGCTTAAAGCCTAGTTTGGGTTTTGCAAGTGCAATAGCACAGTGCAGTGCCGCCATATCAAATTTCTCTAGTTGCTCTTTCTAGGTTATCTATTCAGATTCATTTTTTATGTACACTGATATGTGCAATTAGGCTGCCTTCGCGAACAGGTTACCTCTTTACCCATGCAAATTACATTGGGTCCAAATCAGATCCCAAAAACTTATAACCTTGTTTATCAATCCGTACGGCAACCACAGTAAAAACATATCTCTTGTACTTTGCTACTGTGGTAACAAATATCCAAAATAGTAAGGAATGTCGATAAATTAGCATGGGGCATTCTAATTGCACATATCAGTGTAGACTATCTCAAAACTTCTCCACAGTTGCACATGATAGTTCGTTGCAGTTTACAGAAATAGGCTTCAGATTTCAGGCCTTGAATGGGGTTGACCAAATTGTTAGTCAACTGTGTTCAGGAATGTTGTGACTTTCTGTTGCACTGAGGTGGTTGTTGTTGTTGTTGTTGTTTGACCTATTAGCAACTCCTGCATGATTTTATATAACATAGAGACACTCTTACCCACTTTAAACCTTGGTTTTGACCATGTGTGGCATGATGGAACAGTAATTCAACCTGATACTTCATCTATTGCTGGTGGTTGAAACTGCAGGACTGGAGTAACATCAATTTAGAATTCACAGTGATGGAGGTCATGTGTCAGGGACTATGAATATGAGTTACATTATATCTTCAATGAGGATGTCAGTATTGGATGATCTTATAAAGTGATGCTTGACCATCCATATTGAAATTTATGTAGACCCATCCAAGGGTTCTCACGTTTACATATCCAGAGGGCCCTACATTGATAATTGTACACCGTTTATGGTATTTAGTGTCATGTACACTATTTATGAAGGGCCTAAGCGTCACGCCTGCTAATTGTCAATATGATTTCATTTGTCAACATAAGTAACTTCTTTTAAGTGAAAAAATATTTACATCATGACATTTAGAGTAGCACATTGGGATACGTTAGATGATAGTCTTATGTTTTAGTATGCAAGGGGAAGATATTCTTGAGCATACTCATGGCAAGTGTCATTTGTGTACACTTTAGTCAACTTGTAAACCATCATGTAAGATAGGCATACACCTCATAACATTATTTGAACATACCCATGCAAAAGATATCAGTAAGTGTACTTGAATGCCAAGTGTCATGAGGTGTCAATGTAACCTAGTATACGCCTCAAAATAGGGTATGTGACACTATTATGCATGGGACAATATATACCATAAATGGTGTACTGCTTCTAGCAAGGTATAATAAAAGAGCATTGTCCCTTGGACTGGTTGTGATGCCTAGTTTCTGAAAATATTGTTTTTCTTTTCTTGTGTCAATTTCCGTGAGCCTATGGCAGCTTGCATTGACATGCAACTTCCTTGTCAAGTCGAGCTGTTTGATATTCAGTAAACGAATTTATTTTAATATCCGAAATTGTGTTGAAGTTGCACAAGAAGGTGGCAATAATCTGTGGCACGATCCAGATTTTGCACCACAACCTTTTTAACACTTATCATATGAACATTTATCAATGAAGCTTATGAATGCAATTGAGTCCGAGTATCACAAATTACGTAAATCTATATACACAATACTATTCACCAGTCACTCCCTTTTCTGAAACTAAAATACATCTTTCCTCATGAGGAACCTCAGAGTTTTGAAAAAAAAGATATGATCCGATCCACTCTTTGACAGCATATGCGTCAGAAGCATGCATCATATAATCTACTTAAAAACAGGATACTGGTATCAATTACATGGAAGTTTATAATCCAAGGCTTCATCCTCATGTTGCACATTGACTGCACCTTTGATAATAAGATCATCTGCTTCACAGTCCACTGGCGTCCCAGTTGATAGACTACGAAAAAAACCCAGCCGTCCACCATGCTTCTGTTGGATGTGGACGATGACAGCTAAAATGAAAATACATGTTACAGCTCCCAACTTCGCAATTGGAGGGAGAATATCAGCATAGCTAATGGAGGTGAAAATAAAAGACCTCGATATGGTCTCTGCCACAAGCTCAGGCCCCACATGGAAATGGGTGTAAATATCAACGAGGTAAGAAATCATGTACCCAAGACTCGGGCCCAGGATGAAAACAGGGCTCAACGGCTTTGCTTCTTTCAGATCGCACAAGATGTTGGCAATCACTTGAGGCACAAGGTAGAACTGTTGCACCAGATTCACACACCTGGTTAACCCACGAACAATCCACCACCGAGAGAGCGGTAGAAGTTGGAGAAGCCAAATCTGTTCGTCATCCCAAAAGACCATTGGTTGCTTGAACTCCCAGAGTTCGTATGCAACCCACTGATTGAAAACCACTACAACAAAGGCGACTCCGAATGCAACAGTCGAGAGTGCAAGCGTTCTCCGTTCACTCGCAGGTTGCACCATTTGTTTTCTATAACCATTCGTTCTATTGATTTTAAGCCGAGCCGCCCTGGCTTCCAGGACTCGGTAGACAAGAACCCCCAACAGTGATGACTCGACTAGGGTCAGGGCCTTCACCACAAGCCGAAGCTCGCGGAACCGTGTCCAAGAGTGTCTTTCAAACATGTCGACTGTGAAGGTGAAGGTGAGGCTTCGACCTAATCGACATATCGCTTGCAATCCCAGCATCGCGATTGACACATACGGTGCTGAATTATCGTTGTTTCGTCGGTTATATGTGATTTGTCGCATCACAGAAACGAGTATGATGGTCTCCACCAATATCCCCTCCATGTCTCTCTTGAAATGCACTCCTCGCATGCCCCACACTTCGGACGAGTAAAAGTTACTACTCGCGCCTTTGAACTTCAAAGTTGGAAAGTAGAGAGAATCAGACGAATTCTGAAGGCTTTCCACTTGCACTTGCACTACTCTCTGCCTGGATGACATGGGATTGTAAGGGGGATACTGAATTTTCACATAAATTTCACGATCCAGCGTCCCCACTGTGGTGTGATAAACATTACCCAACCGGTTCAGTCCAAAATCACCTTCTTCATCTACAAGCGGATAATTCACTACCAAGTGCATCAAACCTGTGTGCGGCTCGTAAACGCCCTCCGCAGGATATCCGCCCCCGTGTATATTTTCCCACGGAAGCATAAAAGAACCAAGGATAGAGCTTAAGTAAAAGATACGAAAACGAGCAGCCACATTCAAATATGCACCCACCGGGTGCACTTTGGGCGCATTTATTGGACGGTTATGATCACCCATGTAACCATATGGCTTCCTTATTGATGATAAAGTACACGACTCGATGTTTGTTACGTCGAGGACGACCATGTACGTTGTGCTGGAGTAGCCCCAAGAAAAGTCTTGAGCCAGACGCAAGTCCATTGTCAGCTCCATGATGTGTGAGCACAAGTCTCCTTCTTTCGTTGTCGGAAATATCAACCTGTGATCATCAATGAACTTCACGAGATTACCTTCCGCGGCCCGATTTGTGTCCGCGAGCTCGATTGCTTGCGAAATTCGTGTGTACTGATACTCGGTAGGGTATCTGGAATCATCTGTCTGGAAGGAGAATATGCTTTGTGTCATTTTGAGGGGCGCGAAGTAATCCGGGTGACCAGCTTCACGAAGGCTGCTTAGTAGTGCACCTTGAGGGCTATCGATGTCGACATAGTTTCGGAGCACGGATTGCAGGCAGATTTTCCAGTTACAGCCAGCACCAAGGAATTTGGACACATTGATCATCTGTTGGTAATTGTTGGACATATAAGTTGTGTTTGAGATATTTCGACTCAACATCTCTCCACAACCTAACATGCAGAGTTCGCCCGACACCGGGTTCCACTCGCCTTCCACACTGAAAATCTGTTGCACATTGGTACTCGAACCCTCAAACTTACCGGGTGTTGATGGGTGCACCACAATAAATAAGATGTGCATAAGTGCACTGACCAGGATTGATTTGGAGCCGACAAGAGTGTTCGGCCGACATAAAACACCTTGGAAGTCCATATGCACACGGACTCCAAAAACAACATGGTCTTTTCGAGGCTGGATTTGTGCGAGATGGAATGGCCCTATTTGGACTTTCCCCTGTGATTGGATCAAGCTCTGTTCCGTCGATGATTCGAACACAGCAATCACCCAGCGGCGCTGTCCAGGAGATTCCAGATACTTCTTGAGCTGTTCCGGGCCAGCCAAGGTTACGGATTTCGGTGCATTGTCATCAATGGTCTGAATGATATTGTCGCTGGCTAGTAACTCAGGTATCTCCAGGTGAAATTCATACACTTTGGCATCCGGAGAGGAACCCAGGATCGAAAATCGGGGTGAGTGCATGGGATCCTCCACACTTCTCAAAATCGTCACCTCGGCTTCAATTTGTCGACTCATGATAGTGTGATGCTTAGGGTATCTCATCTGCATTGCACAAACAGTATTATTCTCTTCAACTCAAAACTTATTGCATTCTTAACCCTTAAAAGGGGCTCAAGGTACGGGCATATACACAACTTCTACGAGCCTCACCAATTACTAGAAAACATTTCGCTTTTTTGCTTCTGAGTTTCAAACTTTGTCATATACATTATTTTTATGTAAAGAAGTAAATAAAAGTATACTGACATGTTGCATCCAAGGACAAGCAGGCTATGAATTTCAACCCAAATCTACAACAAACATTAAGGTACTCAACCTATTTGAAAAGTGCATTGGAAGAATGATTTAATATCAGATAGGGCCGCTTTAGACACAATTGGTTACAAATGGATGGAATTTCCTAGCTCAAATGCACGTTTTTGTGCATGAGGAGGCCTATATTGGGACGCTTAGTAGCTGTAGGGGTTAAGCATGTGTAAGGATTCTCTCTTTCTATTCTAGCTTCAAGAATAAATTTCCAAGAATCAATGTCGAGCATAGTCAAGTGGCAAGCTCTCATCAGTCAAGATTCAACACCCCCCTTAATTGTTGCCTCTCTTCAGGCACAAAGCCTTCTCCTATCTACCAAGTTTCAGTTGAAGAGGATGGATTTTATCATTCTTGAGAAGACATTGGGATCGCCTAAGAATTGTTCCATTTGGGATGGAACCTAAATGGGTTAATTAAGAATGTTAGGAAGCACAATAATTGCACCGTAGATATTATCTGGAATTTTGTATTTGGTTTAGGTTACTCACCCTACTCTATCAATCAATCTTTCACGCAACCAAGTCTGCAGGCTTACCTTCACCATAAAATTGAAGTCTTCTTGAGATGATTCTTGAGCTTGATTTTGGAAGGGGAATGGTTTGGCAGCAGATCCAAGCATGCAAAGCCGGTGGTCGGTCTCTGTTCCGATCGAGGCACCTTGTAAGTATATCACTTGTAGCACTTTCTTCCCGAATTTCTCACCTACAACCCCCAATGGGATCAGATCAACTCCCATCCATTTAATCCAACGGTCGTATTTATGAGACTTTGTCAGTCAAGTAAGTGAGCCCATCTCAACTATTCTCAAACATGTGACAAGGTTTTTGTATTCTAACCGAGGACCTTGAAACTCACAATAATGATAATATATTCAAATCTCATCAATAGAGTTTATCCTTTTCGTCGCTTGGGAGTTGGTTGTTTTGCATACAACACTTTCCATGTTTGGTCAGTTTTTGGTGCATCCTTCGAGTTGGTGTGGAGGTTTGAACATAAAATCTTCTATATCTATTATCAAGTCATTAGGGCTAAATGAAAACCCAATTTGATATGCCAAAGTGATATTAAAAATGGGTTTGGCCCTCAATGAACCAATATAGAATGTTCTTTGTTCAGACCTCCACATTACCGACTCCAAGGATGCATAATTTTTTTACCGAAAATGGAACATGTTGTATGCAAATCAACCAACTCCCGATCAAAAGTCCAGTTGAATTACAGGACAACTTCAATAATCTCCGAAAATTCGCAAACCTTGTGCAGATTACATTCGTAATAATGGGATTATTACGCTACCTGGTGGTAATGATGAATTCGTTGGAGCACCCCGACCTTTAGGATTAGAATACATGGAGCTCAGTGTGAGTACACCACCAATGGTGTGCAGTGAATTCTTGAGGATTGAAGGTGGTCTCCAGCCTTCCCATTTATCAGAAGATTGAGTGACCTCAAAGTCCGCAATCCCATTACCTAAATGAAATTCGTTTACAGTATCGCCCTGTAGGACTCGCACCCAACATTCTGCAGCAGGATCAGCAGCCTCCTGTGGAACAAACCACTCTCCATTGAGCCATCCGAATGTTCCGCCATCCAAGACTTCTGACGTTTGTGTCTCTCCTGTAAAAGACATGTCATGGGGTTGCTTATGTCGAATTGGCCTGAGTCTTGTGACGGAATTCTCTATACACTCATAAATTTTTTAAGACCCAAAAAAAAACCCTGCCATAGGATCTTATAGCCCTTCTCCCCACAAGCAATGTTAGGACATAAAACCAGGAAAGGACATTGCTTGATAAATCAATGTTAATCCAACCCAACCATAAAATGGCATAAAGCTGCATGAAGTGGGCCAACATCATCATGCAAGTTGAAGGACATCTGTCCTCCATTAATTTCTCGTATAGTATTCCTGAATCGGACGTACTAAGGATGAGATGTTCTTTCCTGATTTTTACACATTAGTGACCAATCCCTTTCCTTTTCTTTAGTCACAAGAACGCTGACAAAGGGTTCTCGATCGCAATCGTTGATGAGGTTACAGTCCCATGACGAGTTTAGAGTTGATTGATTTCTGAATTATGTTGGGGGACAGTTGATGCAATGAAGGTGTTGGACATTATTGCACAGGAAACCTTTTCATCTTCCTGGGAAAACTGTTTAAGGAATCCATTAATTAGAAATCCCTTGTGCTCTTAGAAACACAGATGGAAAAGCCAATTGAAACACACCGTTCAACAGGAAGTCTGCGCAGCTCGGGTACTTGAGAAGGTTGAAGACGTCTGGATGTCGCAGTCGAGGTTTGTCATCAACTGCAGGTGTCATGCCTTCAGACGTAAGTGGAAATCCTGTACTTCGATTCCGAGCTTGAATAGGCAGATCACACATACACAACATCACCAACAGCACTGCAATAACCCGTCTTGCCTCCATTGTCAGCCAGATGCTGTTCTGGTTCCCGTGTAGCTCTTGTGCAGATTCTTAAGCTCAGCGGCACGATGTGAGGTTCTTAACAATGTTTTCTTGGAATTGAAGGGAAGAGGGAAATCGACTAAACAGATGCTTGGATGTAATTGAAATGTGACTCCGCATCGCCAAGGCTAGGTTGGATGCACTCCGAAAGTCAAGATCGTACATGTCCATATAAGCATGATGACGGATGCACTCCGTGGGGTGAGACACCGTGTACAAGACTGTACCTCTTCATTAAAACACCTGTAAATTATGTGCAGGTAACACCTATGTGAAACGAAGTCAACCACTTAATCCTGCATATATATATATATATATATATGGCGGTTTTGCCTACCTCGTGTCCATGCATCTCCTCGGAGACAGGAGATTCGGAGAAGGTGAGTTCCACTGTCGGTAGACAACATGAGTCAGTAAATGAATTCCCTGCGTTCGGGTCAGGATTCATAAATAGTTGAACAAAATTTGGACCAAGTCTGATAAATTTGTAAACCGATATTCCAAAACAACAAAGGAAGTTTCTTTACTTTTTTTCTTTTTTTGAGACAGAACACCAACCAAGCCAACCCCAAAATACATTAAGAACAGAAAAGAATGTTTCATTGGAATGTTTTCCAACACTTTGTGACGTTAAGAATCCAAAATGTTGTGCCCGAGGGGCCCGGGCCGCCCGGCCCCCCTCGGTGTGGGCGTCGGGGTGTTCTTTTTTCTTGGTTTATTCATTTTGGCGTTGGCAGTTGGCCTTCTGTCTCAAAAAAAAAAAAACAATCCAAAATGTTTTGTGTTGATTTGTTCAATTACTTTATGTAATTTCTGTTCTAATTATTTTTTGGAAGGTGTGGGCTATTCCAGTGCCACTAAGGAACACAAATAGATTAAGAGAACATCCTTGATAAAAGGATTCATTACAACAGTCATCATGGTTAGCATCTTTCATGCTCTTCATGTTGACATTGTAGCAACAAGTGTAACAAGCTGGAAGTTGCTTCCATTATCCTCCCCCAATTCCACGGTCCACCAACATGTAGGTACACGTTGACTACACTCACTAGAGGAAAACGTGTCCAAATGAACCCTGGCCATCGGTGATGGCAGCCTCTGTGTCCACTGCCATTCTGACTAAAACCCAGAATTTCACTGCCGCTGCGACTGCATTTCTGGTATATGTCGGCACCTGCCAGGGTTGACCTGGGTTGGGTGGGTGACGGTTGCGATGCCAACCCTTCTGGCTGACTGACACCATTTTGGTAGCCTGTGGGTTGCACTTTTGGTGTCTTGGGTATAGATTTTGTGCAAAGGGTTGCTTGCGGGTCGCTTCCGGGTTGCTGAAAGTGGGTTGCATAAGGTACCCACGTTGGTGGCTACCATGCATGGGTCCACTGGCACCAATGCCGGTGTCGTTTGCACCCCTTGGCACTACGTGTTAGGGACACTTCGGGGCTTTTCCGTGTATGGTTTTGAGCTACCCATGGGTGGCACGGGGTGGGGACCCTTACTGAGACCTCAGCGGTGCGATTCCTGGTCGTCCTGTTCTCCGACACAATGCACTCCGTCTGTGGACGATGTGGGGTTTGGTGCACATGAGGATACGAGGAGCGAAGTTGCATCCTTGAGTTTGTTTACTGTTCTAGTACTTGTTGTTGCCCCAGATATGAACTGTTTTTCATGCAACCCTGATATTATGAGTGCACAGTAAGTGTTGCTTTCTGCAAAACCCTCAGTGTGCCAAGAGTCAACATCGCCTTCAGCCGCAATAGCTTTGTTTGTGGCCTACGTTGCCCTCTGAATTGTGGGTTTAGGGCGCGATGGGAAATGGCGACCATGGGCCTGATGGTAACTGCCACCGCCATAAACATGTGGGGGATTCAGATGCACAGTTGTCGTCTGCGACTTTGAGGACCAGCCTGTCTGCGCATGGAAGTGGTACCAAGGCGTTCCCAATGCAGAAAACGGCCGTTCGTACAGTTCCTCTCTTGAGTGGGACATGTAAAATCGTGGCATATGGGAATGCTCCCCCTCCGGGCTTGGCTGTGGCAGGTGGGATTTTCCGTGGTTCTTTAGCATTCATTTGGGCACACTGCAATGTGGCATCCATATTTGACCCACGACAACTTGCTGATTGGTTGTGCAGCTTGCATTGTCCTCCAATTGTGGGTTAGTTGCATTCATCTTCTGCGATTGTGTAGGAGTCTAGTAATTTTTGCATGTACCACCAGCTACATTCAATTGTCCGGAATCAACAAATTAAGTTTGAACTGTGGCCATTTCGGGTTTAGGGTTTTTAATTGTCAATCATTTTAGCCCTGCAAATGAGTTCGCGGAATTTTGTTGGGTTTGTGACTTGGCTTCACTCATGTGCCACGCACATCCTGTAGCCTCCTCACATCGCCATGGATGGCCCACAGTGTCGCCACATGTGAGCCCAAAATGGTGCCCACATGTGGTGATTAACTCTTCGAAACCAATTTTAGTTTGACTTTGATGTGTTATGATTATTCACAAAACATAAAAAGAGTGAAGTGTGGTTTGGATTTAAGTTTAGGCATTAGAATGTGTTGTGTAGTTATTTCAAGGTTTGATTTCAATAAGAGGATGCCTTGATTATGTGAGTAAAGGGTAAGGTGAGGCAAGGTGAGCTCCGCGGGTTAAATGCCCACTTTTGGATCCACTTTGTTAGTTTAGGAAGAAGGAAGCTTGGTGGAAGGGGATTAGTCCCTACTTTGAAGGTGAAGGTTAAGGGATTGTGATTGGAGGTGCTAATCCTCCCACCCTATCCTCACCTCTCTCTCCCTCTCTCCCTCTTTGCTACTTAAGGTGTTCTTTCTCTCATTTGCGACTCTCTCCATCAAGCGCTCTCAAGGGGAGCAAGCTCTTAAAGAGCTTGAGCACGTGTGTGTGACATTAGTTTTTAGTAGAGTTGATTAATTAAGCTCTCTCTCAAGGCCCCAAGTGAGGGAGTTCTTGAGCTTAAGTTTGCATGTAGTGATTAGGTGTTAGTTAGTTAAAGTAGTGTGTTAGATTAGCGCATGACTTAGCATCAAAAGGAAGAAAAGAGAGGAAGAATTAGAACCTTGATGATGGGATGGGAGAGGTTGTATTGAGAGTAGCTAGGACCAAGGCAAAGATTTAACTGCTGGAGGGATTCGGCTGGGCCTAAGGCCAACCAGCTGAGCTGCTGGACTAAGGGAGGATTTAACTGCTGATGGCTTCGGCTGGGCCTAAGGCCAACAACCAGCTGAGCTGCTGGACTAAGCGAAGATTTAACTGCTGGAGGGATTCGGCTGGGCCTAAGGCCAACCAGCTGAGCTGCTGGACTAAAGGAGGATTTAACTGCTGAGGGTTTCGGCTGGGCTTAAGGCCACCAACCAGCTGAGCTGCTGGGCTAAGGGAGGATTTAACTGTTGAGGGATTCGGCTGGGCCTAAGGCCAACAACCAGCTGAGCTGCTGGACTAAGCGAAGATTTAACTGCTGGAGGGATTCGGCTGGGCCTAAGGCCAACCAGCTGAGCTGCTGGACTAAAGGAGGATTTAACTGCTGAGGGTTTCGGCTGGGCTTAAGGCCACCAACCAGCTGAGCTACTGGGCTAAGGGAGGATTTAACTGTTGAGGGATTCGGCTGGGCCTAAGGCCACCAACCAGCTTAGCTGCTGGACTAGGCGAAGATTTAACTGCTCGAGGGATTCGGCTGGCCTAAGGCCAACCAGCTTGGCTGCGGTTAGATAATTTGGCTTGGTCCTAAGTATTTCATTAGCTCTAATTAGTTAAACTACTAGGGGGGTGGTAGTTAGGATAATCCTTTTAGGATTGATAGACATGATAGATTATTGCATGCCATCTTGGTTTTAGGTAGAGCTGGATTTACTAGGAAAGTAGACGTGTGTGGGACTTTCAAATGTGTGGATGGTTACCCATTGAAGCAAGTGTTTCTAAACACTCGTACCTTTGGTTGGAATATAATACGTGCACCACCAATGGGAACTATGGAGGATCCTAGCAGGGACGAGATTAAGGAAGTAAAAATCAAGAAGTCTAGAGGGATCTCTTTAAGGGCATGCGTGGCCAAGGCCGCGGGTTGGACCCTTGAAAAATTGAATTCCACTACGAGCAACGATGCTCACAATAATAAAGCAAAGGAGTTAAGATGAAGTTAGTGCCTTGAACATGAGAACCATATAGCAATTCATGTTATGGTATTAGGAATTGAATGTGATTCTCAAAGCCATCACCCGGACTAGGACGCTTAAGGGTGGTGGATTTGGCCTCACACCACCCAATGTGCCCCTACCACGAATAATTTCCCATAGTAAACGGCGTTTCAACTGGGGCAGTGTGTCCTCCAAGCCAACATATGCAATTATTGCGGCCAGTCCAGGTCGTCGTGCTCGCACAACAATATCGAAGCACGTTACCCACTTTCTCTATGAAGGTTTCATTGGGAATGAAACCACAAATGCCAATAATTGTCCAGAAGGTGCGAATTTTTCGGTTTCTGGTCCGCGGCCAATGCAATGCGGTGGGCAATTATTGAAGGGACAACTTGGACGCATCCCCGCAGTGGTGTTTGCGGATGCCAAGTCTAAATTCGTGGAGCTCCCTCGGCAAGGACGACCTTTGTTGGTGGGCGAAGGGAGCAAGTGTCTTCACGATGACGACCAGCCCACCCACGGTTCCTTGGCACATGGTGTAGGGTCGCGTGTGCAACCACTTGCTGGTCATTTGGTACAGGTTTCATCTGCAACAATTCCAGTGGGGCGGACTGTTGCTCAGTACCCTCTGTTGCATGCAGGAGGGGGCAATGATGATAGCGGTCCAGAAGATTGCTTTGCATCCTTGCAATGCTTTGGGTCGCAAATACCTGTTTCTCACCCAAAAACTCAGCTTGTTGCTGATTTGGCATCTGCAGGAGGGCATGCCAGTCTCTGCCCATCCCTTGGATTTGTTGCATTACATGGTTGTTGTGCACTTGTGGTAGTTCATCCACCACAAACATGCTCACATGGTGATGACAATGATGGGGCAGACCCAGTGTGTGTAAAATTTCACCAGCCTTGGCTAGGTGGCTTGAAGGCTATCAGGATACCGTCCATTAAACTTGTGTGTGTGAATGAACTTGTTATGGGCACAGTTGTGGAGACTTGGGCAGTTGGGTATGTTTTGGAAAACTACACTTGTTTGTCGTCCGGGAGAGACCTCTATGATGTG
The DNA here is from genome assembly GCA_950295325.1 of Polytrichum commune. Lineage (NCBI taxonomy): Eukaryota > Viridiplantae > Streptophyta > Polytrichopsida > Polytrichales > Polytrichaceae > Polytrichum > Polytrichum commune. The sequence continues at coordinate 44,222,257 of OX485808.1, read as the reverse complement.
GAGTTTGGGGTTCCGTATGGTAACCAAACCGTTCTTGTTTGCGATTGCGAACTAGTGTGCGATGGGGAAGAACACCTCCATTGCTCTGACACTGTTTTGCAACCCTTTGTGCAAGGTGCCCTTGAGGGTGATGACATGACCTTCCCTAAATTGGGTTTTGCAAGCCACGGCACACCACCACTCGCCGATGGACATTGATTGTGCGGTGTGTATCGCACTCCTGTTTTTATATGCGTTGTGCTTTTGTGTGTGCACTCTCCCATTTATATTGTTTGGCATGGCATACCTCTAGGAAGTGCATGTATTCTATATGGTAAATGTCAAAATTTGCACTAATGTTGCTGTCCACATGTATGCTTGCAGTGTCTCGGGATTTCCATGCCTCTGCTTCTCGCCCTCGAGGTTTTTCGCCTGCATACCTGTAGACCAAAAGGTTTTTTTGGGGGGACATTCTTTTACATTCGACGGGAGGTTTCTGATTGGTTGTCCAATATGGGGTTCCATGATGGCGTCTATCTATATGCATTGTTTTCTTGCCCATTTGAGTTGTCAGCATTGCTACAATACAACGTCTGCATCACTGCAGAATTTTGTCCACATTCCACTGATAGTTTGCAACAATGATGTAAAACATTCCATGTCCTCAATCTCCGGTTCAGTGTGTGCCATAAGCTTTCCGTGTACAATAGTCGTGGATGCGATCGCGTATGGAGCGAATTCTGCACATTGCGGCATTGTGCACTATGAAGGGCATACAAAACCTGTGTGTTCTGCCATTGTTGAGGATGGATGACATCAAGTAGGAGCTTTTAGCCGCGGTTTGTGCATGTCTCTCAATGTTCGTAAGGAATGGTGCCAGTAAATTGTGCGGGAATTGTGTGAACACATGTCCTATATGTGTGTATGTGGGCGTTGATGTGTGATCGGCATTCACATTGTACGAGCAATGGCCGTGTATGTGATTGCGCTCGAAGCACCTTGTGCACATGGTGGCATTCTACAGTGCTAAGAGCATTGGCAGCTGCGATCCGTGAATTCATAGACGTCTTTTGATCACTTATGTATGATGGAATGAACGCAGCAAATTGTGTGCAGAATTGTTGCATATGGCCGAGTCGGCGCACCAGTGTTGTTGAAATGATGTCTGTGCGCACAAATCATGCACACGCAGTTCCAACGATTGCGCATTAACGGTGTATGCGCATTTTGGGTTGCACTGCACCAATGCAGTCACATAAGCTCTGCTGTTACTGGCCTGCATGCATGTACAACATCCTGAAACGCAGCCACAAATCTTTGTTTCTGATTGTGCGCTGTACATACATACAAACACGTGTACACGACAGCTGCAATTACGTTTCTGGTTATCGTCAAGTGGTTGCCAACAACCTCGCGTTACACGTGTTCCACTGTGGTGCACTAGGTGGAACATGCGCAATAACATGGTTCAGTCGCATGCTGTCGCATGCCCTGTATTTTAGTAGTGCAGCCTAATTGAGGGGGGTGTGGGCAAATTATTGGGTGTTCCTCTGCGTGCGGGAGAGCGACTCTTTCATAGAAGTTGGGGGCAATAGCTGAGCATGTGCCTCAAACTTCATGTTATAACCGCCCCCCTTCCAGTTAGTTGGGCGAGGTTGGAACTTCTTGAATAGAAAATTCCTCTATGTCAATAGAATAGTCCTGTGTGATCTAGTATAGTGCATAACTTGCTGAGACCTTCTCAGTATGAAATGGAAGGGATGGGCGAAATGAGTGAGCACTCATAGGTGAAAAATGTGGCAGTGACTGGCGGCTTTAACCCATATCGTTTGGGTCGGGGCTTAGAAGCACGTATATAGTCAGAGTCTTACACCTTTCCTCTCGAATACACTTGGACTGCTACTTGATGCACAGACTATGGCCAACATTGTTACGGACACTTGGGAGTGGTCATTGCTGCATACTACTGGCCACTTCATGCTCAGACTCTGGAACCCCTCGTACTTAGGACCTGGTGACTTGTTCGTTCGCTTAGTCATCTAGCCTCCAGCTCGCTTAGCTTGGTTGGTAGACAGTCGTTGTTGGTTTTTTTGTAGCATTCTGCAATTTTGGAACTTGTGATCGCCTTCTAGATTGGTGCGGATTTCAAGTGTAGTTATGTACATGTGTTAGGGGGTTGTTTTATTGCATAAGTTGGTGTCCTCTTCTTATGCGCATGGTGGGTTTAGTTGCCTCCTCTGATGCCTATAGTGGGTTTACTTAGTTGCCTTCTGAATTGGCACAAATTTGGGTCGGGTTATGTACATGTGATCGCAAGTTGTTTTACTGGATAGGTGAGTATCCTCTTCTCATGCACACAGTGGGGTTGGGTGCCTGATGAAATAGTGTGGTTTGGAGCCGAGTTGTGTATGTGTATCGGCACATTGTTTTATTGGATATGAAAGTATGTTCTTCTGATGCATACGGCGGGTTTGCATGCCTTATGAATTGGTGTGGTTTTGGCCCGAGTAATGTACATGTATTGGCAGGGTGGTTTGTTGGATATGTTAGTGTCCTCTTCTAATGCGCACAACGGTTTTAGTTGCCTTCTGAATTGGCGTGGTGTTGAGGCGAATCATGTGCATGTATCGGCAAGGTGGCTTGTTACATAAGTTGGTATCTTCTTCTGATGCCTACTGTGGGTTTATGGGCCTACTTTATCGGTGTGATTTTGAGTCCGGTTGTGTGCCATGTGAGCGGGCTATTTTTCAGCACACAACAGTCTCATCTTCTGTTGCATACTGTGGGTTTATTCTGCCTTCTGAATTGGTGTGATTTTGGACCAGGTTCTATTGTGTATTCGCACACCCTCTTATTGGATGTGAAAGTATCCTCCTCTGATGCATACATCGGGTTTGTTTGCCTTCTAAATTTGTATGGTTTAGGGCCAGCTTATGTACATGTGTGGGCAGGGTAGTTTATTGTACAAGTTAGTATAATCTTCTCATGCATACAAAGAGTTTAGTTGCCTTCTGAATTGGTGCAATTTTGAGGCGGGTTTTGTACATGTGTCTGGAAATTTGAATACGTATTCATGTAGGGGGCCATGCTTAATATGTGTTCTGTCAAAACTCCCAGAATTGGGCCTTACAAGCCTAATTGTCCTAGATTTTGCAACTTCTACTGCCCACAAGAGGGTTGGAGTCAGTGTGCACATCAATGTGTGCATGCAATGTTGTTTGTGTGTAGGAGCCTCCTGCCCGTGATATCTTCCTCTTCACTTTCTGCTTCCAGTTGCCAGCGGTCCAGCCTGAAGGGATTCCATGGTCAAGAGTCAATCCACATAGCGTGTGTTTGCAATTTTTGGCACTCACCCTCTGTCGGATATACAACATACATTGCCACAAGTCCTCCATTCCACGACGCATGGAAACCTTCAGTCCTCATCGGATATGTTGCCAAATTCTCCCCTCAGCAAAGGTGCTAATGCGAGCTCTGCGTCTCTTTCAGACAATGTTATACCACCCACCATGTTCGGAATGTGGGATGTGGGGGCCAGCAAGGTTTCGGCCTCTAGTGTTGGAACACACACTCGAGTATTTATAAACTCCTCGTAGTCGGACGCTAGAGACCTCCTGGACCTTGCCTCGCTGTTTAGTACAACACGCCAGGGTCCACTGCTCTCTGCATCGGCGTAGAAAACCTGCTGGACCTGGGACGGCAATACAAATGGGTCATCTGGATGCTCCAGCACGCATGAAAAGTTGGCCAAGAGGAAACCAAATTCATCTCTTTTGTACGTGGGCTCTCCCATTTCGTCCACACCATGGCGAACCCAATCGCATTCCATTAAGGTAATAGGTGTGATAACTTTCCCATAGTCCATAACTCGAATGTGTTTCAAAACACCTACGTAGTGTATTTGGCCCATCACACCTCCTATTGTAGAACCTTGCGTTTTCAAGATTGACGCCACACCACAGGCATAGCTTACCATTCCAGCTGATGATCCATCATCGCAGCGGTAATGGTTACCGTACGCCTGCATCCTTGAGTACAATTTTGACACCAGCTTAGGGGGCACTGATAGTTTTCTCATGTCTGCATCTCCCAGACCTTCTTCCCGACCTGCTAGCTTCCGCACAACCTCTCTTATCCACACGGCCAGACTAGGAAACGCACCAAGGGGTGTATCCAGGGGAACTGCACCCTCGAACTCTGCGCGGGCTACAACATATTCTCTGTTGCAGGACTACAATATGGCAATTGAAGCTTACATCACAACAAAAATATGTGCAAGACATACTGGCAGTGGGCAAAAAATCTGCCATCAATGTTGCCTTCGTTCCCGTCTGACATTACCACTTCTAGTGCATTCTTTTAGATGAACCGGTAATGGAGTTTAGGATTATGTTTCTCTCATACCTGCACAGTGGCTGGAATGATGTGCGATTTAGAAGCAGGTACTCGTGTGCAATGTCTCTCATATAGGGTGTGATAACAGATGTGGTTCCAGCTCCTTCCAGAACCTCCCCGGTAATCCCTGCGCTAGCCTCCTCTGTCCACACATTGCGATGTAGTGGCTCATAGTCAGTCATAAACTCGGCCACCAGTCCAATTGCCTCTTCCAGCACATGCGATTTTGCCATGCATGCCTCTGGCCTGGCCATATTGTTGACGTACCTTTTTAAAACCTTGTTCATTCGCTCAACACTGTACATCCAGCGTGTGTGTACGGGCCCACACAGCTCTAGCTCCTCCACGAGGTGTATCACCAGGTGTGACATCACGTCGAAAAAACTCGGAGGCATGTGAATCTCGAGCATTGACATTGTAACAGCAACGTCCTCTTTGAGGTTGACCATGTCGGTGGGGTCTATGACTTTAGCGCAAATTCTTCTAAAAACGCGCGACAGTCTCATGATTGCTGTGCGAGGCCCGCGGTCCAGGAGACCCCTTGTGCACAATGGCAGTAACTGTTGCATGACAACGTGCCAGTCATGCGCCTTCATCCCGCTCAGCTTCCTGAGTGTTATATGCTTTGCAACGGCACCGCAATATCCTGAAGGCACCTGAAGGGCTGCTAGTCTGGACATGAAGATGGGGAGGTCCACATCATTCAGTACGTACGGTGCGGCAGGCTTTATAACCTTCGTCTTCCCTCGGGCATTGGTCGTCTTAACCAGCCATAGTTCTTCGCGGACTCCTGTTGCCTCCATATCTCGTCTGCATGCAATTGTGTCTTTCTCTCCGAGGATTGTCTTCACCACATTTTCGCAAACATTCTTCTCGACGTGCATAACGTCTGTGCAATGCCGCACAAGAAAATGCTGCACATACATCCTGTCGCAAGTTAATATGAACTCTATGCTATTTTTTCACAACCTCTCTTAATGTGCAGCCCCTGTTAGTTCACCCTGGAATCTGATGCTTACGTAGTGTGCAGTGGACTTACCTTGAAATAGGGTAAGTCAAAGAAACACGATCTTCTCTTCACACCGTGCCACCTCGAGGGATCAAGCTCTCCTCCCGCCACATTGCCAGACTCTAGCCATTTCTTACACTCTTCTGCCCTTTCCAGTATCTCTGTCGTTGTTGGCCTTTTGGGCTGCGCCCGCGATTCTGTTTCGTTTCCAAACGCTGCACTGTAGTTTGGTCTTCTGTAAGGGTGTTGCCTTGATCGCAACCAGCGTCGTGAGCCAGTGTACAAACACTTATGCAACTCCCTCGAGTATCTTGAGGTCACCTCTGGCCCGCAGGGGGGGCAGCCAGCGTAGCCGGCATGCGCCATACCAGATAGGAGGCCATAGCCTGGCCAATCATTGATTGTCCACATCAAACATCCTCGGAGTCTAAACCTGCGCGTAAGTTCTGGGGATATGCTGTGGTCGTCTGCCCACACACCAGGCCACCAAAGTTGTTTCAATTGATCTATAACAGGTTTCATGTACACATCAATGTTACCTCCATTGGGTGAATGTTTTCCCGGAATGAGTAAGACAGGGATGACAAAAAAACGTTTTGTGGTCATCCAAGGAGGCAAATTGTATATGAATACAAATACAGGCCAAGTGGACCATTGGCATAGAAGGGATGAAAATGGGTTGAAACCATCTGCTGACAATGCCATGCGGATGTTCCGGAAACCTCTAGCAAAGGAAGGAAACTTTGTATCGATTGCACGCCACGCTGGGGAGTCGTGGACACCGTGCATTTTGCCATCGCTGGATTTGTTCAGGTGAGCCCACCTCAACATTTTTGCTATTCTCGGTGACTTGTACCATCTGACTAGTCGGGGTATCAGAGGGAAGTGTCTCAGAACGCTCACCGGCACTTGTGACCTTCCACATGCTTTGAATCGATTTGCATTACACACTGGACATTCTGTTAAATCATTGTATGCATCCCCTTGGAACAACACACATCCATTTTTGCATGCGTGTATGCTCTCATAGCTAGACTGACCTTCTCCACAAGCACTCTAGCATGGTACATGTTCAAAGGCAACGAATTCGGATGGGGCAGAATGTACTTGCTCAAAAGATATAGTAATTCATCCACAAATTTGTTGTTTACACCATGAATTGTGCATATTGTCATGATGAGCATGGTGGCAGCAAGCTTCGTTACAGATGCACCCGGGAACAAAGGGTGGCACGACAACAGCACCTCCGTTAGATTTAAATCCTCCACTGCATCCATTGGTATGTCTCCTGGGCCCGTCCCTTCGTCCGCCATTTCGGGTGTGCCAGGTGCAGAGAGGGGTTCATTTCCATCATTATCTGCAACCACATTGTCGTGCTCTGCTATGGAGTCTGGTTATGCCTGCACATCCTCTACCATAGTCTGAGCTTGCTGCACAACATCCATTACATGGTTAGCGAACCCAGGGTCTTCACAGTTTGCCATCATATCTGGGAGGTTATCTTGTTCTGTTGGAGGTGGAGCATTAGGTTCTTGGGGTGGGGGAACAACATTTGCATGGACAACATTCACATTATGAAACAGCTTTTGCAATCCAACATTTTCATCTATTGGGAGTGGTGGAGGCAGAGCTCCGCCTCCGCGAATATGGTTATCCCATTCATTGTCGGAGTCGTCCCGTGGACCAGGGCCTCTCCATTTTCTAAATGAGTGGTGTCTCCCATTTGTCATAAGGTGGCTTTCTACTTTGTTTGTTGCCATGTGTTTCTTGCTCCCTTTGCAAACTTTGCAAGGGCAAGGCACCAATTTTATGCGGTGGGCTGCATACATTGCCGCCTCTCGTCGCCACAACTTTTCATCCCGCATTGCTATCCGTATGGGATCCCTCAGGTGTGGTCGGGCTGTTGGGTCCCCCATATTGGTCTCCAGCTCCGTGCAGAGGGTTGTGGTACGTGTCTACTGGATGCCTCTGCAATCTGATGCATGTTGTATTAGACAGTATAGCCCAATTACAATTCACCTCTGGACATCTATTGAGTTCTTGCTATACACGCGGTATCTGCAAATAATGCCTTCTGGTTGCGTGTTGCTAGATGTGAATAACCAAATGCAGTTTACACTAGCCCCATCCTTTGGCATGTGTGAAGTGGTAGGGGCATGTGGCGCGAATATCCTTGTTCACAACATCTACGTACGTTGGCATTTTCAAATGAAATCATGCATTTTATATAGGTTTCAATATGCTTGTATTTGGTTGTTGGGCCTCACGGTTAAGCTCCGAACGTGAACACATTAACACCAATTGTGGCAACTCCATGTACATGATGAGTCCTATCGTTGAACATCATAAACTTCACAGAAGATTTCCAAAACAGAATTCAACCTCATTCTGCATGTATAGCAATTACATGAAGCCTGTTGGTGGCTCCAATGTTCTTGAATTAATGCCCATATGGGGATTGTGGCAAGTTAATTGATGGGCAGATTGGTGGGGAGAGCCTACACCCAAAACATCTAAATATGCACATGGTCGTCAACACTAACCACTTCAAACACACTTATGCAATCAATGATGAAGTCCACATCTTATGCAAATAGGCCAGGTAGTCCAAGTATGGTCGTGACATTGGTTTGTCACAAATCTGAGCTCATTTTCATGTTCTCACATTCATTAGGGTGTATTTGTATTTGGACAATGATTGCTATTTGACATGCCGTCTCCCCACTTTTTTCTCGCATTGCAGGAGGCCTGTCGTGCTGGAACCCATGGGTAGCGGACGTCTACCCATAGGGTTGCACATGCCAGTAACAGTCACCAGTGCACAGTGAGAGTGTTACCCACCTCAACCATGTGCTAGGCCGCGTTGTTGGTTTAGGTCTCCTGCGTTAGGAGTGGGTGTGTTGGGTATGGCTAGTTTCGCTGCGCTCGCTGGTTTGCTAATGGACTGTCAACCCATTTTGAAAAGGGGATCTGGCTTCAGCATAGTTCGATGGATGGACTCTAGAGTCGGCAATGCAATGCAAGAGTAGGGGGGTCGGGAGAGAGGAGGCTGAAGGGAGAGGTAGGGAGAATGCGGGTTTAGGTGGTAGCCAACACGGCGGAAATAGGAAAAAGGTCGGAGTAAGGGAGAGCGCAGGCGGCGTGGAGCAGGGAGCAGCAGGCCGACATAATCGTGTGTTGCTGGACATCAGCACTGATCGAAGGTCGCCATGTGCAGACAGCTTGGTTGCCGCGGCAGGCACGTCGTCCTCATCACATGAGGGGAGCAAGTACGAGGAGGAAGCAACACAGAGCGGGAACTACGGAGAGGGAGGAAGGAGCTGGGACATGCAGGAAGGGGCTAGTTGTAGGGAACAGGGGGGGATTGTGGGAGGGGAGGAAAGCTACGAGGCCCAGCGTGATCGTCAAGTAGAGAAGGTCCACAAACGATTTCAGCTCCTATTGCAGCAAAAATCTGACATGTAAGTTGGGTTATAATTCCATTTTTTAGTTGGGGCATATTTGGGTCCGTTGCCTTCAACTGTGGGAGTGGTCTGGAGTTGGTGGTTGCCCACACAGTCACACCTACCCTTGTGCCCATCCAAACCCTAAATCTTCTAACCTATTCATTTTGAAAACCTAAGTTGGCCAAGTTTAAAGAGAGAAGCAATGTTGGAGCCGCCCATCCTGGCGCTCAACACCCAGAAGGTTGGATTGTTTGTGAGCGAGGTCGAGGTTTCAGAACTCATTTAGAAGCAACACATTCTGGCTTCTGGGTTTATGGATGAGATTCATTGCACACTTCCTAAGTCTGTTTTGTAGTTACTTGTTGACATTGGAATGTCAACATTGGAGGGTGATGAGCTTGAGCGTGAGTTGGTCGCGGTTGGGCGTGACCTGGCGCATGTTAACAAAAAGCTCCACACCCAATTGAAAGCCATGCAGGCACTGTTGCATGAGTATGAAGCTTCTATGGTGGTTGAAGAGATGTTGGATTGCATTGGCTACCCATTTTCGTTGGGGTCTTCCAGGAGGGGAAAGTTACAGCATGAGCGTAGAGCGTAGAGCGTAGAGCGGTGAGCGTCATGTTTTCGTGAATTTCTCCGCTCGTTTTTCAAAAATTTATTGAAACATAAGGATCCTATTACCACTGAATTTTGTCCGGACAAAATTGTAAATGTATATTTTTAGGGAAAAGAGTACCGCAAATCCGTGGAAGGGGGTCCTACTGCAAATTTTTGTTATTATATATATAGTGAAATTAGGGCTGACGTCATCATTTAAATGAAAGGGTGATTTAAATGAGGACCGTTCAAGGTTGAAATGAAATTGTGTTTTAATTAATTCACAAATTTGTTTTAGTGTTTAAGGCTAAGGGCGTAATTAGGGCTGGCTTCATCATTTAGATGCGGGCATCCTCGAAACAATAATTTAAATGGCGAAGTTTATACAATCCAACAAGTGAATATTCTTTAGGTTGATTGGCCTCAAATTTTGATGTCAAATTAATAAGAAACAATAGTACTCAAAGTTACATACTATTCTAGGGTTTTCACGGTGGACGAGTGATAGATACGTTCGTATGCAATAATTCCCTCCCCCACCTAGATATAAAGCTTATATGATGTGTGGGGAATGGAAACAATTACTATGTCAAGGGCTTTTATTACTTCATATAAGAAATTATATGACAAAGGAAGAACATCGAGCTCCAACCATTCCAAGCATCACTTTAGAGACGCATGTGCCCTTTAACATAACCAAACGCCCCATGGGTGTTTGGAGGCAAGAAAACATATTTTTTTTGTGTTATAATGCTATTCATAGTTTATAAAACGCCTAGTCATCTCTATCACTTTCCATTCCCTGCCTGGCCTCTACATCTAAATATTCCAACACACGCCTATCAACAGGACGAGCGCGAGTAATAGGTGGAGATGGTGCGACCGCGAACTGATGGGCAAGCCCACCAGCATACGAAGGTAGTTCGAACGCCCGCGGAGGGCTTCGAAACATGTCCGGGTTGAGGACACGGATAGGGCTCTCCCGTGGAACTCTACACACAAAGCAACATACTAGAATGCATAAGCTAAAGCAAGAAAAGAAATGAAAAAAAAACCAATGAAAGAGGTGCTAAGTTAGAAATCAGACTTACGCACACTTTCTGTGACGCCTCAGGAGCTTTTGCCGAGGTTCAGTAGAAGAGGGGTCCGGATGTGCGACAACGGGTTCGGCCGGAGGTACAGAGTCCCGCATAGGCAGCAGGACAGCCTCGAAGATCTCCGAGTCTCGCTCGAGCGCCACAATGTGGCGCTCAGCCATACGACACGCAGTGATGGATGCACCTAAATGAAAAGAAATTGAGTGAGGTAGAGAAAAAAATTAAAAATGCAAAAGCAAGAAATGAAACTCAAAAACAAAGTATAGGAGGGCAAAGAGAAACCTGTGCCACATTGCCAATCCATGACAATGTCGTGCTTCCTCGTGAGCGTCTGGATAACAATGCTTAAGAATTCCATGCTCTTCTCTCGAGCCCCTCTCCATGGCACCTTGCCATCCTTCATGAGCTGGCTCTCCTCATTCGTGAAATTGTGGAGAAGGGAATCCTTCTCCAATGAGAAGCCCAACTTCGAATAGTCCTCCGCCTCGTAAACGGAGAGAGTGGAGCCGAGGGGCACAAGAACCTTGATGAAGAAGCGTTTTGTCTACAAAGAAAATTGCATAGTTAGTGACAAAAAGAAAAATGTACAACTTGAAGTAAATGAAGAGGAGGAGAAGAAATACTTACAAACATCTTGGGATCTTGTGCGGACGTAAGGTGAAGATCATTCACGCCCCACCAGTCCCTGGCGATAGTAAAGTGACATTCCAAGGCCCAATCGCGAATGTCGTCGTGCATCTTGGGGGCATCGGGGTGCATGATGACGAGGACACCGTTGTCATGGAGGTTGTCCTCTGCGAAAGTAAAGACATCATCAAAGAAACTCGGACCCCGGCGGTTCCACGCTGGAATGTCGGATGGCGAAGTCGAGATGGCGGGCACCGGGAGATTGTCCGGTACATCGACAAAGAGAAGGTCGATACCGGTATGGGACTTGGGATTCCTGTTAAGGCGAGTCCGACCGACACCAACCTGTAGAGCAAAGAAGAAGGTTGAGAAGAGAAGAGGAATGCTTCACAAGATAGAAATGAATGCAAGAATGAAAAAAGAAGTGGACTCCTACCTTGACAAGGAATTCTTCGATGCGAAGGTAGGCCGCTTGATGGGAGTTGGTCTTCGTGTAGTGGTCCATGAGCACTCCGATGTCTACATTCTCAATGAGACTGTAGGTAGAAGCAGTCTCAGAGGATGTAGCACTCGTTGCTGCTGCGAATGCCTTCCTCTTGCGAGTCAAAGAGGGGGCAGTGGCTGTGCTGTGAGAAGAAGCGGGGGCATGCAAGGCAAGAGGGAGGGATGGGCTACCTACAAAGGTGGCAGCAGGTGCAGCGGAAGCTTCGGCGGCGGCCTTCGTAGTAGAACGAGTAGACACAGTGGCTTGGGAAGCTTGAGTACCCGAGACCGCCTTCACCTTCTTGCTTTTGATTTCCTTAACAACCTTCGATGCCTTCGTACCCTTCACCGACTCCTCGGGGACCACGGGCTCGTGAAAGACAACATCAGCGGGTGCCTCAGCATTCAAAGAGGTGAACAAATGAACCTCCGAGGGAGGAACGAACCCCTTCGAACAGTCCAAATACCACCCTGCATGCTTGAGGTGAGCAAATGGGTAAACATCGTGCTCGTCAGTGTACATGAAATTCGGGGAGGAGTCCAGAACCCACTCCTCGACATAGACCGGTAGAAAGGAGGCAGAAAGAGCTTCTTTCGGAATAAGCTCGTGATAGATGTACCTAAAGCAAAAGACATGGAAAAAAATGAGAGAAGTTCGAGTGTTGCAAAGAAAATGAAGGACAAGTGGAGAGGAGGAAGAAATACCTATGAAGGACACGGTGAATGATCTTGATACCATCTTCAATCTCAGTGAGGTTCGTGCCCTTGAGGAACTTCGTGTTTGACTTCTCCTCAAAGTAATGCGGGAAGGCGTGGTCCCAGAGAAGGATCCTCCATCCATCCACGAACTTTGGTGGACGTAACACACCCCCTTGCACATCCCAATTGATGGCGCGACCAAGGCTAGCCTCTAAGGACTTGAACTCCAAATCAACCCTGTCCTCCAACTGTAGTCATAGAATGAAAAACAAGAAATGAGGATAGACAACCGTAGAGAAAACAATCAATCCAAAGGAGGGGAGAGATTCACCTGAGCCCAGAAAGAGGCCTTATGAAGCCAGGATTCGAGGACCCTCTCCTTAAGGGGCACAATGGAAGGGAATTTGTTGCCGGTTCGGATAGTCATGGTGGAATTCCACCAACGGAGCCATTTCGCCTTGAAATGACACGGGACATGAGTGTTGGCCACCTTAGAAAGCTTCTCGATGGTCATGTCCGGGACCGTGTTCACCGAGAAGTGCCGATTGATCTAGATGAGGAAATTGGAGGTGAGTTAGCAAAATCGAGAAGAAATCATGAAGGACAAATCAAAGGAGAAAAGAAGATGAAGAGGAGCACCTCATCAAAGAAGGCGTCGGTATTCTCGGAGTTGGCAACGGCCACATACTTCTCGAAGCTCTTGGAGAGAATGGACTTTCTGGCCTTCTCCTCAGCAAGTGTCATGGCCCTCCAAACACCGAGAGCGGTCCTCTGATCGGCCGGAGTTTCATCCTTGTAAGCTCTAGCTGCAGCGTCGGAGGCGGCGGAGATCTCTCTCTGGTTGCAAGCAAAGGTAAGCCAACGAAGAAGATGGAAATTGAAAGGAGAGAAATCAAAGTGTGGGGAAGTGATTACCTTGTAGAGAAAGGAGACGAAGACGTCGATGGTCAAGGGGTACCAAGTGTTGTGCTTCCTCTTGGCATTGATACAAGCCAAGTAATCCTCCTTGGAAATGAGGTCCTTGAAGTCCTCAAACTCCAAGGTCCCAAAGTAGCGGATGCGGTGAAGCTTGGAGGGGAGTGTCGCAACCCTTGCTAGGTCCCTTAATAATCTTGCCAATTTTCAATTCTAGCAAAGGTTACGAGTCGCTAACCCTTCGCATTCCGCCATGCTAATGGATAGCTCCTCTTACCCCGGACCAATAGTTCATAGGAGGGAACCAACCCTCCTACTTTGCTTTCGGGACTCACCCCTTAATCGGTAACCCATTTCCCCAATGTGGACTTCCATTCATGGAAGTCCAATCCTATGTTGATCATCGCATTGCCGGAGCAACACTACAACAACCCGAACCATACTAGGCAACTATGGCCTCACAATAGGCCAAAGCCCATGGAGGCCTTGCCGTTCGGCCTCGGGTGGGTGAGGCCACACCACCTCACCCATATAAGCCTCTAGGACTTCACGCGGGGCCCCTACCCCACCGTCAACCAACCTCTTGTCTCTCTACCAAGAGTTGGGGCCAAGTGGACATTTTCCTTTAGCTGCTGGGCCTAGAACCCCCCAGCAGCTTCAGACCATCATAACTTCCTTGTATGATGTCTGATCATAACCACCAACCACTCCATCCTCATCTACGCTTCACGTAGATGCCGATGGACTCCTCACTTGCTCCATTCGAGCAAGTCTTGAGGAAGTTATGCCTGTTTGAACCTTGGCAGTCCCGGGAATCCCTCCCAGGCACTGCTGTACCAGGGCGCTGTCCCGGGACAGCGCCCCACTCAAATGGCCATAACTCCTAGCTCACACCTCCGATTGAGGTGTTCTTGAGCATTCTAGAATCACCACGCCATGAGCTACGCATAGCTCATGGCCTTGCCCTTGTGCCTCCTAGTCTTCGTGGGTGGGAGGCGTTCCCAACGCCCGGGGCCCTCACCCACACTAGGATCACTTGGGCCCTCTCACCAACGGCGCCACAAGTCCCGGGTGTCACTCCGGGGTCCCCCTTGTGCCCATGGTGTTTCGGGCACTCCTCATGGAGAGGTGCGCGACAGGGAGGCTGGACTTGACGTGGTTGTTCTCGATAGACCTACAAAAAATTGAAGAAGACAAGATGAGAAGACACTCACAAACAAAGAATGAAGTAGCAAAGAATAGAGAGAGACATACCAATTCACGTCGTTCATGGCATTCATGAGAACGCCACTATGCTTCCGCGAATCCAAGGCAATACAATAGGGAGAGATATGCCACTCCTCTTCCGTAGGATGGAACCTGTTCACGTGGCGCCACCAAGCGGTCAACCGGTGGTTCCCCTCCCACACGTAGAACATCTTGCCCACAAAGTGGACAAGATCGGGGTCGGCGGCCATCCGTGCATCGAATCTTTCACTCTCAAGCTTCCACAACGGACTCCAGGTGGACGAGATGTCCTCCGTGACCTCCAAGATGTCGTCCTTGTTGTTGTAGATGGAAACATAGAGAACACGGTCACCATCTCGGTACCCCGTAACGAATTCGTTCTCCAACCTCTGGACATCCAACTCGTTGATGGGCCGAACGAGTGGCAAATCCCGCAAGCGGCAGAGGGGGATGCAAAGTCGAGACTTCTCAAGAGGCCGAATGCGGAGGCGATTGATGACTGCTGTCGAATCTTGTTTCTGCTTCGCTCGAAGATTGACCTCACTTTCCTCGGGGTTAGCTGACTCGGGAGGTTCCTCGGGAAGTCTAGAGGGAGTCTACAAACATCCGATTCAATTTAGTACACACGAGAATAACTCAACCACCGACTCTAAAGGAGTGCAGGTGCAAGAACGGAAGACATAAGTGTCTAAATCAACTACCTCCTGCACGTCGGTGTTCACCCGGTCAACTTGCTCGAGTTGTTCTGGAACGACCTCCTCAATATCCTCTAGCTCTTCGACGTTGTTCAAGTCCACAGCATCCTCCGCTTGCTCCTCCTCCACAGAGGGCTCCAAGACCACAAGATCATCGGAGAGATCTATTCCCTCCAACTCCTACATAGAGAGAAACAAATGGCATTAACAAAATGAAAGACTAATGAGATGAAGCAGCAAAGAAATTGTGAAAATTTGACCATATCTCTTAATCCCACGGATCCGTGGGATTGGAGCAAATTGTCCACGAAGCCGCAACCGAGGTGCCTGACGAGTGAAAATCTGCTGGGTGGGGGGCGTCCTCCCTCACCAACTAAACTTCAATTGGTCACCCCTTACCTCCATTTCTCAGCTGACTTGATCACAAGTGGTGTGTAAAACACCTTTTCTTTATTGATTTTCACTTTCTCAAGAGCATTTACAAATGCTTTGCTCATACATAGAGTTTGCTTTTTGCATCCCCACCTTTAATACCACTGTGACAACAATCCCTTCTACAGGTAGCCAAACATGATCATGTGCATCTCTAAAGTAACATTCTACTGGAATTAAGCTTCATGCAGCTGCAGCCTTGCACCACTTATCCTAATTACTAGAATAATACTAGGCAATTTCCCTGTGGCCCTCACAAGGAGCGCCTGAGACGAAGGAATTTCTTCTCCTTGACGTGCCCAACAACAGTCATCTCCTCACCTTCTTCCAGCAAGCTCTGTAGTCATTCAAGCAGCAGCCGGATTAGTCCAAGACATCACCAATTTGAGCCAATTCACAAGATTGAACCACGAGGAACCTAATCCAACAACCGCTCCACCGCATATCAGAAACCTGTGCATTCCCCTATCGATCAACTTCGCGAGGACGGTCTTTCAGATCACAGAATCGAGAGAAAGAAGCAATGTAGATAAAGGCCTGTACTCACAGAAAGCGCTAACTGACATTATCTGGGGGAAAGAAGTATATATGTCTACATGGCACACAACCTATGTCAGGTACTTACATGAAATTAATACCTTACCAAGGTTTATGTACCTTCCTTCCACAGAAAACTAGAGAGAGTATTGCAACCTGAATAGTATATAAGTTATTTCTGTTATGAAGTACATCTATTACAACCAGCGCCTGTGTACTCTTTGTGAAGATCTAAGATGATAAACCATAGCCATAAGCAGCAGTCCTTATCTACTCAGATAGGGTAACTAAAATCACCTTGAAATCTGTTGACGCCTGGCTGATTGGTTATTGCTCTGACATTGTAGTCTGTGCATCCTCTGCGACTCTTCGCCTGTTGACGCCACCTCATGAATTCGCCTCCTGCTTGCTCCCACATTACAAGTAAAATTCGAACTGGCATTTAGTAATTCCTTCTGACCTTACCTAATTGATAACAATAATTTTAATCAAAACCGATAAAGAAACCCCAAAATTTTATGATTGGATGACAAGATATGATAAACAAAGTCCTCATTAAATTTATCATCCTTTCCCAATCTACTATGGATGATCATGGACTCGTCCTTTCAACAACCCCAGTGTGGTCATTCATATCATTGCAATCTGCATGTGGAGAGTTCAAATGAGTCACAAGAATCATTACACCACCATAGCTAGGCATGGAGGCCATATTTCGCATCAATTGCAAAAGCAGAGTTTATTTGGAACTGGCTACAAAGGTTCTGAAACCTCACAAGGATATAAACAAGTTTCATACTGGAATAATGAATCCATACGCAAGCTACTCCTATAGAGATGACCTTTCGTATGTCCAACCATCTATGCTTTTGACTCTTCGCCCTCATCCAGAATGATAGTTGTAGAACATCTGTCAAATCTGAGATCCTAGCCTTTCCCTAACCCAAAGGCAGCCCGGCCTTAATGGACTGACTAAATATGTTGATTAGTGTTGGAAACACTAATAGTCGACGAAAACGCTAAATGTCAATTGTCTTCATAGTGTTAGAACATCAAATGTCACTCTAACACTATTTGTACCAATTAATAACTTTGAATATTTACATAAGCGCATTTAGTGTTAGATGATTTTTTTGTAGCATGTAAGGGTAGCAATGTCTGCCAATCTGAAGCATGATTCTTCACATTGCTTCAGGCTAAGCATATGGCCGTATGTAACCCTGAGCGTTGGCCAATAACTTGGAGCACCTTAGAGGAGGGATTCAGCTCGCACACTCCGTCTGCTAAAACACCTAATTCATTTTTGCATCTATTAAGTCGCACGGACCCAACACCACTAAAACCTAATTTGATCAGTGCATGCATGCCCAACTGATGTTGATGAGTGCGGGAAGAAGATGATTCAGCTCAGGGCTGCACCAACTCAACAGATGGGTCCTGGTAAATTAGAGATGAGGTTCCTGGTTGTAGCGAAATGCAAAAATCCAAAATATAGCAGGAAGGCGAAATGGAAAGCATGTGAAGTGATTTGAGTGGAGGCAGGCTACTTCACCATGAAGCTCATGTGTGATGACTCTCTCCCCTGATCTATCTATCTATCTATCTATCTTGAGAAGCCCTCTTGCTCCTCTCGAACTTTTCTGTGCAGCGTTGTGGATTCGACAGTCCTCTCATTCTCCACTCCCCATCTTCGCAGCTAGCAGCACTGCTCTTGGTGCCCCCTTGCCCGCAGACCTTCCTCTCACATCCCGTGACTGCACCCTCTTCCCGGCTTCCAAAACCGGCAAGGCTTAGCCCTCAGAGTTTCTCAGCCAGCCTGAGGGGGAGAGAGAGAGAAATGAAAGAGAAGCCCCAGCTCTCCCCAGACCCCCCTCAAGGCCTCCTATTTTTCCGCTGCCCGCCTCTCACCCTCGGGCAGCTCAAAAGATTCCCCTTCCTTCCAGTCGGCGGACTTCACTAAATATGTTGATTAGTGTTGGAAACACTAATAGTCGACGAAAACGCTAAATGTCAATTGTCTTCATAGTGTTAGAACATCAAATGTCAACTCCAACACTATTTGTACCAATTAGTAACTTTGAATATTTACATAAGCGCATTTAGTGTTAGATGATTTTTTTGTAGATCTTCAAATGAAGAATTGGAGGTAGGATATGTGAGCCTCATATAAAATGTAATATGTTAGGAATTTGATATTACAAAAATTTAAACTTAATGGAACCCAACTCAGATAATGCAAAATAAAGACAAAGGAAATTCTAACACTAATTGTAATTTCAAGTAACATTTAGTGTTTTGGGTAACTATTGGCTCTAACACTAATCTCCATCCAACACTAATCAACCTATTTAGTGTAGTTCCAAACAGACTAGATTATTTTCAAGAAAATGGTGTATAGATTCTCGTAATTCATAAAGTTTACTGACTTATCATGAAAAAAATAGGAAAAATTCATGAAAAATGTCATGTAAGATTGAAGACTATAGCCTCTTCTGTGAGATTTTATGCACATTCATCAATTCCACGGATCCGTGGGATTGCAAGACGTGGGCCCCGCTGCCCATGAGTGTAGACATTCTCCTATCCCACGGATCCGTGTGATTAATGTTTGTCTTGTTGCATGACAATGTGCATACTATTCAATCCCACAGATCCGTGGGATTGATGAATGTTAGCTCCGATGTAAAAATGTATGCACATGTATCAATCCCACGGATCCGTGGGATTGATGAATGTTAGCTCCGATGTAAAAATATATGCACATGTATCAATCCCACGGATCCGTGGGATTGATGAATGTTAGCTCCGATGTAAAAATGTATGCACATGCATTAATCCCACGGATCCGTGGGATTGATGCATGTCGGCATCGTTGCTCAACAGCGTAAACACTTGCCAATTCCACGGATCCGTGGGATTGATGAATGTTAGCTCCGATGTAAAAATGTATGCACATGCATTAATCCCACGGATCTGTGGGATTGATGCATGTCGGCATCGTTGCTCAACTGCGTAAACACTTGTCAATCCCACGGATCCGTGGGATTGATGCATGTCGGCATCGTTGCTCAACAGCGTAAACACTTGCCAATCCCACGGATCCTTGGGATTGATGAATATTAGCTCCGATGTAAAAATGTATGCACATGCATTAATCCCACGGATCTGTAGGATTGATGCATGTTGGCATCGTTGCTCAACTGCGTAAACACTTGCCAATCCCAAGGATCCGTGGGATTGATGAATGTCGGCATCGTTGCTCAACTGCGTAAACACTTGCCAATCCCACGGATCTATGGAATTGGTGAATGTTAGCTCCGATGTAAAAATGTATGCACATGCATCAATCCCACGGATCCTTGGGATTGGTGAATGTTAGCTCCGATGTAAAAATGTATGCGCATGCATCAATCCCACGGATCCGTGGGATTGATGAATGTCGGTATCGTTGCTTGATGTGGTAGGCAAAATTTAATGTGACGAATGGGGAGTAAATTGTTGTTCCCAACAAGAAATACATTCTCCAATCCCACGGATCTGTGGGATTGGTGAATTTCTCACCTCTATCAAAAGCTGGGGAATTTAGCTGAATGCAGTTTCATGTTCAGTCAGCAATGAGAAGTCTAGATGCAAATGGAATGATTGCCTTACTTATGAATCATCGAGTGTCTCCGATCGAGCCTTTTTCGGTTGCTCCCTCGAGGCCTCTTTGTTTGGCGCTCTTGCTTCCATCAGATGTCCCGCGCCTCCCCGCATAGCCGGTGTAATACAGTTTGCGCGCTTCTCTTCTCCCTCTAAAGCTATCACTTCGTGATCTGGAAATTCTATATCATCCGTGTCCCTATAGATATGCCCTCTATCAGGGCTATCTTCTCGCTAATGAATCACAAACATATCTCGCGTTAGTTCAAACTATTGCAATGATTAGGGTTTCAACAGAAGCTTAAGCCTCCAAGGAAAACACTTACATCGTCCGCGGGAGGATCACTTGTCTGCTGAGGTGAATCCATCTTACTAGCATCACTCGCTCTGCTACTCGATTCCTTCTCTTGTTCGCTCTCGTCCATCGCTGTTGCAACTGAGGTCCCGTGAATCTTGCCCGCGTCCTCAGCTTCTGCTATCGACTCTAGGTGTAACGACCGTATTTTACATCTCCCTCTCCAAGTTCCTCCCTGATCCTCTTCCGCTTCGTCGCTCAAGTTCGATGGAGTTCCACGACCCTCAATGCTCGGGGTGTCCTTCTTCTTCAGATCCCTCGCAGCGCGCCTCTTCTGCTTCGAGTTGCTGAAGTTCGTCCTGCCCCTCCTCTTCCTAGGCTTCCGTGACGGCTCCGCTAAAGAGACTGTTGTGTGCCCTGTTTCCTTCATGTGTGCGTCTCGATGCCCCACCAATGCCCGAACTTCTCTGCTCCTACACAAACTCTCATGCACACTAGCTACTCTCACGAGATGCTCCTCCCGGAACTAATCGTACATTCATGTCTCCCAAGCTAGTCCTCTGTATCCCTTTCCTTTGTATTTAATTTCTATCAAGCTATGTCATCGAATTATATTCCCACGTTTAATAAAACGCGGTATCCGAGATTAGATCACTGACAACACTAACATCAGTTACTAATCTATTTCGAATTTGTCGATATATTTACGCATCTCTCCTGACAATGACGGCCTCCACAAATTTTCAAATTTATTATTTTTCCATAAAATGTACATACACCTTTAGGGTTTAACTTCATCATTTCGGCATAGCATATATTAGGTTATCAAGAATGAGTTATTTTTTAGTGCATAGGAAAATTAGTCTATACTGACATGTATCATATTTGGTGGTCAAAAAATAATGACTATTACTGGAGTACATTCTAATCCTACATGAAACAGGTTGTCTAGAATTGACATGAATAAATATTGACTATTAATTGATCTAAGAGGTTGTCATATATTTGGGTATTGGTGTCTACCCAAGGTGTATATAATACCCAATTATTGGTACCCTTTCCTTCATGTCATCTCATCATATTCTTCTCCAATGGGTACTGTCTCACGTCTCCCAAGCCTTGCTCCATTAGGTGCTTCTAGTTCATGTCAACTTCACACCACGTTGTCCATCGATGGTTCTGCAGACGTCAACAACATGAAGATTGCCAACCCACCTGATTGCTCAGTTACTCCGGTGGTCGTCGTTCACACTCCTAAACCACAGACTCCATCTTTGCGGGCAGTTGATGCAACACTAATACAGAACAAGTCTACTTTCAAGATTCATGCCTATTCTAGAGCTGGGGTTATTAAACCTGGCACTTACTCTAGATCCATATTAAGGAGTGCCAAAGGTCACAAACTCGATTGCGCAGGATGCACTGCAGTTCGTAGTTTAGGGATTGACCATTGTCATAAACATGACGGTGAGAAATATGGCAAAGGGCCCCATATGGAAAATGCCCCATTTTCGTCTGGCACTCCATGATTCTTAATATTTCCCATAATTAACCAAACATTTTCTGACTACATCCTGTACATGTCTGGGATGTCCAACGATTTCATCAACCTCTCATGTATATATCCCATTATGTTTTTTCAATCTCCCTTTTGCAATTGCATTCACATAGCTTTGTCAAATTGTTTCTCAATGTCTTCCGCTGCTGTCCAAGCTCCACTCTTCGATGCCATCGAATTTGTTTCTCTTGGATCTCTTATCCCTACATGCATACCTACTGGCCCTGATGGAACCGCTGATCTCACTCCCCAGTGGCTATCCATTCGTTATGGTTTCGATGCTGATAGCTTGTGGTTAGAGACAGATGTTGTCGATCCAGAAACTCGAAATGTCCTTTATTCCTTATACGTCCAGCCCGTAACGTTAGACAATAATGCTCGCGTTTGGAAACTCAAGCCCGGAAGGTATCGCGTCTTTGGCTTGTCGGAGTCCATGAACGCTTCTACAGTCCTACTCACTCCTCGCAGTTCCTCCACACTGTGCACTGAAGCCCCCTTACTGTCTCGTGTCAAGATCGAACCAGGTCTCCGCGTTAGCATCGATTTGTCCGATTCTTCTGATGATGAGGGGAGGCCTTCCCATCCATCAATCCGGTCGAGTGCTAAGCGTCCATCTCCCTCCTCTTCTCAAGATTCACGTAGGACTACTCCTTTCCTTATACCTTCGCAAACTACTAAACTGATAAACATTCTTCCCTCCCTTCGTTCCCTGGGTAGTATGCCTGGAAGCAAGTCAGTCCTTAAAAAACTGAACTATGATTCCATCCGTATTGAGTACGTAGATTTCTTGCCACCGTCGTTCAATGGGGATATAATCTTCATTCTTCCTCCCACCCTTCCATCTGCCGTCCAGAAGAATGCTAAATGTATGGAAGGTATGGACAAACGTTACGATGGCCATATGTGGACAAAGACTATGACTACTAACATCAGTAACACGTTGGGGCTGTCATTCCGGTCGTCTAACTGTGTAGGTCATCTTCAATGCCACAATCCCAAATGTGGGTTTCTGCAGCGGCCTGAACGCGCATCTGGATTGAACGAGGTCGAGTTCGAAGGTTCTTCCAAAGATGCCTTCCCTGTTGCAGACGCTCCACCTCCAACTTCAACAATAGTCTGTAAGATCTGTAAAGAACCTCCTTTTTGTGTAGCCTCTTGTGATGCAAAAATCTTCTACGTTTTTGGAGATGATACGCAAGAGCGTGCTTGCGTCCATGTAGGCAACCATAAACATCATGTCAAGGTAGGAGACTATAGGGGCACGCGGAAGATAATAGACGATTTGATCGAACAACATGTTGAGCGCAACCCGCAAGCTACCATTTCCAAAATAGTCTTGGAAACTAGCAATGATGTTTTAGGTAACGTCTTGCTCCGCGAAGAAGACGACCCTCCCACCTTACTTTCTCTGGAACAGCTAGAGCCTATCTTCCAATGCTGCAAGGAGCTCAACTCCCCTAACTTAAAAAACCGTGTCTACAGTTTCAAGTATCTACGCAGATATGGCGTTCTTGATGGCATCACTAAGCTCAGAGGGCTTAGCAACTGGGCCTACGTGCAACGAAACATGTTTCCAGGCCAAGGTGACGACTCCGACAAGGTCTTCATATTCAAGATGTCCGAGGTGGGACCTGGCAGCGGTGTTGACCTTGTCCGCCGAATGCAACCTAGCGGCGATTTAGAGCACTCATGGATGATGTTTGACCACGTCAAACGAGTTGCCAACTGGACCACCATGGCCTGCCACGTGTATGACTCCTCTTACCAACGTGTACTCACCATTGCTTGTTGTGATTTCCAGTCTGAGGACAAAGATGCTCAACTCGTGTTCTGGAAGAACCTTAACCACGTCATGGGTAGGCATGGAATACACAAGCCACAGTTCAAAGGTTTCATGGCGGATAGTGCTCTAGCCAATTGGAACGCTGTGCGTATCATATACGGATCCGGAGACCCAAAGATACCCATGGAAGGCCGCGAGCGAACGTGTTATTTCCATTGGGCGCAATCCCTACAAAAACACACCAAACAATACATCGTGCACGAATTGCAAGATCAACACAAGAAATTGTGTATGCAGTACAAAGATGCACAGTCTGTGGCAGAGGCTGAAACACGTTATTTGGCAATCAAAGCCTGGTGGACATCTTCGGGTGCCACCTCTGACGCATGCCTCCACCATTTGAACCATTGGCTTGCGTTTTGGCATTTCTGATACAGGCAGTGGGGTGGTTTCATGGAACTGGTAAGTATACACTCTTTCATTCAAATTATTCAATTCTTTAAGTTTGCATTTTTTTCTCTGCGTCTAATGTAGTATCTAAACAATATTAAATCTTTTGCTTTTAAATGGCATGGCCCACCACGACTCCTCCTTGCTCACTTGAGTTTCCGAACATTTCTTAACCAGTTGCCTTCGTACAGGAGAAGAAACTTTCTCCGGATGAACTAGCTGAAATGCCCTCTTGCAACTTTGCTGAGACCGTTCACAACAAATGGTTGCAAGTGTCCGGCAATAGGGGTGGCGATCTCTACGTAGCAGCCGTCGACGATTACGTTAGAGCATTCCTGCAAGTGGTGGGGTACTATCAATACCTCAAAGGTGGAGCGGTAGGCTCTGGACCCTCGAGAGAAGAACTTCGACTTCGGACAGCCCAACGCCGAGCTCACCGAACCGGGGATCCGACTACCCTGAACGCAGCCGTCTTGAACATGCCCGGAGCCGAAGATTTCTGTACTCGAGACGCACACCTCGAAGGAGCTGAGGTTTTTGGGTCAAGGAAACGGAAGCCGGATCTTCCCCTTGGCGCCGAAGAAGAAACTCATAGGCCAGACACTGTTAATTTTTCACGTCCTCGAGTGGGTCGGAGGGTGACACGTGCTCGTGCTCAAAATCTGAGTACCATCCAGGAGGAAGTTCAAGTGGAAGTGGAACGCCCAACACAGCCCCCTGCCTCAACTGGCATAGATATTGGACGGGTGACGGCCGTGGAGGAGACTCGTGTGAATGAGAAGCTATGGCACATTGCCCGACTTAATAAGGTTTCTGCGAAGGCTTGTTGGGCGCAGATGGCTGTCACTCGAAAAAAGTGTACATCCCGTATCGTCCAAAACGGGAAGAGCACCCCAGCTCCCACATACACTGGCCTTTGGACCCACCCTCAAAAAGGTAACCATAAGGTGGTGGAGCAGTTTTTTTTCTGTGCTGACGATATTGAGAGGTGTGTGAAGGGGCATCGTCGACGATGGATAGAGCCATTTTCGGATTACGAGGAACGACCTCCCATCCCGTCGGTTTGGCCTGTGAAGATAGGGACCAATCTCACACGTTCCGAGATTGAGGCGTTGGAGAATGCGGGATTTCAACTTCCCCAAAAGCAAAGCGTTCCTATGAGCCGCACGTTCAACAATGTAGCACCGCCACCGGATCTGTCACAGGTTCCAATGCCAGATAATGCGGACGTTTATCCAAAAACACGAAAGTCAAAGAACATGCGCCGCTCAATCACTTGTGCCAGTTCGAAGCACATGCAGAACATTGATTCCGCTAGAGCAATGAAGGCAAGTATTCTGAAGGTAGTAATGATACCTCAACCCGGTTTTGGATGCGTTGTAACTTTGCAATCTAAACCAGCTCCCACGGAGTCAGTTTACCATCTCTCAATCAGTGCCTACCCAGACTGCAATTGCCCGGCGTTCAAAGAGACAATGGCTAAGCTGGGTAGACGCGGGTGTCCATTCCGACCTTGTAAGCATCTTTACTATCTCTACGTACAAGTCTGCAAACTAGAGGCCGACCATGACCTCTTCATGCATGCGCCTACCCTCAGTTTCAAGGAGGTGAAAACAATTCTTGAAAGGGGGATCTTAGCCCATGCTACAGTTTAAATTCAGCAGATTTATTTATTAGTCTCATATATATGTTCTTTTTCATAAACGTGTATGACACACGTCACTCTATGTATTTCACAATTTAGTGAATACGTATATATAAATATATATTATTTGTTCGCTATGTTAAATTTATGAATCACTTGTACTTGTCCTTCACTTGTGTTGATCCGTGAACATGTGTCCTTTTAGTTCTATTCAATGAAGTCTTCTATTTCCTCCAAAACTCGGTCACAGATAAATTTATTCCATGTCAAGCCCATTTTGCACGGTTATGGGTACTGAATTCCACGGTCATAAGACTATAATATTCGAATATTCTGAGGAATATACGTTTTCCAAAATAAATTTTCTATTTTTGGACAAAAGAATTACTAAAAATAATTCCTCTCCGCTCAAAATTCAGAAAATGTACGCTCTACGCTCTACGCTCATGCCCTAGCAACGCTCTCTTCCAGGATGGACCCAGTGAAAACTCTTCGCCCCACTCAGCCAAGGATTGGCCCTTCCTCCTCTGGGGCAGTAGTTGTTGTTCCCGCTGTAATGCCAAGCCTTCAGTCTGCCATAGCCCCTTTGTTGGTCTACGATAAATTTTCTTGGAGAAACCACGAAATTTACCCAAAAATTGGCAAAAAACCCAGACATGCCTACACTCATACCAACCTCCTTTACAAACAAAGAGGGTTCCATCACGTGCCAGTCGCTGTACTAGCAGGAAAGGAGGTAGACATGCCCTATGTTTTGTGGGAAAACTTGCATCGAGTTATTGTGCGCACAGGAAGAGAATGTTGTTTGAAGACCAAACACCCAATGTTGCATACCTTCTACAAATCAATGCAGGCCCAACTTTGTGCAGTCACCAAATGCTGCCCAGAAG
This sequence comes from Polytrichum commune, assembly GCA_950295325.1. Taxonomy (NCBI): domain Eukaryota; kingdom Viridiplantae; phylum Streptophyta; class Polytrichopsida; order Polytrichales; family Polytrichaceae; genus Polytrichum; species Polytrichum commune. The sequence goes on along the minus strand of OX485808.1, from coordinate 44,195,856 downwards.
TGACACACATGACCCCACCTGTTCCCAAGTTTCCAGAATAATGCATCGCATGAGGATTCCATCTTTCAGTGGCTGGGCGCACATATTGTTAATTTAATGCACTCCGGCCATGAACTGCCTTGCTTGCCTACACGGAGTAGTGCACATTCAGCGGCTAGCGAATGGTTGTGATATTTTGATATCTTCAATGGACCTTTCATATTGCTACTTGAGCTTTAGGTGGTTCCAATGTGAATTGTAGCATCACTCATGTCCCCAACCCTTCTGAAGGGGGACGCGGCTTGGGCGTTGGAGCCTCCGCTTGTTTTTTTTTTCCTTCGTATTGCAATACAAACCTTGGAAAGTGGATTTTTTCCTTCATCTTATTGTCCACGTGCTAGCTGCGGATGGAGCATGTCGTCGTTCATCCAAGAATCGCATCCTGGCCCTTGCCTTGTAAGGCACCATACATAATGCATATGTTGTCTTCATTTGTTACTAAACTTCATCCTTGCAAAGGTAGCTGCAGACGTGCATTGCCTTCCATAGAACCCTCTATAGCAACAAAGGTTTTGAACTTTCAGGTAATACCAACAGTAAGCTATACCTCACCGTCCTTTGTACCAAACTATTGACCGTCCGGGCAAGGCCAAATGTTGCAGAAATCTTATCACCTAACATCTATTGGGTTGATGTAGGTGGCATCCCAAGGGAACTCGTAGAAAACATCAAATTTTACATCCACGTTTCCACACGGCACAATATTGGTCATATTTAAATTTTGGGTGCAGGTTTATACAAGCTATTATGTGGCCATCCTTGGATATTTGTTATTGGATCACAATGTTTTGCTCTCGATATCCCGAATGTTGCACAATACCAAACACATTTACCACCCTGGTCCCTATTGAATATTGCTCTCTACCTAATACCACCTTACTCCTGCACATGTGCCTTCCTCCTTGGCCTCTACACTAGTTGTTAGAACAATATGTAACCATTACATATTAGTCGTATGTGGGCCGTGTCGTGGGGGTAGTTCTGTTTCAAGTGGTTGGAGTTGCAGTGTGGTCAACAACTCGTAGTGCCAAGTTAAGGGTTTCTGGTCTGTCTGGAACACGGTATGGCTAGCCATTCCACACACGCAGAGTTCGGAGACAGATTGGGGTTTCAATTTGGCAGAAAATTCTGCACAGGTTTGGAGGTGGCTATGCCTATTCAAACATTGTCCATGAGGACATTGTGGTCGACAAAACACGCCACTTTGTAGAGTGGGGTTTACTCAAATTGCTAGTTCATCCTCAATGTTCTGATATGCACATGACTGGTGGAATTGCATATTTGGTGTGCCGGTTTGCCTGACAAAGAAGAAGCCGAATACTAAATCCCTTCCCACTTCCCATTCACCCCTGCGACGAAGTTTGAGACTTGCTCGACCAGAAAACACAAACATGGCAGATGCCGCAGATAATGTGGTGGACAACACACACAAAAACGCATGTGCATCCTCGCAATACGGTGCAGGGGATGACCAATTGCATGGTGGGGTTGGAAACTCCGCCACAAATCCTGCTGGGGACACAACCACGGATACTCGCAAACGCCCACATGCAACATCGCCAACAAAGGTACGAACCTGCATGTGCATCTCTTTCAAATACCTGGAAATGGGCCACCTGTCAGTGTTGGTTACGTTCAGGTTTGGGGTGTTGGTGGATGGGCCAGTGAGTATGCTTTGTGGCAATTTGTTGCGCTCTTCTATAGTCTGATTTTAGGGTTGCATACTTGCGCTATGGTTTGGTGTGGATGTTGAGCAAGGTTATGTACATGTATGGGTTTAGGGTTTAGGGCATAAAGCAACATCCTCTTCTAATACCTATAGTGGGTGTAGTTGCATTGTGATTTGGTGTGGACTTCTATATTCTGGTTGTAGGGTTGCATACTTGCGCTATGATTTGGTGTGGATTTTGAGAAGGGTTTTGTACATGTTTCTGTAGGGTTTAGGGCATAAGTCAGCATCCACTTCCAATACCTATAGTGGGTGTAGTTGCATTCTGATTCGGTGTGGACTCTGTGTGGAAATTTCTACATGTATTGGCAGGGTGTTATGTTGAATCCAGAGTTCAAGTCCATCACATTCTGAATTGGGCAAGTTTAGAGCAGAATTGTGTGTGTGTATGGGCAGGTTGGCTTCTTATATAGGTTAGTCTAGTCTTCTTTTGCATACAATTAGTTTAGTTGAATTCTGAATTGTGTAGGTTTAGAGCAAAACTGTGTATGTGTATGGGGCAGGTTGGGTCCCTGGATATGTTAGTCTAGGCTTCTTATGCAGCCACTTGGTTTGGCTGAATTCTGAATTGTGCAAGTTTTTTGGAGAACTGTGTATGTGTATGTGCAGATTGGCTTCTTGGATATGTTAGTGTAGTGTTCTTGGGCAGCCAATTAGTATAGGTGAATTCTGAATTGGGTGGGCTTAGAGCATAAGTGTCGACATGAATGGGCAGATTGGCTTCTTAGATATGTTAGTCTAGTGTTCTTGGGCAACCAATTAGTATAGGTGAAATCTGAATTGGGCAAGTTTAGAGCATAACTGTGTATGTGTATGGGCAGGTTGGGTCCTTGTATATGTGAGTGTAGTCTTCATAGGCAGCTTGTTAGTTTGGCTGAATTCTGAATTGTGTAGGTTTGGAGCATAACTGTGTACATGAATGGGCAGGTTGGGTTTAGGGTTATGTGAGTCTAGTCTTCTCATGCAGCCAATTAGTTTAGGTGAATTCTGAATTGGGCAGGTTTAGAGCATAAGTGTGTACATGAATGGGCAGGTTGGGTTTAGGGTTATGTGAGTCTAGTCTTCTCATGCATACAGTTAGTTTAGGTGAAATCTGAATTGGGCAAGTTTAGAGCATAAGTGTGTACATGAATGGGCAGGCTGGGTTTAGGGTTATGTGAGTCTAGTCTTCTGATGCATACAGTTAGTTTAGGTGAATTATGAATTGGGCATGTTTAGAGCATAATTGTGTGCATGGATGGGCAGGTTGGGTTTAGGGTTATGTGAGTGTAGTCTTGTGATGCATACAGTTAGTTTAGGTGAATTCTGAATTGTGTAGGTTTAGAGCATACCTGTGTATGTGTATGGGCAGGTTGGGTCCTTGTATATGTGAGTGTAGTCTTCATAGGCAGCTTGTTAGTTTGGCTGAATTCTGAATTGTGTAGGTTTGGAGCATAACTGTGTACATGAATGGGCAGGCTGGGTCCTCGGATATGTGAGTCTAGTCTCCTTATGCAGCCAATTAGTTTAGGTGAATTCTGAATTGGGCAGGTTTAGAGCATAAGTGTGTACATGAATGGGCAGGTTGGGTTTAGGGTTATGTGAGTCTAGTCTTCTCATGCATACAGTTAGTTTAGGTGAAATCTGAATTGGGCAAGTTTAGAGCATAAGTGTGTACATGAATGGGCAGGCTGGGTCCTTGGATATGTGAGTCTAGGCTTCTTATGCAGCCACTTAGTTTGGCTGAATTCTGAATTGTGCAAGTTTAGAGGAGAACTGTGTATGTGTATGGGCAGGCTGGCATCTTAGATATGGCAGTGTAGTGTTCTTGGGCAGCCAATTAGTATAGGTGAATTCGGAATTGGGTGGCCTTAGAGCATAAGTGTCAACATGAATGGGCAGGTTGGGTCCTTGGATATGTGAGTCTAGTCTCCTTATGCAGCCAATTGGTTTAGGTGAATTCTGAATTGGGCAAGTTTAGAGCATAACTGTGTACATGAATGGGCAGGTTGGGTTTAGGGTTATGTGAGTCTAGTCTTATGAAGCATACAGTTAGTTTAGTTGAAATCTGAATTGGGCAAGTTTAGAGCATAAGTGTGTACATGGATGGGCAGGTTGGCTGCTTAGATATGTGAGTCTAGGCTTCTTATGCAGCCACTTAGTTTGGCTGAATTCTGAATTGTGCAAGTTTAGAGGAGAACTATGTATGTGTATGGGCAGGCCGGCTTCTTAGATATGGTAGTGTAGTGTTCTTGGGCAGCCAATTAGTATAGGTGAATTCTGAATTGGGTGGCCTTAGAGCATAAGTGTCGACATGAATGGGCAGGCTGGGTCCTTGGCTATGTGAGTCTAGTCTCCTTATGCAGCCAATTAGTTTTGCTGAATTCTGAATTGGGAAGGTTTAGAGCATAACTGTGTATCACTGTATGTGTATGGGCAGGTTGGCTTCACGAATATGTAAGTCTAGTCTTCGGATGCATACAGTTAGTATAGGTGAATTCTGAATTGGGTGGGCTTAGAGCAGAAGTGTCGACATGAATGGCAAGGGTGGGTCCTTGGATATGTTAGTTTAGTCTCCTTAGGCAGCTTGTTAGTATAGGTGAATTCTGATTTGGGCAAGTTTAGAGCATATTTGTGTATGTGTATGGGCAGGTTGGCTTCAAAGATATGTGAGTCTAGTCTTCTGATGCATACAGTTAGTTTAGGTGAATTCTGAATTGGGCAAGTTTAGAGCATAATTGTGTGCATGAATGGGCAGGTTGGCTTCTTGGATATGTGAGTGTAGTCTTGTGATGCATACAGTAAGTTTAGGTGAATTCTGATTTGTGCAGGTGTAGAGCATACCTGTGTATGTGTATGGGCAGATTGGCTTCTTAGATATGCTAGTGTAGTGTTCTTGGGCAGCCAATTAGTATAGGTGAATTCTGAATTGGGTGGGCTTAGAGCAGAAGTGTGGACATGAATGGCAAGGGTGGGTCCTTGGATATGTTAGTCTAGTCTCCTTAGGCAGCTTGTTAGTATAGGTGAATTCTGAATTGGGCAAGTTTAGAGCATATTTGTGTATGTGTATGGGCAGGTTGGCTTCAAAGATATGTGAGTCTAGTCTTCTGATGCATACAGTTAGTTTAGGTGAATTCTGAATTGGGCAAGTTTTGAGCATAATTGTGTTCATGAATGGGCAGGTTGGCTTCTTGGATATGTTAGTGTAGTCTTCTGATGCATACAGTTAGTTTAGGTGAATTCTGAATTGTGCAGGTTTAGAGCATACCTGTGTATGTGTATGTGTATGTGTATGTGTATGGGCAGGCTGGGTCCTTGGATATGTGAGTCTAGGCTTCTTATGCAGCCACTTAGTTTGGCTGAATTCTGAATTGTGCAAGTTTAGAGGAGAACTGTGTATGTGTATGGGCAGGTTGGCTTCTTAGATATGTTAGTGTAGTGTTATTAGGCAGCTTGTTAGTTTAGGTGAATTCTGAATTGGGTGGGTTTAGAGGAGAACTGTGTATGTGTATGGGCAGGCAGGGTCCTTGGATATGTGAGTGTAGGCTTCTTAGGCAGCTTGTTAGTTTAGGTGAATTGTGAATTGTGTAGGTGTAGAGCATAATGGTGTATGTGTATGGGCAGGTTGGCTTCTTAGATATGTTAGTGTAGTGTTCCTAGGCAGCCAATTCGTATAGGTGGATTCTGAATTGGGTGGGCTCAGAGCATAACTGTGGACATGAATGGGCAGGCTGGGTCCTTGGATATGCGAGTGTAGGCTTCTTATGCAACCAATTAGTTTGGGTCTACGTGTATGGGCAGGGGTGGTTTAGGGCATATGTTGGTATAGTTTTTCTGATGTAAACAGTTAGTTTAGTTGGCTTCTGAATTGGTGTGGGTTCGAGCATAATTGTGTACATGCACATGTTGCACAAGTTAGTGTCATCTTTTGATGCACACATTTAGTTTATGTGGCTGATGGATTCGTGTGATTTTGGGTTGAGTTGTGTACATGTGTTAGCGGGTTGTTTTATTGCAGGAGATAATATCCTCTTCCGATGTAATTTGCACATTGCTGGCCCTGAACATTTTTGCAGGGACCGCCGGAGAAACGCTCACGGGGGGAAGTATTGCATGCACACGAGACCGGGGCAGGGGCAGGTGCTCAAATTGTGCACCGAGAACATGCACGGGCTGAGAGAGTGCCTCGGCCCCACGAGGCACAGGGAGATGGTATGGAAACATGGACTCCAGACCCCCACCTCTCGTAGGGACCACCTTCGTGTCCACCCTGGCAAGCGACGGGGCAAATTGCTTACAGGGAGTCCATACCAGATGCGACAATTGGGGACCCGGCATATGCAAATATGGGGGATCAATCATATATCCCCAATGTGCATCAACAAACCCGGGCACAACCCTATCCAGCGAGTCAACCACATGTGCCTTGGAGCCAAGATGAGAGTCAAGAGTATGACGAAGGTGGGTATGTTGTAGGTGCCCGCTCGCAAAACTGGCAAGAAGGGGCTTGGAATACAGCACATTGGGAGCATGATAGTATTGGGTATCCAGCTCATCGTGCTGGGGGCTGGAGAGGTGGGCAGTCCTCTGCGCGCATTCCATCAGGTGGGTACCCATCGCACCCTACAAGGCCACCTGCTGGGAGGCCCGGTCCTCCGCGAAGACGGCACCCTATGGATTTTGACAATATGAGAGAAAATGTGTACATGGATCGCGATGGATATCAAGTGCAGCCATTGCAACGGAGGGGTTTCTACGACGAAGGTGAACATTGTGGTTACGAAAGACCGAATCCTAGGTATACCAATTCCCAACCCAGTGGCGGTGGCATTGCTCCCTTGCAGGTTGTGGCGCCCAATCTGGTGGGGTCATACTCCATGGCTGCTCCAGGACAAATGTTGGTGGCTGCCGCTAGTGTGCAGGTCCCAACCCCCCTTGCAGCCACTTCTGCCCAAAATGCTCCCAGGAGCGAGTCTCTCAACCAGGAGAAGGCTACAATGCGCGATTCCGCACGTCCAGAAGAGAGCTCGCACACCTTCGAGGCTGCAAAGAGCAATTCATCCGCGAGAAAGCAACGACGAGATGCACAACATGTGTACGAGGCCGAGGAGGCGGACAGAAAGGCTAGGGGGCTCAAGCCTCATGTGATTGAGTGCAATAGTGTAAGGGAGCCAGATGAAACTGGTAGACATGGATCAAGGTTTTTAGAGGTGTTGAAGGCCCTTTGCACAATATATCTTGATGTATCCATCATCAAGGTTATGGCACAGGATCCCATTGACTATGCCAGTTTGCGTGAAGAAGTCAATTCTGAATTTGAGTTCACCAGCCACCCCATATCAGATTACGGGTTTAAGAAGGTTGTCTCCAAATGCATGAAAGCTGAAAGGTCACGCTTACATAAATTGTACATCACGAACCCAGACCGCGAGTGCCCCCCTAGAGAAGAGCCCCGTGTATGGGAGAGGTTGAAGACATATTGGCAGTCACCTGAATTTGAGAAGGTCTCAAAGGTAGGCACATCCGATTTTATTTTGGGCTGCAGTTTTGATTACGCAATTCCATTATTTGCAGGAACAACAACAAATGACATGAGGGTTAGGATGGTGTTCCACACCCAATGTGACACATTGCACTGAAGGGAGGTGGGTGAATCCAGGAGATGACAATTGCAAGGGGGTGCGTTAAAACACTCTCCCACCACGGAAGATATGGGAAGGCTGGTACAACAGCTTCCTTGGTATTGCAATGCCTCAACAATGTTGCATATCCCATGAACACAATTTTTTTTGCATATGTCTGGTTTGTGATTTGGCAGAAATATTATAACATGTTGTTCAATTATTGCAATCGCAGAGGAAAAACTTGATGCGAGACCCCACATTGGCAGAGATCGGCACACACAATGCATCAATGGTCGAGGACAAATCGGCATGTTTTTTACACCCACTCCTTGTTATGTCATCCTAGTTTGCTACAAATGCTTTGACGCAACAAATTACAAAAATATATGTCTTCTACCTGCATGTCCAACATTGCAGAATGAACAGCCACATAAAGTGGCAACCCAAGGCCAGGATCGACAGGAACAATATAGAAAACATGTGTATTGGCAGAATTGTGTTTTGGTTCGTTGGTTGGGTGATATATACTGAAGGAAACAATTGCAATGCCCTCAATCAAACTAAAGGACACTAGTTTAGAGAATTTGCTAGTCACTTAAATTTGCATATTTGTTGGCGGTCTGATTTATTGCATAGGCTAGTGTCCTTTTCTCATGCAGACAAGTCGTTTAGTTCCCACCCGGTGTCGTGTGAGTTTTATGGGTTCTGGTTTGGGTATGCACATGTGTGAGCGGGTTGACTTATTGCAAAGGTTAGTGTCCATTTCTGTTGTGTACAGTTAGTTTAGTTGCCACCTGTTTTGGTGTGAGTTGTGGCCAGGTTGTGCAGCCCGAGTGAACGGTCTGCTTGATGTGATAGGTTAGTATCCTTAATTGATGTATGCAGTCAGTTTAGTTGGCACCCGATTTGGTGCGAGTATTGGGAGTTGTGCGTGGCCTGCTTATGCACATGGTACCAATTCCTATAGGTGAATTCTGAATAGGCTGGGCTAAGAGCATAAGTGTGGACATGAATGGGCAGGTTGGCTTCTTAGATATGTTAGTGTAGTGTTATTAGGCAGCTTGTTAGTATAGTTGAATTTTGAATTCTGTAGGTTTAGAGCATAACTTTGTATGTGGATGGGCAGGTTGGCTTCTTGGATATGTTAGTGTAGTGTTCTTAGGCAGCCAATTCGTATAGGTGAATTCTGAAGTGGGTGGGCTTAGAGCATGACTGTGGACATGAATGGGAAGGCTGGGTCCTTGGACATGTGAGTCTAGGCTTCTTAGGCAAGTTGTTAGTTGAGGTGAATTCTGACTTGGGTGGGCTTAGAGCATAAATGTGGACATGAATGGGCAGGCTGGGTCCTTGGATATGTGAGTATAGGCTTGTTAGGCAGGTTGTTAGTTTAGGTGAATTCTGAATTGGGTGGGTTTAGAACATAACTGTGTATGTGTATGGGCAGGCAAGTTTCTTAGATATGTTAGTGTAGGCTTCTTAGGCAGCTTGTTAGTATAGGTGAATTCTGACTTGGGTGGGCTTAGAGCATAAATGTGGACATGAATGGGCAGGTTGGCTTCTTACATATGTTAGTGTAGTGTTATTAGGTAGCTTGTTAGTATAGGTGAATTCTGACTTGGGTGGGCTTACAGCATAAATGTGTATGTGTATGGGCAGGTTGGCTTCTTGGATATGTTAGTGTAGGCTTCTTGGGCAGCTTGTTAGTTTAGGTGAATTCTGAATTGTGTGGGTTTACAGCATACATGTGGACATGAATGGGCAGGCTGGGTCCTTGGATATGTGAGTATAGGCTTCTTGGGCAGGTTGTTAGTTTAGGTGAATTCTAAATTGGGTGGGTTTAGAGCATAACTGTGTATGTATATGGGCAGGTTGGCTTCTTAGATATGTTAGTGTAGTGTTATTAGGCAGCTTGTTAGTTTAGGTGAATTCTGACTTGGGTGGGTTTAGAGGAGAACTGTGTATGTGTATGGGCAGGCTGGGTCCTTGGATATGTGAGTATAGGCTTCTTAGGCAGGTTGTTAGTTTAGGTGAATTATGAATTTGGTGGGTTTAGAACATAACTGTGTATGTGTATGGCCAGGTCGGCTCTTAGAAATGTTAGTGTAGTGTTATTAGGCAGCTTGTTAGTTTAGGTGAATTCTGAAGTGGGTGGGTTTAGAGGAGAATTGTGTATGTGTATGGGCAGGCTGGCTTCTTAGATATGTGAGTGTAGGCTTCTTAGGCAGCTTGATAGTATAGGTGAATTCTGACTTGGGTGGGCTTACAACATAAATGTGGACATGAATGGGCAGGTTGGCTTCTTAGATATGTTAGTGTAGTGTTATTAGGCTGGTTGTTAGTTTTGGTGAATTCTGAAGTGGGTGGGTTTAGAACATAACTGTGTATGTGTATGGGCAGGCAGGCTTCTTAGGCAGCTTGTTAGTGTAGGTGAATTCTGACTTGGGTGGGCTTACAGCATAAATGTGGACATGAATGGGCAGGCTGGGTCCTTGGATATGTTAGTAAAGGCTTCTTGGGCGGCTTGTTACTTTAGTTGAATTCTGAATTGTGTGGGTTTAGAACATAACTGTATGTGTATGGGCAGGTTGGCTTCTTAGATATGTTAGTGTAGTGTTATTAGGCAGCTTCTTAGTTTAGGTGAAGTCTGAAGTGGGTGGGTTTAGAGGAGAACTGTGTATGTGTATGGGCAGGCTAGCTTCTTAGATATGTTAGTGTAGGCTTCTTAGGCAGCTTGTTAGTATAGGTGAATTCTGACTTGGGTGGGCTTAGAGCATAACTGTGTATGTGTATGGGCATGCTGGCTTCTTAGATATGTTAGTGTAGGCTTGTTGGGCAGCTTGTTAGTTTAGTTGAATTCTGAATTGTGTGGGTGTAGGGCATAATGGTGTATGTGTATGGGCAGGTTGGCTTCTTAGATATGTTAGTGTAGTGTTATTAGGCAGCTTGTTAGTTTAGGTGAATTCTGAATTGGGTGGGCTTACAGCATAAATGTGGACATGCATGGGCAGGCTGGGTCCTTGGATATGTGAGTATAGGCTTCTTGGGCAGGTTGTTAGTTTAGGTGAATTCTAAATTGGGTGGGTTTAGAGCATAATTGTGTATGTGTATGGGCAGGTTGGCTTCTTAGATATGTTACTGTAGTGTTATTAGGCAGCCAATTCATATATGTGAATTCTGAATTGGGTGGGCTTAGAGCATGAGTGTGGACATGAATGGGAAGGCTGGCTTCTTAGATATGTTAGTGTAGTCTTCTTAGGCAGCTTGTTAGTATAGGTGAATTCTGACTTGGGTGGGCTTACAGCATAAATGTGGACATGAATGGGCAGGCTGGGTTCTTGGATATGTGAGTATAGGCTTCGTGGGGAGGTTGTTAGTTTAGGTGAATTCTAAATTGGGTGGGTTTAGAGCATAACTGTGTATGTGTATGGGCAAGATGGCTTCTTAGATATGTTAGTGTAGTGTTATTAGGCAGCCAATTCGTATATGTGAATTCTGAATTGCATGGGCTTAGAGCATGAGTGTGGACATGAATGGGAAGGCCGGCTTCTTAGATATGTTAGTGTAGTCTTCTTAGGGAGCTTGTTACTATAGGTGAATTCTGACTTGGGTGGGCTTAAGCATAAATGTGGACATGAATGGGCAGGTTGGGTCCTTGGACATGTGAGTGTGGGCTTCTTAGGCAACTTGTTAGTTTAGTTTAGTTCTGAATTGTGTAGGTTTAGAGCATAACTGTGGACATGAATGGGCAGGCCGGGTCCTTGGATATGTGAGTCTAGGCTTTTTAGGCAGCTTGTTAGTTTAGGTGAATTCTGAATTGTGTGGGTTTAGAACATAACTGTGTATGTGTATGGGCAGGTTGGCTTCTTAGATATGTTAGTGTAGGCTTCTTAGGCATCTTGTTAGTTTAGGTGAATTCTGAATTGTGTGGGTGTAGAGCATAATGGTTAATGTGTATGGGCAGGTTGGCTTCTTAGATACGTTAGTGTAGTGTTATTAGGCAGCTTGTTAGTTAAGGTGAATTTTGACTTGAGTGGGTTTAGAGCATAACTGTGTATGTGTATAGGCAGGTTGGGTCCTTGGATATGTAAGTACAGGCTTGTTAGGCAGGTTGTTAGTTTAGGTGAAATCTGAATTGGGTGGGTTTAGAACATAACTGTGTATGTATATGGGCAGGCAGGCTTCTTAGATATGTTAGTGTAGGCTTCTTAGGCAGCTTGTTAGTATAGGTGAATTCTGACTTGGTGTGAGCCCAAAATTGATGCCCACATTAGTTGTTAACACTTGTAAAACATTACAAGTGGTGTTTTGGTGATTTATAATTATTCACAAAAATATAAAAAGAGTGAAGCTTAAAGAAAGCTTAGTTTGAAGCATTAGGCTTTTGTGGAGTGGATTTAAGTAGGAGAAGGACAAACCTTGGTAAAGTGTGGTAGGTAGAAAGCCAAGGTTAGTTAAATGTTTGAATTAGGATCCTTGTTGATCATTTGAGGGAGGAAGGCTTAGGAGATAGGATAAGAGCCTACAAAGTAGGAGGAAATCTCGAGGGCTTATCGTGAGCCTTGAGGGTGCTCACCCCCTCAAATTCACTATATAATCCCTCATTCTTCCCTCACTCATCCTTTCTTTCCTTCGTGCTCCTTGGCACTCCACGTGTTATAAGTGTGGGTGCGTGGGAAGCAAGATAGGAGCATGTGTGTGTGCATGGATGTAAGGTTAGGAGCCAAGGCTAGTTGGCCTTGAAGAGGGCTTGACCTCTTGTTAGTAATAGTTGGGCGTGAATGATTTAAAGTTCAATTTATGGCTTTGTTTGAATATTTGGATTTACATTGATTAGCCTTATACTTATGCGGATGTGCAAAGTCTCTTATTGGAGCATTTAGTTTTGTTGGACTTCATATGAATTTTTGAGAGCCAAAAAACCGAGACTATGTCCAAACTTCCAAAAACTAGTGAAAAAATGTAGATTCAAAGGGAACAGCGTAGAATTGCGATCATATACTTTGTGGCAGTAGAAATATTATTGCATATTCATGTAGAGGACTTCATTACCTATCCATGGATACCAAGAACTCATTTGTTGGACTTCATATGAATTTTTGAGAGCCAAAAAACCGAGACTATGTCCAAACTTCCAAAAACTAGTGAAAAAATGTAGGTTCAAAGGGAACAGCGTAGAATTGCGACCATATACTTTGTGGCAGTAGAAATATTATTGCATACTCATGTAGAGGACTTCATTACCTATCCATGGATACCAAGAACTCATTTTTTGGACTTCATATGAATTTTTGAGAGCCAAAAAACCGAGACTATGTCCAAACTTCTAAACTTCCAAACCTCGAGATTAAGGAGTGTAAGAAGACATAGTATAGACTTGGCTAAGTTGCGTATATTCCAACGATAGATTGGAATCATACATTGTGTTACAAAGAAAGAAATCTCTACATGTCATTATAAACTTCTTCATTCGGGCTAGGACGAAATTCAAGGGTGGAGGTTTTTTTGTGACACTTGGGTGGGCTTACAACATAAATGTGGACATGAATGGGCAGGCTGGGTCCTTGGATATGTGAGTATAGGCTTCTTAGGCAGGTTGTGAGTTTAGGTGAATTTTGAATTGGGTGGGTTTAGAACATAACTGTGTATGTATATAGGCAGGTTGGCTTCTTAGATATGTTAGTGTAGTGTTATTAGGCAGCTTGTTAGTTTAGGTGAATTCTGAAGTGGGTGGGTTTAGAGGAGAATTGTGTATGTGCATAGGCAGGCTGGCTTCTTAGATATATTAGTGTAGGCTTCTTAGGCAGCTTGTTAGTATAGGTGAATTCTAACTTGGGTGGGCTTACAACATAAATGTGGACATGAATGGGCATGTTGGCTTCTTAGAAATGTTAGTGTAGTGTTATTAGGCAGCTTGTTAGTTTAGGCGAATTCTGAAGTGGGTGGGTTTAGAGGAGAACTGTGTATGTGTATGGGCAGGCTGGCTTCTTAGATATGTTAGTATAGGCTTCTTGGGCAGCTTGTTACTTTAGTTGAATTCTGAATTGTGTGGGTGTAGAGCATAATGGTGTATGTGTATGGGCAGGTTGGCTTCTTAGATATGTTAGTGTAGGCTTCTTGGGCAGCTTGTTAGTTTAGTTGAATTCTGAAGTGTGTGGGTTTAGAGCATAACTATTGGGATATGAGAGGAAGAAGCTAAGAGATCAGCGTGGAAGCAAGAACACAATACACAAGGATTGCATACAATGGAGAGAGAGGGTTAGCTCCTCCCCTTATGCCTTTATTTATATGTGTAGGTTAGGACCAGCCTTGACAACCCATATGGGACAATGTCACCAATGCAACCTAACACTACCTTCCAATACTCCCACTTTGCGAGGTGGCATTGTAATCCAACCCCATTATTTCACTTAACATCTCATGCCTATCCCTCGCTAAAGCCTTTGTAAGAATATCCGCTACCATATATTACGTTGGACAATATTCTAGCTCTACAACATTGTTTTCAATTTTCTCTCTAATAAAATGATGTTGCACATCTATATGTTTTGACCTATCATGGTTGGTTGGGTTCTTAGCTAATGCCATAGAACCTTGGTTGTCGCACATCATGGTTGTCGCCTCCTCTTGTGCACAACCTACATCCTCCATTAGTTGCCTTAGCCAAATGGCCTCCCTCGTGCATCGGTTCATGGCCATGTACTCCGCCTCCATTGTGGATTGAGCCACCGTTTGTTGTCGTTTGCTATTCCACGTCACGGCCCCGTCTCCAACGAAGAAAACGTATCCGGAGGTAGACCTTCGGTTTTCCACATCGCCGGCCCAATCCGCATCCGAATAACCTTTAAGGTTTATGTGTTGTCCTCCGATGCGCAACCTCATATCAATGGTGCCTTTCAAGTATCGCATAATTCGTTTCACGGCCATCCAATGCATCGGACCCGGTTTCGACATAAACCGACTTACCACGCTTACCGCAAATGCGATGTCCGGTCTTGTGGCCACCATTGCGTACATCAACGACCCCACCGCCCTTTGGTACGGAATGTCCTTCATTTCGTGTGAATGCTTCTCGTATTCCTCCTCCGAAAGCTTGGCCAATGAGGTCTTGGTGTCGAGCGGGGTTGAGATGGGCTTGCAATTACTCATGCCGAATCGCTCCAAAATGGTTTCGATGTAGCTTCGTTGATGCATGGTGATGGTGCGCGTCCTCCTATCCCGCTCGAAATGGACTCCGAGGAAGAAATGCAACTCGCCGAGGTCGCTCATCTCGAACTCCTTCTCGAGGCTAGATTTCAACTCGTTGATCACGTCCACATTGCTTGCCAAGATGATGAGGTCGTCTACATATATGATTACAATCACAATGTAGTGGCAAGTTTGTAGAACATACAACGAGTGGTCCGCATGGCTCCTCGTAAAGCCTTTGTTCACAAAGAATATGTGAATGCACTCGTACCACGCTCGTCCGGATTGCTTTAATCCGTAGAGCGATTTCCCCAACTTGCATACGAGGTGCTCTCGGCCTTTTTGGACAAACCCCTCCGGTTGCTCCATGTAGATGACCACGTGCAATTCGCCGTTCAAGAATGCGGTCTTGACGTCCATTTGATGTATCTCCAAGCCCATGGCCGCCGCCATTGCGAGGATGACCCTAATGGTGTTGAATTTGGCCACGGGTGCGAAAGTCTCGCCGAAATCCACACCTTCCACTTGCGAGCACCCCTTGGCCACCAACCTCGCTTTGAAACGCACCACCACGCCGTTGGCATCCTTCTTCGTGCGAAACACCCACTTGCACTTCACGGCCTTGCGGCCCTTCGGCAATGGAACCAACTCCCACGTGGCGTTGGCTATGAGAGATTCGTACTCCTCTTGCATAGCCGACTCCCACTCGCTCGCATCACTCGATTCAAATGCTTTTCTCAAGTTTCTAGGTTCCCCAACCATTGCCATGTTTGCGTGCTCATTATCTTCGGGTTGCGGAATGTGGTTCTTCCACCATTCCCCAAGAGGTTTACGTGGCCTATCCGGATACCTAGAATTGCCTATGGTCTCATTGCCATCTTGCGGTGGTGGAGGTGGTTTGGTTGCGGTTTTCTTACCGGCGTTAGGTTTCGATGCCTCCGCGCTACGAGTGGATTTCGCGGCCGGTACTTCGGCCTCCGACTCGTCCTCAATGTTCGGCTCCTCCTCCTCCGGCTCCGAAACGTCGCCGCTCGCATCCAACTCCTCCACTTCCGATTTGGGGGATATGTTCACCTTCACCGCCGGTGTTTCGTCAATGCTCCCACTTGGACAATCCTCCAAATGCGTTTTGTCTTCGAAAAATACCACGTCCGGACTCTTGATGATTTTCTTCGTCTCCAAGCAAATGAGGCGATACGCCTTCGTGCCTTCGCAATATCCGAGGAATAAACACTTGACGCCCTTCGCATCCAACTTCGTTCGCCTTTGATCCGGCACCTTCGCGTAAGCCACACATCCGAACACCCGCATGTGCGACACGTGCGGCATCCTCCCGCTCCACGCCTCCTCGGGTGTCATTCCTTCAACCGCCTTGGTCGGACACCGGTTGCGTACGTACGCCGCATTGCACACCGCCTCCGCCCAAAATTCATGGCCGAGGCGTTGGGCATGAATCATGGACCGTGCCATCTCCACAATGGTCCGGTTGGCTCGCTCCGCCACGCCGTTTTGTTGCGGCGTGTAAGGTGAGGAGGTTTGCCGTGCAATGCCATGTTTGCTCAAGAAATCATCAAATGCCTTTGAAATGTATTCCCCCCCGTTATCCGACCTAAGAACCTTCACTACGTGCTCCGATTGCCTCTCCACCAAGGTTTTCCATTCTTTGAACCTTGCCAACACCTCCTTCTTTGACTTGAGCACGTACACCCAAATCTTGCGTGAGAAATCGTCAATGAAGGTGAGAAAATACCTTGCGCCTCCAATGGACGCCGTTTTCATCGGCCCGCATACGTCGGAATGCACGAGCTCCAAGATCTTGGTGGCGCAGGTGCCTCCGTCCGTGGGGAATGGTCGCCTCGCTTGTTTGCCCTCCACACATCCTTCGCATGCGAAGGAATGCACGTCGCCTTGCGCCGCTCCCACGTCCATCCCGCTCACCATGCTTTGGAGCATTTTCACGCTATTGGCGTTGAGATGCCCCAACCTCTTGTGCCAAAGCTCCAAAGGATGCGAGTTGGCCTCGGAATGCGCCAAAGAACTCGTTTCGGCCCCATTCAACACGTTGGTGTCCAATTGGTACAAATTGGACTCCAACGACGCCACGGCCAACATCTCGCCGTTGCTCGCCCTCACCACGCATCCCAACGAGTTGAAATGCACTTTCAAACCCCTCGAAATGAGCTTGCTCACCGAAAGCAAGTTGGAATGCATTTTCGGCACATGAAGCACGTCGTGCATTCGAATGCTCCGCACACGGCCTTTCACGCGCGTTTCCACTAGTATAGAGCCTTTGCCTACGGCCTCTACCATGCCGTTATCACCCATAAACACTTTGCGACCCGTGACGGGTTCGTAAGTGTCAAAAAAATGCTTATGTGGTGTCATGTGTTGCGAGGCCCCCGAATCCACGATCCATCTAGTGGGGGACGTTTTAGACGCCCCATCTCTCGCTACAAATGCAAAATCATCACTCGCCCTTGCCATGTTTGCGTTCACCTTGCGTTTCATTCGACAATTACGAGCAATGTGGCCCAACTTACCACAATTGTAGCACCTCGGGCCGTCGCCGCGCCTCTCGTTGTTGTCGAACGCTCGATGTTGGCGGGACAACATGGCCGCATCGTCGCCTTGAGGCTCCTTCTCCTTCCTCTTGGACACCTCGTGCATGAGACGTGCGGTGATGAAGTCCAACTTGAGCTCCGAAATGGGGCGCGTCTCCAATGCGGTGATCAAATGCTCGAACGAGGGTGGTAGGCTATCGAGCAAGGTCATGACCACGTCCTCGTCCTTCATAGGCACCTCCAAGCACGTGAGTTGGTCCGCAAGAGATTTTACCTTGTTGATGTGCGTGAGGATGTCGTCGCCCTCGTCCATCTTGATGGTGAAGAACTTGCGCCTTATGAACAAGATGTTGGACAAGCTTTTGGTTTCGTGGATGTTGCACAAGGTCTTCCACGCTTCCGCGGGTCTCTTGCATCCTTTGATGTGCGCCAACTCCTTGTCCACCAAACTCATGGCAATGATGGCGAAGGCTTTCTTGCATCGTCGCTCGTACGCCTTCTTGACTTCGTCGCTCGCCGTAGAAGGTGGTGGCAACTCCGAACCATCCACGATCTCCCAAAGATCTTTGGTGGACATGGCCATCTCCAATTTGAACTTATAGAGGTTGAAGTTCTCGCCACCGAACTTGTCAACCGATATAAGTCCATTGTTTTCCCTAGAAGCCATTTTCAAACCGAATGCAAGCTCCCACTCACTCAATGTAGCCCAAGGGCTTAGAAACCCTCAAGGAAGTTAGAAATGGCCAAAACAAAGTAGAATGGACGTATTTTATCACCCAATGTTCTCCAACACTCAAGTCAGCACGTTTCCTCTCAAGGTAGATCCAAAATATCTCCAAAACACATCAAAGAGCTAATCTAACCCCTTTGGCACTTGAATGTGCTCAATCTAGTGTAGAAATGAACCAATATGTCAAGTCAGCACCTTTCCTCTCAAGTTAGATGCAAAATATCTCTAAAACACATCAAAGAGCTTATCTAAGCCCTTTGGCACTTGAATGTCCTCAATCTAGTGTAGAAATCAACCAATATGTCAAGTCAGCACCTTTCCTCTCAAGTTATATGCAAAATATCTCCAAAACACATCAAAGAGCTTATCTAAGCCCTTTGGCACTTGAATGTCCTCAATCTAGTGTAGAAATGAACTAAACACTCAAGTCAGCACCTAAATGATCCGGTTAGATGCACAAAACTCCAAAACACATCAAAGAGCTTATCTAAGCCCTTTGGCACTTGAATGCCCTCAATCTAGTGTAGAAATGAAGTAAACACTCAAATCAGCACCTAAATGATCCGGTTAGATGCACAAGACTTCAAAACACATCAAAGAGCTAATTCTAAGCCCTTTGGCACTCAAATGGCCTTCAACAACTCAAATACGGATCTGATGTACACTTAAGCATTCGAAATGGTGTGGACATATATCTAAAGAGATCTAGAATGTAGAAACACTCCTCTAAGGTCCCTCACGCTGGTCCACTCCTCCAAGAATGCTCTAAGGCGGTTCAAAAGCTTCAAGACTCCTCCACAAGTCCTAGAACAACTCTAAAGCACCTCCAATCAGATCCGGCCCTCTCCAAACTCTTCCTAAGTCGATCTCCTACCTCTAAAGCAAAGTGGGCCCATAACCTATTGGGATATGAGAGGAAGAAGCTAAGAGATCAGCGTGGAAGCAAGAACACAATACACAAGGATTGCATACAATGGAGAGAGAGGGTTAGCTCCTCCCCTTATGCCTTTATTTATATGTGTAGGTTAGGACCAGCCTTGACAACCCATATGGGACAATGTCACCAATGCAACCTAACACTACCTTCCAATAATAACTGTGTCTGTGTATGGGCTGGTTGGCTTCTTGGATATGTTAGTGTAGTGTTATTAGGCAGCTTGTTAGTTTAGGTGAATTATGAATTCTGTAGGTTTAGAGCATAACTGTGGACATGAATGGGCAGGCCGGGTCCTTGGATATGTGAGTCTAGGCTTCTTAGGCAGATTGTTAGTTTAGGTGAATTCTGAATTGTGTGGGTTTAGAACATAACTGTGTATGTGTATGGGCAGGTTGGCTTCTTAGATATGTTAGTGTAGGCTTCTTGGGCAGCTTGTTACTTTAGATGAATTCTGAAGTGTGTGGGTTTAGAGCATAACTGTGTCTGTGTATGGGCAGGTTGGCTTCTTGGATATGTTAGTGTAGTGTTATTAGGCAGCTTGTTAGTTTAGGTGAATTATGAATTCTGTAGGTTTAGAGCATAACTGTGGACATGAATGGGCAGGCCGGGTCCTTGGATATGTGAGTCTAGGCTTCTTAGGCAGATTGTTAGTTTAGGTGAATTCTGAATTGTGTGGGTTTAGAACATAACTGTGTATGTGTATGGGCAGGTTGGCTTCTTAGATATGTTAGTGTAGGCTTCTTAGGCAGCTAGTTAGTATAGGTGAATTCTGATTTGGGTGGGCTTAGAGCATAAATGTGGACATGAATGGGCAGGTTGGCTTCTTAGATATGTTAGCGTAGTGTTATTAGGCAGCTTGTTAGTTTAGGTGAATTCTGAAGTGGGTGGGTTTAGAGGAGAACTGTGTATGTGTATGTGCAGGCTGGCTTCTTAGATATGTTAGTGTAGGCTTCTTAGGCAGCTTGTTAGTATAGGTGAATTCTGACTTGGGTGGGCTTAGAGCATAAATGTGGACATGAATGGGCAGGTTGGCTTCTTACATATGTTAGTGTAGTGTTATTAGGTAGCTTGTTAGTATAGGTGAATTCTGACTTGGGTGGGCTTACAGCATAAATGTGTATGTGTATGGGCAGGTTGGCTTCTTGGATATGTTAGTGTAGGCTTCTTGGGCAGCTTGTTAGTTTAGGTGAATTCTGAATTGTGTGGGTTTAGAGGAGAACTGTGTATGTGTATGGGCAGGTTGGCTTCTTGGATATGTTGTTGTAGGCTTCTTGGGGAGCTTGTTAGTTTAGGTGAATTCTGAAGTGGGTGGGTTTAGAGGAGAACTGTGTATTTGCATGGGCAGGCTGGCTTCTTAGATATGTTAGTGTAGGCTTCTTAGGCAGCTTGTTAGTATAGGTGAATTCTGACTTGGGTGGGCTTACAGCATAAATGTGGACATGAATGGGCAGGTTGGCTTCTTAGAAATGTTAGTGTAGTGTTATTAGGCAGTTTGTTAGTTTAGGCGAATTCTGAAGTGGGTGGGTTTAGAGGAGAACTGTGCATGTGTATGGGCAGGCTGGCTTCTTAGATATGTTAGTGTAGGCTTCTTGGGCAGCTTGTTACTTTAGTTGAATTCTGAATTGTGTGGGTGTAGAGCATAATGGTGTATGTGTATGGGCAGGTTGGCTGCTTAGATATGTTAGTGTACTGTTATTAGGCAGATTGTTAGTTTAGGTGAATTCTGAATTGGGTGGGTTTAGAGGAGAACTGTGTATGTGTATGGGCAGGCTGGCTTCTTAGATATGTTAGTGTAGGCTTCTTGGGCAGCTTGTTAGTTTAGTTGAATTCTGAAATTGTGTGGGTTTAGAGCATAACTGTGTATGTGTATGGGCAGGTTGGCTTCTTAGATATGTTAGTGTAGTGTTATTAGGCAGCCAATTCGTATAGGTGAATTCTGAAGTGGGTGGGCTTAGAGCATGAGTGTGGACATGAATGGGAAGGTTGGCTTCTTAGATATGTTAGTGTAGGCTTCTTAGGCAACTTGTTAGTGTAGGTGATTTCTGATTTGGGTGGGCTTAGAGCATAACTGGGGACATGAATGGGCAGGTTGGGTCCTTGGATATGTGAGTCTAGGCTTCTTAGGCAGCTTGTTAGTTTAGTTGAATTCTGAATTGTGTGGGTTTAGAGCATATTTGTGTATGTGTATGGGCATGTTGGCTTCTTAGATATGTTAGTGTAGTGTTCTTAGGCAGCCAATTCGTATAGGTGAATTCTGAGTAGGGTGGGCTTAGAGCATAAGTGTGGACATGAATGGGCAAGTTGAAGTTGGGTCAGTAGCCTATGCAACATGTTGTTATGTGAATCAATCCATACCTTCCCATGTGGTGATGTGGACAGATTGTTTGGGGCATTCAATTCCCCGTAGACAAAACATGCGTTGGATTGTCAATGTTGTTGTGCATTGCTGGAACGACATGTTTATGTATGTGAATGCATGTGGTGGATTCATGTGTGCACATGTGCAAAGGGAGGTATTTGTCTCTGAATCTGGAACCACTTTGTGCAGAATTTGTCTGCAAGCGTGGCGACACGCCTAGAAGCACTTGAAGAGAACAAGCTCGACAAGGGGTCGTTGGGGGTGGATTTTGCTGCTCTGTTGCAAGAAATGTCTGTGTTGAACTCAAATGTTAAAGCTTTGACAGACGCATTGATAATCAACTGGAAACAAACTCAAGATGCAATCCAACAGAAATCAAAGCAAGATGGAGAGAAGACTCTTGCATCCAGTACACCAAATGGGAAGATAGGCAAGGAAGTTCCAAGTGGCTCACTCAGTCCATGCACAAAAAAACCTGGATCGCACAAGGGAAATGGGAGCTGCGAGGCTGGACCGCAAGTATCAGAGCGCACACGGTCGAACTCCCGGCACCAATCTCAAACCCGCAGCAAAGAGATAGTTAGGCCACGGAGCCCTCCGCGTGGCATCATTCATGTGCAAGCAATGGTGCCCATCAATGTGCCATCTTCATCCACTGAGGATGACGAGGATGCAACTACGCTGGAGGAAAGGAGGCACGGCTCTAAGTCACCCGGTTCAGATGGTGTTTTTGCACCAACACACGCGAAGCCGAAGCCAACACAGAAACCAAGAAAAAGAGCACCCTCAAACGCCCAAGGGAAAGCTATAGCAAAGGAGGCAGCATTGAACGCAGAAAAAAGAGCTGCCAGGGAAGCCGCATTGGGCATGACCACAACTCCATCAAAAAAGGTATGTCGAGATGGGCAGCATGGGTCGTCCACAAATTGTCACCGTGACCAACCCATCCCCATAGTCCATAAAACCATTGAGCGGTACATAGAACACTAGTAATACGGTTGAGCACTGAAAACACTTGCAGGTGAGAGTCCCGCGGATGTCCGTAGCTGGAGTGGGGGCAAGCATGTTCATGAAGGTCAGGGCCGACCCAATTTCCAGACTGTTGAATTGGTGCAACACATTCTGGGAGGGTTGCACATGTGGTGTTTATGATACTGGTGTGCACTCTCAATTGGCAACTACTCGAGATGACACATATATTTTTGTGCGCAGAATATTGCAGAAGGGAGAGGAAGGGGCGCCGTCAGGTCTTCTGGCCGCGCATGCAAGCCAACAGCAAAGGTAGCCTCAAACATGGCAAATCTCCCCCCAAAGAAAGCTCTTTACGTAAGAATTACAACTACATTCCTCCACCTATTGGATGATGTCCACATAGCAATCCAAGTTGAATCCAACATTGACTATGTTTGGCTTGCTTATGCACGCATGGGACATGGACGAAAGGGCAGCTAGTAGATCTGTACCACCCCGATGACCCTGATTCCAAAGTTGCCGAATGCTGCACGGTATCTGGGTACCCCGAGGAGCCATTCCACGGGTTGAATATTGCTGAGGGCATGGTCAAAGTAAACGTCGGGCGTGTATTCAACGATACATGCCCGCTATTTGTCACAGTCGAGGACGACATGCCTCCCCAACTCACCCTTCATAATGTTAAACGCGGGGTGACTGTGTGGCCGGGATCCTATCTACGTGCATTCGAAAAAAGCTCCAAGTGAGCGTTGAAACAAGAATAATTTCAAATAACTCTCGTATATGGAAGGGAAAGAGCGCTCCCTCTAGGCTTTGAGGAGTAGTTACAACAAAGGGGCAATTTTGACAGTGCAAATTGTTGTTGCGGAAGGTATTCAGGAGTATTATATAGCAAGATTACATGGTTTTTGTGCAAGGGTATTTGCTGTCAATCCGTACATGTAGCACATCTGGGCACTGCACCATTTTTGGATGCTGAATTCGACAATATACGGATATGTCCTTTGTTCTGTGGTGTTGCGGGAACGATCACATGGCATGCAAATGAGTTGGTTGGGTTGGTTTATTGCATAGGTTAGTATCATGTTCTGATGCACACAGTGGGATTAGTTGACACCTGATTTCGTGTGTGTTAGAGTTGGGTTATGCGCACGTGTCACCGGGCTGGCTTATTGCATAGGTTAGTGTCATATTCTGACGCGTACAGGGAGTTTAGTTGCCACCTAATGTGCTGTGAGTTTTGGCCGAGTTATGCACATTTTCTATCGGGCTGGGTTATTGCTTAGGCTAGTGTCCTCTTGTGTTGCATGCAGTCAGTTTAGTTGCCACCTGATTTGGTGTGATTTTGATGCGGGTTATGCGCATGTGTTGGCGGGCTGGTTTGTTCCATAGGGCAGTCCTCTTGCGGTGCACATAGTGTTTATAGTTGCCACCTGTTTTGGCGTGAGTTCTGGCCGATTTATGCACATGCAAATCAAGATTGTTGTATTTCATTAAGGTATGAGGTGTTTTGCGTATGTTGGGCCCACTTAGAACATTGAATGTGGGGTGGTGACCCTCCACACGGAACTGAGGAGGCCTATGAGGCAACTCCTACATGACAAGGTACACAATCTCAAAACACTCTAATATTTAGAGAGAAAGAATACCTGCTTTTTTTACTCCCACCTTTTGCATCGGTACTGTGATTGTTGAAACTCGAAGTGATAGCCTGCGAGATTCGCAAGTGCTACCTGGACGAGACTAATTCCCACGCTGTTCCAACAGTGAGAGTGCACGTGGAGTTGGAAGTGCCCACATCAGGGCCACAAGCCCGATGCAGGAAGGACCACTTTGTTTCTGGTGGAGAACAAGGATGCTAACCTCGCCTACTCGAAAAGAAATGTCACGTTCTGCGCATGTGAAAGCGGGTTGCTTTGTTGCATACAGTGAGTTTGGTTGCCACCTTATTTGGTGTGAGTTTTAACCGAGTTATGTACATGTATGTGCAGGTTGTTTTATTGCATCAATCGGTATCCTCTTCTGATGCCTACTGTGGGTCCATTTGCCTACTGAATCGGTGAGACTTAGACGGATTATGCACATGTGTTAGTGGGCTATTGTATTGCACAAGTGAGTATCCTCTTCCAATGCATACAGTTAGTTTAGTAGCCACCTCATTTGGTGCGATTTTTAGCCGAGTGATGTACATGTACATCAAAATTGCTGGATTCTATCAATGTACGAGGTGTTGTGTGTATGTTGGGCCAACTGAGAAGATTGTGTGTGCTGTGTAGATCATACACATGGAATTGAGGAGGCCCATGAGGCATTGATGCCATTCAGTAGACAAATGCTCCATGACAGGTTTTTTACATCGAGAGTACTCCGAAAAGGATAGCCAACATATGTTGATTCGTCTTGCAAGGAAGACTTTTGCAGTAAAATAGTGTTTAATCTATCATCCACAGACAATGTGTTCTGATATAACAAGTGGACAATAATATGCAGAGGGAGAAGTTTTGCATCAATCACATGACCGTTTAGGAACTAGTAATTAACTATGGGCATTGCTTGCTGCAGAAGTTGGCATTCTTAGTAGTGGTTCACTCCATGTACTTGCAGATGGCTACGAGCACCAACCATCGAGGACAGGATCATACTGGAAGGATCGCTATCTTAATGTCATTATGGACGATGTCGCCCATCACAACAGTATTATGGTGAGTTCCCCACCATAATGCCATGCAGGTTCCCCAAATCAAATAATGGCAGCCATAATGTATGTTGCGCAAATGGGAATGGACGGGGTTTTGGATTGCAATATTGCACATCATGTTATATGCAATCGATTCACATATGTTATTACAATAAAATCTATGCCGATGATGGCAAGGTCCAATCTACATTGCACACAGATATAACAGAAGGTACTTATTGCAAAATAGTTGCGCATGGGCATTATATGCCACATCAGAGGTGTGGTCGCCAAATGATGAGGTGGCAATGTCCGGAACCTCCTTTGATAGGAAGCCTTCCAATCACATATGCAAGGCATATGTGCAATTGGTGGATGCATTCTGGTGCCCCGAGCTGGTACGTGCTGAAACCCACACCTTGTTTTTCTCTGCTTTTCTAGACACAGATTGCTGGAAGTTTGTTGTGCCGTGTGGGCTGCACATAACAGGGGTTCTAGTTGTCTTCCTGGGTGTATTGCAATTATGGAGGGATTGCCACACACGGAAGATGGGATCACACAAATGTTGAATAGGTGTTTTATGTGGGCATTTGCATCTTATATGTTATTGACTGTAGACTATATTGGCAGGAGGATGGTTGTGCACATTGCTTTAAAACATGTGTTGAAGTAAAAGACATGCATCCTACCCAAATGATTGGTGAAGTTTTGTTTGTGCTAACCTCCATGAGCATTTGAATTGTAGGAGCCATTGTTTGTGGCTGGGTGTGGCTAACCAGGGTGGGGAATGCCCAGGCCAAGCATATACAATGGAGGCAATTGTATTGGATCTCGATGAAAATGCGCAGTTGGAGGTGCTTGTTCCAAACCTGCTGGTGGGTGCCTCGAAAGTGAATTTGGGTGCAGAACCAGCAGCACAAACGCTACTTCGTTTGCAGGCAATGCACAAGATGAGGCTTTCATGTAAAACATGGAAAGCAGTGGTTGACAAAAGCACCGAGTACAATGCACTACGCCTGGCTGAATACGATTGCGCAATGTGGCCCAATGACTGGGGAAGGAGGTATATGTCACGTGAATACAACATTGTGACACAATTTCGGGAGAATATGATGTGGTTTTCTAGGAGCCGGCATCTGACTACACGAGTTTCACGGAGGATTCTTCGAGTGAGGCTAGAGGATTTGACATTGCCGGAGCTGGATGGGCTGAGGGAAGTACTGGAGATGTCATTCTATGCAGTGGAGTTTTACAGCATGAGTTTTCATCCAACAGCGCCATATTGGACATGCCCGGCCGATAGGGGGTAGTTGGAAATGTAATTGACTCCACATACACGGACTTGGCGTTGGAACTCACATTGCAATTGTTGAACATTTTTTCTTCGCATCTTCGGCCATCTGACAAGGCTTGTACATATCTTATAGTTAAGCAACTTCTAAATACCTTATAGTCAATCGGCTTGTTAATAGTTGTTGTATGTGCCCATAAAGGTTTATTGATGCTTTCATTGAGTTAAACTCCCCAAAAAAATTCAACAGAAATGCTGAAACACAACGTGAACACTCCAAACTGCCAGATGTTATTCGAATCGCACCCAAAAGACTCCAAAGTGCACCCTTCAATGCATAAACATACACAACAGAACTCAAATCCAACATAAAATACTGTATGGTATTAAACAATCATAAAGTTCCACACTAATGACACCCTACCGACACCTGAACCCACCGTAGGTTGACCCCAAACCCAATGCAGGTGTACCCGAAACTCACCCACACCCCAAACACACCCCTAAACCCAATCGCCACCCAACCCAGTGACACACACCCGACCCAAACCCCACCCAAGCTACCCAACCTCGACCCGATCTTCGGTACAGCCGCACCGCACATACACTCGGCCACACACCTGCTGTGCACCGGGGCCACCGATACTGTCCCCAAACCATCAGACACTGCGGTCCCACCCTACGAGGGTGACCCACCCCACCCCACCCAGAATTGCCAAACGTGGCCTCAACCGATTCGTCGCCACCGTGCGAGGTCACCTCAGACACCGCGGTCCCATCCTACGAGGGTGACCCACCCCACCCCACCCAAAATTGCCAAACGTGGCCTCAACCGATTCGTGGCCACCGTGCGAGGTCACCGCCAAACGGGTGACCCAACCCACCCCACCCATAATTGCAACAACGTGGCCTCATCCGATTCGTCATCACCGTGCGAGGTCACCGGCAAACGACTACACCCTTGAGGGTGACACATGCGCACACCCTAAAACCCATTCCGCGGACCACATCACCAAGGAGGGTTCCGAGGCGACTAAAGCCGACACCCATACTCGGCACCCTAAACCCTATAACACCCATTGGGTGTGCATCACCCCAAGTGGGCAACCCCCACCCATACATTACTCACGTGGCACCCAACAACGACATTTGAGCCAGCACCCGCCCTTTGACCTGGCCATGGGGACTGCACCCAGTATTGGCAACCACCAGCCACCGGTGACCGCATCCACTGTTATTTGTGCAACCCTGCAGGGTTCATTTGGGCAGGTTTTGCTCTAGTGACTAAATATGATATTTAGTGTCAATTACTATTCGGAGTTACACATCCCTATATCTTCTTATTACTGATGTATTGTTTTAATATGTTAATGTTCTATAATATCCAAACAATTAATTTGACCTTTCTTGGTAAAAAATGAGATGTACAATAACCAATTATAACATTGTGTAGTTCCATATAGTAAGTGACACTAAATGTCATATTTAGTATAGTGTTATGTTTATAACTTAGTATGAAAAATTGATATAGAAGAACAACTAAGGAACAACTAAGGAACACTCCGAAATTGTGTTGAAGTTGCACAAGAAGGTGGCAATAATCTGTGGCATGATCCAGATTTTGCACTTTAACACTTATCATATGAACATTTATCAATGAAGCTTATGAATGCAATTGAGTCCGAGTATCACAAATTACGTAAATCTATATACACAATACTATTCACCAGTCACTCCCTTTTCTGAAACTAAAATACATCTTTCCTCATGAGGAACCTCAGAGTTTTGAAGATGAAGATATGATCCCATCCACTCTTTGACAGCATATGCGTCAGAAGCATGCATCATATAATCTACTTAAAAACAGGATACTGGTATCAATTATATGGAACTTTATAATCCAAGGCTTCATCCTCATGTTGCACATTGACTGCACCTTTGATAATAAGATCATCTGCTTCACAGTCCACTGGCGTCCCAGTTAGACTACGAAAAAAACCCAGCCGTCCACCATGCTTCTGTTGGATGTGGACGATGACAGCTAAAATGAAAATACATGTTACAGCTCCCAACTTCGCAATTGGAGGGAGAATATCAGCATAGCTAATGGAGGTGAAAATAAAAGACCTCGATATGGTCTCTGCCACAAGCTCAGGCCCCACATGGAAATGGGTGTAAATATCAACGAGGTAAGAAATCATGTACCCAAGACTCGGGCCCAGGATGAAAACAGGGCTCAACGGCTTTGCTTTCAGATCGCACAAGATGTTGGCAATCACTTGAGGCACAAGGTAGAACTGTTGCACCAGATTCACACACCTGGTTAACCCACGAACAATCCACCACCGAGAGAGCGGTAGAAGTTGGAAAACCCAAATCTGTTCGTCATCCCAAAAGACCATTGGTTGCTTGAACTCCCAGAGTTCGTATGCAACCCACTGATTGAAAACCACGACAACAAAGGCGACTCCGAATGCAACAGTCGAGAGTGCAAGCGTTCTCCGTTCACTCGCAGGTTGCACCATTTGTTTTCTATAACCATTCGTTCTATTGATTTTAAGCCGAGCCGCCCTGGCTTCCAGGACTCGGTAGACAAGAACCCCCAACAGTGATGACTCGACTAGGGTCAGGGCCTTCACCACAAGCCGAAGCTCGCGGAACCGTGTCCAAGAGTGTCTTTCAAACATGTCGACTGTGAAGGTGAAGGTGAGGCTTCGACCTAATCGACATATCGCTTGCAATCCCAGCATCGCGATTGACACATACGGTGCTGAATTATCGTTGTTTCGTCGGTTATATGTGATTTGTCGCATCACAGAAACGAGTATGATGGTCTCCACCAATATCCCCTCCATGTCTCTCTTGAAATGCACTCCTCGCATGTCCCACACTTCGGACGAGTAAAAGTTACTACTCGCGCCTTTGAACTTCAAAGTTGGAAAGTAGAGAGAATCAGACGAATTCTGAAGGCTTTCCACTTGCACTTGCACTACTCTCTGCCTGGATGACATGGGATTGTAAGGGGGATACTGAATTTTCACATAAATTTCACGATCCAGCGTCCCCACTGTGGTGTGATAAACATTACCCAACCGGTTCAGTCCAAAATCACCTTCTTCATCTACAAGCGGATAATTCACTACCAAGTGCATCAAACCTGCGTGCGGCTCGTAAACGCCCTCCGCAGGATATCCGCCCCCGTGTATATTTTCCCACGGAAGCATCCAAGAACCACGGATAGAGCTTAAGTAAAATGTACGAAAACGAGCAGCCACATTCAAATATGCACCCACCGCGTGCACTTTGGGCGCATTTATTGGACGGTTATGATCACCCATGTAACCATATGGCTTCCTTATTGATGATAAAGTACACGACTCGATGTTTGTTATGTCGAGGACGACCATGTACGTTGTGCTGGAGTAGCCCCAAGAAAAGTCTTGAGCCAGACGCAAGTCCATTGTCAGCTCCATGATGTGTGAGCACAAGTCTCCTTCTTTCGTTGTCGGAAATATCAACCTGTGATCATCAATGAACTTCACGAGATTACCTTCCGCGGCCCGATTTGTGTCCGCGAGCTCGATTGCTTGCGAAATTCGTGTGTACTGATACTCGGTAGGATATCTGGAATCATCTGTCTGGAAGGAGAATATGCTTTGCGTCATTTTGAGGGGCGCGAAGTAATCCGGGTGACCAGCTTCACGAAGGCTGCTTAGTAGTGCACCTTGAGGGCTATCGATGTCGACATAGTTTCGGAGCACGGATTGCAGGCAGATTTTCCAGTTACAGCCAGCACCAAGGAATTTGGACACATTGATCATCTGTTGGTAATTGTTGGACATATAAGTTGTGTTTGAGATATTTCGACTCAACATCTCTCCACAACCTAACATGCAGAGTTCGCCCGACACCGGGTTCCACTCGCCTTCCATACTGAAAATCTGTTGCACATTGGTACTCGAACTCTCCAACGTACCATGTGGCGATGATTGCTCCACAACAAATAAGATGTGCATAAGTGCACTGACCAGCATTGATTTGGAGCCGACAAGAGTGTTCGGTCGACATAAAACACCTTGGAAGTCCATATGCACACGGACTCCGTAAACAACATGGTCTTTTCGAGGCTGGATTTGTGCGAGATGGAATGGCCCTATTTGGACTTTCCCCTGTGATTGGATCAAGCTCTGTTCCGTCGATGATTCGAACACAGCAATCACCCAGCGGTGCTGTCCAGGAGATTCCAGATACTTCTTGAGCTGTTCCGGGCCAGCCAAGGTTACGGATTTCGGTGCATTGTCATCAATGGTCTGAATGATATTGTCGCTGGCTAGTAACTCAGGTATCTCCAGGTGAAATTCATACACTTTGGCATCCGGAGAGGAGCCCAGGATCGAAAATCGGGGTGAGTGCATGGGATCCTCCACACTTCTCAAAATCGTCACCTCGGCTTCAATTTGTCGACTCATGATAGTGTGATGCTTAGGGTGCCTCATCTGCATTGCACAAACAGTATTATTCTCTTCAACTCAAACTTATAGCATTCTTAACCCTTAAAGGGGCTCAAGGTACGGGCATATACACAACTTCTACGAGCCTCACCAATTACTAGAAAACATTTCGTTCTTTTGCTTCTGAGTTTAAAACTTTGTCATATACATTATTTTTATGTAAAGAAGTAAATAAAAGTATACTGACATGTTGCATCCAAGGACAAGCAGGCTATGAATTTCAACCCAAATCTACAACAAACATTAAGGTATTCAACCTATTTGAAAAGTGCATTGGAAGAATGATTTAATATCAGATACGGCCACTTTAGACACAATTGGTTACAAATGGATGGAATTACCTAGCTCAAATGCACGTTTTTGTGCATGAAGAGGCCTATATTGGGACGCTTAGTCGCTGTAGGGGTTAAGCATGTGTAAGGATTCTCTCTTTCTATTCTAGCTTCAAGAATAAATTTCCAAGAATCAATGTCGAGCATAGTCAAGTGGCAAGCTCTCATTAGTCAAGATTCAACACCCCCCTTAATTGTTGCCTCTCTTCAGGCACAAAGCCTTCTACTATCTACCAAGTTTCAGTTGAAGAGGATGGATGTTATCATTCTTGAGAAGACATTGGGATTACCTAAGAATTGTTCCATTTGGGCTGGAACCTAAATGGGTTAATTAAGAATGTTATGAAGCACAATAATTGCACCGTAGATATTATCTAGAATTTTGTATTTGGTTTAGGTTACTCACCCTACTCTATCAATCAATCTTTCACACAACCAAGTCTGCAGGCTTACCTTCACCATAAAATTGAAGTCTTCTTGAGATGATTCTTGAGCTTGATTTTGGAAGGGAAATGGTTTGGCGGCAGATCCAAGCATGCAAAGCCGGTGGTCGGTCTCTGTTCCGATCGAGGCACCTTGTAAGTATATCACTTGTAGCACTTTCTTCCCGAATTTCTCACCTACAACCCACAATGGAATCAGATCAGCTCTCATTTAATCCAGCGGTTGTATTTATGAGACTTTGTCAGTCAAGTAAGTGAGCCCCATCTCAACTATTCTCAAACATGTGACAAGGTTTTTGTACTCTAACCGAGGACCTTGAAACTCGCAATAATGATAATATATTCAAATCTCATCAATAGAGTTTATCCTTTTCGTCGCTTGGGAGTTGGTTGTTTTGCATACAACACTTTCCATGTTTGGTCAGTTTTTGGTGCATCCTTCGAGTTGGTGTGGAGGTTTGAACGTAGAATCTTCTATATCTGTTCTCAAGTCATTAGGGCTAAATGAAAACTCAATTTGATATGCCAAAGTGATATGAAAAATGGGTTTGTCCCTCATTGAACCAATATAGAATGTTCTTTGTTCAGAACCCCACATTACCGACTCCGAGGATGCATAATTTTTTTACCGAAAGTGGAACATGTTGTATGCAAATCAACCAACTCCCGATCAAAAGTCCAGTTGAATTACAGGACAACTTCAATAACCACCGAAAATTCGCAAACCTTGTGCAGATTACATTCGTAATAATGGGATTATTACGTTACCTGGTGGTAATGATGAATTCGTTGGAGCACCTCGACCTTTAGGAAAAGAATACATGGAGCTCAGTGTGAGTACACCACCAATGGTGTGCAGTGAACTCTTGGGGGTTGAAGGTGGTCTCCAGCCTTCCCATTTATCAGAAGATTGACTGACCTCAAAGTCCGCAATCCCATTACCTAAATGAAATTCGTTTGCAGTATCGCCCTGTAGGTCTCGCACCCAACTTTGTGCAGCAGGATCAGAAGCCTCCTGTAGAACAAACCACTCTCCATTGAGCCATCCGAATGTTCCGCCATCCAAGACTTCTGACGTTTGTGCCTCCCCTATAAAAGACATGTCATGGGGTTGCTTATGTCAAATTGGCCTGAGTCTTGTGACCGAATTCTCTATACACTCATAAATTTTTTAAGACCAAGAAAAAAAACCCTGCCATGGGGATCTTATAGCCCTTCTCCCCACAAGCAATGTTAGGACATAAAACCAGGAAAGGACATTGCTTGATAAATCAATGTTAATCCAACCCAACCATAAAATGGCATAAAGCTGCATGAAGTGGTCCAACATCATCATTCAAGTTGAAGGACATCTGTCCTCCATTAATTTCTCGTATAGTATTCCTGAATCGGACGTACTAAGGACGAGGTGTTCTTTCCTGATTTTTACACATTAGTGACCAATCCCTTTCCTTTTCTTTAGTTACAAGAACGCTGACAAAGGTTTCTCGATCGCAATCGTTGATGAGGTTACAGTCCCATGACGAGTTTAGAGTTGATTGATTTCTGAATTATGTTGGGGGACAGTTGATGCAATGAAGGTGTTGGACATTATTGCACAGGAAACCTTTTCATCTTCCTGGGAAAACTGTTTAAGGAATCCATTAATTAGAAATCCCTTGTGCTCTTAGAAACACAGATGGAAAAGCCAATTGAAACACACCGTTCAACAGGAAGTCTGCGCAGCTCGGGTACTTGAGAAGGTTGAAGACGTCTGGATGTCGCAGTCGAGGTTTGTCATCATCAACTGCAGGTGTCATGCCTTCAGACGTAAGTGGAAATCCTGTACTTCGAGTCCGAGCTTGAATAGGCAGATCACACATGCACAACATCACCAACAGCACTGCAATAACCCGTCTTGCCTCCATTGTCAGCCAGATGCTGTTCTGGTTCCCGTGTAGCTCTTGTGCAGATTCTTAAGCTCAGCGGCACAATGTGAGGTTCTTAACAATGTTTTCTTGGAATTGAAGGGAAGAGGGAAATCAACTAAACAGATGCTTGGATGTACTTGAAATGTGACTCCGCATCGCCAAGGCTAGGTCGGATCCACTCCGAAAGTCAAGATCATACATGTCCATATAAGCATGATGACGGATGCACTCCGTGGGGTGAGACACCGTGTACAAGACTCTAACTCTTCATTAAAACACCTGTAAATTATTTGTGCAGGTAACACCTGAGTATGTGAATCGAAGTCAACCACTAAATCCTGCATATATATATATATATATATATATATATGTCGGTTTTGCCTACCTCGTGTCCATGCATGCATCTCCTCGGGGACAGGAGATTCGGAGAAGGTGCGTTCCACTGTCGGTAGACAACATGAGTCAGTAAATGAATTCCCTGCGTTCGGGTCAGGATTCATAAATAGTTGAACAAAATTTGGACCAGGTCTGATAAATTTGTAAACTCCAAAACAACAAAGGACGTTTCTTTACTTTTGTTCTTTTTTTGAGACAGAAGGCCAACCAAGCCAACGTCAAAATGCATTAATTAAGAATAACAAAGAATGTTTCATTGGCATGTTTTCCAGCACGTTGTGACGTTGACAATCCAAAATGGGTAAGATTTTTCCAAGCTTTTAAAATATTTGAATGAGATTTACTGCTTTCTGATTGTCAAAATGGAGATATTTTGACATTATTTGGACACACAAGTGGGACACAGTCCTCCAGGGAATCCATGCAGGATTCTTTTTACTGGGTGAATTTTTCTCCAACGAACGGGGAGAACGGATTGCTAGTTACAGAAGGACCGGTTGAGTTTGAGCAATAACCGGTTGCAGTTCAAGCTTCAGGAAAATTACCGACAATTTTAAAGGAATATATGGAATATACCCAGAATCAATAAACTTAAACCAGTTGGACTTGAAACACTAGGATCTTGACCGATTATGCCCAAAAATCTCCCCGGACACTGATTTACCCCAGTCCAATATGCTCATGTGGAATCTGTTGGAGGCCCAATTTACAAGCACCTTCAATTCTCTCTGCCAAAGGGATGACGTTCTCGGGTGGGCCTAGCTTCTTCAAGGTCTTCCTCAGATTTAGCAATCAGCTGAGTTCAAATTGCGTTATGAAGAGTGGCAATAATTCCACAAATTGAAGGAAATCTGTACAATTGTCAGCTGCAGTTTATATTACTGGGGTCACTTTGAATACATAAAAATTACGATGATTGAAGCAAATGATAACAGGTTTAAAGGGGTTACTAGAGTCAGCAGTGGATCAGGAGCCTTCGTCTATTTCTTTCCAGACTTAAGTTAGCACACTAAATATTGTATTTAGTGTCCCATACTATTTGGAATTACACAATGCTACTATAATTATAAACTGTATATCTCTTTTGTTTTGTCAAGTCAAATTGGTCGTTTGGACATTATATAACACTACCATTTTTACTTGGTAGAAAAACACATCAACAGTAAATTGCATAATACCAAATAGTGACACTCAAAATCATATTTAGTGTAGCATCCTTCCCAATCAACCATATCTGAGATGAGTGCCCTATTTCCATACGTCTAAATTGAGATATTCACATCAAGTGCATCTGCCCATTTATACATGTAATAAGTTGGCCCAGTAGTAAGCCCAGTGAAAAACACTGCAAGAAGCTAAATAGACTCTTGAGGTCAAATTTAAGAAATTGCACAGTACTCTTGATGGGATTATTCATCATGTCTCAAGAGTAGGGCACACATTGTGAAGTGACAATAAGATACAACAGATTAAAGGAAGAGTCGGTGATACATTGGTGCTAAAAACTATTTTTTGATACATTGAAATGTAATTGAGAATCTGGAAGGGCTAGAAGAAAGTATCTAACTTCGAATTGAGGACATGTCAAACTCTCCTAAACCATGAGAATTTGACTAGTATGGTAGGTTGAGGCATCTATAACCAATAAAGTAGGTATGTTTAGGAGTAAGAGCGAGAATCATTTTTCTTGTGAAGAGAAACACATTCTAAAGGGAATTTCTTTTAAATGTCATGAATATAGAAATTGATATAAAATTTAAAATATAAAATATAGGGTATACATAGTCAATCTATAGGTTAACCCATAACCGCTCATCTCAATGCTAATCCTTAGCTACAAGAGTTGTCAAAAACTCTTATAAGGATAATCAATCACAAGCCGCCACCACATAAACTTTAGCTTTGTTCGCCTAGAAATGTAGATCTCATGTATGTTGACATTACATGACCCTAGTGAGCGGTTAAATGGACTTGGTCGACTATAGATGCCTCGACTTTATAGGAGGTGAAAAATACCAGGATGGGAAATATCACTTCTCCCTTAAAGAAATGAGAAATTAAATGGATGGCATGTGGAACCATGAACTGCTGGAAAGTGATATAAGGTGAGAAGTAGAACTCCATAATTGTTCCTGGAGAATGCAGTCAGCTATGATGACATGCTAAAGCACCAAGACTCGAAAATCAAATCCACAAAAGTCCACAAACTACTTATTCCCTTCTCAAAAATCAGATCCATGAAAGCAATAATAATCTCCAACTGTGCTCGAACTAGTTTACAACCATTTGAATGATGAATTGATACAATGTCTTTGGGACTCGTCACATACAGGTAGGCCAACCACAGGGGCCAATGGGCCACTACTAGTTCACATATATACAGCATCAGAGGTCAACCTACACTCCTATTCACTCTCAACTAGGTCAACTACTTTGTAGAAGAAATAGTCTATATACATAAGAATCTTCAAATGAGACATTGCTTTCAAGTAGTACTATCAAGCTCTTATTGTGAGGTGCCAGTTTTCTAACATACACCCCACTGCCAAGTGCTCAAGAGCAAAACTCTCTGAAAGCAAATGACCAACCAGTGCTACCAGTCTTCTGTGACAACCTGGGGAAGGCTCCTCTCTACTTCAACTTCCATCTCCGGCTCAGGTTCAGGTTGGAACTCAGGAGACTCGAGATCAGAGAGGTTCTTCAGATCCACCATGGACAGCTCATCCAGCCTGCGGACAACCAGGTCTGCAGCTCCTAACTCGTATGTGGGGTGTTTCCCCGCCACAGCCACACACTTCATCATTGCGTCATGGGCTGCCTCAATACTGGAATTAGAGTTTCCAAAAACAATGCAACGCTCAGAAATAAAGTTCAGCCGTTCCGCAGCATACAAGTACATCTCTGGATCAGGTTTACCCCTGTAGACATCTTCTGCAGCAAGAACGACACTGAAGAATCCCTCCATACCCACAGCTTCAATTGCCCTTTCTAAATATTTCCTTGGCCTGGTGGAAGCAATCCCAATTGGGATTTCATGTTTCTTGAGAGTTTCCACGAACTCCCGAGACCCAGGCCGCAATCTGTACATTCCCCCTTGCATCTCCTCGTAAAGCTCCTCCTTCCTTATGGCCATCCGCTTCATCTGTTGGAAATCCCTGGTCCAGCAAAGAACCTCTGAAATAGCCTGCTCATTCTTCATCCCTTCTGCTCTCTTCAAAACAAAAATCGGTGGTGGCCTTTTTCCTTCTTCCTCAGCTAAAGCAGTCCATGCCTTCATTTCCAGCTCAGAGTCATCTTCAACAATTACACCCTCCCATTCTAAAACAACGCCTAACCACCCACATCCCATACGGTGCAGGCGAAGAAGAGGATTGTGCAAAGAAGCATCATCAGCTCTGTTTCGTTGTACTGGGGGTGCTGGTAAAGGAGCAGTATCGGTAAAGTAAGAAACTTCTAGAGACCTCCTATCCTTCTCAAATGGCACATGAGCCTCCTCGGTAACTCCCATAGACTGAGCTCTGACATTGAGTGCATGCTCAATCTTTCGTGCCCGTGCCGAATTTGTTGTCATTCTTGAGCTGTCTAATGTGGAGTCAAGAAAACTTCGCAATGTAGCAGAGGAGGTTGCAATTTTAAGGCGAACAGTTAGATGTGTGGCCTGCAGGGGCGAGCCAACAGGAGCAAATTTGGGGAAGCTTATTGATGCAGGAGGAGATGGGGTCCAAATGTCAGAAGCTTTTGAGGTCGAATTCACTGCTTGTGGCAACCCTAGGCCTCTGTTGAGATCAACTGCAGCGGGCTGTCCTCGCAAGGCAAGCCCCATCGTTGCCATAGCTCAAATTCAACTTTTCCAGGTACACACCTCCAGATCCTCACCTCAGCCACTGCAACAAAAACAAAATCAGTCAGTGTGAAGTCCCCTGCTTACAAATCTACTGATCATACCATACCATACCATATCATACCTCCACAGTACATATTGAAAAAATACTTTTGAAACATAAAATTATTAACTAATAAATGACATAGCAGTCGTCAAGACAGGTGATCCAAAGCATAAAACAAACCAAACCAAACTACCTCTCCGACACAATTGCCACTGCCAGAATTCAAAAGAACACAACAGCCTGCGATGAATTCCAGAGCAAGACAAAATAGGCTCAAAAGCTCATACATGTGCAACCTTTAATTGCCCATCAACTGGGTGAGTAGCAAATATGCAAGGGCCAAACTAACCCCACCACAGAAATCAACTCACAAAGTAAACCAATTCCCGCCTTGTTAGCAGCAAGTTCCAAATATCTCGATGTATTCTACAACCGAAAACTCAAGCTTTCACTCCGGTTTGACTGAGTAGAGCATCTGCGACCAGTGACGTTGCAGCAGTACGAACTAGACGCACATGTTTCAACGACTTTTATGACTAAAACGACAACGAGCTGAAAAGCTGAGAGTGCTCAGTACGCCGAGAACCCCAACAATAGCGAAGTATAACTAGCCCAATCACGGTTTAGGCTATAATTCGAGACACTAGACACGTATCCCAAGAAAAAACGGGGGGACTAAAAGGTAAATTCTCAAAACTCAACTTCCACTGCCACCTCCAATTCCCTCAACGCGTAAGGGGACCATCCTCTAGACTTGACGGTCACCGAGAGTCCCAGAAAGATACTATCTGCAACTCCCTTCAAAATCCTCAGTCTACTGTTACATACACTTCACAAAACAAAAACAAAAACAAAAACAAAAAATCCATCACACAAACACTCCTATTCACCCCTCGCACGATTCCCAGCCAAGCTTCCAAACCTAGCACATCGAAAGCTCAACCACCACAGAAACACAACGAAAACTCGCCTCCCACACTCCGATCCCTCACGGCCACTCATCAATACCGCCCCAACCGTGACCGAAACCACAACCACGCAACTAAACAGCAGCCAAATTTCAATAACCTAGGAGACTCCGAACCCCCGAAACCACATCAACTTGACATCAAAATCTTGAATTCCACTTCACGGCGAGCCACTACCAACCCTGCCGTGGCCAAAACCGCAAACACGAAACAAACCAGCAGCCAATCTCGAAACCCTAAGAGACAACGAATCTCCGATATCACATCACACCACAAAGACATCAAATTCTCGAGTTCCACATCACGGCGAGCCACTACCAACCCTGCCGTGACCGAAACCGCGAACACGAAACTAAATGGTAACCAAATTTCCAAACCCTAGGAGAACAACGAACCCCCGAGACTACATCCAATAACATCAACGCTCGGATCCCACATCACGGCGAGCCACTACCAAACCTGTCGTGACCGAAACGGGTCCAGGTCCATGTGAGACTCACCAGGGGAGAGCGACGGAGGTCGGACAATGAGATTGGGAGCGTCGTTAACGTGGAGAATAAAGAGATGGGAGGGATATGGGAGATGTTTGTAGAAGATGATTGAGGTGTGAGAAAAGGGGGATGTGGAGGAAGAGAGGAGTGGCGAGTGGCAGCGGGGGAGGAGTGTGATGGAAGGAAAGGAAAAGGAAGGAAAGGAGGGAGGCTAAGGCGTGGCGGTGGGGATGCCAGCCATAGCCATTTGCTGATGAGGAAGCAACACTGTGAGGAGGGAGGATGGGGGCTCTACATCTACGCGACTAAAAGGGCCTCTACGAGAGAGACGACGAAATTCGTATGTATTGTATCCTTGTATGTATAGACATTGTATCGATACGTATTCGTATGTATGTGGTTATCTCTTCAGCGTATACCGTAGGGCTCTCTCTCTCTCTTTTCCGATGAAGTAATTATTCTCCTCTCGTTTACGCCATGTGTCGGTCTTGGATTGATTGGCATTCTCTAAATTTCCCTTGGAAGGTAATATATGGCACTACAATGTTTAGTGAATATGAAGTAGAGTGCCCTCTATGGTAGACATGTTCGACACCCTACGTGCATGTCAAATTGAGAGTATTATGAAAAAATTGCTCACAAGTGTCACGTATCACTGAGTGATTGTGGAGTGAATTGTACATGGCTCCCTATTCCAACAAAAAGTAATCATTTTTCTCTTGATTTGCGCCACATATCAATCTTACATTGGTTGGTATCCTATTAAATTTGACTTGGAAAGCATCTTCTGACACTATGCAAGGAATTCGAAATAAAGCACCCAAACGATGGCAGACCAGTTCAGTACCCTATGTGCAAGTCAGATTAAGCGTGGCATAATTTTTGACCTACAAGTGCCACATGTCGTCGTGTGATTGGTTGGAACCTTTGTAAAAGATCGCTCAACAAAATAAATTCTAGACGTAGATACATAGTTTGATGTATGAATATGGTTTCAACTGATATCATATAAATCATAGGCTAATTCGTACAAAAACATGTATATTTCTCTCAACGTATGCCACGATTTAGTCTTACATTCATTGGTATCCATTTAAATCCCACTTCAAAATATATATTCTTGCACTTTTGGCTATGAAATAAAGCACTCTCGATGATGAACCAGCTCAACACCCTATGCGTGGGTTGGATTAGACACAACACAGCCAAATGTGCCACGTGTTGTCATCTGATTGATTGGACCCTCTTCAAAACACACGTGGAAATTGAAGGTAAGCATAAACGTGCCCAATTAGACTTGAGCTTACAATAAGACATATGTAAATTCATGCATTGTGAATGAAGAGAAACAAGTTGAAGTTTATAAGGTCTAGCAAACTTACATTATATGTAGTGTGGACCAGCCCAATATGTTCAAATGCATCACACAGTAACTTGAGTCGACGTCAACTGTATTGGATAGAAATTCAAATAAGGGGGTTCCTTCAACCTGCATTGTTGTGTCTCTTAGCCTATACTACCCCCAAAATGTCTATGTATACTCCGGTGAAGTTGAGTCAAAGAAGAAGATACAAAGTAAAGGTAGAATTAAAGTTAAAGGTAATGGTATAAATAAAAGTAAAATTAAAAGGTTTGTTAGAGGAGACATATCACACTTAATGCTAATCGCATTTTTATGTCAATTTGTGTATAAATGTTTAAGATAAATTTCCCTCCAAGTTTGACTTCTAAATTTTCACTTTACGTACTTACATGACGTTGTGACACCATTTGTAGTATTTAGTTTCACATGCGTAATAGTGCCACTTACCCTGTTTTGAAGCGTATGCTAGGTTACACTAATGAACAACAACTTCACCATTAGTGTCACCTCGTGACACTTGGCGTTGAAGTGCGCTAAATATTAACTTGGCACGAGTAACTTATGCTCAATAGTGTCACGAGGTGTATACCTATGTTACACAATGGTTTACAAGTTGACTAAAAGTGTACACAAGTGACACTTGACATTGGTGTGCTCAGGAATAATTTGCTCTTGCATACTAAAATGTAAACACATGACATTTGCCATTAGTATGCTAAGTAATATCTTCCCCTTGCATACTAAAACACAAAACTATCATCTCAAGTATCCCAATGTGCTATGCTAAATGTCTTAATGTAAATAAAATTTCACTCAGTACAAATACTTTTGTGGGTGAAAAGTATCATATTGGCAATTAGCGGACATGACACTTTGAGACATCTAAGCATCTAGCTTATGCCACCTTCCCACCTGACTTTAGCTAAGACTAAAAGTTGGTTTTAACAACCCGGCCTTCACACCATCGACATTATCTAGTGCCAAGCCTAGTTGGCAAATGATGTGGCATGGCTTAAAAGTGGAGGTTTTAAGCCTCAACATCGACCCTCCCATCAGTACCTAAACATGAGGCAAGAATACAAGAGCTTTAAAATTGTCGCCTCCCGCCCTTGTGATTGGTTGCTTTTTAGTCTTAGCTATGAGGGCACGAGGAGCTCCATTAACAAAAACCGATGGTAAGATAGGTGAGTAATAAGGCATTTGGGGATGGGACAAGAACTACCCAACATTCATTGCTTGGTAGATAAAACAATGAACATGTGTGAAAGCTACTTACCTAAAACCCTACTTGAAAATCTCCGGAGCAAGTTCTTGTAGGTGCATTGGGATAACCAGATGCCTCCGCTATAACCGAGAGAGCTTTACCCGGTTTTTAAGAAATACTTTGGGTCTTGGCTAAAGTCAGGTGGGAAGGGGGCATTAGGCCCTTTGCAAAAAGAGTATGTGACACTAAATACCATAAACGGTGTAGTACATTAAGCCCTCTCAAATGAGTGAGCAACTTTTTGGTAAGCTAATCAAGTCCCACTTTTCAGCCTTGAAGTTCTTGTCACAAAAGTAGCCTGCTCTAAAGGCAAGAAGCAGATATTTTCCAAAAGAATGCTCCACCACAAATTCTCCAATTGGGTAGATTAGGGGGGAAAACCAAATGTGATCGTGTATGGGTATGATATTATCACACAAATCACCTTAGTAAAATCGCATGTGGTAATAATGATCACAAAACGTTGGCAACCACCTCACCTCATTTCACCCTTAATTGTATGGGGGTCTATAACATTATTCAATGGAGTTTGTATGTTGAGTGGGGCTGGGAATAAGCCAGATTCTATTTGGAATTATAGTATGTTCATTTTCACAATAGAGCACTGCATTGGTAGATTTAGGCTGAAACAACTCAAGTGAAGCAATGTACTGATATTATTTGAACGGAACAGGTGATAGCAATTGAATAATGCTATGTCCAACTCAATAAATAAATAAAAATGCTTGACATGAATCAAATACTTTTATTTGAAGTTTACATTCAAGATACAATTGTCGAATAACTACGTTGATTATCCCATTTAGTGAGGGCTAGTTAATAGTGCGTGTGAGAAATTAGTGAAGGTGTTACTATATTTCTTTATGCTACGAAATCAGTGCCAACATAAGATCTAGATTTCACGAGCCCAAAGTGTTTTTTCCAAGTTTTGATGAGTAGCAATGTTACCGTACCATTTTACAACGCATGAAGTTGATGTTGCACCGTCGAGAATGATTCTTAGAGTTGTAATCCCAAGCTTCAAAGCACCTTAGAGCATGCACTGGTTTTATTGAAATGTGTGATAAATGAGCATGCATTCATGAATTTAGTATCACTTAGTAAAAAAATCAGCCCTCCCTAATTTTGAGATTTGGTGAAATAGTGTTGTGTTTCAGGAATGAGTATCACACACATTAAATGGGATGATCAATGTATTGAATCTTAGACTACATCCATGTGGTTGGAATGAGGACAGTTGTTCTTGATCTTCACCAAATCATCTCAAAAGCATTTTCCTTCAGAAAAATAACAAAAATTGCATGACAAATCAAGACCACTTTATCTTTGAGTTCATTGGCTTTTATAACTTGAACACTATATTCGGTATTTGGAGACTTTTTGTTGATTATGAGACTATATAAGGATGCACCTTTCAAAATTGGACCAGTAATGACGACTAAAAATTCCATATGTATAATGGTATGCTACTATTATTATACATAAAGGCATGGAAGTGAACAAAAATGTGAGGCATACATGAAAATAGTTGCGTATGAAATCACAACTCGTTATGAATGGAAGGGAAGGTGCGAAGAATGAATGGAAGTTGAATGAATTAATTGGGATTGAAATACAATTATAATGGAAATACCATCAATGTCTTGAGTAACTTGGAATAGCATAGAAAGTAAGCACTTAAATATGTTCTACACCTAAGCCCATTTAGGGAGTCCGTCCCACTAGTACGCTTCTAGACGTCACACTAGTCCGACCCATTATTTTTTTTTTGCGGCTAAGCCCTTTTTTTTGGCGGCCTCCATGGCTCTAAAAATCTCAGGCCCACGACTGTATCCTTGTGTGTTGCCTGGACAGGAATATGTGTCGTTCTTGCATGTTTTAGGACGCGCTCCCGAATTGTAAGAGGTGGTATTATAAGTAGAATGCGAGGGTGTTTGCGAAAGGGAACGTCTTGCGCTTCTCCGGAGGGCCAGACAACAATCGGACTCGGAAGATGCGGCCTTGAGGGCGTGCCTATCCAAGGAGGACGTGGAGGAGGGCCGGGCACCAAGCGAGCGGGTAACCACCTGCGAAACAACGTCATAGGAAGATAAGAATAGGAATGGAGTGGGGAAAATAATGAGGGCGGTTTGGGATGGGCGCTCGTAAAGAGAACGGCACGCAAACGGAAGACAAGGAAAGCAAAAGCGAGAAAGGGGTTCAGGGTTGAGGAGGGCACCTTGGCTTTGGGGACGTCCATGCGGGGAACGGTGGGAACGAGGGGGGCGTCGACGGGAGCATCCGGAGCCGATGGAACTATTGCAATTATGTTGGATGGCGGGGGGGAGTCGAGGCGTGGAGGGCCCACGATCGCGGAGGACGTTGCGGGGGGAGGAACGGAGTCGGCGGGGGAGGTGTGGCAACGGGGGCCTTCCATGCGGAGACGCCGACTCGGCCCGCGACGAGCGACGGCGTCGTCCCTCGAGGGCGAGAGGTGTCCCAAAC
This sequence comes from Polytrichum commune, assembly GCA_950295325.1. Taxonomy (NCBI): domain Eukaryota; kingdom Viridiplantae; phylum Streptophyta; class Polytrichopsida; order Polytrichales; family Polytrichaceae; genus Polytrichum; species Polytrichum commune. The sequence continues at coordinate 44,151,724 of OX485808.1, read as the reverse complement.
GAACGAGCGTCCGTTTCTCCTTGGAGAGGGGGGAGGGCGACGGGGCGTAGGCGCGGGCGACAAGTGGTGGGGGCGGGCTGTTGACGACGCCGTCGTCGATGCCGACGTCGCGGGAGTAATCCACGGCCGAGGCCGCGTCGACCGCCGAGAACTGGTAGAGGGATGGCATTTGGAAGCCCGTGACGTCGCGGGAAGGGGAGGCAGGGGGCGAGAGGAGACGGGAAGGGCCGTCGACCACAGGGGCGTCGCATATGGGGGCAGACTATGGGCAAGAACAACAACAACAACAATCACAACAACAAAAGACATCCAAAAACGAAGCAAGCATTAGTAAATGTGAACCACATGATACAAGCAAAGACATGGAGGCATTTCAAATCAATTTATTGAGTTTGGCGAGCCTCATGATGCTCTTGAATACATTATCGCGGGGGCTTAGCGCCGCATTGCCGAAGGGGTTGGACCTAACAAAAAATGGGATGCTACCGGCGTGGAGCACGAGCCTTCTAAGGTAGGGGGCTAGCCTATCGACCAAAAATGTGTCTTGCCTATCGCCGGTCCAAGTGTCCGGGAAGATGACGTTGCCCGGGGGGTTCAAGACGCTCTTGGTGGGGCTGTCGTCGATGAGGACGGTGTTCTCTGGAGTCGGCCACCACCCGTGCGGCGTCCCTTGCAGACGGGGGACGCCTCGCCAGAGTCTCGAGCGGAGGACCTTGAGGAACTGTTGTCCTCCGCCCCGACCGCCAAACTTGGGCACCGGTTGACCTTTCTCGTCGAGCAGCTCGTCGCAGTCCTCTTGGCCGAGGACGAGGCAAGGGCTCGGGAGATCGCGGAACAAGAAGTGCACGATGGGCTCGGTGTTCTCCATGACCATGGAGCTCCACACAATGACGTGAGCGAACTCGACCACCTCCCGAAGGAAGTCACGCAAGCCGGGACGGGCGCGGACAGCCTTGCGGTTAATGAGGGTGTCGAGCTCGCCATCGTAGTCCCTTTCGTCGGGGTGACGGAAGGGACGCGTGGGGACCCTTGGGATGTGTTGGGTGTGACACAACACCCCGTTGAGGTCAAAAACGATGAAAGGTTTGTTCCGGGTGGGAGGTCCACTGGTAGAGGGGTTGCGACCAATCTCCGGGGGGTCCTGTGATGAACAACGCGACTAGTTTAATTCTATGATCCAATAATGAAATTTTGCGTAGAAAATGAAGACGGTGCATTATGGGGAAAGACGAGGAAGTGAGGAGAGTGCAAGGAAAATGTGCTCAAGGGCACACTTGCGAACGAGCGTTCGTGAATGAAGGCTGCGGGGGCGGTGCGCATCATTTACGAGCGCTCGTTCGTGAGCGCGGCTACACGTACATTTACGAGCGGTCGTTCGCGAATGAGGTGGACAGTGGGTCGCAGCCTTTCACGAACGAGCGTTCGCGAATGAGGTGGGTATGCAAGAATCAACATAATCTCATCAACATATACAACATACGAGAAGGGGTCGAGGGCAGAGAATTTGAAGCAACGCGATGCAGATAACATAGGCTCATATATTAATCCGTTGAATATTTACATTTCTCACGTGATAGTCTATCACATTTTCCTAAGGCAAAATGATGCCGTGTCCTACAAAACTGTTCGGCCCTAAGGGGGACCGCTGAAGAGGGCTCTCGCAAGGCCACTGGATGTCGATGAAGATAAAAACATCGCGATGTTAGAGAGGTTACGAACGCGCGTTCGTTAAAAAATGGTATTCTCAGAAGAGAGTTACCTCGTCATCGGGGGGAGGGGCAGCGGCGCTGGACCGAGCAGCAGGTCCCTCCTCAACGATTAACGAACGCGCGTTCGTAACCTCCACAGCTGCAGCCGCCTCTGTCTCCATGGCCTCTGCCTCACGCTCCGGTTGAGAGGCCTGTGTCGCCTGGATGCGCAGCGCGTCTTCTTCCTCGGCGCCCAGGTCGAGCGCGTCCATCCTGACATCCTCCATCCACGCCGCATGGGTTTCTTCCACGTCCATCCCATGCACCCCTGGTGCGTCATTGGGGCTCCCCTGCGTGTCCTCCACAATGACCATGTCAGTGTGTCGCGCAGAGTCATCGCCATGTCTGTCTACTACCCTGGGGACGACGGTGAAAGACGATGCATCGGTGTATGAGGGCAGTCCTACCCTTGAAGGGGGAGGGGTGAGGACTGGAGGACCTGAAGATTCACGAACGCGCGTTCGTAAATCCTCGTCCTCCTGGATGGCCGCCGCCACAGCATCGTGGGAGGTGGTCGAGGGAACCTCTGGTGGCGGAGGAGTGCCAACAGGCGTGGGGTGGGGCGCCTGCTGGCGGGAAGGCCCTCCGGTGAACATGCCCGGTGGAGGGGATTGGGAGGGGTATCCTCCAGTGAAGGGGTAGGCCGGCTGGGGGGGCGCCGAGAAGCTCTGCATACGCTGGAGCATGGCGAGGATGGCGTCCGTCTTCTCGTTCGACTGCCTCAGCTCCTCCTGAATTGCGAACATTTTCTTGGCATTCTCCTCTGCCGCCTTCGCCATGTCCTCCTTCATCTTTTGCTCGAGCTTGGCGTTAAGCTCGGCGACGGACAACGCCTCCTCCTTGACCCGCTTGTTCTTGTCGAAGTCTACCCCCAGCTCGACCATGATCTCCATGTCGCCCTCGTCCTCATCGGAGACCTCGATGATTGCCCCCGGAGGCAGCTCCACGTAGGGGGTCTTCTTCATCCTCCGCCTCGTGTTGCGGTACTGGTCCAACGTCGGTCGGGACCGTTGGTCCAGAAGGTCGAGGTTCTCCATCTTGGGAACCACGATCGGCCTGGGCGACACGGATGTCGAGCATCCCCCGGGAGTGCCGAATGCCTCCGCTCCAGACGTTCTCGCGGGGAGGACATCTTGGGTTGTCCCCGCCGACGACCCCGTGTATCCACCCGGAGTCCCTTGCACGTCGGATGGATTTCCCGACGGCGCCAAAATGCGGAGAGGAGTGACGTCCAAGGATCGGAGGATCGCCTCGACGTTGTAGGAGGGCGCGGGCTCGTCGTCGTCCGTCTCCATGGCGGGCATGCCTTCGTCGACGGGCATGTTGATGTCCGTCCTCGGGAGGGACATGTCCTCCAGGTCCATCGTGGAGGCCTTCGCCCTGTGCACGTGGAAGTCCTCCTCGTTGATGGCTTCAATGAAGCTGTTGACGACCAGCCCCAGCATCTGAGATTCAAGCAAATACGTTAGAAAATACGAACGTGCGTTCGTAAACATCAACGACGAGAAACAATGTCATCAAACCCAAGACAAGTTGAGGTGAACTTTACGAACGAGCGTTCGTAAATATTAGTTGGAGAGCTTACCATCGCAGCGTACATGAACTTGCTGCCGCCACAAACGTTGTACACGGTCTCTCCGCTTATTGCCACGCTCTGCAAAACGGAGACGTAGAACTCCAACCTGAGTTCCATCGCCGGGAAGACAGTGTACAAGGTCTCCTGCAGCAGATCCTTGGGAGGGGGATGGGGGATGCTGTAGATCTTCTTGAACGTAGTGTTCGCCTTGACAGGGGCTCGCCCATTCCGCAGCGCGTTGTACGTCAAGAAGACGAGGCTGACCGCCCCCACCTGTTTGTTCCCCCTGGCCTCGTTGATGGCCACGATCCCTTCCGTCTTGGCGGGCACGTAAGTGCTGTGGAAGATGCTGTACTCAAATTTGATCGACTTCTCGTACAGGTCGACTACAACAGAGAGCTTCTCCTGCTCGACTATCCACAGCCAAACGTGAGGCTCCCTCATGTCCGGAGACTTGTGCTCCTTGAACTTGGCCATGAAGGGGTCGTAGAAAGGTATGTCCTTCCCCCCCTGCCTCGACGCACCGGGGATCCCCCTGAAATCGATCAGGGCAAATGGGCACCCCCGTCGATCCTCCCTCACCTCGGCCCTGCTCATGGTCCGGTCCCACTTGGAAAATGTCACCCTCTCCACTCCTTTTGTCAACAGACAAAATCTGGCCACTCCTTCGAATGTGGCCAACCTCTTCCGCGTCAAAAAGCTTCTGTATTGCTCCACCTCTTGGGGATCCGTCTCGGTTTTCTTTGTCCTCTTGTTCCCCTTCTGCTTCAAAATGGAGGCGTGCTCCTTGACAAGACAACGCATTGAGGGTCCGGAGATGTTGTAGTCGACCTTGAACATCTTCCAGCTGGCCCAATTAATGTCCCCGTCGGCTAGGATGAGTGCGTACTCTGGTATTAGGGCGCTCAACTCCCTCATTGCAGCAGTCTTCAGCTTGCGGTGTTCGCACCATTCCTTGATGGAATACGTGCCGGGCTTGTGTCTTGGCCTCTTCAAAAATATCTTCGGGTATGGGATGGTTCTTCCCACAGTGTTCCCAAGAAGATGCACCGCGCACCTCTGCAACTCGGACTCTGTTAACCCTTGAAGGGACCTGAAGAACTCCCTCAGTAGTGGAGGGGCCTCCCCGGTCTTCTCCGCGCTGTACTTCTCCTCGGTGTCGGGGTTGACCAGATCGCCCGAGCTGTGCGCATCAAAAAATTGTGTCCACAACTCCCAAGTGTCCCTGTTGCAACAGATGAGGCGGAGCTCACCCTTGAGCTCCAGGACAGACTTGGTTGTTGTAGACTTCATGTCGATGGAGGAGAACTTGTCCACCATCGCGTCGCAGAATGCCTGCAGCAAGAAAAACATCAGTAACGCACAAAATACGAACGCACGTTCGTAAGTTTGAATGTCAAAGAACTTGAAATTTTGAATGTCAAAGATATTTACGAACGTTCGTTCGTAAACTCACCTTCCATTGTGGAGACGGCGTCTTCGCGTTCTCCCTTTCTTTAGGGGGGCACCCGTGGGCGACCCAGACGTCCCTTGCAGCCACTATGTTGGCTGCCCACGACGCCTCGAAGGCCTTGATCTTGTTGCCGGAGTTGAGGAAGGTGGATATCTTCCGCAGCTTGTCCCAATCGTCCGACCACACCAAGAACGCCTTCCAGTAGCGCAAGTCCTCCTTCAGCTCATGCTGGAAGTTGTCGTCCTTGAGAATTATTTGGGACGCCTCCAAGCTGTGTTGGCCGTCTATGATCCAGAACTCTCCATTCTGGATCCGTGGCCAGTCCTTCTCCGTCGGACGGGATGTCAGCCCCTTCGGCATGACGCAGACGGTCTGCCTGTCCCACTTGACGTTGTTCATTAGATTATTTATCTGCCACTTCACACCACCGCTTTCGCGAGAGCGAACCACCCATTTGTTGGGGGACATCTCGCACTTGAAGCAGTCCACGTTGAATGTGAAGTGGCGTCCCATGGGCCAGCAATCCTTCGAGTAGTTGTTGAAGTCTCGAAGGATCCTCGTGGCCTTCACAGCGTCAGGGTTCTCACCCTTTTTCAAGGGGGTGGGCATTACGACAGGCGAGGTCACCTCTGCGGTCTCCGTTACTCCCGATTTCTCCATCTCCTCCCTTGTCCTCTTCGATGGCGTGGAGTGTCTACTGGGGCCCTCCGTCGCCCTGCTAGCGGAAGGCACAGGCCTGGGTGCACTTCTAGATCCTCCTGCCCCTGATGTGGATGGTTTCCTGGGGCTCTTCTTCTTCTTGTTTGCCTCAGTGACCACACTGTTGTATTTGGAGATGTTCAATGCCAGGGCGTTCAATTTCCTTGCAGTCCAGTATGGGCTCAACGCATATTTGGAGAAGAGGCCGTCCAGGTCGAAGTGCTTGGCATCTTCCGCTACGTTATTGGTGGCGTATTGGTAGGAGAAGGTATTTTTCTGAAAATGTAACAAGAGGTTGATATGATCCTTCTTGTTCTTCATGTCCAGAATTACATACTCCCCCTGGGCCTCTATGGACTCTATCTCCCACGTCTTCATTTGAACCCACTGTTCGGGCTGGTCCGGTCTTGTCTCCAGCTCGTAGGTGAAGCGCATGCAGAAGAGGCCGTCCCCGATCTTCTCTGGCAGTGCCGTCCACTCCCCCATGAAGTCTTCCTTGGGGACATAGTTGTCGTTGCCGTTATCGTCTAACACCGACTCTGGGAGGCCATCGACCTTCACCGCGAACATCTCAATGGCGCTTCTGCTTGATCTTGCCATCTGCAACAGAATATAAACAATTAGTGACTTTACGAACGAACGTTCGTAAGTGACATGCATATCCCACAGACTACGCAGTGTTAATGCGTCTTTGCAATTGATGTAATTATATTTACGAACGTTCGCTCGTAAATGAGGGGTTGCAAGATCATATAAATTTTTAGTATTGAGTTTACGAACGAGCGTTCGTAAAAGATATGAAGATCAAAGAGACTACTCGTCATGAATGTGTTTGTAATATATTTGGTTATTTTTACGAACGATCGTTCGTAAAAGATATAGGTTTTATAGGTTTGGATTCATTTACGAACGTGCGTTCGTAAGTATGTCCATTTGGTCTATCTTTTCGGATATTTGGTTGATTTATCTTTCGTAAGTACATGTGATTTGTCTTATTGGTGTTCGCAAAATTGTATTTGTTCTTTAGATATTCATAGAGGTTCATATTTAAGTTAAGGTTCTTTCTGAGTGATATTTTGAGTATATTTACGAACGTGCGTTCGTAAATATAGATCATCTCAAAGAACGTGGAGTGCGTATTTACGAACGCACGTTCGTAAATGGAGGTTCGGTATGCAGTGTATGTCCATTTACGAACGAGCGTTCGTAAATGGAGGTGGGTATGCAGTGTATGTCCATTTACGAACGAGCGTTCGTATATGTGATGGTTTTGGGATCCCCTGTCCGTACATATATGTATTCGTGTATATACGAATACGTATATGTATATAACTCACTTATTAGTTACTCTGCTTGCAGCCGTGCCTGCAAAATTTTGGTCAGAATGATGCAATTCTTCAATCATAAAGCAATTGAGATGCAGAATGAGATGCAGAATGAAACATGAAGAAAAGAGTGATAGTTCACATTGCATGTAACAAAAGAAATTGAATTCAAGAAGCAACATTTTCAGAATGTGAGAGGAGTTGGAAAGGATAACAAATTACATTGAAATGCTGCACACTGCAATCCCTGCTTCTTCTCTTTCTGAAAATCCCAGAAATCCTCACAACTGCACACTCAATTGCCTTTCAAATGCACACTCAGATAACTCTCTAATGCAGACCTCAAGCCTTCACAGCTTATATACAAACCCTAGTATACTCCTATGTACACAAAACTCACAACCTTGTAGCTCTCAAGCTTCTGAACTCTTAAGCAAACCCTAAACTCTCAAGCTTCCCTAAACTCTCAAGCTTCACTTCTGAAGCTTCCTTAAACTCTCAAGCTTCAACTCTGAAGCTTCCTTAAACTCTCAAGCTTCTAAAGATCACCCTCAAGCTCTCAATCCGAAACTCTGAAGCTTTCCTACTCAAGCTCTCAAGCTTTTGAAACTCACAAACTCTCACACTGAAAGCTTTCACAAACTCACAAGCTTTCACAATGAAAGCTTTCACAAACTCAAAAGCTTTCACACAAGCTCTCAATCTGAAATCTCTCAAAACTTGCAACAAAACTAATTTAAAACTTCAAGACTAAAAAAAGCAAGAGCTTCGCTCTCTAAACGCTCCGCTCCTCCTCTCCTCGAAATGACAAATGAGGAGAAGAGGAAGGGGCGCGGGGAGGTAGGTGCGCCGCTAGGGTTTCCCAGCACCTGCCACGTGGCACAACTCCACTGGCTAGGGTTGGGAGAGAGATGGGATGGGATGGTATGGGAGGTGATGGGAAGGGATGGGATGGGATGGGATGCGATGGGAGATGGGAGATGGTTGTATATTGGAACCCTTCATGTTATTCTCATGCTTTGACATATTTTTATGTAATGGACGCGTTTAAGGCATTAACTTGACAAGCTTAGTTCAAATACATGAATTTTACTCGTTTTATTTCCTTAGTACCTCTACATTTGGATTCCTTGTAAACATATTTTAGGAAAATATGCTCAGTTAATTCGTAATAAACAATGCATGTCACTCCCTAGGTTGTCAATGTAGAATCCACCCCCAAAGATATATATATGGTGTTTTAAAATATAGTTTATGTAAGAGCTAGATATCTTTCAATTAATTCGATGGTTCCTCAAATAAATATTACATGCAAAAAAGAATTCATAATAATATGAGATTGCGCAGAGTTGCTATACGATAGGATGTCAATTCAAGTTCTAATATTAGGTGTTAGCTTGAACTAATGCATTTCTGGAGTGGTCAACTATTTTGCTAGCATCAACTACGAGCTTGCGATGAATGAAGTTAATGCAATTACAAGGGTTTTTGAGGAGTCAATATTGTTTGTGTGTGTAATGTATCCTAGTAACAATCTAAAACCTAAACCCAAATACCACATACACAACTTTCACAAACCCTAAACCCCTAAACCCTACCCCCAAACCCTTACCCTAAACCCTAACCGCAAACCCTAAACCCTACATCCCTGCATCTTTTTATCTTACCAACCTTTCTTATATGTGGCCATGTTGTTTTCTGAGGGCAGGTCAAATTGGTCTACCAATGTTGGTTGGATGGAGAATGCTTAATTCCGTTCATAACAACTATAATAATTGATAATGATGGCAATTGTCAATTTCACATTCCAAATTAATAGATTTGAGATAAAACTTTGGTTTAAGTGATAAGTGAAATTTCAAATATTCCCACTTTCACCTTAATAGTTCTGAGTGAAATTTCATCACACAATCCACGATCTTATTATAATAACATGCATGTCTTAAGACTTCAATTTATATCAACACTTTAAGCTATGATGATGCACATCCTTCTCATAGGATGCAAAACATATATTAATTATAAGTACATACTATTGTATGCACCATTCCAAATTAATAGTGCATTTCCCCAAACCCTAGAAGTCTATTTCCAATAGGACCTCAACTCATTTAATCATGTGTCAACTTAAACTAACAATCGAACAATGCATTCAACTATAAATATCACCAATGATCTAATAAACATTTAACCAATGTGTATCCGTACCCTTACAACAAGTGGACGAAAATTCAATTTCCAATAGGACGTCAAACACATAATAATTGTAACTATGATTCAACGTTACGGTAGCTAGTATGGTTTCAAGTCTCAATGATCATTACGCTATCATACTATGCAGCATTACAAATTGATTAATCCTTCCTACTCATGCCATTTTAATTCCTTATTTTCACACCTAGATACCATTTGAAAGAAGACCTAACTTACATATATTATTAGGTATAATTAGTTCATAGTGTCCTCAATCTACCCTAGTGCAAGCCATTATGGATTAACCCGATTTTTTAGTTGTATTCATGCACTTGGTGACCATATTACGGTCATTTTTTGATGTGAAACATATGATACCTATAATTTTAGGGGCGTCCGCAACATGTTTCTTAGCCACTCTGACCTCATTGTGTGTGTGTGTGTATATGTGTATATATATATATATATATATCTATGACTTCGACATTCATAACTTTATTAGGCATCAATTGTCAATTAACTTGGACTTCATACCTTAGTCGCAAATCATTAAATATTCAATGTTAACCATCTCCATATTTAGACATTATGTATATATATATATATATATATATACGTATATATATATACGTATATATATATACGTATATATATATACATATATATATACGTATATATATACGTATATATATATACGTATATACATATATTTCGATGAGACCTTGGTCACAACTAAGGTGTGCAACCGATTTATATATTTTCAATATGTTGGCGTGCATGCAAGGCATGTTCCATACATGACAATGCTATTTATATAATTCCGCATGGATGGAATGGGAGATTGTTAGGTCAAAGAAGGCGGCGGGAATCTGCTTTTTAAAAAGCATCCAAGGGATTTTGAACCAGCGGGGTGAAGTACTTAAAGCTCTTCCCCCCACAACAAAGCTCTTTTCAGCGGCACATGCAAGTGTGCGCTCTACAGACCTCACCGAACGCGCTCAAGCCATTTCGTGTGCGCCAACCCTACACCACCCAGGTACAGTACAGGCTGTACCTACCGCATATACCGCCGTAAATACCGGAACTTTACGAACGCACGTTCGTAAAGATGAAGAGCTTCAGGTTTAGACAAACGATTCGGACCTGGACATGGCAAGGATTTACGAACGCGCGTTCGTAAATTCCACATGAGAGCATGTTCTGGATTGGGCTACTCATATGGATAGTCACATGCACGTAATCCATCTCAGTTATTTACGAACGTGCGTTCGTAAATATGCCTTCGAGGACCATGCAGACATATTTGACCCTTATCTATTGGTACCTGATGGTCGGTAATTTACGAACGTGCGTTCGTAAATCCCACAGGAGATCATGTTTTGGATTGAGCTACTCATGGATAGTCACATGCACATCATCCATGGCATTTATTTACGAACGTGCGTTCGTAAATATGCCTTCGAGTTTCATACATACATATTTGACCCTTGTCTATTGGTACCTGTTGGTCGGTAATTTACGAACGTGCGTTCGTAAATCCCACATGAGAGCATGTTCTGGATTGAGGTACTCATATGGTTAGTCACATGCACTTAATCCATGACAGTCATTTACGAACGTGCGTTCGTAAATATGCCTTCGAGGATCATACATACTTATTTGACCCGTATCTATTGTTACCTGATGGTCGGGAATTTACGAACGTTCGTTCGTAAATACATGTCATTATTGTCTACGCATCCAGCAACACATCTTCATTCATGCACATCAGTATGGCAGTAATTTACGAACACAGAATAGCAAGAAAAATATGCTCATCGCTCGTCCGTGAAGGATGTGAACACGGGGTCGCACCCATTTACGAACGTCCGTTCGTAAATGGGTAGGTACGCAAAAGTCAACATAATCAAATTCACAATATGGAGGTGCTCAGTGTTCAAAATATTGTTGGAGTTGATTCAGGCATCATCTGCAGATTTGCTAATTTTGTGCGTATGGACAAGTGTTCTCTTGTGATAGTATATCGCGCAGGTTCCTAAGTCAACATGGTACTTTGACCTACAAAACCGATATTCCTCAGGGTGCTCTCATTTGAGGGATCTCGAAGGCCGCCGGATGTACATGGAGAAGTTACTGAGGTCACGAACGCGCGTTCGTAAATGCATGTGGCGTTCTCGGATTTCTGATTTCGTCGTCGGTTGTATGTGGACAGGCGCTGGTCCGAACAGCAGGGCCCTCCTGGACGACTAACGAGTGTTCTCCTCTTTGTCCATGTATTGTTTACATTAGTGAACAACCTAGACGTATGCTTAAAACGTTTTTTTGGGACGCGCGTTCGTCTTTGTGCGTGAGGTTCTCCAATGGTGCACCAAAATTTGTTTGTCAATTTTGGGCCATTTATCTCCACATATATTTTATCCTCTCTTGTATGCATTGCGGTAGTGGTTGGGTTGATCATGTCCTGGTGGTTGGTCTAGGCTGTATGGCGTTGCATGTGGGTGATAGTTCATTGGAGTTGTCGACGTATGCATCGTCATCCGATGCTGAATGTGAACTGTCTTCCCCGTCGGCAGATAGTAATGGTTCACCAAACGTGAGGGGGGTGTTTGTGGATACATCCTCCCATGAATCTTTGGAAGTCCACGAACAATCTCTGCATTCCGGAGATGACCACGATGACATTCCGTTGTGTGCCGGTTTCGGGAGGGAGCAATGGGTTGGCCTTGATGTCGTTCTACTCAACGAGGTTGGTGTCCCGGTGGCAGATGGTATATGTAGAAACTCCAATCCCCGTGATTGTGTCGATGCCAACGCCCTAGGTCTCGATGATGTTGGCGTGTGCATCTTGAACTCTTTGCTTCCGGTAGAGTTCCCGGTGACATGGAGATTTTCCTTGCGTCGATGGCCGCTTCGTCGAGTTCTACATGAGGAAGTGAGTTTGTGGGATCATGAGCGGCGGCATAAGCAAACACAATTAGCTTTGTTGGCCACAACACGTCCTCGCAAAGGCCTCCGTAGATATGATTCAAACCGTGTGCCTCGCGGAGATAAGGAGCGTCGACGGGATCGGCTTTTGGGGGACGAATCTATCCGTCTAGTGTCCGGCAAGGATTGTTGCGCGAGGAAATGTTGCCAATTTTTCCCGCGGGAGAAAATTAGATCTCTGCGTCAAGAGATGTGGCTTGCGGATTTTCGTATGAGGTCGGCTAAGAAACTCGAGGTCCACAGAAATTTGCACCTTGATACCCATGGGCATAAGGTGGTGACACTTGAGAATGTTGATGTGTGTTGTACAGCGTGGTATACCATCCACGCCGTCTCCAAGGCTGACTTTTATAGGTTTCGAAAATATTCATCGTTGGGTCGCCGCTCTCGATTTCATGGCAACTCGGGCACAAAGAAACCTAGGGAGGCTACACTGCAAGCGTCCGCGACACTATCCACCATCATAGTGCCATTGGCCGATGCAATGCCCCACAAGACGAGGACATTGTCGTCAGGGGAGAAGGTTGTTCAAATGGTGTTGCCCACGGGCACAAAATGGAAGAACATCTTAACGGACATCAATGAAGTGGGTCGCATAGCGGAATGTGGGCCCATTTCTTTGTCCAAGTTGAGTGTGATTAAAAACCAGCAGTTTGCGGAATACATTCTGAAAAGACCCGGGGACAAGTTCGCTAGATGTACGACGTGTGAAAAATACAAAGGTCTTCGAGACGCCCACCCCATAGGCACTGAATCTCATTCCAGACACCAGAAAAAATATATTGAACATGTCAACAATCAAGAGGCACACCGTCAAGATTACTATAAGAATCGTGCTCTATCCATAATGAGGCCCACAGAGGTTCTAACAGTCATCCATGATAAAATGGACCACGCCAAGACCGCATGCCCTTGTTATGCACGCAAAATAAAGGCCACGGATGGTCTCTTCAAGTTGCCCGTAGCTGTCACAGGTTTGTATGAAATCACAACTACGTGTTTAAAGTCTATCCAATTTTCTTGGGTGTGTTTGGCAAATGTCCAACTCCATACATCCGTTTAGTGGTTATTTGATTATTTTGGTCACGCATCGTTTGTTTTTTCCAGGTATGATTGCCCACGGCCATGGGGACGTAAAGTATGCCCATTATGGTTTGGATTTTTACCCTGGGGATGCTAACCACACGGTGGGTTCATTTGCAAAACTGTTGCGCGATCTTGAGAAGCCACCGGTACATTCTTCCCGTGCACTTTTTGATGGTTGTCGAACCACATCCCTTTATGAGGCAGTGCTTTTGGGGAAGGAGGTTTGTATGTCGTCATTGCCAGAACCACCCGGAGAGCCCATTTGTGCAAAACCATTGCCTCCAACTCTCCACGTTCAACTTGATAATTGTGCGAAGGACAACAAATGTCGATACGTATTTTGTTTTTGGTCATTGCTCGTGGCGAAAGGAATCTTCAAGGAGGTGTTTGTGTCTTTCTTGATGGTGGGACATACACACGACGACATTGATGCATCATTCGGACGGTGGAGCATGAAGTTACATGAAGAAGATTTTCCAACCATACCTCTTCTTATGAAATCGTATATGGATTTGGACCATATGCCAGTAATTCCGCACTTGATTGAGGAAGTACCAAATTTCAAGGCCTTCATCAAGCCATACATGTTGAAGGGAGGGGACCGTTTGGTGGGGCATACCAAAGCACAACAATTCCGATTTTATATGAGGGACGATGGTCTCCCGGCCATGCAATTCAAGCTTTTGTGCACATCTCCTAATTGGGGCCCGGATGATGGTATACTCGTATGGCGTCAAGACAATGATGGGAAATGTTTGGTCCCGGATGGGGAACCAAAGCCTTGCAAACCCGAACCCATGAGGAATGGGCCGGAAATCATCAAAGGCATATCCGGATTCATTGAATATTGGAAAGAGTTGTGCGAGGAGGACATCACAAGACGTGTTAGAGATACCCATGAACCGTTGATCGCGTATTGGGATCGCATTCGCTCAGCCTTGATGACACTTGGTGGCGACACCCGTACGACTTTGACACAAGGATTTTGGCCACAAAGTCGTTTGACGGTTGTCGAGTCCGATACTATGTTTTTCAGCAATGGAGACGTTCGTGAAGAGTTCGCAATGGACGAGCATTACGTTGGCCCTGCCCGCAATCGACCGGCACCGTCGTTTCGTGTAGGTGTTGATTGCCATGAAGGGTATTTGGTCCTCGTACGAGCTGGGGATGAGGAGCATCCCAAGCCAATTTGGTTGGTAAAAGCATTGTCTTCACCCAATTTTGTTCGAACTAGCCCCAACTTTCGTCAAATTGAGGTGGAATATTGTCGTCCAAGCACTAAAGACCACAACGTGCTCCGCACTTATTTAGGTTGGGACACCAAAAAGAATTTTAAGTGGACAGTGGACTCAGCGTACACACCGGTTTGGATAAACACGGATACTATACTTTGTGCTTGGAAGCCGCGCAAAGGTTCCAACACAGAAGCAATGACCATCCCCCAAAAACATATAGATTTTGCCAAAGACAACTTGGCACGTATTGCAGCTGCGGAAAATGACGCCGAGAATGGATATGAAGCGGAAGATGGAGATGGGTAAACATAACATAGGTGAAAGTTAACGGCGGGAAAAAACATTAGTACTTAGTAGTCTTGGTTTTTAATAGACTTAGTAGACTTGTCACACTCCATTGTGGTATACGTTTGGGATGTGCCATCCAAAACCATAAGAACCTTACTTATGGGATGCGCACCCCAAACTCTATAATGACATAAACCATTTGTTTTTTATATTCGCTTGTTATTTTCCACATGGAGTTCACGTTTTCATTATAATTGCAATTTTCTATTTTTAGTATTAGGAATATTCTTTACGTGCGAATTTTTAAATTGTCATGTTCTTGATGTTCCCAACATTCCATATGCCCACAATATTGGCATCCCAAACTATGGGCATATTTTATTTTGAGACTTTCAAAAGTCTCCGATTAACGAATATAGTGTTCTTGGTGGCAAAAGCCCAAAATATAAATGTCGCTAACCATCATTGTTACTATTCCTCAAATCGCAAGTAGTTAGCTCTCATCTTTGCCTTGCCTAAAATATCAATTCAAGGTTATTACAATTTGCTTTCATAGCACTAGATCGGGAGGAATATGTCCACAACTACAAATCGATTGTCTTATTAGGTGGAGTGGGTTACCATTCAGAGTTACATGCCATTAATAACTTCTCATGGAGATTGTAATTCCTTGATCCAAGTACTTAGCATAACATTATTCAGATCCATAACAATGTTAAGTGGGACCAACAATGTTCTACATAATATTTTGTATACACCAGTTTGCATGTGGGAATATTCTACGAAATATTATCAATCCCATAGAACATTGTTATGGATGTGAATAATGTTACGGTGATATATGATATTTGGATACAAAAACAATGTTCTTGACAAATGTGAAAACCCACATTGATAAGACAAATTAGTGTAATTCCTAGTATATTCCACCACGACGTAACTTAGATGTAATTACTCCACGTTTTGGTAGTTTTAGCCATGGAGTGAACGGAACATTGAGGTAGGCTAGGACTCCAAGCTTTGGCAAGGGACTAAATTAGGGCGAAGCACTTCAGCTTTGGATGAAAGGCCTGAGGAGGCAGATATTTTGGTGAACATGAAGAGGCTGGCCAGTGGGGTGGCTGCAAAGGATTTGTTGGGCCCACTTTGCTATGAATGATGGCACCTAATAAAGGGCCAGGGCCAGGGCTAGACACCCGAGAGAGGGAATTATTGTATACAAGCGGACCTCTCATCCATCCACCGTACAAAATACTTGACCTCCTTATACGTTCGTGGCCAATTCATATCAAATAACTTTGGACTAGACAATTTCCGGGTCTCTAACCTTCAACCAGCGGGTCGTAGGTGGGTTGTCCAGAGGGGTCATCTTGGTCACCCCTGTCATTAGGGCGTCTCATGAGCCCAAGCGCAACTACAATCTGGCCCATGGAAGCGTGCTGGTGATCTCCACTGTAGATGAAAAGGGCTAAGGGCTAAGGGCTCCGTGTAACATTGTAACTCGACTTATAAGCTGAAGGTGGTAGTTGGGTCTTAACCCCTAACTTTCCACACCCGATTTCCCTCAAATTTGCCCATAAAATGTGACCTCAATTTGAGCAACCACAACTAAAGATCTTGAGATTTTTTTATTTTTTTTATTTTTTTGACAAATCCAACCATATAGATGTTTGTAGGTTAGAGGTGCCTACTCACAATCCAAATTTTAAGCGTTCAAGTTCTATTGCTTAGGGGGGCCATTCACGGTTAGGGTACTACTTTTGGCCGTCTAACGGAAAACGGACTTTTTTGGATAACTTCACATGCTTGGTATGCTTAGATTTGTATTGTGAAGCATATTTTGGATCATACCTACATTTCATACTCCATATCGAGTACACTGACAAAGTTAATTTAGAAGGAATAGGGTCATCTAAGATATCTTTTTGATTCCTTAAAGGACATTCAGGAGTGATGTCTTAATTGTTCACCTTAGGATCAAGGAATGAAAAGGACAACAAGAATCAATCAAAACGATCCCAATTTTTTTCCTCACACTCATCATTCAAGTGTGTACCAATAGAACCAAATATGTATTGAATAGCAATTGCCCAACTTTACATGTGGCACCAAACATGTCCAGATATACATATACTCACGGCCACACGTAAAAGGAACGTCTAGTATTAGAATTGGACAAAAAAAATTATATGAATGGACACATGACACTTTTACCAAGGTACCAAGATACATAACAGGAAATAATTGACCACCAATGCACACCTAAATAGCAAAAAAATGCCATTGATGTGGCCTAGGGTTTAGGGTTTAGGGTGATTATTAAATAATAATAAAAATATTTCTTGATAAAGCTTATGAACTATCTACTTATTTATGTAAAATTTATTGATCGAATAATAGTAAATCATGATAAAAACCAAGATCAATGCGACAAAGTCCTTAAGTCCTTTTTCTCGAAAGTAGTACCCTGATCGTGAATGGCCCCTAGGAGATTATAATAAGAATGTCGATAGTGGTTTTGGGGGCAACAATTTAGTAATTTAAATAAGATTGGTTCTTTTATCGAACCTCCATTCAAATCATCTTCAAAGAACAAAATGTTACCCTAAACTGTAAACCCTACCCTAAACCCTAAAATCAACTCGCAAATCTTGAAACCATTAGTTTGTGATTTTTTGGGGAAGTTTTGCAAGTTGAGGCAGCGATGCCACAAATGTGAACCTTCCACGTGGATTTACACCCACCAACACATGTTCAACTATAAATTCCAACGGTAGATGTTTAGAATATGTTATGTTTGAAGGTCATGCAAGGTTTTAGATCAATTGGGAATCATTTACACGTAAGGATCAACAAAAGAACGTGTTTAGGATATGTCGCCCCCAAACCGTAGAGGTGAAAAATGCCAAGTTTTGGTTCATGAACTAGGTCTATTGTTAAAATTCTATTAATAGATTTATAGTAAATGTAAATCTACAAAAAAATCCCTAAGGTTCAAATATTTTTTGAGCAACAGATGTGTTATTTCCATCCAATTCACATTTTCGTCCATTGTTATCATGTGGTAATAGTCCTCAATGATTGCTTTGTCCATTCTTGTTAGGGTTTGCATTTGGGTTCAAGGTTTTAGAATTTGGAGGTTCTTGGAGTGCTTATGGGCTCCCTTGAGTATTTATCTCCGCATTGTGCCTAATTAAGTTGTTGTGCTATTGTCTTTGTTTGTTTGATGAGATCGTTGAGTTACATGCTATGGATGGAAGAACAAAAATTGTTCAATAACTTTCTCATTAGAAAGTGAAGGTGATTTTTATAAGTAATTAAGGACTATTTAATTCTCGATGTATATTTTGTATATATGGTGGAGGCATTTATCATATTAAAATGAAATGATGAGTATAAATACATGAGTCCATTTCCTAGCATGTTTTTAGTATGTGTGCATTTAATCTTCTTTGTAAACTTCTTGTATATAGAGGGTTTAATTTCATATATAGTAACCCACGCATGTCATTTAGGTATCCAATGAAGAGTCCAACCCCCAAGGATCCTGCAAACACACACACGCACACGCACATACACACATATGTATGGTGAGACTATGACCTATTCCGCATTTTGCCTTGGCCAATTAAGGGCCACTTCACAAACAAGCCAACGACTGTGACCATGTAATTGTGAGGGCCTTTGATTCTCATGCAAAGGCCGTACCATGAGAAATGGGAAAGCCTTTGTCTAGAAACTAACATGGACTGCCGAAATTTGCATCATACCTACCTCTTGGAAATAGGCATGACACAAAATTTGGCAGACCATGAAACATTATCCATAGTTTGCCATGTAGGAATCCATGTAGACTCTTCATCCATGATACGTGCTTTGGGCCCTTAGGCCGTAACCTTCTAGTGTGAAGTGAATTTGGAAGGTCTCGGCCTTTTCAACTAAAGAGAGATCGAATGCAATGGTCACATGCCTCCGGTTTTGTGTGTGAAGTGGCCATTGAGGGTTGGTTTCATTGTTTCGCCCACTAGATACTACTAAAAATGTAGATTCCACCTAGTGTCATCTACATTTCCACTAGAATCTAGTGGACGAGCGGTCTACATGGAAACTAACCCTAAGTCTAACATGTTGATATTAGAGGCCCATTTGTACCTGTGTTTTTGAGATGATTCTTTGGACAAAATAACTTTTACAATTAGAAATCTTTAAATGTTACAGGTTGGGAGTAGCAAAAAAATAACATATAAAGAATTATAACAAGTAACACTTATAGAATTCATACTGATGATTGATAATAGTTATATAAATAACACTTTTTTTTTGAAAATGAAGAACATAACGTTTTATAAAAATAAAAATGAAAGTACAAATGATAATACATAATTCAACTAAACTAACTTAAAGAAAATTCTATATAATAGTAACTTGACGAAATTCTTCCAAGTAAACTAACCGAAAGAAAGAGTCTATAGTAGTTTGACAAGAAGCTTCCAAATGATGAGATGAAACTTCCTTGTGGAGTCCTTGAATGCTCATGATGTGTGATAGGGCATCATTTGGTCTTTGTTCAAAGTATTTGTTCAAAGTTTCTAGAGAACGCTCAGCAACACTCGATCCTACAACTTCTTCTACCACGTCAACCATAACCTCATCAATATCAATTTCTTAATGTTTTGAGGAATACATATCCAAAAACTCCTCATCGGTAGGTTCATAGGGGTTGTTTAAATCAAGCTCCATCTCATAATTGAGGTATTCATGAGCATTCATCACGTCACCCACCTCACTATCAGATGACAACATCGTCAGTTGATGAAGTAGAGTAGCAACTTCATCAACCTCTACCAAGCACCTAGCTTCCTCTATCTCCCTCTCAATAAAGATCGAAAGAACACCCATGTGCCTCCAACAATTTTAAATTGTCGATGTGGTAACTCCCGCACGCCATGCCTACTCAACCATAACAACAACTTGATATATATCAACTGCAAACAATTTGTTTGCACTATAACAATCTATTTGATATTGAATCACCAAATTTCGGTACTATGCCTTGAAAGACACAATAATGTTTGCATCCATGGGTTGAGAACGACTTGTGGTGTTCAGAGGTAGAAATTCTAATCGCGTGACCCTCAAACGAATATGGGATAAACGTGATTACATGTTCAAAATGTATGCTCTCATATATTATTATTGTGATTTTCTCAAAATTAACACTTGTAGAGGTGCAATTAACAAAGAAGGGAGTAGGGCATGTTATTACACTTAACACATGACACTCACTAGTCTTACCAATTGTGTTTTTGTAGGGGAGTAAAATTTTCTTAACATATATGAAATTATAACGCTTATAGGGGTAACACTTAGGGCCACTTCACACACAAGGTTGAAGGCCCTTGACCATGACAAAGTAAGAGCTCTCATTGGTCGAGAGGGTGGAGACCGTCCAAGTTCACTTCACACTAGGAGGTGAAGGCCCAACGAAAAGTTTGTGGATGAAAAGTCTACATGGAGTCCTACATGACTGGTTGTGGATAAGGGTGCATGGTCTACCGGAATTTGCGTCAAACCCACCTCCAAGAGGTGGGCTTGACGCAAATTCCGGAAGACCATGATTTTTTTAATATTTTTTCCAGCAGGACAAACTGCATGGCAAATTCTAGAACATATTCCAAGACAGATTCCAAGACAGACAAACACCACCAAGTAATTATCTTAAATTGATAATCTTGGAGACATATTATATTAAACCAAATCCTCCCCTCTTTTTCCGCCAACAAAATATGCAATGGTCCCGCAACATGGTTCATTCTCACTTCACACACTGCTTGAGGGCCCAAGACTACATAAAATGGCTTTCCCAACACCCATGGTACGGCCTTTGGATGAGAGTCAAGGGTCCTCACCATTACAAGGTCATGGCACTTGGCTCGTGTGTGAAGTGGCCCTTACAGAGTCCTGACTGTATAGTGGTTTACTACAAATATGCCAATTTGGTATTATTAGGAGGAGCCATTCTTATCTGGATAGTGTAAACACAGAGCCTAGCAGTGTCACAGTGGAACCTTGATTTGCTCAAAGTGAGGATCACGAGTGACGTGGCAGCATGCAGTTTGTGAAGATCTTGCTGTGCAGGAGGGGTTACGAATCCACGTCAGCCTGTCAGGGGTGCCACCTGGCAAGACCCTCATCCTGGCTAGATCCTCATCTTGTTGAATCTGAGGAGCTTGATCCATCCCATGCATGCAGCCACGGAGTTCCACACCACCAATGTGGCCGGGAGAGTATTAAAAGAGCATGCCCACATGTTCCCCATTCAAACGGGCATCTCTAAACGCATGCCCCCGATGTTGAGGTGAATTTGAACAAAGTGCACCTAATGACCTCCGTAATGTCACTCCCTCTCTAATATCCCCAAAGCCTAGGGTATGGATGTTCCCTTTTTAAATCTCCCTCCTTGTTGTCACGTTGCCTTCCCATATAACATGGGTTTTGACATCAAAGTAATCCACCAAAGCATTCAAACCACACCCTTCCACACGTCACGTTGTTACCGTTGTAATTATTGTCATTCTTGCACTGTTGACTTTGTGTTATTCCATAATGTCACATGCTACATGTATTCTCTATTATCACACATCCATGTTAGCACTATGTACCTCCCACGGGGGGTGCACTTCATTGTCAAGTTGAACACCACGTGCAATAAAACAAAATCTACTTTTTACATAAAGCATCACCAAAATGGTTCAAAAGTTTATGATTTTTTTTCATGAGTAGATATACATAGTAAAAATTGGTAACCAAATTTGATGATTTGTTTTTTTTATAAAACATACCATTTCTAACTAGAATGACGCAACATTGAACTAAACAAATTACTACAAAAATGAAGATGACTAAAAATTTCAAAAAAATATACAAAAGATATTATCAATGGTTATGTGTATGTAGAAAAAATATCATAATTTTAAAAATTATCTATGGCATGTAATATAGGGTAGCAAACTTTTATCGCACGTGGTTATGAAATGTAAGGGGGTGTGATCCCCCTGTGGTACCTCCTTAATATCATGTGCACTTTGACTGCTACAAGCATGGTATTAGGGAGGTTAGAGTGTAAGAACCCACTCGTTCTCATTGTCATGAATTTAGAGGCGCTCTCTTTCCTTTAGAGAGAGAGAGAGAGAGAGAGAGAGAGAGAGAGAGATGGGCATTTATTGTGCAAATCTAGGCTTACTTTCAAGCTTAGGAAGTCTTATAACATGCTTTTTTTAGAGGCCTTTCCATTGTCATGCATATCTATGCATCCTTCAAACACCGAAAGGGTGGGTCATCCTTCGAGGAGGAACTATGTCCAACAACTTCAAACTACCCAGGAAGATACTCATATTCATTTGTCTTTCTCAAAACAAGTAATTACAAACACAAATTTAGGCCTATTTGGGTTTACCTTCTCTACATCCAAGGAAAGTATTTGTACTATGTAACCAATAAGCATTTTTCATATTAACTTCAAATTGTAAGAGACAGTATCAACAATGCTTCAAGTATCTGCAACACTCTTATTTGCCTTGTATTCTAATCAACTTTATAGATTACCTAAGCACAACACAAACACATGAAAGAAAGATGAGATACAAAATTTAATTATGTTGTCAAATTTGTGAAAGGTTTGCCTCACATGTACCCATGCCACCAACCAAATCCACAGTGTAGTAACTAACCCCTGGTGGCTGGGGATTCGTGGCACTCATGTATTTTCATTAGTGAGAGTTCATTCATCTTTGCGGATGAGATGAATCACTTAAGATACTACCTTACGTCGTCGGCTCCTTGTCTCAAGGGTTTTAAAAAAACCAAGTTTTAGTAGTTCTAAACTATCCTACTCTAATTCAATACTTAAGGCAATAATACAAAGGGGGTTAGACATGAAAAACAATATGCCTCATATAGATGCAAGTGAATGCATCATGCGTTGCCAACCTATCATTACTAGTCCGGTTATTTTTAAGAAATTAATATGGGTGGACGTTAAATACCCCCTCATGAACTTTCGGGGGTGTTAGATTCGGGTTGGTGCAACCTTCTAAAGAAAATTTTGAACCCGACCAAAAATTGTTGCCCATCCTGCCCAACTTTAAAAATAAAATAAAATTGCCCTTGCATTCTTGAAGGCCACTTGACTACAAATCCCATATTGAGTGCATTTCACCTTCAAGGTCTAAAATCCAATATATATGTGCACTTCCAATTAGTAAATAAGCAATTGATTGGGATTTCATTTCGGAAGTGAAACCATCAATGAAGCACATAATTAACTTGGAGGGTCAAACATTACAAAATCCTCATTAACATTGAAGTTATAATTTTGTGACTTACCATTTAAAATTATCTTTGCCATTATAATGATAGATTAGTATAAGTATTCATAACATAACCAAAATGAAACAATGAAGATAGAATATAAAATATACAACAAAAAATATTATATAAAAATCAATTTTATTTTTTAGGCAATATAATGAGGTATACATAAATGATATGTTATTTGGAATTACACTTGTGGGACAACATTATGGATGGGGTATACTCAGAAAATCATAAGTTTATGACTATAGCCTATCTGAATTATTGTAATATTTTATCCTCATCACATATTGTATTATCTTAAAAATCACATGGTGTATATTAATTATTTTGAAATTAATTTTCATAATAATCATAATTTATTATTATTATTATTGAATTTATTTTTTGAGTTCACCAATTTACCATAAGGTGATATATATTTTTGACATATTACAAATGTTTGAGCAATCACATCCATATATAATAGGTGAATTATGAACCAAAAAATGTCTATGACAACACATCATAATTATATGTTACAACGTTGATATCTTGCGATATTTATCAAAATAACCATGTGGAATTCAAAGCCACATCATGGCCTTGGAAAAAATTCATGGGAGGTTAGAAAATAAGCTTAGAGCATCCAAGGCCACATCATTGCCCCTTGCCAACTAATTACATTTACAAAATAGCTAGTAGTTCACAATAGCTATGAGGGAGAACATAGGTCTTACATGCCAACTCGGATGCCAACTTATATGCTTCTTGATGGACTCATACGATTTTTGTCACCGAATGACTTTACTTGAGTGCCATGAATCCTTGGCCTGGCATCTCAATGCACTACGCTAAATGTCATAATGAAAATATGTTTTCGCATAAAAAAGTTCTAACATTGACAAATTGTCTTATTATTATTGGCAATTAGTGGACTTAACCCTTTGAGATCTTTAGGCATCTAGTTTGGGTCCTTCGCAATTAGTGTATAGGTGCAAGCACATTAAAGTGGACAACTCTTGATCCTTGCCTAGTGTTCAGTGAAAGTGATTCAAAACTATACATTAACTTTGTATTTTGTGAAGAAAAAAATCATTAGACATTTTTATAACGTATTGATCTACAAAGCCAAGCAAATTATGATGAAAAAAAATTCCACTTGTGCAAGTAGGTGATATTGAACAAATGGTTGTCTAAAATTTGTTTAAAGCACGATAAAATTACATTAAATTGATGGTTTTCCACAAAGTTTTATGATGATGCCCTCAAGTAGATAATGAATTCAAGGAACATGAAAGAAAACTCCAACTTCAAAATAATTAAGGTCATGAAATCTATGTCCAAAACAAGACTCAATCATTTGCTTTTGAGTTTAATGATAAGTATTGAAGATCTCAACTTGATTTTCTACATTTGAATATTCAACACAACAACAAAGGTCATCATGAAAAGAAATCCAATTTAAACAACGCTTTGCTACTACTTTTAGGCCTTTGACCAAAAAAGTTATGGTTTTAGTCTACTGGAGCAATTTTTTCGTCCACTTTACCATGTTTGCACCCAACACAACAATTGTGACAATTTCAAATGTTTGTATTCCGTGTTGAGCGCCAACCATCACGTTTGTGTAGTTTTGTGACCTAGTGTACATCATGTTGGCAGTTAGAATCGTCCAAAACTCATGTATAAGTCCAAATATACTTAAATCCTAGTTTTTAGTCATGTAGGGGAATTTTTGGAAGGATGGACGGGGATGCAAATAACATGATTTTCCCTCAAAATGTTTTGTGATATAAAGAGATGCCAACATGTGTATCAACTTTTGGTCAATATTATAGAATACAAAACGAGCTACATTTCTTCAAAATAAAGAATAAGCATAAATTTGGTGTGCAACCACTGAATTACTTACTTTTGAAACCCAAAAAAATTGATTACACATTGGAGTTCACCGACTTATTTAAAGACATGATTAATGAGCATATATATAACACATAACTTTCTTCATCATTTCTTGTGTAATGTTTATTCCATATACTGTACTCAATTTGATTGATTTTTGCAATTTTATGCTCTAGCTACAATTGCTTCATACGTCAAACATCACATATGTGATTGTGAAGACATGAACAACACTTCAATTGCATCATTGAAAACAAGACTTTTACATGGCTTATTGCCTAACGAAGCTAACTTTGTGGGTTTTTTTCCTTCCGTTTAGAGCATTCTTTATACAACGACCTTGAAGCTGTGGTGAATTACCTGCTTATCTAGTTTTCCCCTATAAACAAGTGCATTAGCATCATTCAGTTGCACGACTAATAAACCTCAACACAAACTAGTTGTCTACCATGACAAAAGTTCTCATGTGTAGAATGTGTAAATAATACAAAAGGGCATGTATTGAAAATTTGGCTTAGGAAATATGCATGTGGGATGCATATTTTCACATCCCATATTACAAAAGCCAGAACAATAGCACTTTGACTTGCAAAGGCGCATGTTGGTTTTCTATAGAGAGAAACTAACTGAATGATAATTAAAGATTTCGGCTTTCAAAGTGGCTTGCAAACCCGACCGCCTTTGACATTCCTTCGCCACAACATGTTGAAGGCCCTCCGGGCCGGAAACTAGAACACCAACATCTTCGTGTCCAAAATCCTTTACAATTTGATCAAACTCCCTTGAAAAATCAGGGCGCGAAAACATGTAACCTTCGGCCATATCATACAAAGTTGGATGAGCCCACTCTATGTCATCAACACTAGAAAGCTCATTTTCATTTGAGCCCACAACCCGCGCCGCATATGCATGATTTTTCATCACTTTTCTCTCCTTGCTTTTGGAATGGGCGGTCCAACACAAAAGCACGGCGCTCCCGGCGACCACGATGCCCACAAACATGCTCACGAACAAGAGGCTGCCTTGGATCCATTAGAAGTTCAGAATGTTTCGAGGCACCAAATTTATGCCCTGAAACGTTGCAACCGTCGCACAACTTGTGATCAAAATCATCCAGAACATCCACAAGTTGTCTCCCGTTCCTGTGACCGAGCGAACGCGACTCGTGTTGGTTAGATTGTCGTCGGGACCGGGTGCGGGAATCACATGAATCGCCCCTCCGAGGTTGTTGTCAACGTTGTCGTCCACATAAGCTTTGTTGGTTTGGAACCGCGTCACATACGCCTTCACATAGATTCGACATGCACCCGATTCGTAGTCCCTGAAAATCAAACTCGGTGAAACTTGACGGAGGATGTCGAGCTCGGTTTCGGACCGAACCGACCATATCAACACGATGTTCTTCGGTAGGTGAACTCTTTCTTCGTGAGTTGTGATGCGATATCGGTACAAAATGTCTTGGATGATGGCCATGAACGGCGTGATTCCGATGCCGCCCGCGACGAGCACCAACGTCTTGTAGTTAAGATAGTACTCGGATTCGTCGTTGTACGGACCCTCCACGGCGATCGGCATGAAGAACGGACACTTTTTCTCAGTGGCCGTATTCGCGATCTCCGTGACATGTGCAGCGACGCGGGATGTCCACGAGTTTTTCGCGGAGGATGTGCCTGTGACTTTCTTGATGTGAATGGTCATTTCGCCCGCACGATCACGAGCACTCGACGCCATGCTAATCGGGTGCCATTCAAGATGGGAGACGCTGGGTACCTTCAAGAACATGAAGCTCAGGGCGTCGTACATCAATGTCGAGGACCTTGGAACCTTGAGCTCGATTATTCCGTCGAAAGACACGCGTGCCCTGGACACTTGTATCAATTGCCTTGATTGCCAGAACCGCATGAACCGGTCGAGGAAGAAGAGAAAAATGGGGCCCATTGTATACCCAACTGTTCTCACCCCAACATGGTACACGAAGCCGGCGAAAAACACAATGTAGAGTTGGTGAGAGTAGTAAAAAAAATTGAAATGACGGCGCCGGATTATCGGCAGTGATGTGGCCGCCATGTAGATGGCGATGAGTAAGGCGACGAGTCCAGGAACCACGACCACTCCCGATGATCCGTTTGGCGGCGTGGTGAAGGAGATCAACTGGTACCATGTGTGCGTTTTTGCGTACACTCCGATGAACGAGCCCCCGTGCACTAAAATGACCGCGACTAGGAGGTAGCCCACCCACTTGTGGTATTTCACAGCGTGTTCGAATGGGAGGCCAAGCATGCGTAGAATCGGCGAGTTTCTTGTCACCGGGAGCAGAAGGAGCGACATGAGCACGGCCGAGACCCGGCCCAACATCGTTCCCGCTTGTGCTGTCTTTGCCACCACTTTGTCCACTCCGGTGGTATTAGAAACCGCGTCAATGGATTTCGCTTGGGGCATGTACCAAGCGTAGAAAAGCCAAAAAACCAAAACCAGTGTACTTATAATTGCAATAAGATCAACTACGGCCATCACCCCAAACACGCGGTTGATAAACACCTGTCGCAACCCTTGCTAGCCCCCCTTGACAATCTTGCCAATTTTCAATTCTAGCAAAGGTTACGAGCGCTAACCATTCGCATTCCGCCATGCCAATGGATAGCTCCTCTTACCCCGGACCAATAGTTCATAGGAGGGAACCAACCCTCCTACTTTGCTTTCGGGACTCACCCCTTAATCGGTAACCCATTTCCCCAATGTGGACTTCCATCCATGGAAGTCCAATCCTATGTTGATCATCGCGTTGCCGGAGCAACACTACAACAACCCGAACCATACTAGGCAACTATGGCCTCACAATGGGCCAATGCCCATGGAGGCCTTGCCGTTCGGCCTCGGGTGGGTGAGGCCACACCACCTCACCCATATAAGCCTCTAGGACTCTACACGGAGCCCCTACCCCACCGCCAACCAACCTCTTGTCTCTCTACCAAGAGTTGGGGCCAAGTGGACATTTTCCCTTAGCTGCTGGGCCTAGAACCCCCCCAGCAGCTTCAGACCATCATAACTTCCTTGTATGATGTCTGATCATAACAACCAACCACTCCATCCTCATCTACGCTTCACGTAGATGCCGATGGACTCCTCGCTTGCCCCATTCGGGCAAGTCTTGAGGAAGTTATGCCTGTTTGAACCTTGGCAGTCCCGGGAATCACTCCCAGGCACTGCTGTACCAGGGCGCTGTCCCGGGACAGCGCCCCACTCAAATGGCCATAACTCCTAGCTCCCACCTCCGCTTGAGGTGATCTTGAGCATTCTAGAATCACCACGCCATGAGCTACGCATAGCTCATGGCCTTACCCTCATGCCTCCTAGTCTTTGTGGGTGGGGAGGCGTTCCCAACGCCCGGGGCCCTCACCCACACTAGGATCACTTGGGCCCTCTCACCAACGGCGCCACAAGTCCCGGGTGTCACTCCGGGGTCCCCCTTGTGCCCATGGTGTTTCGGGCACTCCTCATGGAGAGGTGCGCGACACTCACCCCCACCAAACGGAGTCGATGCCCTCATCGACTATACTCGTAGTCGGCACACCAATTCTCAAGTTGCCATCCTCTATGGTGCGGCATTGTGTTTACCTTAGGGCGCGACCCCCACAATGCATCTTCAAATTTGGCATAGTCCCAAAGGTGTCGTTCCTAGGTGGTCCGTTAGCGACCTTGGATCTCTCCTCCAAGGACCTAACCTACACTAGACCCACCTACTTTGGGACTCACTTGGGTTGCCCCTCCTTTGGGGCCTCCCCCGTTAGGCTCCACTAGCCTAACGTGACACATCTAGGCGAGACCTCAACGCTTCCACTAAGTTGTCTCGGTTGCAACTCCGAGATGGCTTTCCATTGTTAAGCCACGCCTCGATCGCATGGGGGTGATGCCAAGTCCCGCCCGACTCGGTTCCCACTTTGCTCTTTCGAGACATGGGTTCATGACTCCCATGCGCCAACTCTCGTTAGCTCGCGGGTAGCACTTTTATGAGCACGCGCCATCACCTTGTCCCCGCCCGGACAAGCCCACAATTAAGAAGTTTCTTGGTTTTATCCAAGGCCCCTCCAAGCCATGGCCCCCAATTACTCGGCTTACCCAACCTAGTTTGGCATATCTATTCCCCCTCTTCCATTAACCAAGCACAAGTACAAGACTAGGACCTCATCTCATACTTTTCTCTTTGCACCACTAAAGTTTGGACTTTATTCCCTCAAGCCAAAGAACAAGTTCATGTTGTGGAGCAATTAGCCTCGAAGCTAAGTGTGCTACTAGCGTCTCTCCCCCACTAAAGGAGATTGATGTCCTCATCAATGCCTACGCTTCATTTTATTGGAATCCTTAGCCTTAGTTTCTTCAAAGTGCTTTACCAATTCCTTGCCGTTCATCATGTCTCTTGCCGCGACCCAAACGGCTTCTTTCTCATGGTATCCTCACCATTTCACCAAGTACTCCTTTGTACATTTTCTTTCATTTTCACTTGGGCTTCCTACACTTGAGGATGCCCTCTTACCTCATGTTCCAAATGACCTCCACAAGGTCGGGACGTGGCCTAATCACTTGCTTGTGATCGGGCCACAAGGTGTCGTGCTAAAATGACTTTCGTAATGAGACATGAAATGTCGGATGCACTTTGATATCCGGCGGTAATTCCAACTTATACATGTCCTTGAACACTTGTTCCACAATGGAAAATGAAGCTCCAATTTTGGACATGAACTTTTGGAGCGAGGCCTTCCGGCTAAGTGAAGTTGTTCACATTCAACAACACCTTATGGCCCACCTCATTCTCCACTTCGCGTCTTCCGGCATTTACTAGCACTCCGTAGCACCTTCGGGCTTTCTCCACCAACAACTTGGTCATCTCCAAGACTTGTTTACCATCCTTGGCCAAGTCCTCACCATCTTGGTTAACCTCTAGTGTTGAATGTGCCCCCTCGAGAGCTAGGTTAATAGGTTGGAGCGCATCCACTCCATAAGCCACCACCAAAGACCACCCCTTGGTAGCCAAGTGCGTGGCTACATTGCAATTACACTCCGCTCGACCCACATAGTCCGCCCAATCTCCTTGGTCCGCCCCCACCAAGTTCCTCAAGTATTGCTTCAAGTCTCCATTCACACGCTTTGTTTTCCCATCCATTTGGGAATACACGGCCGTGCTAAACCTTAGTTTCAATACAACCTCCTTAGAGAAATGCATTGAAAATGCACTTGTGAACTTTGGATCTTGATCCCACACAATCACTCTTGGCAACCCGTGGTGCCTCAACCATCCTTTGAGAAAAGGCTATGCGGTCTCCAACGCGGTGGCGGTTCCCACAATCGGCACCATGTGTGCCAACTTGGCAAACCGCTCTACCATCAACAAGATGGCATCATACCCATGTGACTCCGGCAAACTTGTGATCAAGTCCATGCACATACTATGCCATGGCGCCGACGGGATAGGCAACGGTTGCAAGAAACCGCCTTGCTTTTGGTAAGAGGCTCGGTTCTCTTGGCACTTTATTCACGCCTTCACAAAGTGGGTTATATCCTCCTTTATGCACCGCCAATGGTACCTCCATGACACCATTCTATGGCGGTTTTTTCTTTCTCCTCTATGGCCGGCAATAGGACTATCACATTTTTCCTTCAAAACCGATAGCCTCAACTTGCCTTGAGGCACATACACCCGACTTTGCTTACACTTGAACAATCCGTCCACCAACTTAGCCTCTTTGAGCACCTTGCTCTTGCGAAGCTCACCTAAAAGCTTTTGTGCCTCGGGGTAGTTAATTTACCCCTCCCGTATCTTGCATCACAAGTTTCCTTCGCCGGCACACATTAGCCACAAGGTTTGGATGGTTCTCATTGCTTGGAACTCATCCGGTCTACTTAGCGCATCCGGCACCACATTTCCATGGTCCGGTTTGTGGACCAAATCCACCTTCATAAGCGCCAAACTATCATGCCAACGCAATGATTTGGCGCTCACTTGCGCTTGTATGTCAAAATACTTTTAGGACACATTGTCCTTGTAGACCTTTACTTTGTACGACCCCAACTAGTG
This sequence comes from Polytrichum commune, assembly GCA_950295325.1. Classification (NCBI taxonomy): domain Eukaryota; kingdom Viridiplantae; phylum Streptophyta; class Polytrichopsida; order Polytrichales; family Polytrichaceae; genus Polytrichum; species Polytrichum commune. The sequence goes on along the minus strand of OX485808.1, from coordinate 44,120,809 downwards.
TCGCCACATCTTCAAGTAATGCACTACCGCAAAGAAGTTCTTTGTCATGAGTTGGTTGTCTTCTTTGACAACCATCGAGCTTCATGCTCGCATATGCAATGGCCATCCATCTTACACATAATCCATAATTGGCAAAGTTACTCGCCCCCGTATGCACCTCAAAAGGTTTGTCAAACTCCATGAACTTGAGCACGGGCGGTGAAGAGGACTTGCTCTTAAGCTCCCCAAAGACTTGGTGACAAGGCTAGTCCCACTCTTGGGATAGCCATTTCTTTCACAAGTCGGACAAGGTCTTACAACCATCGAGCTTCATGCTCCCATATGCAATGGCAATCTTCTTTTTTACATCCACATCCGCCAAATAAAGTCTCTCGGCCCTGTATGCACCTCAAAAGGTATGTCAAACTCTGCGAACTTGAGCACAGGCGGCGAAGAGAACTTCGTCTTAAGCTCCTCAATGGCTTGGTGGCACGGCTCATCCCACTCTTGGGATAGCCATTTCTTGCACAAGCCGGACAAGGTTCGACAACCATGGAGCTTAATGCTTTCATAAGCAATGGTCATCCATCTTGGATCAACATCCGCCAATGATAAAGTCCTTCGTCTCCATGTGCACCTCAAAATGCTTATGAAAACCCGGAAATTTAACCACATCTTGTGAAGGGAACTTGCTCTTGAGCTTCCCAAGGGCTTGGTGACAAGGCTCATCCCACTCTTGGAATAGCCATTTCCTCAATAAGTCGAGTAAGGCCCTAGCAACCTTAAAACAAATCTAGAATGAAGTGGTGGTAGTAGTTGGCTAGGCCAACCAATGACCTAAGCTCTTTTTTTTGAGTCAAGGACCAATTCTCCTCTTGGATTGCCTTGAAATTCTTCATGTTTGTCCACCAACTTCCTTTGTCACCACATGCCTCAAGAACTCAATTTCTTCTTGAGCAAAGTTGCAATTCACTTCTTGGCGGTAACATTTTGAGCAACACATTGGTGAATACATCCTTGTATCTCACCAACATCCCACAAGTATGGTTTGGGGGAGGCCCATCTTTCCTAGCCTCCCCATGAGTTCCTTGGAGTTGCTTCAATTGAACCACAACCATTATGTTTACCATATTTCATTTGGTCCATTAATACCAAATTCAACTTGGGTCCTCCTACCATAGGAGTCCTTGTCAATTTGAACTTCAATTCTTTGCCATTATGACACATCATAATGCACCGCAAGCACACCGGCTTGCACCTCACATCTATCATGTGAGTTTCAAAGAAGGCGGCCTTCACAATGACATGCATTTCATCTATTTCACATGGTGTGAAATTTTGACAAAATTCCAATGTCCCACATTGAAAGGTTACATGCATCGCGGCCTCCTTTGTCTCATGCGGTTCGCCCTTTCCAAACCACACCTTGGTGGGCTTCACCACTCTACCAATCGGCAAACCCCAACTCCCTTGTGAGCTTTGGGGTCATGAAAGAATGCCTTAACTCTTTGTCAACCCATGAGACAAGCCTCCCATTCATTTGAGCCTCAAGGTACAAAATACTTGGCCTCGGCTTAAGGCTACTAGCCTTGGCCACAAAGCCATCGTCCAACATTTGGTCCTCGGCAACTTGGCTTGGCTTGGTCCGCAAAGCCAACTTTAAACATTTCGTCCGCGGGACAAATTGGTTTGGTGCCACAAAACCAATTTCTAATAATTTGTCCGCAAAACAAACATGTTTTGCCTTGGTAGCACAAAGCCACCTTCCCACACTCCGTCCGCGGCACGAACATGAATTGCCTTGGTAGGACAAACCCACCTCCCAACATTCCGTCCGTGGCACAAGTATGATTTGCTTTGGAAGCATAAATCCACCTTTCAACATTCCGTCCGCAGCACCAACATGTTTTGCCTAAGTAAAATGGACCAAACAATTTGCACTCATTTCTTTGGGACCTACTTTGGCTAAAACCACTTGTGGTGATGCGCCGTCGAACTTCTCTTTGGGACCATTGGCTTCAATGCTCTTGCAAACTTGATGGTCCCCACCGTGTCCTCAAGAAGCCTTGGGGACTTAAACAAGGCATCCACCACCCGCTTTTAAAACCCCACCTAAAAGGATGCATTTCTTAGAAAGCTCGTCCGTTTTAGGTGTATCCTTCATTTGTGCGTTTGAATAGCGCACATAGGCTGTCGCAACCCTTGCTAGCCCCCCTTGACAATCTTGCCAATTTTCAATTCTAGCAAAGGTTACGAGCGCTAACCATTCGCATTCCGCCATGCCAATGGATAGCTCCTCTTACCCCGGACCAATAGTTCATAGGAGGGAACCAACCCTCCTACTTTGCTTTCGGGACTCACCCCTTAATCGGTAACCCATTTCCCCAATGTGGACTTCCATCCATGGAAGTCCAATCCTATGTTGATCATCGCGTTGCCGGAGCAACACTACAACAACCCGAACCATACTAGGCAACTATGGCCTCACAATGGGCCAATGCCCATGGAGGCCTTGCCGTTCGGCCTCGGGTGGGTGAGGCCACACCACCTCACCCATATAAGCCTCTAGGACTCTACACGGAGCCCCTACCCCACCGCCAACCAACCTCTTGTCTCTCTACCAAGAGTTGGGGCCAAGTGGACATTTTCCCTTAGCTGCTGGGCCTAGAACCCCCCCAGCAGCTTCAGACCATCATAACTTCCTTGTATGATGTCTGATCATAACAACCAACCACTCCATCCTCATCTACGCTTCACGTAGATGCCGATGGACTCCTCGCTTGCCCCATTCGGGCAAGTCTTGAGGAAGTTATGCCTGTTTGAACCTTGGCAGTCCCGGGAATCACTCCCAGGCACTGCTGTACCAGGGCGCTGTCCCGGGACAGCGCCCCACTCAAATGGCCATAACTCCTAGCTCCCACCTCCGCTTGAGGTGATCTTGAGCATTCTAGAATCACCACGCCATGAGCTACGCATAGCTCATGGCCTTACCCTCATGCCTCCTAGTCTTTGTGGGTGGGGAGGCGTTCCCAACGCCCGGGGCCCTCACCCACACTAGGATCACTTGGGCCCTCTCACCAACGGCGCCACAAGTCCCGGGTGTCACTCCGGGGTCCCCCTTGTGCCCATGGTGTTTCGGGCACTCCTCATGGAGAGGTGCGCGACAACACCGGCCGTGTCCACAACATTCTCCACATGCGAGAAGCTCGAGTAAAAAATTTATCACTGCTGCTCTTTTTGGCTTTTAGTGATGGCGGAGATTTCTTCGTGAGATGTAAATGCAATGGCCCAAGAAGTGCGAGAATTATAATAGGGCACGTGTATAACATGTAAACTCCGACCATGTCGCCGAATTTTTGTGTGTGTTGTGTTACAAACGTTTCGATTCTCCAACCAAGCATTGTGGGAGTGAAGAACCACCAGATTATCAAATACATGGATATTGCGAACATCAAAGTGGAAAGCACAAGTTTCATCATCATTCTCATGATGTTTGGATTTATTGCAACTGCCATCTTGACTCACTGATCTCTTTGTTTTTTATATTTTTTTACCTTGAGTGTTTTGTGAAACGATAGCATGAGCTTGGAAATTTAAAAGGACATTTGAAAATACACACACACATTTATAGATATATATATATCCCAATATTCAAAAGTAAAGTATTGGAAAAAGTAAAATAAATATTGACAAAAGTAAAATGACTATTAGAAAAAGTAAAAATTGACTAGCTAGAACCTTAAGAACACTATTCACTTTTGCTTTTGGATGATCTGAAGCTTGTTTCGGATTAATTTTTTCTTTTATTTATATGAAATTTTGCATACAGAAGACCCACTTTATGAAAATGTAATGAAAGAAGGCTTTCACTTTTTTCTATAAAAATTAAAACAATAAAATGATACACGAAATAGTCTTATTAGTGTAGGTGGAAAATCAATGTGGAAATGATGAGTGTGGGCCACTCCAATTGTCTACTCCAAGTGGGGATTACATGGGCTGAAGACATATGACATATGGGTGTTCAAACATGTTCCTTGGCCATGATTGGGTTTCTCCAATAGAATACTCCTCTTGGTAACTAGCCCTAATTTCTCTCACTTTTAACACGTATCTACTACTCCAGTGAGTATACACAAAGCTAACCCCACCTCACACTTGCGTGAATGGTAAAAAAAGGAAGCTCCCTTTAGGGTTAGGGGTTTATATTGGAGTTCTTACCTATGGTAAGTTTTTCAAACCCTATTTTTACCATGGGTTAGAGACGTGGGTCACAGCTGTAACTATGGTTGTTTTGCTCCATTCATCTACATCCTTGTTACCTTTTCATCATGGTAAGTATGACCACTTTCCATGCATGTACATTTAGGATTTCTTGAGCATATAGTCGTTTATTTATAAAGACGACAATTGGTAGGTAAATTAATGTAAGGGTTTACCATCAAATGTTTTAATGACATGGCATTGAGAGAGAGAGACCTCTCACTTGATCAAAGCTACAAGCTCAAATGGATATTGAAACATGGTTATGGAGCATGGTTGAGGTATAAGGCCTATTCCCTCATGTCGGAGGTGGTCATTTTTGGGAACAATGAGAGCCGGGGTGCAATGAGAGTTAGGGGCACTCTCATATCTAGTGGTTGTATTTGGTATTTGTTGTGTGGGGTTGGTGGGTATTGAATATGTGGGTTAGTGTCACTACAAGAAAGGGTGGGGGGCTTCCACAAGTTATTATAGAAACATACTATCCAAAATGCAATCCACGTAGGATTATGCATTGTGTGAGAGTGTAGTTAGGAAGATTGAGCTATATTGTTTTAATAGACATGCTAATTGGTTCATCAACTACTATATGGATAATTTTGGCCATCTCAATTGAACTCAATTTTTTTTACTTGCAATGGAAATGTCAAGTTCAAATTTGAGTGAGGTGGCATTGGAGTGGGGGGAGGGGGGTGCTACATGGCCGTGCAATGAGCAAGGGAATTGTTTTTAGTAAATTAATGAAAAAAATGATTTTTTTTGTGTTTTTTTTGTTTTTGGGTCACTGATTTTTTTTTGTGTTCTCTACCTTCATTTGCAAGTATCCAAAACACATTTTGTCAAGTGCTTGAATAAAACCAAAAGAAAACACAAAGCTCATAAAAATGTCCAATTAACATTTGTTTACCTTGTAAGGAATTAAACATCAATATCTCACAATTTTTTTTATCAAATTTGAACATATTCTTTCTTTCAAAAACCTCTATTGATATAGTTTGACAATGATTGAAAGGTTTGTTGTTGAATATACAACCTCGTACGTAAATATTTTGCCAAAATTCAATGTGTTAAGCTAAAGATTCATTCCCAACATTCATGCTAAGTGAGAGGCGGGACATACCGGGACATTACATAGGCTTAGAATGCATTGGTTCAAAATCTGATATTGGGTTTTAAGCACGGCAAGGCCCTATAGAATGTGCCTTTCGGAAATGGAGGGCCCAATTTGCCCTTGGGTCATGGCCCTTCAATTATGGAAAGCCTTCCCCTTAGGCCTTACCTTATACATATATCAACCCTCTTTACACTAGAGATGTTGAGAGCTCAAAGATCGTGAACTTGAAAGAGGGAGCCTTCTCATATGGCAGGGAACCTCATTTGTTCACTTTACACTTGAGCTCCAACTTGAGAAATTCAACTTTTAAGTGGGCTTACAACACTTATTATAGCCTGCTAGCACACATTGAACATCCAATGTTTTAAAATGTCAAGGACCCCTCGCAAGTTGGGGGCCCGCCTTTTTGTGCACTTTAACATCGGACAACCGAGAACATTCAACAACCGCTTTTGGATTTCTACATAGTTGTTGAACATTTTAAAATTGTTTGACAACTCTCATACACAATAAGAGAAAAGACCAAGTTACCTTCCTCGTCACAAATCTTGGCTTGCAATTGGTGACAAATTTATTGTTTTTTTTAATCCTCATGTATGAATCATGACTTTCTACTATAATACTTTACCGGAACGTTCGACGTCTCAATAACTTTTTGCATTTGCACATGTGAGTCTACTTTTCGAAACATCGGATGACCGAGAACATCCGATGTTCTGCATGTGTGAGCAACCTATTAGATGGCACATTGACGGATCCCATGTGGAGTGTGCATGAGAAGTTTCTGGTCAACATCCTAACCTACCTCATGAAGATTGCTTGAAAATAATGAGAGTTCAAACTCCCATTATGTGGGCCCAAGCCAATGGGCTTCTAGTCATGCTTCGTTTTGTCATGCATCAACTTCTCTGTTTCAAGAGTAAATTTCCTAACCACTTTGTGTTCACACTTGCACATTACTTGTTCTTGTTATTTTTGGTCTAGTTTATTTAATGTGAATGTTGACTATAGTTATATAACTATCTAGTTAACTATAGTTGCTCCCTAAAATGTATTGAAAAAAATATAGTTAAATATAATTATTTTGGTAGTTGTTAATTATTTATTTTAAAAATTTTGGGTGAGAAATGAGTAGCTTCAGTCCTTGACCTGCATTTGAGAAGAAGGTGCACAAAATCCGAGAAAGGTTTGGTTATAGGTATAGTAAATAGCCATGGATTGGCATGAGCAAAATGGACAGCTACAGTTGTAGTCTTTCATAATAAAGGACAAAGCCTCACAGTTCTACGATTTCCTTGTTTAATATCATTCCCTTCTTAATATCTCAATATGAGCATGGCCACTTTACACTTGCTTTAACTATTGAGAGCTCGAGGTTTGGTCAACCAATCAATGGTTTGATCTTTGGACAAAAACTTGTCATATCCAAGCATCATACTCTCCAAAATTGCAGGGTTTGAGTTCTCAGCCCAAGTTGTTGGTGTAAAAGGGCCCTTAAGTTTGCACAAAGAAAGTATGATTCGTCCTCCCATGTTAGGTCAAGAGAATATCATTAAGGTAAGTGAGCCTAATTTGGACACTTTTCTTACTTGAATGGTCACCAACGCCACTTTTAGATGGAGCACGATCACACGTTGTACACCAAATGTTAACACAAATGGGTGCTAAATCAAGTAACAATTTTTTAGAGGGGAGAGTCTCATTATATGTTCCACATGTTCACTCTGTATGAACTTCATAAACTGTGGGTCTCATGATCAAAACTATTATCTTATAATACATAGGACTTCATATAGAAATGATTGAATCTAAGAATTTATTTGATCAAAGATTGTTCGGTATTGATAGTTAATACTCTTGTGGGAAGAGTTGAAAGTTGCGCTATAATATACCCAAGCTATTATGGTCCGGGAGGGCTTTCTTGCCCCCGCCAATGATTCAGTAGCGATGAGGCTTGACCTGTGAGCCCAACTCACAGGCTAAACCCAACACTGTCCCATTGCCAACTATGTATTGATAACATATGAACATGCTCTTATGCAATCTAAGGGCCACTTCACACATGAGCCAAGAGCCGTGACCTTGTAATGGTGAGGACCCTTGACTCACATCCAAAGGCCGTACCATGGGTGTTGGGAAAGCCGTTTTATGTAGTCATGAGCCCTCAAGCATACCGTAACACCATAGCAGGTTCGTTCTTAAATAATTCCAAAAAAAAAACGAAAAAAATCAAAAATTCCAGGCCATGAAGAACGAAATTATGGAAAATTATATTATGAAAAGAACGAAAATCCAGAAAGTTGGGTGAAGCAGACTCTGTTGAAAAAATCAATTTAAGTTGTCATCCCGGTACATCTACTATGTTCCAGGACGAATTATTATTTTTCCTCAAAATAGAAGAACGAATTTCAAAAAATATATTTTTAGCAAACGAACCTTATTTTTTCAAAATAAATAAATATTCGTTCGCCAGGTGATGAACATGCTATGGTGTTACAGTAGTGTGAAGTGAGAATGAACCATGTTGCGGGACCATTGCATATTTTGTTGGCGCAAAAAGAGGGGAGGAGTTGGTTTAATATAATATGTCTCAAACTCTATCAACTTAAGAGAATTACTTGGTGATGTTTGTTTGTCTTAGAATCTATTCTAGAATATTCCCTATAATTTGTCCTAAAATCTGTCACGTTGGAAAAAATATTAAAAAAAAGTCACGGTCTTCTGGAATTTGCGTCATGCCCACCTCTTAGTGTGAAGTGAACTTGGATGGTCTCTGCCTTTTCGACCAATGAGAGCTCTTACATTGCCATGGTCATGGGCCTTCAGCCTTGTGTGTGAAGTGGCCCTAAAATGAAAAAGACATGCTCCATTTTAGAATATGCTGACCACTTGTATAATGTGTGTTAGTTTCACGCTTCACATACTTTAACTGACTTTTCTGATGCAGATCTTGTTCCAAATCTATTACGGCCTTTGCAACTTAATCATCTAGGGTGACGAGATGTACTTGAAGTTTAGATTTCATTCTTTGTGGAGTACAACTTTTGGGAGTTGGAGAAACCCCCAAACTCCTAATCTGTTGGAACTGGAACATGGTGGAGTTGATTCTTACTCGTGCCATGATTTTCATCATTTGAATCAACAGAAATGATTTCATTTCCATGGCCGTGGAAGCTTTGATCGTGACGTAACTGACAGTCTACAGAGTATCTAACTTATGTGATGTGTGTGCGCTAGGAGCTTCACAGTGTCAGCGTAAATTCATCCATTTGGAAGGTGAAAACACAATGAACTACTCTATAATTTGAAATGTTTCAACTTTAGACATTTCAACATCGGAATAACATCAAAGATTTCACATCAGTTTAGTGGAATTTTGTTGGAATGATCGACCCTCAATCTAAATTATAAAGAGCCTTTCTTTCTTTCTTTCTTTCTTTCTTGGGTTCCATTCATTTACAATTGATGAGTTTATATCAACTAGGACTTAAGTATATTTGGATTTATGCATGAGTGATAGACAATTCAACTGCCAATATGATGTACACTAGATTGCAAAAAACTACACAGATATGGTGGTTGGCAAACATGGAATACAAATATTCGAAGTTGTGATTAATATGTTGTTGTTTTTGTTGTTGTCGTTTGATGTTTTTGTCCCCACAAGTGCACGCCGTTATTATTTTTGGACAAGTGGTTTGCCCAAATATACTTGAAAGTTAATTTATTGCGTGTGTCTTATAGACAGTTCAATGTAGACTAGAAAAGAAATTGTAACATGATTGTTACGATGAAAGGCATGTATTGATCAATGCCAAAAAGCTATGGAGCTAATTTTAAATTGTTAAGAATGATCAAAATTCATTGACAATGAGCCATAAGAAGGTCACTTAGGTCTCCTAATTATATTGACTTTTGACAAGTTCACAACTTGTGAATTGTTTTTATTACTAACCTAGTTAAAACAACAACATGTTCGTGTTGTTTGAACATGTGGTCCAATCTCTATTGAACACATGTCTTTTTGATGTCCATTCTTGGATCCATACCTAAACACCCACCACTCAATTATAGGCATCTGACTAAGATAAGTAACCAAATGAGGCCCGCTTACCTTAGTGGAGTTTATTGTCAGATGGGCAGGAGACAATTTTCACATTATTTTAGGATCATCCATCTCACATTTGCTAATCTTTCAAAGCCAAACTAGATCCAAATTTTCTCAAGAAATTCAAAACCTAAAGCGTTTTATGTGACTTGAGAAGTTGCATCCCATGATCAATGCAATCTCTTTTCCAAGTAAAGGCCACTTTACACTATGTCTGTCTGAGGGTTGTGACCCTATAATTGTGAGGGCCCAAGTAACTCATCCAAAGGTTGTACCATGTATAATTGAAATTGAAGTTTGTGTGGTTACGGGCCTTCAAGGATAGCAGAAAGATATCCGTGACCAAATCCTCAACCAAAAAATGCTATCACATTACTACTCTATTCATGTAGGCTCTTCTATTCAATAAGTTGAGATAAATAAAGAAATTGCGAGATTTTGAAATGTCATGGTCCATGGTCTCCCAATTTTGTGCTAGACCCACCCCTTTGAGGTGGGCTTGACACAAAATATCGACATACCATGAAACATTGTTGATTGCCTACCATGTAGGATTCCATGTAGGCTTTCCATCCATTCAAACTTCCTTGGTCTCTGAGGCCCTCAACTCTAGTATAAAATGAACTAGGAAAATTCCAACAGTTCCCACCAATGAGAGGTTTTAGACTTCAATGGTCATAGCCTTGCTTGAGGTAGAGGTGTCTAATTCGGCTACTCATCTTAATCAGACACCTACATATGAGTGGTATATGTTTTGGTGTGACCCTAGAACGGAAACCAAAAAGACATGTGTTCAAAAGAGATTGGATTGTGTGATCAAATTATGATAACCATACTAGGCTCAAATAGTCAACATAAATGGGGAGATCTATATGACCATTTAATGAGTACAAAAATCTTCACCTTGATGTTGAATAAGATATTCATATGAGCTCCAAAAATCATGACGAAAGTGACTATGGTCTCAACTTGGATTTGCTAACCATCTCAAACTAACCGCGTGTTTCATATCCTAATTAAGAGAAGTGAACTAGTCGGGAAAAGTAGCCATTTCATACCCATCTACCTTAACTTATGTTACGGTAAGTAATGCCCCCTTCCCACCTGACTTTAGCTAAGACTAAAAGTTGGTTCGAACAAACCGGCCTTCACACCATCGACATTATCTAGTGCAAAGACTATTTGGGAAATGATGTGGCATGGCTTTAAAATGGAGGTTTTTAGCTTCAACCACCGACCCTCCAATCGGTACCTAAACATGAGGCAAGAATATAGGAGCTTTAAAAGTGTCGCCTCCTACCCTTGTGATTGGTTGCTTCTTAGTCTTAGCTATGAGGGCACGAGGAGTTCCATTAACAAAAATCGATGGTAAGATAGGTGAGTAGTAAGGCATTTGGGGATGGGACAAAAACTACCCAACATGTCATTGCTTGATAGATAAAACAATGAACATGTGTGAAAGCTACTTAACTAGAACTACTTAAAAATCTCCGGAGCAAGTTCTTGTAGGTGCATTGGGATAGTCGGATGCCTCCGCTATAACCGATGGAGCTTTACCCAGTTTTTAGGAAATACTTTGGTGATTAGCTAAAGTCAGGTGGGAAGAGGGGGCATAAGTAAGGTGGAATCAATGAACAGTGGTACAAATGAACCAGTTGAGTTTGAGAAATAACCAGTCGAAGTTCATGACTTTGAGAAAATTACCAACCTTTTTAGAGGAATTTATGAAATATACCTCAAATTAAGAAAGAAAACCGGAAGATGTCAACATGTTACCAGTTGGACTTAGAAAAACTTGGATCTCGACCAGTTATGTTCAAAATCCTCCCGAGACTGGGTGGAATTTCCACGAGGACAGTGATGACAATTAGATGATGACTTCTATAAGTTCATGCAAAAATATCTCCTCAGTCAAGAGCACTTCAGTGCAACTTTGAAGTGGCAGAGCATGTGCTAACTTATAAGCTACCTTATATCAAGGTTGTCACACCCGTTTGCATCAAACAATCTTAGCCTGACACAGAAATCGTGGAGAAAACAATTAGAAGATTGGCTGTCACTGAATGGCTTAAACAATACAAGTTGTGGTCTTCTGACAATCCACAGAAACACAAAGTGGACGATTGCCAGAGTTGCAGGACAGAAAAAAATCATACTTCAAGACACTTTGATCCAGATATCTAAGAACTTGTGCTTGAATGCCCACTTTAAAACTGATTCAACAAGTTGCAGATGTGTACTGTCAAATCCAATATCTCAGGTAAATTAAGCCTACATACAAGGGACAAATGTGGACTCGGTTCCTGGGTTGACGAAATCTAGCAATATGCACAAATCATGACACGATGATGCTATGATATATGATATATGATATATGGTACTGGAATTTGAAACTAAAAGAAAGCTAAAGCCAAGCAGAATCGATGAAAACAAAAAGATAGATTATATGGTGCAGGTTTTGGGAGAATGCATCTGGCTCTGCTTCGACATCTCAAACCCTCCATCTCAAACCCCAGAATATGGTAGGGAAAAACAATTTATTTCAAAAAGCGGCAGATAAAATTCAAGAAGTGAATGATGAGAAAATTTGATGAAATAAAATTGGAGAATCTCCATCGGAATGCCGTACATTGCTTGAAATGCTTGTGCACGACAGCGTCACTGCTTTTTAGCAGAGATGCTGCATCTTCACAGAAAAAAGACTCTAATAATGTACAAAAATTATCTATCCTTTACACTATCACCGCTTCAAAACCCAGCTACTGTTTTTACCTGTAAGCCGGCATGAGATTTCTCTTTAATCGAACATGTGAGGAGATTCTATGTCCGATCTTCTCCAAAACAGCACAAAAACACTCTTCTAAACACACTGCCTACATTGAATCCGCAAGTGCCGCTGTAGTTTCTATGAATAGATACTTTATAGGGATCCTGTGAAATGACCTCCTCCCTCTCTACTTTGCATGAAGGAAACAGTGCGATGCATACAAGAACCCTACGTTCCCTCCTCTTCACACTTGATCCCACACCTTTCAGAATTGGTTCTGAAGAAGACGTCTTTGTAAATATGCTATGGCCTCGTAAGCCACGTTTGTACAAGCATTACTTTAAGCCCATGCCGTCCCACCCTGGTCCAGGTTAACTCTGCAACGTCCGCTCAACATGGAGCCATTGAACCCCCACTGTCCGCCTGCCCTCGGAAGTGATATCTGTCGATGCCCTCGCCGTTCCCGAGTTCCAAATAGTGTAGTACATGTGAATGTAATGTCTGGGCCATCCTCGTACCGTCCGCTCTACATGCCACCGGTGACGCCCAACTATTTTGGGATGGCGACATCATCATCCATGCGTGATCGTTGTTCACCCTCTCCAAACTATACATTGAATATCAAAAAAAGAATATCAGAAAAACCAAAGCCATTCCGGCCTAGGTTAAATTTTAACCGTCCACTCAACATGTGACCTTCGAACCCCGCCGGCCGCCTGCCCTCGCAAGCAGTTTGCGCCACCGTTCCAAAGTTTCAAAATGCATAGTAGATATGAACTGATGCCTTGGGCCATCTCCGCACCAACCACTCACCATGCCACCGCCGGCAGCCAACCGATTTAGAACTTTGGAATGGCGACTGTGTCACCACCCATGCGCCATCACCGTTCACCTTTTCCAAAACGTATGTTAGTTCTGCGACATCTTGCCTCCACACTCCATATTGATCTCCCTTCGAAGCTCAATTGAGACATTAACCCACAAGCCTGCTGCGAGGGCTCCAATAGCGGGGGCTACATGAGCTTCCTCCTGAGTGCGGGCTCAAGACACTCTGACTCTTCCGTAGTTTCCTCGAAGCTTCCAGAGCTCGCCTTGAGCTGTCACGTTCACGCCTTACACCCCTGCTATTCCTTGCTTTGTCAAAATGGGAGAAGATCAGAAGGGTAACTGTTGTTGCCAAAATAGCAGGAACACGACCGACGAGAAGAAACAACATCGACACCAGAAGGGTCACTAACAAGCGCGCATCGCAACCTTCATGATCCTTAAGTTGATTCAACCTGCTTCCTTCTTGCTGCTGCACAGGACTTTTGCCCTCGACACTCAATCCGGATCTCCGAGGTGGCGATATTTCAGCATTTGAGCAGTCTGTATGGGGAAGATAGACGTTTCCCTTTCCCCGCCCAGGGCTGCTACACTGCGCCCTGCTATTAACATAATCGTCTTCAACCTTCCTGGGCGAATCCTTCATTGAAGTACTAATTCTCAGCTTCCCAAGGCGTAGGGTACGGGGCGAGTTTTGTAATGTGGATGTGTTGTTGATATCGTCATCCAAACGAGAGATACTGATTCTCAACTTCGCAAATTGTAATGTGCGAGGGCTACTTGATGTACCATCCGACCTTTCCCTTGCATTATCATCAATTCTAGACAGTGATCTTCGCTGAAGAAACGATTTCTTCTTCACGACCGGATCGTCGACATTCAATCCTCTGTTTTCGTTCTCTGTTATGGGAGACGAACTGCTGACCTCCGGAACCTCAGATCGTGAAAATGATCCATGAATACCTTCAGACATTGAGCTAGACGACGCACAACATGCGATTTCTCTCTCATTACTAACTGCTCTGTTCAGCGGAAAGGATTTGAATATCTTATCCTTGAAGTGACTAAGTTTGTTAGCCCTTTCTACACTAGAAGGGGGGGAACTAGCATCGCTCCTAGGAGAGGCGGACAGAATAGGTGCCGAGTCAGTCCTGCAGATCTTGGAACGGTCTTCACACAAGGAAGTAACAGCGGGTTCGATGACGTTTGGGGAGGATGGGGAGGGGAGGGAAAAACTAGGAGAAGAATTGGGGGACGAAACAGGTAAGGAGAAGATGGGACTGCGCTGAACAGGTGAGCAACAAGCACTAATTCGAGCTCCAGTACGAACATTACTGTGCTCAGTGTCTTCGTGATTACTAATGCTAATAGTAGGAACAGAGCTCAACCTTCTACTTCCTCCCAGAGAAGTGATGTGGGAATGCAAGGGCCCGATGATGAACTTCGCAATAGCAGCAAAGAGACGGGACAAAAATTGTTTGCTCTTCCGCCATCGACGAACAACTATACCGAAAGAGAGAACTCCCAATGCCGAGCCTCCCACATCTGCGACTCTGTTTACGGTATACACGATCACACTTACGGCCAATACAACTGCTGATTTCGTTACGTGCCTCCACCGTTTCTCCCGCAAATACACCTGCTGCTGTCCACGCCTCTTCAAAGAACGTTCTCCCCGCAGTGGAAGGATGGGAAACGCATCCTTCAACGAAATTTCTCTCTCCAGCGTCACCTCCACACTTGTCCTCGCAGGTAGCACTCTCACACTATCATCTCGTCGAAGAGAAACTTCCTCCAACGGCTTCCCAACGGTTTTGTCATCCTCTAAAATCGAATTCTCTGGCTCCTTCACTGCTACAGTTCTTCTTTGCTTTCCGGACTTCGAATTTGCTTCAGGAGAGGGTTTCAGGTACACAACAACAGGGGTAGTATCTTCTTCACACGGAGACTTTACCTTGCCAGAAGAAGCCTGTGAAAACAGAGCCGTGGTGTGGCTGTGTGCAGACCGTGATAGGAATCTCACCATGGACACTGGAGCTCCGACCTTCTCCGCCATTGAGTCTCTTCTCGCTTGAAGCTCGGCATACACTACAGCAAACTTCTCAAGACCTAGTGATGCGTACGGATTCTGCTTACCTTTCGCTTTCCACGACTTGCATCCTTTACTAGCACGACGGCGAAGCTTTGGCCACAAGGCCATTGAACCAGGTGCAACATCTGCCATGATGACGGCAAGGCTCGCGAAATATTCTCCTACTGATTATCCTCTAAGCGTTTAACATGTATCCTTAACACCTATCTTTCAAGGCAGAAAATTCCAAACCTGGTGATACTCGCTCCAATATGGATTGTGGTGCATTTACAACGATTCCATTCCACCAGAACCTCGTCGCATGGCGGCGAAGTCTTTAGTAGATCGTAGCATCCTTAGCCAGCCGCTGCCAGCCTCCACATCCGTATCCATATCGCGGATACTTACTGAGTGAAGTGGAAAGAACGAGAGGGATGGAAGAGGCCTACTCGAATGGAGCCAGGAACATCCACGATACCGTCAATCACTCAAATATACAGCAACTTCACTGCCACACCTCATTCAGAACATAATGCAAATGAATTTGACTTCGAGTTCAAGTGAGCATACAAACAGCTGTTGAGCATCCGAATACCGGATGTGCGCAACAAAACAAGTCTTCTTAAAAGCGCCACTCGCTCTCCAAGGGTCCAGCACAGGCAATACGAACCTGCGTCGAAAAAGAGATTTGCAAGACGCTTTTCGATCTCAAGTATTCACCACTTCATGTACATAACGCCTGATGGAAGGCCGCGTCTCTGCTTCATAGTAAGATTGGGTGCTGGAAGCAAATATCAGTTGATCTCATGATCGGCATAAGCAACAAATCTCTCTAAACTGCTGCAGGTTTTCGAGGTGCGCCAAGCAACGTTAAACAGGAGACACTTTGTCTTGGAAAAACGTTACTTATAGAAAGGTGCAAATCCGCCATTGCCAAAACAGGGCCACGCATCGGATGAACAAATTTGAATTCGCCTTGGCACCGACCACCGCGCTGCTGGATTCGACAAGCAAGAATTGTAACACTCGGCAGCCTGGGAGGACTCTTCCAACAAAATACTCTTACACAACACAGCCCTCGTGTCCCACCTAACGTTAATAAATAAAACGGCAACTGCGAAGTCCTGCGCCAGGAGCCAGTCGATTTCGCACTTTCCACCTGGGTTGTTAAGTAGTATGATGTACCAGGCAACATACATACTATCTACAAGGTAGATGGAGAAAGTGACAAGCTCCGGCCTAATATGCGGGAAGCTTAATGGGAGCCTCTGCAAAAGTGCAAGAGCTCCAGAAGCACTTGGCGACGAGAGAGACGACCGATTTGCAAAGGGACACATGGTCACGCTCTACTTCTGTCCAGATTGTGGATGTTTTTCATCGTTATGGATGAACAATCCGTTTCGCACTCTTCTATCACCATGTTCCCACTTCTCTCTGTCCATGTTATTCATCCAGGTAGATGAATGCTGGATAGAATGTAAAGACCGTTAGTTGGCTAGTCTAGGTGACGCGTTCACAAGAGTGTAGATGATTATCATCCAACGTAATGAGCTATCTGTTCCAGAATTCCTGGCCCATTTTGTTGCAGCGCCACGTTTCTTGATGGATGAGATACATCATCTACTCTGTCCAATATATGGACGTTGAATCATGTGTTCAAAAGGCAAAGAGGAACGACCACTTTCCCCAAGCATGAAAGCACGTTCACCACTAACTACACTAAATATACATGAACGGTTGTAGGATTTAACATTGGTACGCCATGTTAATTAGAGTGGTCTATGTGACTTGCCATGTAGCATCAAGTATCATAATGTGATGACTTCGCTAAGTTTCCAAACAGTGATTGCAAGACAATTAGTGTGGATCGATGATGGAGAGTATGGACTACACTAGATATGATATTTAATATAGTCCAAGTCAATAGTCATCCATTCCAATGTTTTATAGCGTGACTCCTCAAATCCCTTCTCTCTACAAATAGGTATCATGTATTGAATGGTGAAATGGTGACAATTATGGATATTAACCTTCAAGCAACTAAGGGGCTTTGTTTTGGGTCTCTTATTGATATGTGATTGAGTTTGGAATTACTGCTAAATGGAACTTTAGATATGGTCATTTTTGACACAATTTTTCTCAAAACTACATACAGTGTTTCTTTAAACTACGTCATATATCTCAATTTATGTGAATTCTAAATAACGTGGACCTTCATAAGATCAAGATCACCCCCGAGTCTTTGACAAAAGGCAGTAGCACTTGTCCCATGGGTGAATAAGCTTAGCTCCGTAAACCCATGATCCAAAAATACATATTGATGGAAGGTGGAATCAACATAATTTTTAAATCAATAGAAACACATTGACCGAAGATAAGCGACATGTAGGTAAAAACAATCAACATTTTTGATGCATGACTTAAAATCAATTACATGTTGTTTCATTTGTATGGATTCATTTTCTTTCTAAGCAATTCATTTAAATTCCAATTTTGATGTTAAGACTGAACTTCCATTGAATCGAGAAACACAACTACAACCAAGACATTGATGAAAATATGGCTTATTTGCAATGTTTATGTTGGTAGCATGAAAATGCTTATAATCGACTAGGCATATGTGAGGCTAACCCTCGGATGAACGGATCAGACAAACTCATAGACGTTCACTCTTTGGAATGAATTTAGTTGGGCTCTACTTGGATGAGGAGGCTTTGTCTTCTCACCGCTAGCCACTATGGATGAAATCACACACCACATATATTCATATTAGATGAAAGTTAATGCAATATGCCAACTCTTCAATTATGTGTTGTGGGGGGGGGGGGGATATGAAAGTCATTTATTTGGGCCATCTGGAAGGGATTTCTTCATTTATGAAGTTTAATTGTGGCAGTGACAAAATTATAGAGTATAGCGATGACTCGTCGAGGCATGCAATGTTTATGCACATTCAATGCCCGCATCACTTGGAACTTGAATATCGGTTTCTTCAAGGATCCAGGTCTAAGGATTTGGTAAGGGACACGATAAAATAAAATAAAATATTTTTATAACAAACGTGTATATCTTGGGTCCACAGGTGGAAACCATGCATTGGAATTAAAGATATATATATATGACGGATGATAAGGTGCGAGCGGTATGAACGACATCCGGTTTGTGGATGCGAGAGACTGGATGGACGATGAAACTTGGCATCCAACGGCACTGGATGAAGAAGCTCCACGTGATCGGCCAACGAGAGGGGATGAAGTAGACTGTTGGGAATGGCTATTCATCCATACCTGGATGTGATCGTTGGTATCCCACTTCGCTTCCCACTCTGTGGCAGAGGTGTGACAGATGAAGAGCGGTCCACGTAGATGATAACACTGCACCGTTATCGATACTTTCATCCTTGGGGTCCTTTTTCGTGGCTCACCCTCAGATGTATGGAAAAGGATAATGAATGAGTGGATGAAAGGTGTGTCGTCTTTTGCTACTTTGATGAGGTGTGGTGAAACTGGCTTGCCAACTCCTTCCCTTTGGCCACATCACTTTGAGCTTCTAGAAGCCAACTAATAACTTTTATGAGCAAAGCATGGAGGCATTGCAAAGAGAGGCACCATGAAGTCCCGTCCTGCCACGTCATCAAGACCCCACATCATTTATGAGGGAAGGGTCCCTATGAAAGTCAACAATGCACCCTCCTAAAGTTAAAACCATGATCTCACTAAGCTTATATCGCTATTGCTAAGGTGTTACCAACCACGCCTAACTTGGTTACTTATATTTGAGTGGTGTGTGGTTGGGTGATCTAATAAGATTGCATAACCTAATAAAAAATGCATATTTTAATGAGATCATATTGTCTCTTCAAAACTTGTTGATATTATGGGTTCAATAATGAACATGACTGGAGACTCGACTTGTATGGTCATTTTAGCTCCCAAGCTCTGCTTGGCCATTGATGTTCCACTTTGAGAAGGAGTATGATATTTGCACAACCTCCATACATTGAGAGGAACATGATGACAACCTCAACTTGGTTTTGCTAATCATTTCGTACGAGTTGCGTGTTTACTTTTCTAAAAAAAAGTGGGTGCAAAGAAAAAAATTGTTTGTTTTAGGATCACCTACCTCGTACTCGTAGTACATTGACTTTTGTAAGAAGTGAGAATAAACGAAGAGCGTCTTCTTCCATGCAAGACCTTCCCACCTTTCGGTGCAAGACTATGTACCTACTTAGTAGTTTGTGTTAGTCCCAAAGATTACAATTCCAAACATGTGATTTGTGAATATGATAAGCCAATCTAGATCCCTATTATACTACATAACATTATTTAGATCCATAGAAATGTTATGTAGTTTGAATGTGGAGAATATCCGGAAATACTACGTGGAATATTGTTAGTCTCACATAACATTGTCACGAATCTAAAAAATGTTATGTAATAGCACAAATTTAACCCCTAAAGGACCGTAAGGCCCCCAGGGGGCTTTTGATTGTAGAAAAGTGCAAATTGGATGGGATTGTTCCAAAGAAGTCCAAATTTGCCGGGAGAGGACCCTGGTTGTTTTTGCGAGATGGATCCAATGGTATTTTTTGATAAGAAAATGATGAAGGATTGGATTTTTGGCGAATTCTTTGAGTTTTCAGTTTTTGGGCCCAATCTCATTGCTTGGAGACTTCAGAGTCCCATATCTTTTTTCCACACCTCAGAATTTGACGAAAAAAATTCCACATGAGGGTCATAATGTTCTTTACATGTGGTAAATATTTCAGAAGTTTTGGAGCATTTGTAAGCAATCCGATTCCAGCATAAGTACGAAGTACCCCTGCCCGAACAATTTCCATCAATCTTCTCAACGGTGGCAATTTCTCAGAAATTGTGCGATCTTGTTGATCTTTTTTTCATAAACAAGCTATGTAAGTCTTCTTTAGTTTCAACGGTGCCGATCGTGAAAATTACCCCACACTAATAAGAAATTGAGCTTGCTACAAGAGCTAATCAAGAAAACATGACCTAAGCTAAAATACCCCCGGTCCTTTAGGGGTTAACAAGGAAATTGTTCATGACCTTGTTGTTGGAGACTGTGTTCCTACAAATCTGTCCTTCTCAAATTTACGGGGGTAATTGCACCTTGTACATATTTAAATTGACTTACTTTTGGGTTAAAATTTCAAGGTTAAGATGATCTATATATGATATCAATCATTCATGTGCTAGGGGTCATAAATGTGGGGTGAGACCTATAAAAAGTACAATTGTTTTATGCATAAAAAAGACAATCAACTCATGGTAATGTGGTGCAATGTCTTGAAGGGTGAGAAGTATTATCACATAAAGCACACCTCTCATCAATCCAACATAGAAGCTTGACCCCCTGCGAGTTTATGGTCAATCCATCTCAAATTAATGCCTTGAACTGGACCAATTTGGAATATTTGAAACTAATTTCGGTGTCCAATCAACTAAAAATGTAACCTCTAGGTTGAATGCTATTTGAAGACTTTTTATGTTGGATGAATGAAAGGTATGCTCATATGCAAGCATACGATAATTCCCTCTTGCCATTTGAAGGGTATGTGCTTTCTTTACCTCTTTAACTCTTAGAGGGCCATGCAATATGATGTGGGTCTTCTATATTCAGTGAAAGTAAGTTATGCCGTATTCTCTTACACGCCTAACTTATAAGGGTTCATGTTCACAACACCTACCATTGGAGAAGGTAAAAATGTTGATTCTTATACAAAACCCAAATATTACTTTTAAAGACAATTTAACACCTCGATCACGACCATAGACCCCAAATTAATTACTCCATAGAATTTAGTCTAACATGAATCGACAATAAACCTATAGGGCCGTATATGTATTGCACCCCCTATGGGTAGGTGTTAGGAAACGGAGTCCACTTATATTGATACGACGAACTAGGATGGGTCCATTTAGAACATACCAATAAGCACACCGACATTTTGAGGGCAAGTCTTATAGAACCATGAGGGGACGCCCTTAGAGAAAGGCTAATGGAGTATTGTAGTATTGCATGAACTTGACTTCATGGTGCCTTATGTGTCATCAATCTATGCCATTGGATGACCATTTCAACGATGAGTCGGGCCCTCAAAATGATGTCACCCACATTAACCTATTCATTTAGATGTGGTTGTAGTGCCGTGACCCAAGCAAGTTTCAATTGACGATGCCGGTCAAGAAAGGTTCGCAAGCACGTGTGGGTGGGGTTAACCCTTAAAGAGCGTGGGGTCGCAATGTAATTACCAATTACACAATCTATATGGGCTTCATCAAGTTCATGAAGCATGCTTTATATGTTTGGGGGTTTGAAACCTTGTAATTATATTATACATTGTGAATCTTATGTGAAGGAGAAAAAATAAAAATCTACTCATACTTGACATTGATGTTTAACATACAACATATGTATTTGCATCCAAGGACGTTTATGCTGCATATTAGATTAGAGTTAAAGTCTTCACTTGCATCGAGATATTCAATTGGTTCAAAAAATGCACTTGAAAAATAAGTCAATTCTAGGTAGGTTTGTTTATGACATTATTGGCTAAAATGAAAAATGTAGCTTTAATACATGCTTTTATTTGTGGAGGTGCTCAATATGGGCTTTCTTATACGCTCAGTCGAAGGGTTGACACATGGCCATGATGCACTGGTCCATATGCCAATTTAGGGTATTAAATGAAGGTCGAGGAATTCACAATCGACCAAGTCCATTTAACCGCTCACTAGGGTCAGGCAATGCCAACATGGATGGGATCTATATTATTAGGCAAATGGAGTTAAGGTTTACATAGTGGCGGCTTTTGATTAATCACCCTCATAAGAGTTTTGATAATTGTCGTAGCCCAAGCATTAGAATTTAGATGAGCAATTATGGATTAACCTATAGGTCGACTATGTGTCGCCCTAACTTTACCTCTTCAAAACTTTTGTAGCAATTTTTCATATTCATATTTTTTTTTTCCTTTGCATTCTCATAATTTGTTTATATTCGCAAGAAAAATAATTCCTTGCTATTACTCCCCCTAAACAAATGCAAACTCTCTTATTTAATTGGTTACAAATGCCTCAACCTTATTACAAGGTGATGGAATAGGCAACTATGGTATTTTGTTCAAACATAGAGTTGCTAGTTAAGTGCACATATAGATGCACGTAGCCGATTCTGGAGATATAGGAACTGATGTGACGAAGTCCCATTGGCTCTCCACTGGATGGTCCAAGACCATAGCGACCTACCTAACTTGTTCCGACCTACTTACCTACCCTTTTCACCATGTGGGACTAGATTATTACACCAAATTGAATTATCATCATCCATATATGACCCACCTATGTGGATGAATACGACAAATCAACTTCTAAATGGATGAAACCACTACTACCCGCCAATTTCAAATTTCAAAATGGAGATCCAGCATGCCAATTGCCATTCAAACTTTGAAAATGAGACAATACGCTCCCAATGCACAGAGTAATTTGTATGGAACATGAGTTGTTTTTGTATTTCAAAGCTTGAATGCCGGTGATAACAATCGCCAAAGCACCAAGAGTTTCAATTGCAACATTAATGTCTCCAATTGCCAGTACTTGAATGAATGAAACTATCCATATGCACCTACTATCCATTTCAATTATGGACTCAAGAAACTCTTGTAATGTACAAAGTTTGAAAGTTCTCAGTATCGGTGTCTTGTGTATTGATGATTTTATTATTCTTCTACACTGAAGAAGGTCTTCAAGACATGTCAAGTGCGTTGCAAGACGCTCACAGATGGGGGTTACTACTGCAATGCCATCAATTGTTGACGTCGTCACCTTGTCTGACCCACATCAAGGAAGTACCCAAAATATCCCATGAGATCACCCATTCAGGAACTTCTAACCCAAACAGAAAGCTCTTCCCAGTACAAGAATCACTAAAGATAATGGTGAATACTACTGCAATATTGAAAATGTAAGGCTTCAGTTGCCATCAGGGAAGTGACAGCAAACCTTAAATGATGATAGCAACAATGACATAGACAAATTGACCCAAGTTGAGAGTATTATCACTGCCATTGATCTATACCAGAATACTCAAACTTCTTGCTTCAGGAGACAGAGATCACCTTCTCAGGAACTTCAAATCTAAACAGAAAAGCTTTCCTCAGGACAAGATTCAGCTTCAGCTGTACCTCCATTAACTTAACAAAACCCACCAAGAAAATAATGGATTCTACTGAGAAATTTAGCATACAATTTCCGGGTAGACATCATGGAACTCTCAGCAACCCTTAACAACAATAGCAAGAACAATCACACAGGCAAATTGACTCAGATTGAGAGTACCATAACAGTAATTGAACCACACCATAATACACAAAGCACTCTGTTTCAGAAGCCAGAGATCACATTTTCAGAAACTTCTAATCTTAACAGAAAGCTTTCCTCATTGCAAAATTCAGCTTCAGATTCAGTTTAACTTCAGAAGTTCACCTCCATTCACTCAATAGAATCACCCAAGAAAATGGTGGATTCTATAGGTATCCAGTTGACATCATAGAACTGCCAGCAACCCTTAACAACGATAGCAACATTGACACGAACAAATTGACTCAAATTGAGAGTACCATAACAACAAATGATCCATACCAGAAAACACAAATCCCGCTGCTTCAGAAGCCAGAGATGTGGTGATGGATGCTGATCCACCGGGCTCTTTATCGCCACTTGAAGCTCTCCCACACACCCTATTGCTTCGTTGCGGCAGAGATGGGCTAAGAGTTAATTGAAAATCGGAAGAAAATAGGTTGGACCTTTCTGACACAGCAAGTAAGGTTGTAGTTCGGTGTCGCGCATTTCGGCGAATTTGAGTCCCACCTCCACAAAACAACGGTCGCCAGAGAGCCGTCCCCGTAATAGATTGCGAGAAAAGACGAGAGAGTGACAGAGCAGCCATCACCATGATGGCGAAAAAGGAAGAAATAGAAATGGAAAAATACCGTCAAGATAGACTCTTTCTAAGCATCTTCACCATTGGAAAAAGCACACTTCAGACCTGCAAGAGTTCAGAACAACAATTAGAAATTGTTTTTAAACGCAATTCACAAACCCATTATTTTTGGAGCTCAAGAATCAATACTCGCTGTGAGCAAAACCCACATGCATCAATCCACATCCTTGCATCGTATAAGCTAAAAACAAGAAAAACTAAAAAAACAAACAACCAACAAATTATGTTTTCTATTACATAAGCAGCTTTGCAAATGAAAACACACCAAGCTCACACCGTCGCCATGGCAGATCCTCAAGACCTAACCCCAAACCCAATTCCAGCTACATCATCACACAGATAGCGATGAAGAGAATTCCACATCCTTTCACCATTTAAGCTACCAAAATTTTAAATCAAACAAAACAAACTTTTGTAATTAGCAGCTTTGCAATTGAAACAAACACAAAGCTCACACCTGGGCAGATTCCCTCGACCTTACTACCCAAACATTTATTCATTTATTTATTAATTTATTCGGATGCTGGAACAACATGCAAACATATTTGTACCTTAGTAATAAGTTAATACTGCAGCAATGGTCTCATCAAGTCAACCTTCTCGAAATTGCGGCTGAAATTATGTTGATTCTCCATCTAAGGTAGATATGCATAAATTTGGACACCTATATGTGAGTGTGGTTATGTGTGGATCTAAGAAAGTGTAGCATCAAAAAGACATGTGCTTAAAAGAGATTGGACTACGTGCACAAAATATGCTAACCATTCACACCAAAAACACATTTAGCTTCAGAAATTATCAAGCTAGGGTGCAATCTATATCCAGGAGGATGATCGAAAACAAAGTAAGGCAGGCACATGAACAGCCAGCTACAGATCATTGCACAAATTAATGCAGGCAGAGGAATTAGCTACAGATCAACCCATGCTCAAAGCTGCCAGCACAATTAATTCAATCGCATACCTGCACTGGGTTTGCACTAATCTTCCTGCATTAATTCCCTGAACCATCACGTCCAGTTCGTTGGAATATATTCTCCAAAACTCTTGACAAAGAGATGGGATCGCCTAAAACAATATTGTAGTGGTGGTGAACTCCAGCATGGAACTGAATTCGACCAACATCAGCTTGCCTAGGGACATCAACTTGTTGCAATGCCACGGGATTCAATACTGCAACTCCTTCACCAACTTGTTGGTTATTCCTCTCAGCATCTTGCATGACCTGATTAACATCATTAGTTTGTGCACATTGACCACTTGAAACAGCTTGGACACACGGTAAATTTACAGCATCAACAGTAGTAGCCGGGATGTGATGATTGAAATCTTCTTTCTCAAAAGATGTCCATTCATAATTCTAGCATTCTTTAACGTACTCTAACCACACAGCTTCCGGGGTAGATGTATTAGGTGTCACAACATATGGTATGTTACCGCAACTTGTCCTGATGTTACCGGGATTTGCCTGACCAATAGACTGAACATGTTGATAAGGAGCCATAGGCCTCGGCGGAGGAGCAAAAACCCTATCACGATAGATATCGTATGGTTTGTACACATGATTAAAAGGCCTTGAAGGGGTATAAAATTGCCTCTGCAATGGAGCCGCTTGCGGTCTGTATATTGGAGGCGGCACATGAGGTCGGCAAGAAGCTACTGGACGAAATGCACTGTGCACGTTACTTGGACGAAAGGCACTTGCATGGGGAATTGTAGTAGGAGGAACCTGGAATCTGACATGCGAAGTGGAATCAAATCTCCTAGTCTTTGTTGGTGGGAGAATAGAGGATCGTCTAAAATTTGGCCACACTCTTGAACTTCAGGACAAACAACAATTTCATCATCATTTTCACTCGTATTATGAACATCTTCCTCAAAAGCTTCAGAAACAAAATTTTGTTCCTCAACCTGGTCCGGTGTAGATCGGATCTAGAGTCGGCCACCAAAACATTGTTGGATGCCACTTCCATGAGAGGGAGGAAGTTCTGATGTACTATCCTCTGGCACATTTTCATGCGCATGGTAATGCTCCATTTGCCTGGATAATGGTCTTCATATGTAAGAGGATTACCATCCTCATCGTAAGGTTCCCTACAAAGAGCTTGGGCAGCGTTTTGTTGCAATTGCAACGTTCTATCGTACCTTTCAAGAGTCTTTTCATCACGATGACCAGTAACTGAAGCGATTGCTTTTCTAGGGACCATACCTGCTGACATGCGTGAAATTGCAGTCACTCTCCCTGATTTATTAGTAAAATCACCAACTAGACCTACTGTC
Organism: Polytrichum commune; assembly: GCA_950295325.1. NCBI lineage: Eukaryota > Viridiplantae > Streptophyta > Polytrichopsida > Polytrichales > Polytrichaceae > Polytrichum > Polytrichum commune. The sequence goes on along the minus strand of OX485808.1, from coordinate 44,094,382 downwards.
TTACACATTTGACGCATCCAGTTTCTCATAGCAGACTCACCAACATTGATGCCACTTCTGAACCAAATATTAGAGCGTGGATTGACAATTGCAGCAAGAAATAGATGACCATGCTCTGAGTTGCTTGGCATATGAGACAAAAGAGCTCGAAATGTGGCTACTACATCAGGATCGAAAGAAACTACTGGCCTCTTGAAGTGTTCCTCTTGGAACCTGATGAGTGTAACTTTGTGGTTCTTTGAAGTACGCTCATCGTACCTGCACAACATATCAATATTGTTAATATGTTCATACTCACACTACCGAAAATGTTTGAGACTCCGAGCAGGCCCGTAGACACCTAATTACTGAAGTTGTTAGTCATGCATCATTCTGAACCTCAAGACCAAAGGCCATTCAAATGAGAATAATATTACGCTCATACTCAGAACTTTAGTGCACATATATAGATACAACAAAGGCACTTGTAGATTCTAAAAAGTGATGGATTCTGAAGAGAGGACACCTACTTCAAGAACACGTCCACGTTGATCCACTTCAATTGTGAAGTCCTTGACCATTACCTTCCACAATTCAGTGTTACCTCTGATGAGGAAGACAATAAAACAGTAAAAGGCCATTCTCTTGTGAATCCCATGAGCAGATGTAACCTGATGTAAAGGATGGGCCAAGATTAACTTCTCCTGCTCATAAGTTAGAGGATCGACTTTCCTCCGAGGTTTATTGGGCCCTAGATCCTTACTTTTGGTCATTGCCTTTTGTACGGCGCGACAAGCACCAATAAACCACGGATGCCTCTGAATATTGAACTCAACCTCCTCATTCCCAGTCAAATTGATGTGAGTTTTCTGCTCTCTTAGAATTATGCGATTGAAAGACATCAAGAGGTTTTTGATGGACTCGGTTGGATACCTGCTGCCATCAACCTTGCAAACCATAAAAAAGAACTTGCTAAGAATCACACCAAGTTCCTGTAGTGGAATCTTTTCCACGGGGATATCAGTGGCGATATTCATGTGCCTACGCCAAGCATTAAATCTATTGATACACCACCTCTCGTTTCGGTAACTGTTCGATTCATCGTCATTTTGGACACTATTGAAATCCTCTTGATCTAAATCCATAAATTCCGAGGAAGATGGAACAATCGCATGTGCCACATGCACGACAAGGTCCTGTGAAGATCTATCTTGGAGTGGAAACTCACTAGCATGCACTGGAACCTCCCCAAGATGCACAGAACTAGAGCTTGGATTGCCATCACTTCTTGTCCCATTTATGAAGGTAGCATTTACGGATGCAGTAGTTGTGAGATTTGCACACACAGTAGTGTTCACAAACACTGGTGCATTCAAAACATTGGGAATAGTGTTGCTTCTCACAATGTTTGAATCAACACCATCAACACGAACATCTGAGGATGCAGGTGCGTCAATACAAACAGTTTGCACACTTGAAACAACATTATGGCTATCACTCAACAAAACGCCATTTGCACCACAAGCAAACTGTGATGAATTCAACAAAGATGTTTATGATGGAACATAGATCTCTTCGACACTGTGTGAATCACGATGCACAGGAGCTTGTCCTCGTCCTCGACCTCGACCTCGACTGCGCCTTCCAGAACCACGAAACCTGGTGCCAGAACATCCCTTTTTTCTACCACTTGAAGCACCAACTTCTAACGCCCTCTCCAACTCATCGTCATCACTAAACAACTTGAATGACGGCATAGGCTGATGTTGCTCAACGTCACCATCCTCCTGATTACCTTCCATGACAGCGACAAGACTGGCAGACAACAAAGACAGAACTGACAGAACACAAAAAGCCTAAACTGAGAATAGAAGTGTTGGAGATAGCTCGACGTGACACTTTTGAAATTCCTACCTCCTGCCAACAAAGAAGGTACCTAGTAGTAACTGGATAGGCAGGTAACTAATTTTGAGATCCTTCATCGGCTACGTATGGTAGCAGGTCATCCAGAGGGGCTACCGGGTGTAGCAGGTGAACATAACCTCCCTCGTCGCTGACGCGACATGGCAGGTTCTGCTCCCCTGCTACACCCGGTAGCCCCTCTGTAGATGACCGCTACCTAGTACATATTGAACAATATGTATCTAGCATTGTATAATTGTGTCTCTTACCCCATCATTCAAGATGCAAAGGGTGAGGAATTGAAGTGCAAAGTTATGTCGAGTTTGAGAATGATGAATTGTGAAATTTGTACACATATTATCCTTGAGCAAGGTAGCATTGAATGTGGGAATTACTTTGTGGAATATTGTCAGTTGCACATAACACTGTTATGAATATGAATAATGTTATGATATTAAAAGGTTGTCTAGATATGGTTGTTGTAGAGTTACAACGAGTATTGGGTAAAAGAATACGAACCTCTTTTTGCACCACCTTAGAAGCATCGATGTATGTTCTATGCCCATTCTATGGTCTACGCAACGGTTTATACAAACCCCTCAAAAGGTTTAAAATCAAAAAATTTACTAGCTTTAATACACGACTCACACTATATTCAACACAACCCACTACAAAGAGGAACAAGTGAAATTTCGCCCTTTGTAACTACAGTGATTAAAACAAAAGTGTTGTGTATATGAATCTATGACATTTATACAGATCAAAACTCCCAATATAATCCTTTACATAATGCTTGCTCTTGATATTGGAAGAATGCAATTGATGAATGGGTTGATTTAGGTTGGGTCACTTTTGAGGATTTTGACTACAATCAATAATAAGTAATCATAAACTTTTGTATGTTGTCTTGAGGCATATAATAGGCCTCTTGGACCTCTGAGGGTTATTGATTTCCATACAAACTTCAATACATAACAAGCAAAGTCAAATGATTGAATGCTAGGGTTATCTTCAATTAGGTTATCTTCACAAATAGGTTGTCTCTAATCCAAGAAAATCACCTCATGTCAAAACTAGATCACAAAAACTTACAACTTTGCCTATTCATTTGTATAGCAACCATAATAAAACAATCAATACTCTTGTTTGGTAATGAGGCAATTATTTTAGAAAACATTTTGAGATTGTTGATAAATTAACATAGGGCAACCTAATTGTAGAGAGCAATGTACATATGAAGAGGAAAAATATACATAAATGGTTACAACATTACTCAACCTTCACTCGATTAGTTTAGTGGACCTAGAAGTAACCAAGGAATGGTGCTCAATTATTTCACAAAATATATGGGTTTTAATAATGAAGGGAAGTGGTAGACTTGATATGTATGTTTCAATAAGCTACATGGCAAACACATTTTAAAGGGGTGAGAATGTGTGCAATGTGCACTTTCTCATCATTTCACCCCATTCACATGGTAGGGTCCATGTTGTCTTTTCATTTAACCTCTAAGCTATCTTCTAATCAAAACTCTTGAAAGTATTTTGGACCATGGTGCCTAGTTTGCCCCATGGAAGTTGACCCTTATTAGGTGTGACATGAACGACTTGCAAGATTTTACGGAACTGGTTATTATCCAACGGCCACTTCTGCAACCTTGTTTTGGGGGTGTCAACACAATGGCCCAAACCCAACCTCCAACTTGTGAAGTTTGGCTTACCACCAACTTTAGGATGGGCTAGAAAGTGCACTAATAGATGAACGAAGGTGTGGCTCGTTAGAATAGACGTCCACAAACATTGGCATGCATTGTTTTCATATTGTTTCCATTAATATTAACAATGAGATCCTCACCCCCTTGCATACCCATAATATTATTACCCGTGACTTGTTTGTACACTTGTAGTTATGCAGAGAGAGAGAGAAAAACTTCGGTCTCCGAAGAGACCGACGTGAATGAAGTGTCTGTTCGATCCTCCTCCAATCCAATGCCCACAGGACAAAGGTATGGAGGTGAAGATCTACTCCTCCCTTTCGAGAGTAGACACTATAGTCACCAGTCACTAGTAACACGAACCAAAACGGTTAGTTATTAGGGGGGGGGGGTTGTTAGTATGATTTGGGTCGCCATGTTTCTAGTTCATTGTTAGTGGATGGGGTGGAGTAGCTTAGTTGTTAAGGTTTTATGGCTTTATCTAAGGGGGGTCTAGTGTTTGGGGTAGTGGTTGATGGTTTTCTATTCTTCTTTTGTGTAGGAGGATAGTCATGGCATATTTTATAGCGATAGTATTGATGTTTTTAAAGGTATTTTTAATGGTAGACATAGGTATTTTAAATTTATTTTTGAGTGATTTCATTGAAGGAATGTGTGTAGTGGCTCTAGCGCCAGCGGTGATTATAATAAGGGGGTCAACTTTCCATCCTCTAGTAGCAATACTATCAATTAATGGTTTATACTTGCTATTTTTTGCTTCAAGTGTTTCTGGAGAGAATCTATCATTACAGTATGTAAATTCGAGGAATTGTATGGTGAGGTTGGGGTCCAAGTCTGTGGGGGGGTCATTTTGGTATGGTAATCCTCTAACACAGAGGATGTCAGGTCTAAATCTGGAGTTACAATGGCATCTTTGTGTACCGCATGTGCAAGGGAGTAGCCAGTTGGAAACGGTGTTTTCCTGGGGTGTATTATTGAAAGTGCCAGCATTCATGAGAGTATAACATCTAGATTTCTCAGATGAGATTAGTAATTTCCTAATTTCCCATACTGCTTTGTTGTGTCTTTTGACGTGGAGTGAATGTATATGTTGTTGTTTACACGTAAGTAGTACATGTAACCACGTGTCCGGTTCGTATGAGGTGCAAATGGGGCATGTAATAGAGGGATATGTTTATCTACCGAAGAACAATTGTTTTCGAGCATTGCCCATATAGGTTCCTGTTCGGAATTTGATGAGGCATGATTTTTGTTTATCCGTGACTTCCGGGTTTTCCCAGAATTCGTTAGAAAGTTCTTTATCTATATCTGCATTTCCTGTCCATTTGTAAGTGTTGGGGGTTTGTGTGGCCATGTTTTCCAAGTTGTTTTCCCTATCGTATTTAATAATTTGTTTTTCTAAGAATCTAACGGGGCCTTTATCAGGAACGTCCGTCATTGAGGCCCAAATGTCCTTTTGGTAGTAGTATGGGGTGGCATGAGCATGCTCATATGGATGAATGGCAATTCTATGCTCTAGTTCTAGCCCTTCTTTTGCCAATTTGTCTGCTTGTTCGTTGCCGTCTATGTTGACGTGTGCTCTAACTTTGTATAGTGTGATTGGTTGTGTCCGGTTTTGAAGTAGTTGTACCATGGTGGCGAGGGTAATTTGGTCGGGGTGGCTATTGTGAAGTGTGGGGTGTTTAATTTGTGTGTTGAGTAAGTGTAATACGTTTAGACTGTCGGTAAATATGTATGCGGGTTCATTTGGGTATAGTGTATTAATGGTTGTTAGTGTTTCATGTATTGCTATCATTTCTGCTCGTAATATGTTTTGGTGTCCATGTAGTCTTTTGGAGATGTTAAGGCCCTTGGGGCTATAGATTCCATAGCCGGCTCTTTCTCTTCTCCATACTCCAGGGTTAATTTCTTTGGGTTTCATGAAAGAGCCGTCTGTGTAGTAGCTGAATTGAGGGTGGAATTTTAGTGGTAAGTTAGTTTGGTAATCTGGGAGTTGTGGAATAGGTGTGTTATTATTTACGGGTGTGTTTGGGTAGTTAGATTTAGCCCATTTTTTGCTAGGGTTAACGGTGGTATTTACGGGGGTGGGTGGTGCAATTTGTGTGTGAATTTGTAATATTTGGAGGTTATTTGCTATGTTGGTGAGTTGATTCATTTGTTCGTAGATACCGATGTGATTGTTTTGGTGGTGGATACAGAATATTCGTAGTGTTGATAATTCTTTCCTCATGATATTGAGTTCGGGGGGAATTGTGGGTTCTTCGTATATAATGGTGTCTGCTGCAAAGTGGGCAATGATGTGTGTGTCCGAGAATGGGCCAGTATATGGGTTAAAATTGTGGTACCAATCCATGTCTTTTGAAATAAATATAGTGATTGTATTTGGATCGTTTTTGGCCGCAATGCGGGCCCAATGGATGGCTTGTTGTAAGTCTGTTGCGTTATGGGGGTGGGCGTAACCAATTCCCTTCCATTTTTGGTCAAACGCTTTTCCTAGGGATCCAAATATTCTATCCCTGGAGAATGGTGAGTGGAATTGGGTGAATTGTATGGGGCAAGTAACTGGGGATGAGAAGTATGAATGGTTGATATTGAAGGATGTTATTAGGAAGTCTAGTATTGGAGTTGGTATTGTGTATTGGGCACGTTTAAGTGGATCGTTTTTTGGAATACGGTATTTATACCTTTGGTATAGCCACATGATTTCTGTTTCAAATGATTGGGTAGGTGGTTCTAGACTATGTGGGGTATCTTTAGCTTGATGGTATTGTTTCCATAACCACAATAATCTAGTTTTTGAGATGGTAATGAGGTGCTGACCGTTGTCTTCATATATGTGAGTGACGTCGAATTGTGTTTGGATAGTGTTAGTGTTTGTTTCGATGTCACTCTTTGGGTTGTATTCATTAATGAAGATATGTGCCAATGGGATAATTGTGGCAGGGATAACGTATCTAGTGTCTCGTTGTTGTTCTATGGAGAAGTATGCATTGATGATGTTTGAGAAGTGTTTGTGTTGTCTTTTTGTATAATATTGGGTAAGTAGTTCGGTGTTGTGACGACTAGTATATGCGTCACAATAAGGGAATAAATCTCTTTGGGTGCGCCATTTGTTGTATGTATTATTATTTGGGGTAATCCATTGGCATAGATATGATGTGTCTTTTCTTTGTATCCCATTAGAATCTGTGAGTTGTCGTTGTTTGTGGTCAAGTATTGTGTGTATGGGAAATTTACGGGGGTTTTTAAGCATATTATTGGGAGGTGGGGGTAGGTGGGGGACCGGGGGGTTCGGGGGGTGTATAGGGGGAGTTGGGTGTTGAGGAAGGATGTTGTGGTTTATTATTGTATAATCATTTATTAAGGTTTGTGGGAGTCCAAATTCGACGGAAAGACGGAAATACGGAAATACGGGTTCCATTTCCGTATTTTTTCGTGCTTATCTGAAAGTAATAGGGTCTTTTAGGTTAAAATTACTTGTACTAGGAAATAGAGTATTCTAACCCCGCCTTGTGCGATAAAACGACTCTAAATAGGTACTATGACTGGTCCGTTAAATAGGATGGGCGGACCATGTAATCATGGTCCAAACCATTGGTCCGGACCAAGTAACGGACGCGCCAAGATTACCCAACGGCCCGGAAGTGGCGGTTATAACGGGTCTTATGACGGTTGGGGGAAAAGAAAGCCGTTGGTAAAAATGTTAGTAAAACCGTTGGTGAGAACCGCCGGAAAATGGTTGGTAACCGTTTTCCGTTAAGCCAAACGGTAACAGGGGAAGGAAGAGGGAGGAAGGATATTTAAGGGTCCCTTCCTTCTCCCTCCCACTTTTTTCTGAAAAAGGCATCCTGTTGAGAGAACGAGTGGTGAGGTGTTAATTCTTTCGAGCCGCCAGCAGTGGGATTGCTGGGATTCTGCACTTTTCAGTCACCGGCAGTGGGATTACCCGGACTCTGTGGCAATTAGACGGAAGGGAAGGAATCCGGAAGAGAGGGAGTTTCCGTGGTTGAGCCGGAACCTGAGAGAAGAGGAAAATGCCGGAAGCACGGGAAGACGATCAGAGGGAACCTATCCCAGTTCCGCTCAAAGCCCTCATCCCTGCAATTCCGAGGGAGGATAGGGAGCTATAGGAGCTCGCGGAGGATCTCCGGGTTATGGGCTGCGCGGGGTTGCTAGCCAAACCCTGGAACCTCCGAGCCGAAGATACCCTCCGAGAGTTTAAGTTTGAGAGAGGAAATCAGTGGCTAGGGACAAAGAGGAGAGATCCGGAACACTGGACTCCGGACATTTGGAACAGGGTCTACGGGTTTCCTCGGGAGATTACAGAAGGATGGGCCGGCCGCCGCGACGGCTTGTTCGCCGGAAAGTTTAGAGGGGACGCGGATCCGAAGGACGGCTTCCACCCCGGGAACTGCCGGAACCTGAGAGAGAGGAGGGTGTTGGAATTCCTCCTGCCTATCCTTAACCCGGACAAGCCGAAGCGGATTAGCCTTACCATGGCGAACACGCTGTTCGGTGCCATGTCCGGAGTCCGGCCTGTGAATTGGGGGCTAATTATCCAGGAAGTAGTGGGGCGGGCCCTCCCCCATATTGGCCGGAAACCCTCCTTCCTCTCCCCCTTCATTTTGCATCTCTACCAGCATTTCGACTGCATCACGGCCGAGGAGGAGGACCTGCTCACGATAGCGGTGGACGAGGTCACCTACAAGCTGCTTCCGGAAGCCGGAGATGTCGAGACGGAGACCTCCAGCGACCCTATTCTTCCGGAAGCACCTCCCTCGTCACCCGGAAGCCCGCCGCCAACCGTCTCGAGGCCACTCTCTCCTCCTCCCCCTCACCAACATCTGGAAGCCGGACCCAGCCGGGAGACCCCATGGCGAAACGTGGATCTATCCGCTTGGGACTTTCCGGAGAATCCGTTCAAACGGTTCCAGGAGGGGATGGAGGACCTCAAGACCCAGTATTACCAGCTGGAGCACATCGTCAGGGGGGCGAACCATGCTCTGGACGACTACGGACCCGGAAACATTCTCCGGGAGTTGGCAAAGAGGGCAGACCGGAAGGAGCTGGAATAGGCCAAGACGGAGAACGCCCACCTCACCGCACAGGTAGCGGCCATGACTCAGGAGCTGAGTCAGAAGAGCGAGGAGATCCGGAAGTACCATGCGGAGCAAGCAGTGCTCTTCAACCAGATCCGGGAGCTGGTGGGTCATCCGGCGGAGATCGTCAACAAGGCGCATCTCTACGACCGGATGATGGAGTCCGGAGAACCCGCTTCCGCCAGGCAGACCCTCCCCATCCTCGTGAAGTATTCACGGACGATGAAGGATCTCCTGGCGGAAATCCAGAGGGTGGTCCCGCCAAGCGGAACACCCCGGAGGGTGCTCTATCCGGGTCCGCCAGGGTCACCAACCGGAACCCTTTACGAGGTGGTTGGTGAAGTAGCCCTGGTTTAGAATCCGCCGTCCTCTACAGGACCCAGCCAGCAGGGAGGCGGCTCTCGGCCTGGTAGTTCTAGAGGGGCTCAGGAAAGGGTCCGTTCTCCCCAGGTGAGGCGGAAGAGCACCGGGTCGGTCCGATCCGGAAGGGGCCAGTCCCCTGTTCCGCGGAACCCAGATAGGTCCCGGACTCCGGATAGGGCTAGGACGCCGATCCGGCACCAGACTTCTGATCGGGAGGCAACTCCGAGTAGGGGCAAGGCCCCTATGACCCACGCCTCGCCATCGTCTCCACGGGACTGCCAAATGGTGAGTCCCTTTCCTCCGCCACCCTCAAGGGCGGCCTCCAACAGGGATCCGCGGACGGCTTCGCTCTCGGGCGGACGGAATCCGGAGCAGGGCACCGGAAGCGATCCTTCTCCAGTCCGAAGCATCCGGATGGGGACAGCTTCTGGAACCCCAGGGACAGTCTCCGGAACACCAGGGACCGCTACCCCACGGACCGAGAGGGTAGCGGATTTGGAGGATGAGGTTGCTCCGTCTCCGAACATGAGGAGGATGCTCACGCGGCTGGAGAAGGCATCGCCGGTAGGGGGCTCATCCGCCGTCAGCGGGTTAGGGAGTCACTCAAAGGAGGGATCGGCTCCGAAGAAGCACCGGTCTTCTTAGTTAGGAGAGTAGCTAGATTAGTTAGGCAGAATAGAGATAGGCAGGTAGGACTTAGGAGTTTTTGAAGACGAGTAATAAAATTTTCCCTTGGAAGTGTCAGCGGAAAACCCGGATCTGGATCCGGGAAATCCGGGAGACCGCGTGTGGTTAGGGTTTTTCTTGAGCGGCGGCCGCTTGGGCCGCCGCCCTCAGTTAGGGATTTTTGAGCCTCTACTTAAGGCTGAATAAGGAGCTTGAGAAGGGTTCCTTCTCAATTGTTGTATTGCGATTACTCCTATTCTGAATAAATGTCTTTGCTTCTCAGTCCTTGACTTCTCTTGTTTGATGTTTGCGTAAATGATCCGGAGATTGTTAGTGGAAGAAAGAAAGAGAGCATGAGGGATAGGAGTTCCGGATAGAACATGAGAGAAGAGACCCGGATCAGATCTGGTTATCGCCTTGTAGATCCTCTCTAAGTGTAGTGGGAGGGAAACCTCACTAATCCGGTGGGTTGGGTAACGTCTAGGTGGGATAGCCGCTGGGAAGATTGGGTGAGATCCGGAAGGGATCCGGACTTACGCCAATCTGATCTTCTGAAGAGGTCCCACCGTCCTTAGACGGACCTATCCGGATTGGTGGTACGGATCGCCCAGTTAGCTCAGATTGAGTAGAATCCAAGGTAGAGGTAGCCGGACAGATCCGTCGGACGGAGAAGGAGAGGTCCGGATCAGTAAGGATTCCGGATTGGAGGCCACCTCCGAGGTGCAGTAGGGAGAGATCCTCATTGTTCCGGGTGTCTGGGTAACATCCCGGTGAGACAGCCGTGGGAGAGATTAGGCAAAGGACCGGAAGGGATCCGGACTTAACTGATCTTCCGAAGAGGTATCATCACTGGTGAACGGGACAATCCGGAAAGTGGTACGGGTCACCTACTCATCCCGTCGAGTCAGATCTCCGGTCGGAATCCGGACTCCTCTGGTCACTATGGTCCCAAGAAACAATCCGGATCTCTCTGCGTGACCTGCCAGGACGGACCTGATCAATCCGGATTGGTTGTGAGGGAGTTTCCGGATTCTAATCTTATTCTAGAGGGTAGGCGTAGAGGGGTGAGTAAGCATTATAATTAGGACCTAGAGGTACAATCCAGAAAGGCACACTCCGGAAAAAGGCTAAGAGTGTCCATAAAAACCCAAAGTCCGGAAACTAGGGTCTCCGGAAATTTGGCTAAGGAAGAGGAAATAAGCAGGTACGGAGAGTTCTAGACCTCCTACACTTCACAGAATCCCTGGACGATACTAGGGTCATCCGGACAAAACCGGATTAGGCACTTAAAACATGCCAATCCGGATATTTTGGTGTTCGCGTGTTCCCACAGGGTTCGTGGAGGATAGTGGTTTGGGCATGGGAGTGGACATTCTCGGTGACAGGAAGGGTGGCAGAATAATTGGTTTGCGATGTTTAATGCACTCTTTATGAGTTTTGTAGGGTTGGAGTGGTATATTTTAAAGTCATCTGGGTTCATTAAGGTGACACTGTTGGGCATGGTTATTTGTTCTAATTTTATTATATTATGCAATAGAAGTTTTTGTAATAGTTTAAGTGAAGTGTTGGGATTTAGGCCCTGTAGGTTTTGTGCTTCTTTCAACCATGCGGTTTCGAGTGGGGACGGATTTAATAGAAATGTCTCTATTGTATTTTTTAGGTGGACTCCAACTTCTTGTTTGAGTAGGAATAACGTTCTGGTGATAGGTGATCTAACGCAGTGGTAGTATTTAATGCGGGATATTTTTTTGGAGCCTCCAAATTTAGCTAGCATAAATTGTGTCAATCCATAATAGATTTTGCCAAGTCTACCTTTGTCATTGAGGGCGTTTTGTTGTTGTTCTCCAATACAGCGCGGGTAGGCATTTTGTAGTGAGAATGCTTCAATTCCGAATAGATCATGTGGAAGCTGTGTAGCAATATTAGATGTACATTTCGGTAATCCGCATATTGTCTTGTGAAGTGCTATAATATTTTTGTCGAGTTTTTTGATGGCCGGAATAGAGTATGGTACTGCGTAAAAGCTATAGGCTATTCCAGCATGTATGACTGTGTTTGCCATGTTGATTTTTTGCTTCATGGTGACTGGGCATGCTACGAGGGCTTGACATTATTTGATGGTTTTTACTGTAGTGGTGTTTATTTGTGTTTTCCATTTAAGTGAAGGTGCGAGGTTTATTCTAAGATAAGTGTATGGTTCGTGTTGGTTTAAAACTGGAATTGGTTGGTTTCTATAATTTATATTAGTAGATTGGATCAAGGCTTTGAATGTTATGGGATTCATTTTTGATTTATTAGAACATCCGGTCATTGCGCATTTGGGTATTCCGAGGTCCATTCATACCCATCCACAGAATTTGTCTAATTTATTTAGTTGTACTTGTAATGATTTTAGTTTGTTAGCAATAGCTGCCAAGTCATCTGCATATGTTGCGGATGTAATTTTTTCTTTAGATGTTCCGAAGGTGTATCCATTATCACCTTGGTGTAGCCATCTAAGGAGGGGTTCTAAAAATATTATAAATAAGTATGGGCTGAGAGTGTCTCCTTGTATTGTACCTTTTTGAATGGGGATAGGTAGGGTTTTACCAAAGTGTTCTCCCGTAAATATGGTAGATGCTTGTGAGTATATATTCCCGACGAGGTTTATGACGTCAGTTGGATAGCCCAGGCCCTTCATTATGGCTAAAAGTCTTGCATGGTCAATGGAGCCGAAAGCATTTTTGAAGTCGATATAGAGGATGTATATATCTTGGTTCGTAAGTCTAGCATCTTCTAATGCTGCAATGAGGAGTTGAAGTTGCCTAGATGTTCCTCTTTCAGCTTTAAATCTTTCTTGGCTGTCATGCAGTATGTAGTTATGCAATTTAAGGGAAGGTGCAATATTACACTTAGTTGGGGTTTTGGTTGCCTTGAACTTAGTTTCAGAAAGGGTTTGTCTCATTGTTTGCTAGGGTTGGCAGGATGGGTTCTTGCTATGAATGGAACTCATGCTAGCTTTCAATCCGGGTTAAGGAGAAATACTAGGTGTTGTGGAAATTTAGATTGGGGTTAGAAAAATCTCAAAACTAAGGGCCGCTTTACACCTAGAGGCCGGGCCAATTCCCCTTGAGGCCGATTGTATGAAATTTCAGCCCCTTTTGGGTTGGAGGCCAACCTCAACTACACATTACAATAAGATCATGACGGGGCCAATTTTTTCATATGTAAAGGCCTTGGGGCCAAGAAGCCATGCCGATTCAATAAAAATAGCATAATCCAACGGATCTAGCATAATCTAGCATAGAGCCGTTCAGATTTCCACATAATCCAATGGATTTGGTTCACCCAAAAAATTATATTTGATTTAATTTTTTAATTTTTTTTATTGAAACTTGACATTGGCCCCGAGGCCAAGATTTGGCCCTCCATTTTGAGTGCACCCAATTCAACGAGCTCGGGCCATGTCAGATCATGCATTTTTTGATTAAAAAATTCATACCACCAAATCGCCCCGGCCTATAGGTGTACAAGGGTTGGGTCGATATCAACCTTTTGATTAATCACAAGTGAGGATTTCAAGCCTATTACACAACGAATTGGCCCGACCTCTAGGTGTAAAGCGGCCCTAAGTCGTGGACATGCTCTCCAGTTTCTAGCAAATAAGGATCAAGCAATCAAGTTCTTTGTAGACAACATGTTGAAGGTTAAGCATGCCATATGTTGTGTAAGGGTACGTAGCAAGAGTTGCTTCAAACACACTCAAGAATTACATTTCCAAATTGCTATGCCCCAATCTTGGATATGTTCCCAAACATAGTGGCCTCATTGAAATGTGGGTCTATTTCTATTATCAAAGCTTTGGAGAGTGGAGTTTGTAAATATCCGCTGAACCTTCTTCAAAAAATTTAGAGCTGCATTTGGGTTGTCAATCTCTTTGTGGAATTTTGAAACTGACTAGCAATAGCTAACCCATTGATGTGAGAAGTGTGTTATCATTATCTTAGGTCAACGATTTTTGTGTTTTGACTATGATTCTAGTAGGGTATTCATTGTCAGCTGTATAAATGAAGATGCTACTTTGTTTATGTTATGATGTCATTTTATATTTCTTGCAGGCGATTGATTGGTCACACTCTCTTCTACTTTCAACTTGATATGCCCTTGACAATCAAAAAATGTTTGTGCATGTTTGCAAGCAATCTATATTTAGTCATTGTGTTTAGTAAGGTTATAGATCTGCATATTTTGGTGATCTTTGTTCTTGTATCTTGAACCAATGATCTTGTATAATTTGAAGAATTAGTAGGAAGGATATCTTGTGGATTTTGACAACGTCTCCTTACCTTATGATCTTTGTAGCCATTTCTTAAGGAGACTAGCCATTTCATGATACCTTTAATTACCTAGGGAGTATGCATGGATTAGAAATGACATTTGAAAGACTTGGAAACTTCTAGCAATTCTAACACAAATGATACAACTAGATTCCTCTTCATGCGGCTCTTTCATCACATCGATGATGTTGGAATTCTTACCATTGGATTGAGGGCCGCAACAATTAGGAGTTCTCTTTAGTAGCTAACATTCTTATTGAATCTGCTTAGTCTTTGATGAAGGTAATTGGAAGGGTGACAACATTTGCCCTTTCCAATTTTTATTTTAGGGGTTTGTGCTCCCCATGAATATGTGTTTATAATATATAGCAGTATATTTTTGCTCACTACCTCTCTCTATCTCAACAAAAGTGTCTCTGGAAAATTGAAATTGATGTTTGGTGCTGAAAGGGTTGAATTATCTTTTGACACCTCCATTATTAGAAAATTACTAAATTTTGGATACAATTTTTGGCACAAGCTCAATTAATATGATTTTTTGGTAACCCAGTTGAAAGTCCTGCTTCTACTAGTGCATGGTCTCAATTCAATGGCCAAAATCATGACCAACTCAATTTTCAATCTTCCATGATTTTTGGTAACTTACAAAAGATGACGTTTAATCACATTGCAACCTTTGTATTCTGCCACTTAAAAGTTCTAGCTTTCCTACTAAGGAAAACAAATAAACTACAACCTCTTTATTATCTCCCCCCCCATGGCTAACCACAATGTACTACACTGTATATGATATTTAGTGTTACTTAGTATTTAAAAATATGCAATGCCATAATTGTTTACTGTACATCTCATTTTTTTAACCAACAAAGGTTGAATTGATTGTTTGGACATCATAGAACATTAAAATCTTTACTTGGTAATAAAATACATTAATAATAAAAAGTTATAGGAATGCGTAACTCTGAATAGCAAGTGACACTAAATATCATATCTAGTGTAGCTTACATTCATAACAGAACAAACTGTGCACCGAAGCCAGTCATCGCCAAGCTCAAAAGACAGCTTGAAACAGGAGTAACAATGGTTAATTTGGTTGCTCTACAACAAAGATCCAGAGATACACAGACACATAATACATTATGTTTCCCTGTGACTGATTAAGATCTTAAATCGCTCTAGCCGTAAGTAATTCAAAACAGAAACGAGAGTACTGCAGTGCCTGCGGTTATGGTAAATGTCACGAGAAGGATTTGCTTGAGAGAAGAGACTCAGTCTCACAGACATTTTTGGTTGTTCTCAACATCAATAGGTTTACAAACAACACAACCTTACCGACTTTCTCTTTCCATCCACGAAGCGGAGCTATACAATTAATCACACAGCCTTTATCACTCCCCCTCTGACCATGATCTAATCTTAAATCGCCATATCGGTACTTACAATCAAAACAGAATGGACCTTGTGACTTCTCACCCCAGATGCATTTCGTGGTCTGTTACATTTGATTGTATGATCTGACCTATACTCACCAGTTGTTGATGGTTTCCCAACTTCCTTCTAGCCAGGTTTCAAGCTGGAATTCATGTGGTGTGCACTTGCTTACACGGAGTTATCCATTGGTTTCAGCTGCTAGAAGACTTCATCTCGATTTCTGACTCCGGTGGACACAATACCGATGGTGTATCAATACAACACTAATTCAACTGCTTTGATGTGCAAGGGTGTGCCATTTCATAGTTAATGTTGAAACAACAAAGTTGGTCACATTACTGATTCATTAATGCAAAATCATCGATTATTTTGTTGCATTCATACCACATCTATGAACCTCACATGACTCATTCAACAAGGAATTAATATCAACTTATAGAAATGTAACATTACTCATCCAAAAAGGAATTAATATCAACTTATAGACATGTAACAATACTCATCCAAAAAGGAATTAATATCAACTTATAGACATGTAACAATACTCATCCAAAAAGGAATTAATATCAACTTATAGAAATGTAACATTACTCATCCAAAAAGGAATTAATATCAACTTATAGACATGTAACAATACTCATCCAAAAAGGAATTAATATCAACTTATAGAAATGTGACATTACTCATTCAATAAGGAATTAATACTAATATGTAGAAATGTAATAATGAGAATTACACACTAAATAGTTACAATGGCATTACAAATTTTCATACTGATTTCACCAAATTTCAACATTGCATATTATCACTCTACCATTCACACATACAACCACATCACTAAAATACGACCTCCATTGTAAACCTCATCAAATAGAGCTACAACTCCCTTCTCAAAACCATAGCCACCTCCATATCACATACAAACACAACTTCCAGGAAACCAAATCAGATTGCACAGGATCAAACGTACTGAAAACAGTCTTACAAAAAGTGTTGTTTGTCAAGAGTAAACAAAGTCTCACTATGAAGTTCAATGCAATGCAAAGTCACATCTCAAGAGAATCACTACTTGCTTCACTACCATTCACTGGTGATGCAAGATGAAAATCAATGATCTTCACACGTTTCATGAATGGAACACACTCCTGCAAATGCTCTTCAACTTTTAACATTTCTGCTTCATGCTCCCTGTAATCCCCTTCTCTTAAATTTTGGTTAGCCATTGCAAACTCCATCTACAAAAGAACACCAGACAAACACAAACACAAATGTGAATGCAAACATAAGATAAGTGCTAAGCGTCACAAGCCTATATAAGACAAGTGCTAAGCGTCACAAGCCTAAGTGTTATTCACTTACCGCATACACAAAGAATGCCACTTGATTCATAAGGAGTTTCACCACTCCATTCTTGGGATACTTGGAACCTACTACCACTTTTGATATTGCTCCATATACAGCATCTGATCCGTAAGGATCTTCTAAATCCAAACTGTAGCGCCATTTGTCCTCTGAAACAAACACCGTTTCATATTTTGTCAGTGTTCAAAGGTCATGCCACAATAATTACCTTTGAACTCAACCAAGAAAACCAGAGCTTTGCATGCCAAAAGACTACAATTGATGGTGAATTACAATATGGAAAATACTATAACAAGAATTTAAACAGATTAAATCAATAAGAGGAATGAACGTTTGTACCTTCTTGCATCACAACAAGTTTGTTTCTCCACACAGCCTTTACTTCAGTTGTTTCATTGGCAGGGGGCTTGGGAATCTCTAAAAGACGATACAACTCATCCTTCATGACTCTTGTCATGTGACCTCTAGCATCTCGAAACTTTCGTGAGACTCTACTCTGGAAGCCAGGCTCCATGCTTGACTGCGGTCCCCATGCTTGGTCAAACTGCTTGCAAACTATTGGATCATCAAGGACACCAAAATCTTCTAAAATGGCCCTTTTAATGCTCTCTTGCCTTGGGTGAATGGAACTTGTGGATGGATTCCTCCCAAGAAGGAAAAACCGAATGATCCCAGCCAACCTCCGCTACCAGGTTAAATTTCAACTGTTTAGAATCATTAATTTGAAACCACTAAACTTACAAATTCAAAATTCAAAACAATAAATGAAAAGACACCAGTTATATAAGCCAAGTGCCAAACCTTAACATACTCCCATTGAGTGCAATGAGGAAGTGCCACATTCTCTCGAACTGCAACTGCTAACAGGTCGGTGAGTTTTGAAATTTGGCTGGATTGATCTTTGGTGTCTTTGTTCAATTTGTGAAGAAGTATCCGCTCTGAGGCTGAGAGTCCATTAGCCACATCTGCATAGAAGATAAAAGTGTGAAAGTGAGTATTGAGGCTAAGGTTGTTGCTCTTGAACTGATTGTACCACACACATACCAATCGAAAATATAATTCTATATAATTCTATAAAACCACAGTGCAGAGAAGAACATTGATGATGAATATTATGGCAAGGAGGAAAGATCAAACCGGCCAGGAATGGGGAAGCTTCACAACATCTGTACAACAAATCAGTTACAGCAGAAAATAGAGAATAGCAAGAGACTTCTTGCAGTAACCTCAAACAATAATTCCTCGAGGCTACGGGAACACAGAAAGTAACCAACCAGTTTGTACACAAACAAATTCCATGTCAATTGCCATCTCTGTTCCTATCCGATCCTCTCTCTCTGTCTCTCTCTTAACATGTCCGAATTTGTGACATGTTAAGGTTAGCCGGGACTATTAAGGGACTGTTGATGCAAATTTTGGACTCTTCTTCTTGTTCTTGTTCTTCTTCATCAGTATTTATTGAAGACGAACAAGTAATCGAAGTGCACGGGTCTTATCAGATTTATTCTCCCTGCTCTTCAACTACGAACTCCTCTTTTCTGCTGAATCAGGTGGCGCTCGATAGATGTTCAGTGGATTTGAAGTGAAAGATTAGGCAGTTTAGCACCTTTTAAAGCCTGAGGATTTGAACTTCATCGTCGCCGTTTGATAACCGACTCACATTACCTGGTTGTGCAGGATTTAAATGAATGAAAACGGTTTTGTTATTTGACTCGTGTTCCACATAGCCTGAGAAGTATTTTGACTTTGAAAAGTGCGTCGGTGCACGACTCTTTGCAGTCAATCTAGTACACCGGACAGCAGGACTTATTGACTTCACTTAACCTAGACACCAACTCCTCATCTCCATGAAGGAAATCTGCACAGATTCATGGCGCCATATCGACTAGGTGAAACCTAAAAAAATTCCACCTCAACATTGCAAGTCCTGTGATAATGCTTTAATAGCCACTTTTTCCCAATAAAGTTTCTGCTTACACAACTCCAAATTTCTCCAAGAATTGCTCCAAGATTTGCCACAGGGTGTCCATTCTCCATCAGTTCATTGTGTAGTTTTCAAAAAGGCGTCATATGAGGATTTGGAATGAAGGACCGGAGAATTCTTCCCCATGGTCGTTTCATTACTTGAAGCTCTAGGAAAGTGTTCTGTTCACATAAAGATTAGGTGTGTTCTTCTCCATCACTGTCTGGAGAGAGATTTCCAAGGTACTAACTACTAACCCCTCAGACCCTCACAAGGTCAGTGAAGGTGAAGGTGAAGATTTAGAAATTCAGGGGTTATGGTGCTAGAATCCACACTAAGAGTAAGTCGGTACTAACTCATTCACCCTGTTGCACTCGCCTCAAATTTGTGCATGGACTTCTCCATCAGCTAAGCCATGCTGTTATTATGGATGTTGAAGTTCCCGAATGACATGACTTGTAATTTTTCTGTTTTTATTATAGACGTGACTCACTCAGAAGTAGTATTGCGCACACAATTCATACTCCTGAGATCAATTTGTATTGATCACAGGTGCGAAGCTCCGTCCAACTCTTCCCGAGGAATCGCAACAGAACATCGGCCGATAGTATGTTATCAAGCAGTGCGAACACGTATCTCAGTGAGACCATATGAGCTATATCTTCGGTCATGCTAGTTTGAACAAACTCGATCACTGTCCAAAGCCTTTTTGCAGAACCTCAATCAAACGATGCGGCGGTCCGGTCTAGTCTCTCTCTCTCTCTCTCTCTCTCTCAACAAAAATCGATACCTCTTATAAGGCTTCTTGCAGAACCTCACTAAAACGATGCAGTGGCAACCAACAATATCCTGAGAATCAGGGTTAGGAATAGTACTTCAATTTTAATATCAATTTCGGCCTATGGTGTGTTATCAAGTATTGCAAACACTTATCCCAGTGAGACTATATGATCTACAACTTCGCTCATGCTAGTTTGAACAAATTTGATCACTGTCCAATTAGCCTTTTCGCAGAACCTCAATGAAACGAGGCGGTGGCAACCAACAATTCCCTGGGACTCAGGCTTAGGCAAACTACTTCAATTTCAATTTCAATTTTAGCACTAAATTTAAGCGTGTTATCAAATAGTGCGAACACTCGTTCCAATGAGACTAAATGATCTACAACTTCACATGCTTTGAACAAATTCCATCACTGTCCAAGCTTTTTCGTAGAACCTCAATAAAACGATGCGGTGATCTACAATCTCTCTCATGCTTTGAACACTGTCCAATATTTCTGGCATCATTTCTGAACAGGACGGCTATGGCATCATCCCTCATTACGTCGCAAACTACTCCCGTCACACTGCAATTCATCTCTGTCAAAAGTCCTCAGGCAACAATGTATCGTGGTTCTTGGCCAGTCTCTTTATCTGAACCATCTTGTGCTGGAGCTTCGGTAATTAGTTTCAGCATGCTCTGATCTAATTTTTTTTAAAATAGCTCTGATCTAATTTTTTTTTTAAACATATCAAAAGAGAGAATCCTCCGAGCGACAAAGGAACAAGGGGAAGGGAGTACAGTACCTGGTGTATTGGGGGCAAGTGCATTCGGCATTGTCTCGGGAGCAAGCTGATCTGGCACAGCAACATTCACAGCACTGCTCTCTCCTTCTACATGATCGCCTATATTACTTGGAGGCACCTGGAACCGAATGGATCTTCCAGCATGACGGAATTGAGAAGGTCGAGAATATGGCGATGGAAGAGCGGACACAAATGAGGATCGCCTTGCACGTGCTCTCGACCTGGAGTCCATTGAAACTGAGAACAAGAGAACAAGCGACGCAACGCACAAGAGAAGCAAAGAGAAATTCAACTTTATTCAATAAAACTTTCGAGTCTCTTGCTCCTCGTCTCTACAACTTTCATTGTCGATTCTTCTTAAACTAAAGTCTCTCCGATACTCTAAATCCTACTAGCTGGATTGATGACGACCTGCCACAAATTGCTGAGGAGAAGAAAGAAGAGTGGAAACCAAAAAAAAAAAGGAAGAATGGAAGCCCGGCGAGGAGAGGAAGGAAGCAGAAGGAGCACCGGAGGAAGTGTGTTCAAGTGAGCAGAAGGAAATTTCAAATGACTAGTTTCATCCAATATGTTCATAATTCATCCACCTAAGCAACAAATTTCATCCAACACGTCACTTGACGTAGACATCTTAGTTAGCTTTCATGGTAGAGCGGGAGAGCAGTGTGCACAGCGGCTATTGACCCTCGCACATGAAGGAAATATCCTCCGCCCAGGCTGCGCCCCCGTCCCCCTGCACAGAGAAGCGGCGCTTCTTTGGGGGCTCGGGAGGGAGGCCTCGCGCGAGCTGCCTGGGCAGGAGGCGCGTCACATCCACTGCCCAGGGTGCGGGCAGCCACTCTCGGGCAGGTAAATTTTTATTTTTGCTGCCCCTCTGTGTTTCTCTGCAGATTCCAGGGGCCGAGAGCTCTCATTTTCGCAGCCATTCGTTTGTCTCATTTTTGCAGCCAAGTTCTTTCGCTTCCCACAAGGTGAGTTTTTGAGTTTATTCAATTTTTTTTTTCGATGTGGAAGTTCTCTAGATCTAGTTTATGCTTATATGTTCATGACAAATAGATTGTACTCATCATGCCTTTTGTTTAGGATAAGATTTCTTCACATTTTGAGGTTTCAATTTTGTGGATTTTTCGAATCTTAGGGTTCATAGTAAGAGTTTTGTTGTTAGATGGGGGATGAATTGCCAGGGTCATTCATGGAGTTTATGATGGAAGGAAGTAGTGCTAACGTAGTACACGTGGAGCGGATCGAACCAGTTCCTCTACTGGTTTCAGTGACAACTCCGAAACCACGACGTATACAACCCAATTCTAAACCAAAGAGGGTGCAAAAAAAGAAGGTTGTTGTTGCTTCTACATTGGTAGATGACGAAGCTACCGTTGGCGGGCGGTGGAGCGACGATGCCATCAACAACATTTTGGACTTGTATCAAGAGGAGTGGATTCGCATAGACAAAGGTAATCTAAAACCTAAACACTGGACACACATACGTACTGAGCACCATAGACAAATGCCACTAGCTGTGCGTCGTAAGAAAGAGCATATCAAGGGGAAGATTGAGAAGCTCAAGGCTGAATGGAGACTTCAAAAGAAATCTCCAGAGGAGGCCACAGGTGGAGAAGGATCTTCGTGGCAATGGTTTGAGCGAATGTCCGATATACTCACTGGATCAGCAAAAGGAGAAGGAGTTCCTGGTGGGGTGGATATGGGAATTAGTGTGTTATTGTCAGAAGATGAAGAGGATACAGTTGTTTTGGAAGAAGGGGGAATTCCTAAGACGCCAATGTCTACCGCTAGTGGAGAACACTCTTTTAGTACTCCCACAACAGTTGCCTCGGAGAAGAATGTTTCTCCCAAGACCGCTTCATGCATGAAGCCAGGGGTGGATGGGAAACCAAATTCTCGTAAGCGTGCACTCATTGGGAATGCAGCATATATGGCAGATGCAATCACTAAGTTTGCTGAAGGTTCTTTCCAAATGGAACGACACAAAATGGAGGCCCAAGAACGGATGCACAATATCCAAATAGAAACCAATAAGGCCATTGCAATGAAGCAGATGGACATGGAGATGGAGACAAGGCGACTTGATATGGCGGCTCGGCGTGAAGCTGCTGTGATGCAACTCAAGATTGCAGAGTTGTTTAGCAACAACCTCCGTAGTGCACGGAATTCAACATCATGATAGTTTGGTGTCATTGGTAATG
This sequence comes from Polytrichum commune, assembly GCA_950295325.1. NCBI lineage: Eukaryota > Viridiplantae > Streptophyta > Polytrichopsida > Polytrichales > Polytrichaceae > Polytrichum > Polytrichum commune. The sequence continues at coordinate 44,071,815 of OX485808.1, read as the reverse complement.
TTTCATTTGTATGTTTGTTTTTACATCTATAGCTATTGTTATCCAAGATTATACTCTTATATATATGTTTTGTCTTCATACATACAAGTATAATCTGTGGTATTGAGCACTACCAATGATATGTCATTCAAAGAGTTTGTCTAAATTGTTACAAAAAATGCTCATATTGATTAAGTTTCAAACAGTTCAAGAGGTTGGTGCATTCTCTTGCACATTCAACCAATTATTGAACAAAACATCACGCATCATTTCTCCAGCCTCTTTAGCTGCACGACCTTCTCTAATAACTGGTCGTCGGCCTCTCACCATGTGTAGTGGAACCAAATCTGTTCTCAGAAGTGGTTCATTCATGAGCTGACAAAAGTTGTGTAGAACACAACAACCTACAACTATAGACGGTGCAATATCTACCCTAGAATTTACAGAATTCAGAATGCGCCATCGCATTTTTAATAATCCAAAAACATTCTCAATGCTTACTCTACCACCGTTTATTTGTCTATCAAACCTTATTTTGTCTACATCTCCATTTGCCGGTTTGTAATTTCGAAGCAAGTAGGTTCTGCTAGGATACCCTGCATCACCTAGTAAAAAATGTTTGATATGTGTTCCATCTACGATGATAACTAGTGTAGCCAATATTTCTCTTTGTCGAATCTGCTCATAGATCTGTGAGATCTTAAATTGACCTCCATCCGCAGTTCCACCAGGTACCGAACAACATACATTCCAGAATACCTTGTTCATGTCACAAACAGCTTGTAGAACTACGGAGCTAAAACTTTTTCTTCTACACCAGAAATCTGCCACTACAGCAGTTTGACGTTTGTCGGGCCTTCGTTGAAGAGGAATGTGACTTCCATCTATACTCTTGCACACATTCGGTAATCCACAACTATGAACATACCCTGCTATAATTCTATCTAAACGAGCACCTGAAGGCACCAAAATATACTTCCCAAATAACTTGTCTCTAGATACTAAAGCATCCAAAACAATTCTCATATACTTACATACTGTTGAAGCACCTACATTAAATCTATCCGCTATAATTTCTGCAGTGATTCCATGAGCAAGACGGTATAACACTATACCGACAGCTTTTCTAATTTCTAAAGGAGCACGTACAAAGTGAATAGAAGTAGATTGCAAATAAGGCTCAAGCTCGGAGACCAAATACATAAAAGATGCATAAGACATACGATATGCTTCTAGGTATTTTCTATCTCTCATCTCTGGTGAAGTGTGCCATACCAAGCCTTCAATGATGTCCCATTGTATTGATTGTCGAGGCTCCTTCCACCACACACGTCCAGGTTGCGGCTCAAACAATGAGAGAATGGCTATAATAATTGGGAATACCCTCACCACGAAAGGACGTTCTTCCAAAATTGAAGAACTTCCCAAATGAACTCTCTTTCTCTTCCTTGACATACACCGTAATGTCACTCCATTAAAAAGAAAAAACGATGAAATAAGTGCCCACATCTTGTCATGTGTGTCCATTCCACTACCCTTACAAGACCCCTTCCCTAAACCCACAACCCAAAACACTAGATAATATAACCAAACATCACCACAACAACAAAAAAAAATCCTTGAAAACATACCCTAAACACTCAAATTATGCTCGCAGCCACCCACATCCCAGCTAACCGCATACAGGTTTAGGGTGGGCTGCCCCACAAACGGCGGGCACCGACCGAAAAAAAAAAAAAAAAAAACGGGACTGGACGGATGTTTTTCATCCATTCTGGCAAGGCTGGCAGGCTGCGCCCCCTGCCAGCTACCACTTCATGTGCTTGGGCTATATGGTGGAAAGAAGCGGCAGGCGGGACATCGTTTATGCTTGTTTCTTTGATGAGACTAAGAGGTTGGCGGATGTGTTTGGGCAGCAGGATCTCATTTTTTTTTATGTGAGGTCTCCTTCTCAGTAGGTGTTATGAACATTAAATGGAGAGGCAGGAATTGTTTTAACTTCTGCCCGCTGCCCGCAGCCTCGCTCCTGGCTCTTTGTATTCCTCCTCCGACTGGCGATGGCGGAGATCTTGCGACGCTAGGGTTTCATGGCACCGCCAGCATCAGCAGACGGAGCCTCCCCGGCGATGGCCGAGGACCAATTGCAATCTGACGGTACCTCTCATCCACTCTTTCGTCACCTCCCTGCAATTGGCCGTGACTGGCTGTCATCTCTATCCCTCATGTTTTGGCCGCTTTTCGATGTCAAGCTGGTATGCGAGTTCTCGCAGATCGCATTTTAGGGTGAATCGATGGCTGGTGCAATCTTCCTTCTGGATCTTGCTGGCTATTGGTCATAAGATCTGAAAGATTTGAAAGATTTGAAAAGCTGAGCACATACGATGGTTTGTAACCTTAAGCCTTGACTCGAAACCCTTGTTGTGAGCGAGATACGTCCAAATTGGAGCCCTTCAATATCGCGTTCTAGGTGTGTGTGTGTAATGAGGGGCGGTGGATAGTTATGGACGAGGATGATGGAGGATATGTATGATATTTAGAATCACGTTTCAGAATCATGTATGATAGTCAGCATATTAGGGTTTGAATTTTCGATGTTAAGCTTGTGTGAGTACTCGCAAATTGGGCTTTATGATGGATCAATGGCTGGTACAACCTTCTATTCAGCGATCCTGCGAGCCATTTGTCACAGGGTCTGAAATTCTAAGTAGATGCGATGGTCTTTCATCTCAACCCCCAACCTGAAACCCTCGTAGTGAGCGATAGATAGAAAAATTGCAGCTATCGGGGAATTTTTCGTTCTAGGTGTGTGTGTGTATTTAGAGGTAGTGGATTGCTATGGATGCGTATGGCAGATATGTGTGCGTGAAATTCTGCGTTGGTTTTTTGGTCGGACTGGGTTATTAGGGTTTGCTTGTGCTAGGTGTTAGATTGGAAGTTTGCGATTGGGAAGTGAAGGTTGATGCGATCAATTGGATTAGGAGATGATTGAGGCTGTTGATTGAGGCACGAGCATCGACAGCTAACAAGGCCAGTCAGGTATCAGGAGGTATTTTTAAAGTGTGGTAGGTTATTTCTTCAACTTGTTGGCTTTTACAAAATTGGGTGAATGGAATGTCATTGACAGCTGAAGTTCATTTGTTATATTCTTATATTTATATTTGTTTATTTGTTCTTATATTCTTATAATCTTATGAACTTATGCACTGATATATTGTTCCTACTATTTGAAGCATGGAAGCTCAATTCTTAGCCACTTGGTGTGGATATTTGCAGGGAGAGTTATGGAATTACTGAACTAGTGCACTTGATTGGGTATGTGTTTGAATGGAAGCCTTTAGTTTTAGTTGTAGTGTTTGTGGAGCTACAGGATTTGGGAATGCAAGGGCTCTTGGTGCTCACAAGAAGTATTTGGGATGTGGCTCCAAGAGGCCAAGAAGTCCAACTATTGCCCCACTTCATGTGAATTTAGATCCACCACCTCTTGTATTTGAGTCTCCTGAGTCTCCTGTGGATGATTTTTCTTTTTTTCAAGAGGATGATTCTAAGGTCCCTTATGATTCTACATTTAGTCTAGTACATTGGATACGTACTTGCAGAAACAACAGTGGTCTATCAATAAGAGACATAAATGTTCTATTCAACCAAGTCCTCTTTCACCCAAGCTTTAAATTAAAAGATGTTTCAGTAAGATCAAGTGTTGATTTGGATAGCTATGAAGGAGAGACATTAGCTGCAGCGGATGGTTGGAAACAAGAACTTATTCAAGGGCACATTTTACACTATCGAGATCCTATAGATGCTTTGGGATCTCTATTCTCTTCTCCTATTGTAGCCGAAGGATTTGAAATATACCCAAACTCCAAGAATTTGGCTATCTATGAGAAGGTGTATTCAACTCCTGGCACAGCTAATTGGTGGAAACAAATGCAAGTAAGTTACAAGCTAATGATATTTTGGTATTTTGCAAGATCTTGATTTTTTGATGTATGATGTCTCATTTTCTAAACCCTCTTATTGTGTCTTTGCAGGACCATGTCAATAGTGAAGGTGCTGTGATTGCTCCACTAATACTTTACAGCGATCAGACTTCACTGTCTAAAGATGGAAAAGTTAGTGGGCATCCTTTAGTGCTCAGCATTGGAAATATATCTTGTGAAAACAGATATCTGGATGAAGGACATGCTCTTCTAGCAGTTTTTCCCATACTTCCATCTACGGAAACTACCTACTTGGAGAGATTGCAACTTTTTCAGAGTTGTTTGGAGCATATTTTAAAACCATTGAAAGATGCTAGCAAAACGTAAGCCTAATCATGATCTAAAATTTTGTTTCAAATTGTTGTTATATGGCTGAAATGCTTGTTTCTAAGTTGAGTTTGTTTCAATTCTAACTTGATGGTATTTGTTTGCTGCAGCGGAATCTTACTATCAGATCCTAATGGTGAAGAGAGATGGGTGTATCCTCGATTGTACTCATATGTGTGTGACCATCCAGAGGGTTGTAAGGTATATCAAGTTTTGACACAAGTTATAAATGATTCTAATATATATTTTTTGGTATTTTCATTTGAAGTTTTGGAGATTATAATTTCTTGTTACTAATATAAAAAAAATGTTGAATTTTACAGGTTGCGTGTACTTTTCACACAAACAAGTGTATGCTTCCTTGTAGCATGTGTTTTTGCCCTTCAGATAAATTGAGGGATGTCCAGGAGAGATTCCCGTATAGAACAGAGATGGAAATGAAGAGGCTCTTAGAAGAGATTCAGATTTCTTCCCCATCTATGGCTACTGAGCTTTCCAAACAATATTCTATTCATCCTGTACAGGTATGCCACTTACCTCGTTTTGTATTTTGCTTGTAAACCTAGGAAAATTTAATTGCATATATTAAGCAGATCTTTGAAATATGATCAAATTTATTTGTCTAATTACTTGTCATGTTGGAACAGTGTGCTCTATGGGGCTTTGCAGGAGGAGATACTACATTTGGTAATCCCTATAGAGCAGTGAATGTTGACATGCTTCATCAGTCAGATTTAGGAGTGTTTAAGACACTTGTAGATATATTAAGAAGCATTGCAACTTCAACGTCTGTAGCCATTCTCCCTGAGTTGGATCAAAGGCTTCTTTGCATTAAAAATTCTTCTAGATTTTCAGAGTTCCGAGTTCCTGGCACAGACAAAGGAGGATACTTCACTGCCAACTCAAATTATGCAGCCTTTGAGCATCGGTCAGTAATGCAGGTTAGTAATTATGTTGCAAATGAGATTTATGTCACTAATATAATAAAAATAATGATTAATAAGATTTAGGTGTTCAAATTTAGGTGTGATTTCAATACATGTAGAAACTTTGAGAATGTATTTATTATTATTTAACATAATCCAAAATTGTGGTGCAGGTGATTGCTGTGTGCATAATTGGATTGTTCAGAAGGGATATCATCAAAGCTGTTGTGAAATTTTTAAGGTGGTATGAGAAAGCTTGCCGATCAAAGGAACACACTAAAGAATCCCTTGCAAATATGGATAAGCTCATGCAAGAGTAAGTGATCAGCTCATAGCAGAGTTTATTGATGACTTCTTGTATATTGCATTCCAACTAGGTTTAGATGCTTATCCAGTTAATCCTTTTTATGTGTTGTGAAGATGGTAAGTTTTATTATGTACGATCTAGTCATCTTTTTTCTAATGAACTGTAATGTGATGTTTGTGGTTTCACAGAGCAATTCAAGCATTTACAGGAGCATTATCAAAATGGCAAAAATCATATTTTCATTTAGTAAAAGTCCATGCAATGAGCCATTTTAGTGATGCAATTCGGAGGTCTGGTACGCCATTTGAATACAGCTCTAATCTGTACGAGCACTTGCATATAGCTTTAATGAAATCAGCTTACAGACGGAGCAACTGAAAAGACTATATCAACTATATTGTCAAGCACAATAGAAGATTACAAGCACTTCGGAAAAATGCCCAAGAAAGAGAAGGTTTTGCACCCATTGTTGAGAAAACAACAGCTCTAGACTTGGTATGATCCAAACCTAATGCTTTAAACCTACCAAGTGGGCTTATAATGCAAAATTTTATTATGTATTTGAAGTAGTTATGCTATCTATAATTTTTTGAGTGGATTGTAGGCTGTGGAGGTTGGGCAAAATGTCTTAGCCGGATACCAAACTACCTTGCGCATACGAACTTTGGCACTTGACAGCATTGCCACATCCAGCTACTCAAATCCAACCAAATTGCAACGAATACTTTTTGCACAACCAGAGATTGGTTTGGAATTGGCAATGGCCTTGAAATCCTACACCCATGACAACAATTTGAAAGATGCTGAAGTAAGTAAATTATGTCGACCAATTCAAATTTTTGGATATCTTGTATTTTTCAGTATTTATCTTTGGGCTTGATATTTGTTCATATTTGTTGACATATGATGCTTCCTTTTGTCAATTCCAGGTATTGCAGGTTTATGGCTCACTAGCTATACATCCTGGCAATGGTGCTCGATTTGGGGACTGGCCTATGTATGCACGATCATCTCACGAATTCCATGGAAAAGAGTGGTACAGTTCAATTGCCATTCAAATGGAAGATGTTGGTGAAGAGGAGAGGACTTCATATGGTGAGCTTTGTTTGTTATTTCGATGTAGCTTATTGGATGTAGAAAGAAACAAGGTCACAAAAGATTTAGCACTTGTAAGAATGTATCACTATGTGAGGTTCAACATACTGTAGAGTGTGCTGAGTTGAAGTGGTTACAGACACAAACAGAAGCTTATGTAGTGATAGAAACAACTTCTATTCTCAAAGCTGTGCAAGTGGTTCCTCATTTTGTGAAAGTAGGCTTCTTCTTTCTAAACTCATTTAAATTTTAAACTTTGAGTATCACTAGTTTCTCTTGAGTTATCAGGTGAGTGCCTAATTTTTGTACTTACTTTCATGCACATAGAGATTGCAGTGATTGTAGATTGTTGCAGGGAAAGGTTCAAAGGCTACAAGTATAGTGAGTGTGTGTTTGATTCATGGTTTTGTTAAACATCAATAGTGTTAAAATAGTGTTGAATCAATAAATAAACAACATCATATCATTGATTGGATGTTGCATAAATAATGTTGAATCAATGTTATAGATGATTGATTGGTGATTTAGTATAGAAACAAGGTTGATGCAATGTCGCATCTTGAATACTTGTTCATAAAATATTGAATCAATTTGCACAAACTTGATGTTGATTTAGAAATGGAAGAAAAAATGCACTATATGGATGTTGTTACAATGCCAATTGTCTAATAAGCATAAAAACAAGATTGTATCATTTAGTGTTGATTTATTGTTGCTTCAATGGTCATTGCTTAAGTGATGACACAATACCAAAAAATACATTAAACTAGCATTGAACTTTGATGTTATTGAATCAACAATGAATAAGTATTAACTCCATGGGGGTCCAAAATCGAGATGAACAAGCTTGCATGGAATCGGAATAAATTTCATGAAATCTCAAGAAACTTGATCGTTTGTGTTGGAAGTGTACAATCTTTGTGATGGAAGCTGTCATGAGTGGCTCCGTTACACTGGAGATCGATCAGGAGCTCATAGACATCGTGCGAAGTGAGCATAACATTTCATTCCTTTCTGCATGCAAGTTTTGGATTTTGAATTGTGTGCCACTTCAAAAACATTCAAATGTGAAATTCAGCATTTGCAAAAGCCTGTTTTTTAGAACCAAATAATGTTCTCACCAGTGCTTCCCTTAATCCTTGAAGGTCGATCATTGGGTTTCCATCAAACATTGATATAGTCTACATGAACACAATTTGTGACAGCCTTTGCCAATTAGCAAAAGCATATAATTCTCTTTGTTTAGGAGTTTAAAAAGAGATGTTATAACCAATGTTGGTATGGTGTTACCTTTCTTCTTTTAATACATGTGAGCCCAAATAGGGTGCTCACATGTGTGTTAGACTTAAAAAGTACTCGTACGTGATTTTGAATTTATATTAGTATCAAAAATGATAAAAAAGAGTGGGATGGTGAGTTTAGGTTGAATTTGAGTTAAAGAGTTGTGTGGAAGTTACTTGGGTAGAAGATTAGGAGTGTTAATGCAGGGATTATATGATTGTAGGTTAAGGGTAGGTTCAGCCTAAATAGAACTTAAGCTTAGAACTTGGCTTAGATTGGTCTGTTGAACCAAGGTACGTATTGTTCGTTCTTGGGTCAACATTACTCTGAATTGGGGGGTTAAGGGCTTCGGTTCAAAGAGATCAGGCTCGGGAATACCGGAAGGCCAGGTACGGGGGGCCGAAGTCGAGCGGCAAGGGGGCTCATGCTCTCTCTGGTTATTTTTTCTCTGTGCACCGAGAGGCTGGCGGCGGGGCCCAAGCAGCACCGATCGTGAGAGGGAATGCTGGAGGTGAGAGAGGGGGAAGATCCTCCCACCGGAGAATGGGGCAATCCTGGCGAGGTGCGGGTGATTCGAATGCTGAATCACGAATTTTGACTACTGAATGGGTTTCGAAGAAGCTGGCAAGTCTAGAATGAGGGCAAGCAGTTCAGATGTGGGCAGCCGACGAATCTGAGGCAGGGAAGCGAGAGGGATGAGTTGGGTAATCGCATACAATGTGGGTAAGGGAATGAGTTGCATTGGGAGAGGTATTTGGGAAATGCCACCTTGGAAAGAAGCAGGGAGTCGGAGCGGAGAACTGACCAATTTCTTGTGGCCGAACCGAAATCCCACAGGAAGGGGGAGAGGAGCATTAGAGCAGGAACATAGTAATGAATCCTATCCATCAGCCGCATCTAAATCTCCCTAGTGAATTGGGGACTGAAGCTCGGAGGAGGGATTGAGATCGCGCAAGAGGGCGCTGGTTGAGTCCAGCGCTCGGAACAGGGGAGGTCGGCCCTCCTCCGAAATCCACAGTGGGGAGACAGGTGAATGCAGAAGGTGCCACGTGGGCTGGGACGGCTGGGAGACCGAGGGACCAGGGGCGAAGTGAACCAGAGGCCTTGGGCTGCTGGATACCGGGCTGTGAACAGGGTGTTGCTGGTTAGGGACGACTTGGTGCGATAGGGGACTTAGGGGGATAGGCTGGATTTATATGGATTAGGGAATGGGGTTAGATCTCTGCTTCATTAGGGAGCTGAGTTAATTAGGCATGAAGTCAGTAATGACTTGGGATTAGTGAGTAGGAGGTTGACTTAGCAATAGGAGGGGGGGTTAAGGTTTAAGCACTGGCATGTAATGACTGGCACCACTAGATAGTAGAGTATTTGTTAATACTTGAACCTTGGGTGAAATAAATAAAGAACACTATATTCGTTAAATTGAGACTTTTTGGGCATTTTGAGACAATCACAGAAATAAGAACAAGGATAAATGGAACACATATTGGAGAAAGTTGTAAGATGCGAACACTTTGAAGCGGGTGTTTAGAAGAACCCCATTAATAACTCATATTTGGGATTGTTTAGGGTGGGCAATCCAAACCTTAGGCCAAGTTGAAGGGGAAATCTTAAAACATTTATATTATCGCACAAAAACTTGTATGAATATGGTTTAGGTAGCGCAATCCAAACCATAGATCATATTGAAGGGGAAATATGTGAACCAATATAATATAACATACAAAATATTCCAAACTCATATTTGTGATGGTTTAGGTAGGGCAATCCAAACCTTAGACCATATGGAAGGGGAAATCATGTGACACTTATATTATTGCAAAAAAAAACATACAAAGTGTGGCATGTAAAATGCATAGCATGCTAACACAACACATCCATTGGATAGTGCGACCCAAAATGTTCTTGCCTATGGCCCAAAACCCTACGCCTACTATGGCCTATCTAGCCTCGGAGACTACCTCTTTTTCTTTTGCTTCATTTTCTTGTGCTTTTTTTTCTTTTGCCTCTTTTTCTTTTGCCTCTTTTTCTTTTGCTGCGGCTTCTTTTGCTCGCATTGCTTCAACATTCCTGAAAATCTCCGCCCCGCGACTATAGCCATTCTTGGGGTGACCGCCATCAATAACACATTTTGGATTCCGTCGGCCGCCCGAATTATACGACGAAGAATTCGAATACGATGAAGTGGACTGTCTTGCATTTCTGGTCATGGAGTAGAAACGCTCCAACTCGACGGACGTACTAGCCCGCATAGGTTTACGGGTGGGAGCAACCTGCAACGCGTGAATGCAAGAACACACGTGTTAGTTTAGGGAGGAAGACCCAAATGTGTCACACGTTCATTTTTTAAGTGCCGGATGATTGTAATGCGCGGTTAACCATGTTTTGGGGGGGGGGGGGTTCACCTTGTCACCGGTGTCGTGATGTAAATATGTACACTATATAGATGTGTACGTATTTAATATTGCATTGTGATTCTTGGTCTTGGAGAAAAATAATAAAGAATAGAAGTAGATTACTTTTTTTATTACTCATAGTTTATTTTAGTTATCATTACCTAAGGATAGAAGTGGATAGAAGTTGCTTACCTTTATGTTTACTCATAGTTACTCTTAGTTACCTTTACCAAATGATAGAAATAGATTACCTTTTTATTTACTCATAGTTTATTTTTGTCTTTTAGTTATCTTGAGTTACTTTGGACCAATGGGTGATTAGAAGCCATGTGATGAGGATAAGAGAGAACTTTGTCTCTCGCATGGATAGGGAGAGGTGGTGAAGGAAAGATGTTATGTGATTATTGTGGGAGGGAAGTTGTTGAGAGAGAGAAGTGGATTCAAAGCTCACGGTGTGGGTTTTTTTTAGAAGAATATGAAATAAAATACGAGGGATTTGTGATTCATGGGAGATCTCACTTGTTGTTTTGGAAGTTAGCAATCAAGATTTGTGCTTGTTTGAGTGGAGGGAAGTCTGTTGGTTCTTAAAAGAAGAGCTGAGACTTCGACCGACCATAGAAGACGGACAGATTGAAGAATTGAAGGCTTCAAGACTCGAATGTGTGGTTGCTTGTGGCACGTTGTCTTTTTCTTGTGTGTGTGATTCCAAGCCGGTTTTGGAGGCTAGTTGCATTTCATTTCTGCATCGTAATTTGTTTCCTGTGTGACAACGAAGTGGGATTAATGACCCACAAGGTTGTTTGTGACAACGAAGTGGGATTGATCACCCACAAGGTTGTTTTCTGTCGTTCCCACTGGTGAGGCGCGATTGTTGGTCACCGTGGGTTTGAAAGTTTAGGAGCCAATCTTTCGGACGTCAGCTCGTGTTTTGACGTCCCGTTTTACCCGTCCGAAGCCCGTGGTTTCTTATCACACTACCCTTACCCTTTACCCATATAGAGCCGCAACAGGATAGGTCGACGGGAAAGAGGTTGAAGATTAGAAGAAATTGAAGAAATTGAAGACTAGAAGAGCAGAAGACTCGATTGAAGACAAGAAGATTCGACGGGTCCGATAAAATCTAGTTGCAGCCAGAAGCCCAGTGCTTTCCCAAGGCGGAACCCTCTCTACTCGACACCGGGGGCGTTCCCGTCGGAGTTGGCGAGGAGGGGCAATGCGTCCCGCAAAGGAATAGGAAGGGTGCCACTCTTCGTAGGCCGAGCGTCCATCCGCAGCCGCCGTTGAGGTGTACTACTGCCGCCAGGCCGAGAGGGGGACGTCCGGACGCATTTGCGATTTATGCCCTTGAGCGGCGACGGGGACGGAGATGGCGGGAAGATTTGCTTGGGTGGGGGGCTATCGACGACGCCGGCGTCAATAGGCTCCTTGGAGTAGTCGATGGTGGACGCGGCATCGTAGACGGTCTCGTAGAAGAAGCTCCCCAAGTTTGATTCGCTGACGATGTCAATCGAGGGCTCCAAACGCTGATGGGAAAATTAAAACAAACAAAACCCAAGGGGAGGGGGGAGCATGTGAAAATCGATATACAATTGAGGCATAATATATCACACACAATGGCACACCATGTAGTATCTCAAATGAGTTTATTATATTTTGCGTGAGAGTACAACTCTCTGTACATATAGTCCTTCGGATCCATGTATCTTTCGCCTATCGGATTACAACTAAGGAACCGGGGCACGGGTAGTCCGCTCCCCACGAGCGTTTGAAGGTACTTAAGTAGGTCTAACAAAAAGCGGTCTCGGACCTTCTCGACCGTCCACGTGGGGCAAACTATGAAGTTCGAGGTCGGGTTCAAAATGTTCTTGGAAGCGCTGTCGTCCACCATCAACGTGTTGTCACGGGTGGGACGAACGTCGTAGGGACAGCCGACCATGGTCGGACGCTGGTCCCATACGACTGGCTTCAAGACCTTAAGAAATTGGTTTACGGCAGGGTTGTTGGGCTTCTTCACAACCCTGCCCTCGGGGGTGTATAATGTTTTACAAGAATCTTGTCCTAGGACCAAGCACGGGGGTTGGAGTCCCTTGAAGATGAACTCCACGACGGCCTGGGTGTTCTCGGACTTCATGGAGCTCCGATCACCCACCATTTGGATAGGGCGACCTGCAGGAAGCGCCGAAGCCACAGGCGGAGGTACACTAGCTTGCTTTTGATGTACGCGGGGGGACCATCGTAGTTCCCGTCCTCGGGCTTGCAGAAAGGCACCGTGGGGACCTTGGGACAGTGCACGCACTGGACGAGGACCCCGTTGAGGTCTAGCACCAGGAACGGTGTCTTGGGCGGCGGAGACGGGGAGGGCAAAATCGGGGGGACCACCGCGCTGTCCTCCACGCTCCTCGGGGAGGACCGGTGGGGAGCCACGACGCTATGCTCCGATCCCTGCGGCGACGAGCGAGAGAAGGCGGCGAGGACTATGTTATGCTATGTTTAATTCAAGCAGAACGGAAATTTTGTGCAAACACAAGAAGAATTGGACCATTGGTGGCAACAAAAACATACAAGGGGAACAACATACATTGGGACACGGATGCTAACATATGGGCGCCAAAAATAATAATTTTATTGTTACAAATCTCTGTGTACAATTTGAGGGGGGGGGGCGCGGTGAACGAGGGCATTCACACTATCCTAATTGTACATCTACAAAATTGGTTGCGCGCCGCCAAGGTTGAGCATAGTCGAGTGAGGTGAGACGAAGGGGATCGCGGGGGGAGCACGTTGTTGGGTGCGTCGGGGGGGTGTAGTTCCTCATAGCTAGGGGGGACAAGACCACGCCAACAAGACAATGACCAAGGAGGTTTGGGTCAGTCGACCCAAACTGGGAGGGCTCAGTGTGTTACCTCGCCCTGGTCATGTCTCGACGATGTGGATGCCTCCACCGTCCCCGGTGCCCCACCTCTCTCGCCACCGCCTTCTCCGCCTACATCAGGGACCTTGTCCTGCAAAGGTTGAGCATCAGGCCCTTGTCCTAAACCAATCTCCGCATATGCATCATGCATGGGTTCATCGATTTGGTTAGGATTAGAGGTATCACCAGGCCCTTGGAGGCCTTCAACATCTAACATGGTTGTGTCTCTTTGAGACACAAGTTCGTCAAAGGAGGACTGAGCTGCTCCGGGGTTTGGGTCGGGCGACCCAAACTGTCCTGCATCGGGGGAGGTGCCTTGGGGCACTACAGTCGAGGGTGGGTTTGGGTCGGTCGACCCAAACATCCTGGGATCGTCCGGCTGGTGAGGGGGCGCCATCACTATGGGGGGTCGTAGTGGTGGAAGGCCCAACGGGGAGGAGGCTCCAGATACGCGCCAGATGTTGGAATCGTCCACTTGTTGGACCGGCGCGTACGGAACATGGGGCGGCCACATCATGTGCTGGAAGCTGAATGACCCTTGCGACACTGGGTGCTGAGGGATGCTCTGCGCTGGGAAACCGGGGGGCAAGTGCGGAAACGAGCTGGATGGAGCCACCACCAATCCTTGCGCCCACATCCCTTGTATGACTTGCGATATCAAGTCGGTGCTGGATGGAGGTTGGGCCATCGCCCTTAGTCTTTCTTGTTCCAAGAGGAGAGCCCTCAGCTCTGCGACCTCGTTCCGCACGGAGGGTTCTTCCGCGGCAGCCCTCTGCAGGCGGACGCGCTGCTCCTCGTCTCTACGCATCTTCTCGTTGGCTTCCTCCACAGTGAGGACTTCGGGTTTCACCCTAACCATGCCTGCGAACGCTGTCGGGGAAGGGGGATCCGATCTGAGCCGTTTGGCGAGCTCAATGTCGTCGTCGTCCTCGCTGCTAATGGCAATGGTCTCCTCCAATGCGTAATCGCCATAGAGCTTCTTTCCCTTTAACTTCCTCCTCTCCCGGAACGTGGCAGTCGCGTCCCTGGAGTACATGTCCCTCGCATCGTCCACCGTAAGGACGGGCATCATCTTACTCTGCGGGGTTGCCACACGCATAGCCTTCTTCCTCTGAGGGGCTTCAGATTCTTGCGTGAATCCCGTTGCCCCTTCCTCCACATCCCCCTCCTTTTCCTCCTCTCCGTGTTCTTCTTCTTCCTCCTCCTCTTCCACCTCTCCACCTCCTGTACGGGACGGATTGCCCGGATGCAACCCGACTAGAGGTTCGGGTAATTGGGTTGTTGCCCTCATCGCAATTTCTTCCGGGTTGATCCGCCTCGCCCTATCAAGAGGGTTCTCACCCCCCTCAACAACCTTGTCCACGTAGCTTCCCGGGATCCAATCGAGGATATCCATCTTCTTTGCCAGCGATTTCTGCGTCCTGTAAAATTGCAGATCGCTATCCTCTATGTACGAGTAGATGTTCAACCCCAACATCTACACAATCCAAGTTATATAGAAATTAGAATTTGCAAGACAAAAAACAAGACCAAAAACAATATCTAGTTTGGGTCGACCGACCCAAACCAAGAGAGAGACTAGTTTGGGTCGACCGATCCAAACTGCGCAAGAGCTAAAGAATGTAACTTACCATGGCAGCATAGAGGGGTTTCGAGCCCCCGAACACGTTGAAGATACAGTCCCCTCTCCTAGTCAGCGTCCTCAGCATCCGCATGTAGAATTCCATCCGCAGCTCATCTGCAGGATAGTTTGCGTATTTGGCCTCGTCGTATAGGCATTTGCTGGAACCTAACCCATCTGGAACTTGGAAGAGCTTGTCCATCCGGGATATAGGGTGGTTCGGCACCTTCAACAACTCCGCTTTGTACACGAAGTACAAACACAGGACGTTGACGACCTTGGTCTTCTTGTCCTTCAACGACGTGTAGGCCCCCTCCGCCGGTGCGGCGATGTAGTGAGACTTGGAGACTGCATACTCCGGCTGCAATTTCCGGACAAGGTCGTACACCTGCTCCGCCCTCCTATCCTCGACTATCCATAGCCAGACATCAACCTCCCTGAACTTAGGACTCGCATAATCGACGAACTTAGATAGGAAGGGGTCGTAAAACAGTGTGCTCATCGTACCCTCAAATGAGCTTCCAGGAATGTTCCTGAAATCTATCATTCCGAATGGGAAACGCCCCCCTGCTTTCGTCCTTATCGCCATTCTGGCGTCTTGACCTGGCCAACCCTGAATTTTCAAAGGCTCGAAGGTGACAAGGTTGAAGTAAGCGTCCCCTTCAAACTGGACAATCTTCTTCTCCTTGATGAAGTTCAAGAACGCACGCGCTGTGTGATCCGGAAGCGCCCGGTTTTTCCCACCCTTCACCATCTTGGCCCGCAAGAAGTCATCCCCCGCTTCCCTTATTAGAGCCGCCATGGAGGCACTAGTGAACTTATATTCAGCTTTGAATGCTTTCCAGTTAGCCTCATGAACCTCGCCGTCCACGACAATATTCCTCTCCGGCACCAATTTATGCAGCTCCTGCACTATAGTTGTCTTCTTTTTCCTATTCTCAGTCCATTCCTTCATGGTGTAGCATGAAGGGACGAAGGATTTGGGCTTTAAGAAGACAATCTTCGGGTGCACCCAACACCTTTTCGCCGTGGGCGTGAAATGCAGGATGTGCGCCGCCGCCTTCTCCATCTCCGTCTCGGAAAGGCCTTGAAGAGTTCTAAAGAACTCTCTCACGAGAGGCTTCATTTGTTTGAAGCGCGTGGTTTGGTTGAAGAAAATTCCTGTGTCCGGGTTGATGAGCTCACCCGTCTCATGCTTCTCAAATACACTCTTCCACTTCATCCAAACGGAGTCGGATGCTGTTATTAAATAAATCTCCCCTCTAAGCTCGTTGTATTTCTTCTGTTTATGACTAGCATTATCAATGGAGGAGAATTTATTTATCATTTGGTATTTGAAGTCCTGCATGTGATCAAAAAAATCATTTGAATGCATGTTAGATATGAACATGTGATTTCCAAAACATATCATGACCAGTGCCTGCACCAAGAGTTTGGGTCGATCGACCCAAACTAAAAAAACATGACTGCAACAAGACTTTGGGTCGATCGACCCAAACTAAAAAAACATGACTGCAACAAGACTTTGGGTCGATCGACCCAAAGTACACAAATAAAGCTGCAAAAGGAGTTTGGGTCGATCGACCCAAACAATACTCACCTCCCACTTGGGATTCTTGTCCTTTGCATTCTCCCTCTCCTTGGGAGGCCTACCATAGAACTCCCACACCTCCCGCGAGGCCATGATATTCCTTATCCAGGAAGCTTGGTAGGCCCTTTTCTTATTCCCCATGTTAAAGTAACGGGAGATGTCGCTCAGTCGGGTCTCATCGTCAGACCACACCACCAGTGCCTTCCACACCTTCAACTTCTCCTTCTGATGGTTGGGATCGTCCCACTCAGTCATCAGTTGGATTTTCTTGGAAGCCTCAACGCTGTGTTGGCCGTCTATGAGCCAAAAATCGCCTTTCTGAATTGTCGCCCACATTTCAGGGGTAGGCATTTTCTTCAGTCCCTGGGGCATCACTACAATGGTTTGCCTGTCGTCTTTAAATTGTTCGCTAACGATCTGCGCGATTATCCAATCGACGTAGGCGTCTTCTTTTGCCCGGACACATTTTTCTGGTGGCGCGAGATGACACTGAATGATGTTCACGTCGAATTTGAAATCCCTGCCCATGAAAAAGCAATGGGAGCACTTGGTCGTGAAATTGTTCACGATTTTTTGGATCTCCCCTACATCCACTTCCTGCCCTGGCTTCGGCATGCGCAATTCTGGAGAGACTGGCTCGTCAGTCATCACAAATGACTCTCTCGCCCTCTTGGAGGGAGTTGTTTGGCGGCTGCCAGAAGGCGTAGGAGTCTGGCTATCCGCCGGTGTCTCCGATGGAGTGGTTCGTCTTGAGCTAGCCGGGACTGGTTGCGGCATCCTCACCGATTGAGGCCTTGACGACCCTGCACCTTCCTCAGTGGGTACCTTCTGCCTGACGGCTTGCTGAGACTTCGTTTTGCTCTGCAGGGCTTTGTTGAGCACGCTGATTGCATGCTTTAGTTTCGTAAACCGGCTCGAGACCTTTGTGTTCGATGTACTGGCATCGATGAAAATTGTCTCGGGTTTGATTACATCAGGTTCGACACATGACTCCCTTGCATATGTAGCGTCAAAGGGTTCGACGAACTGGTGCAGAAACATATGAGCATTCTGCACAGCGCTGTTCTCAAGGATGACGTCTGCGTAGTCTCCAAAAGACTGGACCGACGCCACCTCCCATCCCGTAAGAGTCGCCCAGGTATGTTTTTCCACGGTCCCTACTTTGACAACGAATATCAGTTTGTAAATGGAGGTTTTTACTACTTGAATTGACCAGGCGAGGACAAGCCCGTCCTTAGGGACATATGAGTCATCCTGAGGTGTTTCGTGCTCCTGCCATAACACGTCTGGCGCAAGCATGAACCACCTTTCTCCTGGTCTTTTCTTTGGGGCCATCTGCAAAGAAAGAAGCAAGGATGTTAGTTTCGGTCGTTCGACCCAAACTTCTTCACAATAGATTAGATGTCACGTGATGGAAGGGAAATGTAATGCATCAACGCATTTATTTTTGGATTGTGTCTTGTTATTTTAGAACTTCATTTATATGTTTATATGGTATTTCGTTATCTTGGGTGGATTTGCGTTTTATATTGTCATCAAGGATTTCTTGAAAAGTTTATACTGTAGAGGTTGCGTTTGGGTCGACCGACCCAAACAGCAGGATGTGCTTTGGGTCGATCGACCCAAACTATAGGCTGTGTTTGGGTCGTCTCCCCAAACTGTTCTATTTTAATATAGTTTTTAAAACTTGGCATGTAGCATATACAATGCTTATGCATTGTGTATGCTACAACACTGTCAATTAAGAAACACATATTGGAACCCCTTGAAAAACAATACCTTTGCTGAGGGTTTCTGTTGTAGTCGTTGCAGATGGTTGCTTTTGAACAAGTGCTCTTCTTTGACTAAGACAGAATCAGTGAATTCCTATTCGCAGACACGCTAAAACTCACAAACAACTACCAAAGATTTCAAACCTTTCTTGAATCTCTCAATAAACCCACAATCTCTCACACAACTCCTGAGTCTCTTCAGAATCACTCAAACAACAATTGTAACTCTCAAACAACAACTGAGTCTGTTAAAACAACAACTGAATCTCTCAAAACAATAACTAAATCTCTGAAAGCACTTTTGTATCTCTTATAGAACTTCCTAATCTGACAACCACTCACAAGCACTCACATGCACTCATAAGCACTCACATGCACTCACAAGCCCTCACATGCACTCACAAGCACTCACATGCACTCACAAGCACTCACATGCACTCATCCGCACTTCGAACTCTCGCAAGCACTGCCTAAAGCTCACACAGAATGTTGGAAAACCCTTCAACAATCTGGAAAACACTTCAACAATGCTATATATTGCAACACTAGTGCAATCTCCCGCTACAGCAAGAGAAGGGAGGGAAGGAGAAGAAAAAAGGGTGGAGAAGGAATGTAAAGAAAAGCGCCACCCTGAATCGCCACGGCGCTTCAGGAGAGGCGGCGCTTCCACAAGAGGCGCGGAGCGAAAGGTTGGCGGGAGAGAGAGAGAGAAAGGAGGAGAATGCTTGGCGGCTGGGGTTTTGTTACCCTCGGGAATTGGCCCCCAACCGCGCGAATAGGGTGCCAACGTGATTAGGGCAGCAACGGGAATAGGGTTACGGGGAACCCTAACTCCCATCCCTCTAAGGAGTAAACCCTTAGCGGGTAGTACAATTTTGAATAGACTTTGGAGTAGCCTAAGGTATACATCAAATGAGGTATTCTAAAAAACTAAACCATTTATACAACTAATACATCTTTACAACGCAACTTTATGCTAACACTAATACTTAATTCCTACTTACATGACACCATTAACTAAATTTTCCAAACAAGTTGAAGTCATTGGTTTCTCGTTTGTTTGAGCACGTTATAAAAAAAATACAATTACGTGCCAAATACAATAGACTTTACCATTGATGCCAACAACTCACACAATATGCAATGAATAAAAAAGACAATCCCCACCCCCCAACATGAAATTCGGAAATTGAGGATATTTGAATGTGGAGCCTAAATGAATACCTTCCCCAAGTGCATATTGTGAGGGTTTGGAATTGCATGATCTTTATTTCAAAATGCTAACATGCTCAAGTTTTATAGGGTATCCCCTAGATATTCACTTTGATGAATCACATAGTCGCCAATAAACCATGGATCGTGATATATGTACTTGGAATGTGATATAAAAGCAAATCGGAGAACCACAACATCATATGAAGCCCTTCAAGCAATCATGTTGTTATTGAAGGTTCGCTCCAAGTATATTAGATAATGGCGCAAGACAAACTTGATGTTGTTTGTATATGGAGGTAGCACTGAACAACTACAACATTTGGGGTTTAGGGTTTAGGGTTTAGGAGTCATGGTTATAACATATTAATCTATCCAATATTAACGTACAACATTGACTTACTGGTGAGAAGAGTCTTATAGGAAGGTTATAGTAAAGATGATGTTGAGTATGTTAAGTTGTTATTTGGGACGTTTAAACGTGATATACTAATTGGTCTTGTGTTTATTCAAATAGCATTTCATGTTGTGGATATTATTAGGACTTAGGGGTCTAACTTTGGATGTTTTGCTCCCTTTGATGAATCACATAGTCGCCAATAAACTATGGTTCGTGATGTATTTAATATATGGAATGTGATATAAACGTAAATCGGTTAAGCACAACATCAAATGAAGCCATGCAAGCAATCGTGTTGTTGTTCATTGTTCCCTCCACGTATATTAGATAATGGAGAAAGATATAAGAAATGTTGTTTATATATTAAGAAGAGTCTAATAGGAAGGTTATAGTGACCACAATCTTGATCATGTGAATATGTTATTTGGAACGTCTAAACATGATATACTAATTGGTGTATGGTTTAGTCAATACGTATAATTTCATGTTGTGGATGTTATAAGGGTTTAGGGTTCAACTTTGGATGTTTTGTTCACACACATTAGTAAGCTTGAAGTGAACTTGAGGATGGATTCAATTAGCATGGAAATATTGAACTAAAAAGCGACATTGGTAGTTAGTATCCCCTTATCGACGTCCACATACATTCGTCATTGCCACACTTGCATGCGAGAGAAGAGGACAATATTGTAGGGTTTAGGGTTTAGGGATGACAACATATTATATATAAAAGCTCTTGTCACTTGCATTGTTGCAAATTCATATTTGGAACAATAAATGAACTTTGTCATGACATAATTTGATTTCAAAATTAATAATTCCCCTTGCGAGGATCTTCATAACCACTTTAACTATTGTATTTAGTGACTCTTACCAAAAGGCGTTACACAATGTTTAGACTTCTTTTGTCTACATATTGGTTAATGCCATACCGTAATGTTTGAATTAAAGTAGATCAATATCATCATTTAATATGTATATGATGCATTAGGGTGACATTGTAGAAGTTTTTGTTTGATCCATATATTAATTTGAGACTAGAGAAAGTCTGAATTTAACGAATATAGTGTTACATACGTTTATCATTGCCACACTTCCATGCGAGATAATAGAGCAATGTTCTAGGGTTTAGGGTTTAGGGGAGACAAATAAATAATTTTATTCATCATGACAATGGCCTCAAGCCTTGGAAACTCTCTCATAATTGCAGCCTCCAAATGGCCCCAACCCCACCGAAATAGGTTTGCACTTGAAAGCATTGAATGGAGTTGTGGTTGGGTATACATATTGGTTAAAATATACCGTTGTGACACTTGAAAAAATTAATGTGGCCGCCACCCTTCCTCCCAATGTCGTATGTCATATACACACAAAACCAAAAAAAGATTAAATATCATAGACTAAATCATATGACGGCTGGGGTATGAGAGGGGCATTGAAAGATGCGCATTTTCTACAATAAACAGAAAACGGGGAATTCTGTCAGGAGGTTTGAAATAACAAGGCGGGAAAGGCATCCAATGAGGAAGTCGGGCAAGTGGAGGTGGATAGTATAAAGGGGCGCACCCCCCAAAAGTTGGTTTTTTTTTGCTCTTCTCCCACTCCTGAATTCGTAGAGAGAACTCTTAGTCGGAGCTGTACTTCGAGGTTCGTTCACGCTGCTGTTCATGAGGACCTATCCACAGCATGCAAGTCCGCAGTGAACTTTGCAATGAGCTGAAATTCCACACACCTCTCAATATCCGCTGCATTATACGCCGCATTATACGCTGTATTATACGTCGGTCGACACTAGTGTTGGCGGGTTCCAGTCTGACCCTTGTGAGGTTTGGGTCGGTCGACCCAAACCCCTCCAGTAGTGTGGGCGGGTTCGAGTCTCACCCTTGTGAGGTTTGGGTCGGTCGACCCAAACCCCTTCACTAGTGTTGGGGGGAGTCTACTCTGACCCTTGTGAGGTTTGGGTCGGTCGACCCAAACCCCTTCACTAGTGTTGGGGGGGGGTCTACTCTGACCCTTGTGAGGTTTGGGTCGGTCGACCCAAACCCTTTCACTAGTGTTGGGGGGGGTCTACTCTGACCCTTGTGAGGTTTGGGTCGGTCGACCCAAACCCCTTCACTAGTGTTGGGGGGGGGGGTCTACTCTGACCCTTGTGAGGTTTGGGTCGGTCGACCCAAACCCCTTCACTAGTGTTGGGGGGGGGGGTCTACTCTGACCCTTGTGAGGTTTGGGTCGGTCGACCCAAACCCCTACCCCACTGTGGGCGTTTATCGTAAAACCTTTTAGAAGGTTTGGGTCGGTCGACCCAAACTTTTTCGCACATCGTGAACGAATTGTTAATGGCCCTTACTCAAGGTACTCAGAAGGTTTGGACGGACAGAGTAGGAACCTTATCCCATCATATGTAATGTTTGGGTCGAGCGACCCAAACCTCATCCCAGTGTGGGTGGATTTACACTGTGAAAGTTTGGGTCGACCGACCCAAACCCTTTCCCGGTGTGGGTGGACTTACCCTGTGAAAGTTTGGGTCGACCGACCCAAACCCCTTCTGAGTGTGGGTGGGTTTACCCTGTGAAAGTTTGGGTCGGTCGACCCAAACCCCTTCCCCAGTTTCGGCGGTTGTAGTTGACCATGACAAGGATTGGGTTGGTCGACCCAAAGTTTTCCCCACAGTGTGATGGAATTCTAAATGGCCCTCAACCCATCATTGTACAAGGTTTGAGTCGGTCGACCGGAACCCGACCCTATCCCACGGGCAAGGTGTAGATGGCCCTCAATCCCTGGTGCCACAGGGTTTAGGTCGGCCGACCCAAACTCCCACCCAAAATATTTTGTGGAACATTTTGTGGACTGGCGCACAGTATTGGGAGCTCACATTGCATTTGTGTTGCAAATGTCTTGATCCTCAGTGTCCCCATTCATCGTGATGTTTTGCATTTTCCAATATTTGATTCTTTTGGACCCTTACGTTGTGTCCATGTTTGTTGAGGTTTCATGTGCATGTGTGTAGGCGTAATGGAGGGAGTTGGTGGAAGAGGGGATTCCTTCTCTTAAGACATGGGCAGCACCCAATCTCTGTTTGGGGATGAGCTAGACATTGTCGGGGAGGATAGTTTTGATGACAGTGCAGATGAAGGTCATTTGGGGAGTTCTTCGCCATCTGACCCTTTTTGCCCCATTGTGGAATGTGCGGGGCTTTCACGAGCTTCATGGGTGAATTTGGATGTGGTACTTGTTAATGACAGTGGAGTTGCTGTGGCGGAGGGTATTTGTCGTAACACACATCCACAAGATTGCATTGATGAACACCCCCTTGGCACCGAGGACGTTGGAGTTGTTATATTAGAATCACTCGTACATTTAGAAGTCAATCCAACTCATAGGTTCTCGTTGCGAAGGTGGCCGTTGAGGAATGTGACAATTGAGGGGGTTAGCTTGCGCGACCATGAGCGACGACACGTCCAAATCCAACAGGAGCTCCAAGCAAACATTCGGCCACGCAAAGGCCTTCGGAAGTACGAAACATTGACACGTCCTACTCCGTCTGCAAATAAGTGTAAACGTCAAAGGTTGCTCTGTGAGGAGTCTATTAGAGAAGTTGCTACGAAGGATTGTTGTGTACATCGTTGTTGCCAATTGTTCCCAAGAGATAAATTGAAGGCCATCCGTGAAGAAATGTGGCTTAGAGATTTCCGTCTAAGATCCACCAAAAAACTTGATGTCCATAGGGCGATACATGTGAACGGAGCGGGTCGCAAGGTCATCACCCTTGAGAGCATAGACGTGTGTTGTACGGCATGGTACACCATTCATGGTGTGTCGAAAGCGGAATTTTATAGACAAGCCGCGTATGCCAATGAAGGCCGCCGTGCCCGTCACCATGGGAACATGGGCTTAAAGAAACCAAGAAAAGCAACGAGACAAGCAACAGCCACTTTGGCAACCTTCATTGTCCCCCTTGCCGATGCAATGCCGCACAAAACACGCACACTCGCAACCGGTGAAAAGGTTGTGGAGAAGGTTCTTCCTACAGGCACGAAATGGAAAGACATATTGTTGGACGTAAACGCAGTTGGCGAGAAGGCCGGGTTGGACCCAATTTCATTGTCGAAACTGAGTGCTATAAAAAAATCTCACTTTAGCGAATACATCACAAAAAGACGAGGCGACAAATTTGCCCGTTGTTCCAAATGCGAGAAGTTGAAACGCCTTCGAGATGCACACACGATGGGGACAGAGTCCTATGCCGCACATCAAATGAACTATTTCAAGCATGTGAACATGCAAGAGGCACACCGTAATGATTACTACACAAATAGAGCTTTGTCCATCTCCAGGCCTTTGGAAGTCCTTACAATCATCCATGACAAGATGGACCATGCCAAAACAGCCTCACCATGTTTTGCAAATCGAATCAAAGCCACGGACGGCCTTTTTAAGCTTCTTGTTTCGGTTACAGGTGATTTTGATAACAATTGCATTGCATTACCTAAACACAAATTTGTGCGTTTAGGTTTGTACTTGGGGCCATACATGTACACCATGTGAATTTTTTGGTGTTATAGTTGAATATTAAACCATTGGGTTGCCTTTGCAGGAATGATTGCACATGGGCATGGTGATGTCAAATATGCTCATTATGCTCTTGATTTGTATCCGGCGGATTCAAACCACACGATAGGGTCATTTGCAAAGCTTTTACGTGATTTGGAGAAACCGCCGTCCTATTCATCAAGATTGTTATTTGAAAACTCGGGATCAACACCTCTATATGAAGCGGTCTTGGATGGAAGAGATGTATGCGTGCACTCATTGCCGGAGCCACCAAGTGAAGATGTGATTGCCAAGAATTTGCCCCCAACTCTGCGTGTCCAATTGGACAATTGTGCGAAAGACAATAAAAGTAGATATGTTTTTGCATATTGGTCGTTGTTGGTTGCGAAAGGCATTTTCAATGAGGTTTTTGTGTCCTTTCTATTGGTAGGCCACACGCACGATGATATTGATGCGTCCTTTGGGCGGTGGAGCATGAAGTTGCGCGAGGAGGATTTTCCAACAATCCCATTGTTGATGAAGTCGTACATGGATTTGGAGAACATTCCCGTCATCCCCCATATGATTGAGGAGGTTCCAGACTTCAAGGCATTTATAGAACCGTATATTCGAAGCGGAGCTCACCGATTGATCGGGCATACGAAGGCACAACAATTTCGGTTCTACGTGCGTGACGATGGTGTCCCCGCCATGCAATACAAGTTGTTGTGCACATCACAAGACTGGAGCCTGCCGGAGGGTCTTCTTGTATGGCGTGTTGATGGGGAAGGAAGGACGATGTTGCCTGACGGAGAGCCTAAGCCTTGCAAACCAATACCCATGAAGAATTTGGAGGACATTTGTAAAGGCATATCAGGCTTCATACAATATTGGGAGAGTTTGAGGGTAGCGGATGTTGGTGGATCGTGTTGGCTTCGTTACGGAAGTTGGATACAATATTGGACACGTGTTCGTGGCGCTTTGGCAAACCTTCATCAAGATACACCCCTTACTTTAAGGCATGGGTTTTGGCCACAAACACGTGTCAATGTATAAGCTTCGGAGGCTAGTCTTTTGGGAAATGGAGAGGTTCGAGAGGAGTTTGATGTGGACGACCATTACGTGGGGCCTGCTAGTAGTCGTCCGCCACCATCTTTCCGCATTGCAGTGGATTGTCATGAAGGTTATATGCTCATTTTGCGTCCTGGAGATGAGACATATGCAAAGCCAGTGTGGGTGGCAAGAGCTTTGTCCAAACCAAATTTTGTAACTTCCAGCCCTCATTTTCGACAAATACAAGTAGAGTACTACCGACCGACAGCACGGAATGAAGATGTTGTTCGGCATTATACAGGCTGGGATACAAACCCTAACTTTCGGTGGAAGGTGGATTCTGAGCATGGTCCATCTTGGGTAGATACAGATTCCATATTCATAGCATGGAAACCACGGAAAAATCATAGTGGATCAGTGTCCATCCCTCAAAAGTACATAACTTTTGCAAAAGACAACCTTGCTCGGATCGCAGAAGAAGCAACCCACGTTGAATGAGAAGTTGGTAGGATTGTGTTAGCATGATTATAGTGTAAACTGTAATTCGACGAATATATATTACTCATATGTGTGCTCCTCAAACTTGGGGCAAAGTTTGGGTAGAACTTGCGAATGCTATATTGTTTGGGGTTGGATGAATATCCATTTACTATATTTCAATACAGTTGTGAAGTTCATTTTTTTTATTAAGTTTGGGACTAAATTTTCCATTGAAGAAAAATGCATTTATTGCATGCACTTTGTATGTTGCAATGTCTATATTTTATTGACCATGCTAATAATAGAAATCATTTTATATGTTTCTTGGGTGAAACTAGTTTGGAGTGCTCTACCCAAAGTGTTTTTGTAGATGAAGTTGGTGTTGAGTGCTCTACCACATGTGCTTATGTCCACACATAATAGATTTGGGATATTAGAACATATAATATATTTGAGATCGTTCTCAATATAGTTTCGGAACACGGAATGTTGTT
Organism: Polytrichum commune; assembly: GCA_950295325.1. NCBI lineage: Eukaryota > Viridiplantae > Streptophyta > Polytrichopsida > Polytrichales > Polytrichaceae > Polytrichum > Polytrichum commune. Next base: position 44,045,463 of record OX485808.1, on the reverse strand, counting down.
TGATCCATATATTAATTTGAGACTAGAGAAAGTCTCAATTTAACGAATATAGTGTTAAAGGCCTTGTACTAAGAAATTGTGAGTGGAAGAATGGACTACACATTGTGATGGTGGTGAGGAGAAGGAAAGACATGTTGGCCGTACGCATCCACCCGGACTAGGACGCCTAAGGGTGGGTGTTTAGGGCTGACAATACCATTTGGGTATTTTCAGTGACAATTTCACATTCTATCATACCAAATAGGGTATGGTTATTTGACAGTTTTATGTTTTCGATATCATGTGGGTCGATATACCATACAAGAACTTTCAAACCTAGGTAAAATTATTGTTACAATATCAATATTGCTTAGTATGGTATTGGCCCAAATAACTCGGATATCCAAAGATTCTCTCACCTTGACATACCCACCAAATATCAATACTTGATTGGTATCACAATTTGGATATCTTGGGGTAGGTTCTTTATACCCTTATTGATGAATTGATACCCTTGCATTCACCTATATACCGATCCAATATTGGTAATTACCCAACTTTTTGCAAAGTAGAAGTGAAAATTGTTGTCACATGTGATCCAACAACGACTATATGTATAATCTATAAGATCAACTTATATGTAAAATCTTATACGTACGATTTCAAGTCCATCTTTGACCTTCGTAACCATTTTGGGCTTAAGATCATGGCATTTTTCAACGTTCAGAGGTTAAAGTTGAACAATACATTGTCTTGTTTAGGGTAATTTATTGCAATTCATTTTTCAAAAGACATAATTTTTTTCATAATCCAAATTCCTTGATAAGCACTCAGTGGTTGTAATTGTAGATAACACGATATTCAATATTTTGAGAGAGTGGGATCCTCTCAAAATAATATTGGCCATTTGGACACCTAAAAGTCATGTTAGGTTGATAAATACTAAATTATACTTCAGACGTGTAGTTTCCATTAAAATGAGGACAATATGTTGTCAATTTAGGTTGAGTCGACCTAAATGAGTCGATTTCCCAACTTAACATACTATCATTTTAATGGAAACTACGGCGGAATTTACGGCGGAAAATCAAATGTAATTTTTTACTTGTACTCTACAACTTTCCAGTGGTTTTCATTTCATTCTTGGATTAATATTTTGCTTTATGTACTCTCAATTCACTGGAAAACTCTCATTTTAATGAATATTGTGTTAGATGAGATAAGAGGCCCCATGTTCTATTCTCCAAAGAGAACGAGGGTTTGATGATTCAACGGATTCGAAGTAAGTTGCAAATATCTGAATGAAGTGTGCATGCCTTGAAGGAAATTTCCAAGTTGTGTTCATTTTCTCTGTTTTCAGTGACTAGATAGGATCTTCTCCAAAACTGGCATTGATCATCGATAGTTTCGACCTAGAAAGTTTGGTGCAGAAGTTTGGCTCAGAATGGAGCAAAAGGAGGTATGAATGGTGGGGGATTAGGATTGAGTTTTTCTTCAGCTTGGTGCAACTGGACATACACTGAGGAATTCTATGTTGTCGAAGACTGGTTTGGCATAAATGACCTAATCCTTTTGAGTTGGTAAATCATTTTCGGCTTCATCTGTTTTCATTCTTCCCTTCCTTCTTTCATTTTGGTATTCCTAATTTTACCGTTTAAATTTCGTGCAGACTCGCAAGTTCTTCATCAATGTGCTTGTACGTAATGAATCCGTTTTGAATGTCCGGACCTTGGCCTTCGAGGACATGGGTTACAATCTCAAAAGAGATGGTTGGCTCAACAGCTTCACCGATGTGAAGAACCAATCCATGCCTTGGAAAGGTGCTCGTGAAAAGCGCCCCGAATTTTTTTCCATCATTTTTTCCGTCCTCAAGAACAAGGACGACATTATCTTGGATTGGCAATGTGGCGTTGGTTCATTCTTCATCTCCTTATTTTTCATGTTTTTGTTTTTTTATGTTCTAATTTTTTTGTATTTGTTTCATTTCTCATTCATTTCTTTATTCTCACCTATTCGCATTTCGTTGTTCTAGGAGGTTTCATCATTGCATGCCGCTCCATTCAACGCCATATTATAGCGCTTGAGTCGGACATCGACATCTTCAAGTCCATCTTCCTCTCCATTCGTAAGCCTAAGCAAGAACACATTTCTCAGCATGTTGCCCCTCAACGAGAGTCGGTTTTTGTTCCTCCTCCTTGAAGATGGCGAATCACAATTTTGATTTGTTGTGTGCGTAAGTTCGTTATTGGCTTCTAACTTGCTTGCTTGCATTTCTATCTTCTCGGATCGGAATTTTTGGCAAATATTTTTTTTTTCTCCTCCTTTATGTTCAGAGTTCAAAATGAGAGCCCGATTCGTGTCCTTAATATGGACATGTTTGCAACCCCTTTAACGACGTTCGAGCTCATTTCGTATGCTGTTGAGCTTGCCCATTTTTTGGCGGAAGCACCGTCTCCACCTAGTCACACCCGCCCTTTCAACAAACTAGTATTGGATTTTCCAGACATAAAGGCCGAGCAGGGCGATGATAGTGATAGACATGGTAGTCCAAGTTGTTGACTACGCCTCGTGCGTTTGGAACCTCCATCTCATATGTATTGTTTTTGTGTAAGTTTTTTTTAAATTCATTTGTTGAATTTCCATGTACCTTTTATAAACCCCATTCAACTTCTTCTTCATCTTATGTTGATGTTTGATTTCAATTGTTGATGTCAGCCCTAATTTAACTCTAAACTTTTTTGAAAACTACACTATAAGATCCTTGATAACAAATGCATGCTTCCACGCCTTCACGTGCTATGTGTATGTTGAATTAGATTGCATTATAATTTTTTCAACAATTTGAATTCAAAATATCTTCAAATGCCACGGTCATAGGCACTCCTTCTATAAAAATCACCCACCATAATTCAAATTTGCCGCTCTCCAATCTCCGCTCTACGCTCACACTACTAAGTTTTCCAAGTAGTGTCCTAGACTTTTACAAGTCCGACACACTATTTGGGGATATGACTATGTTTGACAAGTACTTGCACTTGCTTCTTTCCAAACAACGGATCAGCTAATGTTTCAATTTGACACTTACAAATTCTTCTGACAATCTTTTCAACGGCTTCCTCGAAACCTACGAGGTTTAACTCTCCCAAGGTACTCTCGGAAAGTCCAAAGGGGGTATATCTTAAAGGATAATTCAGTGAATTTCGATGACCTCTAGATTTCCATACTTGGGGTTGATCCATGAATTAGACATTTGGTTGTGACTCTAGGCATTTGGTTTTTGATATAATTTTGAATTCAAATTATTACTTTAGGATCGTGTCGAAGTTTCAGAAATAGTGATGAACTTATTTCTTTACTTTTTGAATCTCCCAAAGTTTTTAATTTAAGTTCCATATTAAAAAATCAAGCCCATCAGTATTTCCTAGCATACTTATCTACCTAGACTTCAATTGACAAACCTTCCCCGGCAGCGGCGCCAAAATGTGGTGTAGTTTTTGGCTTGAACAAATGACTAGGGAAACAATTAGGGAAGACTTAAAATGTGACTTATATATCATCTAGGTGTCTCAGATAAGTTTTGTTAAAGGAAGTACAAAGTTATCTCACTCCATTTCGGATTAAGGTTGATAATTAGGTCAAAGAGACGGGGAAAAACTTTGAAAACACTCCAAAATAGTGCATGCATATGTGACAGTCATTCACCTCGCTTTATTTACCCGGTTGATAGACTGGCAATGAGTTCATTTTAATTGGACCAAGTGCGTTGCGCAAGCATAGGCACAGCCATAGTCAATAATCTTGCAGGAGTAACCCATTTTTGTCTCGATACCAAAGCCACGGGCACTTTGGGATGGTCAATAATCTTATATTAATTAATCATATTTAATGCAACTTGAAAAGTCCGTGCAATCATCCTTTCCGGATTTTCTGTCTCCTTCAATTTAAGTGGATTTTAGTTATAATGTCAGACAATGGTCTCCTACTTGGCTTTAATCAAATTTATTATGTTTTCCTTCATTGTGTCAATAGGTCACCACCACTTACGCGTGTCAACATATCCTTACTCATTTCATAAAGTTATATTGTCCATTTCTTATTTATCCAAATACGAAATTAACTAATTATTTCTATTTTTTCCTCTTGCAAGCAATGCTTAAGCAATTCAATTCATAAAGATAATGATATTACGAATGATTCTTAATTCCCTTAAGATCTTAATTGTCAATTAGTACTCACATTTTCCGTATGCGGTACGTCCATTAATCTCCACCGCGCCACGTTGTCCCTTCACAGTCAATCGTCTCGACAGATAAACGCTTCACGTCTTGTCAAAGATTAAAGCACTAGAACAAAACGCACATTTTATGACTGCAATTTATGACTGCTTTAAGTCATAAAATCCCAAAATATGATTGACGAGGCACCGGAGGAGGATGATGTGCGCGGTGACTGGGTCTACTCATTACCGACGAGTTGCTTCGGACATCAGTCATATGAATATATACAGTAGTTTGGGCATATAAAAGGACAGAATCTACGATCCCGACAGCACATGGGGCATGCTTTGACTGGCTTTGGAGTCCGTGCCCTTTTTTTGACCTGCCCAGGCAAAAAAAAAACCAATCCGACGTGGCATGTGACTTTGTGTAGTCATGTTTAAGTAAAATATGTTCTCTATGTACGCTACCAAGGCCATAGGCTTAATCTTAATTGAAGGAAACATTTCAATGCGAGACCAATGCCCCCCTCTCTGCTTTAAGATCATGGCCCCGAGAAGGTAAATATGTTTATCCATAGGCAATTCATTATGTTGCCTTCGATTTGAATTACTGCAATTATAAAGTAACACAAAATTAAGGTGAATGATTTACTTCAATTACATACTGAAAATGCATAATTATTACATGATCGATCTATAATAGAACAGTCAATTGACTGTAATCTCAATACTTGAAACATTTACAGATTCTCACTTTCTGATTTCTCTCAGACCTCTTCCATCCCCGAATAGACTATCGCAATATAATAATTACTCCCGAGAGGCCTAAGACGATAGACTCAACTATCCAGACATTCTGTTTTCATTCTCTGTAATTATTGACAAAATCCCAGGCTATTTTAGCCGACCATAACTCTCAGGGACTCATGTCTCATTACTAAAGTCACGTTAATTATATGAAAACTACACATTATACAAAAACTATTATACTGTTCACTTCAACTAGATCAAAGTTATTATACTCCAATGGCACCTTTCAAATTTACCAAGTACCAACATCGCTTTTCACAATACTTGTATTCTGCAAAATTAGTCACATGAAAAACAAACTAACACATAAATAGTTTAACATGATCTGACATTTTTGGACTTTCGCGAAATACCTCCATTATGATGATATCTATGCCTAAGGAAAACAAAACAAATGTAATTTCACGATGGTTATTGCTAATTGCATAGATGAGTAAGGCTTACGTAGATCTTTAATTTACAAACATGTGCCTTAGCAAACAAGATGTGAAAAGCTCAATACCATGCTTAAGGAATTTTGGATTGGAGATTTCGTTATCTAAATTTTCATGTGTTGTGATTATGTATGGATGGTACAATCTCGTTACATGTAGCACAACACTATGTGAGATGATGACTATTATCCCATCCATACCATTGGAGATGGACTAAATTCCATAATGCTACAAACTAACCATTGAACATTTCATTCCGTTGACATCGGATATTTTGTGCAACTTCATGTTAACCAAGTCCAAACATAGATCGTGGATAGAGGTTGACATGGTTCATTCAAGTCCAACACTCATTCAATCACTAACCTAAGCTAGGTATTGACAATGGCAATTCTCAAAGTGAAAAATATATGTAGCATTCCCATTCCTTGTGTTTGATCAAATCAATTTGTGTCATCATCTACATAACAACAAGGATAACAATCTAACCATATTTTGCAACATCCTATCACCAAGGAACATGTCAACTACGCGATAAAATGTTCAACTTCATAAAGGGAGAATGCATACCTAGACATGAAGAGGACTTTGATATACTAGGATCGCCCTTTTAACGCGCAACAAATTTTCAAAAGACATCTTGAACTAAAAGGCAATTCAAAATATCCTTCCAACTTCCAAAGCTCTTGCAAGTAGGAAAGTTCTCTAGTAATGTCCATGCTCCACCTTATCAATGTGCACAAATATCATGAACTATGTTGGTTTTGTAGTAGAATCCCCAACATAATTATTGCTTTACGCTGATGCAATTGGATTACCAGTGTGTAGGTTAACCTTCAGAATCCCAACCCTCGCTACATCCACAATGAGTTCAAAATTAGGAGATATACACAATACAAGAGAGACTAGAAGAGGTGACAAACACATATAATCCACAGGCCCATTGAAAACACACCACATGTTCTAGTCACTTTATGATATAAGTCTCTATCATACGCATGTGATCATTTGTAGATCGATTTTTATTTGTTAAGAATGCCATCAATATTCATCTATAACATATGACAAGGATTGTAATCACAAGCAGACACCAAAATCATGTGTAATGATGAGGTTCAACTATGTGCTCAAAATGTAGACATCAACATATATTCAATACAGAACATAATCAAAGGAGACAAAGAAATTCAAGTTTTATTTCATTTATTGATTCTAAATTTCAAGGACTATGGGTAAATAGGATATCCTTATTTTGTGAATACACGGACGCCTGCAATGTTACAGGTAAACAGTTCTTGTATTTTCTACTAAGGACAATTGTACGCAGTGTCACAAAATGCTATGCACTTCGGTTTTCAAAGTCCATTCTTCAAAGTGAAATGACGCAATCTAATATGGAAAAAATGTTGTTCGGCCCACTCAACCCATCTGACCCCTAAATCTCTGGACCGCATTAATCCTAGTACCATTCCCCTTTTCATATCTCACTTTCATCAATGCCGGCTTTGCTCAAACTAGGGCAACCTCCGAATACTTTCAGCTTCGGCTCAAACATTGTCAAATCAAAGCATCAATCTCCTGATAGTTGCAAGCTCCAACTCTCAACTTAAGCTCTAGTGTAAATCATGTTGTAATTTGGAAACTTATTTATGTTGAGTTTAGTGAAGTGGGCGAGACCTTTTGTTTCCAAGCTAAGGCACATGATTCAATCCACATTGATGTAGAGCAACTTTTGGAAGGCCAACATTGGAAATTTGTATTGGTGGTTCTTATTGGTGTTATCAACAAATTAATATGATGAAAGACATGGGAATTCTCAACAACTTATTTGTATTTTAAGAATATTTGTTCTCATCATCAAAGTTGTGCTCAACAAAAGGCACGTTTTTCAACTAAACAAGATTGAGTAACTCTTGTAATTTTGTGATCAAGGAGGCTGCCCTAAAACGCTTAGCATTAGTGGAGCCTTAGGAATCAAGTGGTGAAGCCAAGACAAAAATTTGAGAGCAACCCGCTACCTGAAAAGCTGCGGATGAGCCTTTCAAAGCATACGCACACCATGTGGCCATGCTGGTCTCTACATGGAATGTTGTTAGCGTTGTGACAACTTCCCTATTTATAGAGCCCCGATCACCAATATTGTGCAAGACAAGCTTTAGCTCTACGAACAATGCATGGATGCGAGACTCATCCGGGAGGAACATGATTCTCAATCATACAATCATGATGTTCACCGCCTACTTTTTTTCTTCGACGTGGCACTTGACAACAATCTTGTTTCATTGAAAAGCCACTCTTATAAACCTTTTGACTCATCAATTCGTTAGTTGTATTTGTCTTAGTTATATTACTACCATTCCCACTTTCATATCTCATTTTAGCCATGGCCACTTTACACTTGCTCAAACCATGGAGCTCCGGGTTTGGTCGAACTCTCATTACTTTGGGTTTGGGATGGAAGCTTGCCCAAAGACAACCATTAGAACCACGAAAATCGTAATATCTCAACTCCGGCTCTAGTGCAAAGGGGGTCTAAGAACACCAACCACTTCTTATTCTATTCCATTATTGCAATCCAATAACAACGTGTACCATGGAATCATTACTTAAAGCTCGTAACTGCTCGAAATACCTCAAGGATGTCCACTAATTGCCCTAACCAATACAACATCTGAGCAATTAACCGCAAACACAAAAGTAGCACCCAACACAAAGGACCAGAGGCTTGGGATTGTCTAAATGCTTACTTTGTGAAGGTGGAACCCTCCATTTCTGAAGCAGATAGTAATTGTGGCCAGTAGCCCTGCCACTTCACACCTCCAGCCACCAAATCCTCCACAGTGACTCCCACGTCCTAGCCAAATATCTTACGTAAAGGAAACATGTTGCTAAGTGCTTCAAACCTTGGTCGCCCACAATATACTGAGGATTTTCCCAACACCCAACAATGTTATATGAAGGTGACCAAATAATCGAGTAATGGAGGAATCCAACATCACATGGTAAGAGTAGGATTAAGAACCCACAGTCCTTACTACCTGCTCCACAATTCTATTCACAAAAAAAAAATGTTGTAGAGGACCATCCACACGAAAGAATTCCTCCTTGAACTTAAACCTCACCTCAAACCCCAATACATGCATGCGTTGCAAACTCACAAATGCATGCCGAGAATGTCAAGCCGTGAAGTTACAATGTAGAGGTACATGGATTTTCCTGAAAGTTCCCATAATATAATTCAAATGATAGTACTTAGCAAAAGAAAAATTCCCTCGGTGGCCTACTCTTGTGCGCAACATATACACCCTCCATGACAAGGGATTTTCCAGTCAGACTAATTAAATATTCCTCTACAAGAGAGACAAATTACAGGACGACATCCTAAACACAACAATGTCAATATTAAAGTAGCAGATAGAGTCTGCCAAAATAAATTCACATATTGCAGGTAATCAATCCATACAACAATTTCATATTTACCCTAAATTTTGACAAAGGCATACATACAAAATATCTAAATGACCATCAACAACTTCGATAATTGATGCGCTTTCCACTCTGTAGTCCCATTTGCACAGGATTTTGCTTGTTATTGACGAAGCCGACCTATCTAAAGTACACAAACATATCATAACAAAAGGCCAAAAAAATATCATGTCATTGAACCAAAGTGCAACAAGCAAGTATTCCTATACTTGCATATATTACCCATTGATAGAGCAAGGTGAAAGAGTATACAACACTCTTGGTCTAACAGTATAGAGTGGAACTGAAGTGAGTGCTTACTGTTGGCGTTCCGACCCATAATCCATTATGAGACTAAAGATTTGATCAGCTGGAGCCTTCACCACCCTAATTGCTTTCATCACTGGCAGCTGAAACAATTTACAACAAAAAAAAGTAGTCAACAAATGCTGATGCCTTCCACCAAAACATTTGGTTTGTATGAGCAGTCATCTTCAGTTGAAGACGTGCCCAATTGACCACGGAACTGCAAAAAATACAGAGGGCATACCCTGTTGCAAACACCAAGATTACCTTATACTTGAAAGGGAAATCTGCAGTCTCCTCAAAATATCTCAACCCTGCATATCAATTATATGATACTGGTGAGCCTCTGTTATTTTACCAAACTGTCAGGCAATTCGACCTATCATCTCATCAGCACTGACTCGAGGATAGTTAGACAACATTTCAATGGCATAGAATCATAAAGTAAAATAGACTCAGTGTGACATCATGGAACACTTTCAAGACTCAGGGAGTGCACTATTCATTAAAACCAAGCATCACGTGCGTGCATGCCCCTTATTAAAATACCCCTGTATACATTTTATTTTTGCTAAAATCAAGCAATATACTTACAAATCTCATTGCTTCAAAATACATTTCCATACGTACACAAGGGTCCAAAAACAAATACAGAAATTGTATATAACATGTGTACAAATGTTTGGAAATGCAAAAATATGGCCCTATTATATGTATAATATCAAATCATGGATTTTTAGTTATAAAGTCGTTACTTAGTGGATGAAAAAATGCATGATTCTTGGTCCAGGTCTGACTTGAACGCGTAAACGCGTAAACACGTACTTTACATATATTTTTCTACATCCTTATCTCCAGCCTCATGTATATCTACTTCTTGCTTAATAGGAATATGTCTCTTGTACGTACATTTTGTACATGCTTGTTCTAAATAATACCCCTTTTGTGCACGCACGTGTATATTTACAGTACTTGAACAGTGCACTCCCTGGGTTTCAAGAATGTTGACACTGGAGGAGATCTAAGGGGTACCATTTTCACAGCGTGCTAACTTCCACTTTGATGCAATGCCAGAATTTGGTGATTGAGTTTCTGTAGATCCACTAAAATTGAAGCTCTTGGAGAGGGTTTGTGATTCTATAGATAACAACAACAAATTCAACGACATTTAGTTATGGTAGAAAACCAAGAGAAGGATTTGGTTGTTATTTTACACTCAAAGACCGAGGTAGTTAGCATATAGTAGTGCAAGCCAATCATTTAAATATGTACATATAGAGCATCTTTGGAGCAATCTTGTGAGGATCTTCTATCATAAACCTAAGAAACGTAAGACTAAAGATACAAACGGCTTGATCAAGGTCCGTTCGTCTTACCACATATAATGTCCTGTAAGTGTGGAGCATGTCTAGAAATTTACAGGAAGACTGTACCGCCATATCAAGAATTGAATTTATTGTAGCAGTTGACAAAAGTTCTTGCTTCAATCCAGCACCCACAAGGTTCGCAAGAATGGCAGGGCGTACTACACGACTAGGTTGTAAGTTGAATGATGACACCAAAAATAAATAGCTCGAAAGGAGTACAATGGTTCAAAGCTTGATGATTGAAAGGTTGAAGCTTTAACAGTGATTTGCAAGACCTCAGAACCATGTCACAGCCTTACAAGCGTGTCAGGGGATGACCACACTTGCACTTGCAACTCAAGAGGGAAAAAGTAGGACTCACAAAGTCTACCACAGGAAAGGGTTTTATCATTATTAACAAAAACATAGAAACTTAAAAAGCAGTGCTAAATTGAAGACAACTTCGTGGCGATGTACAAGTTTAAACTATGAAGTCCACAGATCTCCTCCGATCTCATGGTTACAGATATCAATAGCCCAAGTAAAGCTTCCTGGCCAAATAGGGAGAGAGACAAATCTTGCAAAAGAGCACATTTTGAGCCGGCATAGAGTTCCTTTGGTGCCAGATGCACCCAAATGTAGCACATAAGTTATGTCCGAAGTCTCAAGAGCAACGGGCCAAAACCAAAGAAATTGTCTACCAAAACAACAACCTCACACGTCAACTCATATACTCTACGAAGACACATAATCAGATATGAAAAAACAACACAGATCAGATCAGGAAGGCCACATACATTGTTAGAGCACACACATCAAAGCGCCACACAACCCCGATCTAACACACTCCATCCGACCAACACATACTTAGATGAGGACGCCGACTCCAACTGAAATCTTCAACTTCAAGTGAAAACCTAAGAGACTCCATACCCACAGTCAAGTGAAAACGTTAGATCTCCATACCTCCTTCAAGTGTTGTTTTGGAAACACATGCACAGACACGTTTGGTGTCTCCTCCAACCAAAACCTTAGATCGACATCATGGTGAACCAAACGACAACCAGAAAGAGAAGGCGGTAGAAGCGGTGTTGTGTGAGAGAAGACGCGGAGTACCATGGCCCACGCGCATCAAGCGGCTTCGCCAATGAATGCAAGGATTGTGTTTTTTTATTCTTATAATGGTATCATTGGTATTCATTTTGAAGTACGCAACCACCCACTGTGAGACCAAAGAGTAGATCACTAAGTGCTTGGAGTTGGATGCTTCTACCTTAGGGCCAAGTTCCATGTACCGGTCCCGGTCCGTTTTTAAAAAAAAAAATGGGTGGGCCGGTGAAAAGAGGGGTTAGACATGTGGGAAGCATTGAATGCGGCGGCTCGAGGTTGGACTTGGACAATGTGGCCTTGGTCAAATCTATATGGGGTCACATCTAGTCTTGGTTTTTGTATATTAAATATGTTTAGCTAGATGTGCCAAAAGCACCTACTATGTCATTTTTAACAACAAGGAAGTACTCAATTTAAGCCTATTTAAGTTTTTGTTTTTAGGTCTATAATCAAGTAGTGAGCAGTTTCGGATTCAATGCACCTATGTATTTGAACTCATCCATTATGACTCAAAGAGTTATAGTAGAAATAATTTCCTTATAAGTTGAGGGCTAGAATCTTGGATACTATTTCTAAAAGAAATTTATGTGGAAAAAGTACACTAATGGGGCATTCCCACCTGACATTAGTTAGAAGTAGTTTTAGTCTAAAAGCGGTTTTAGTTATCTAGGGTTCACACATACTGCTTTTTTTTGTGCCGAGCCTAGGTGGCAAATGATGTGGCATGGCTTAAAAGTGGAGGTTTTAATAAGCCTCAACCACCGACCCTCCCATCGGTACCTAAACATGAGGCAAGAATATAGAAACTTTAAAAGTGTCGCCTCCCACCGTTGTGATTGGTTGCTTTTTAGTCTTAGCTATGAGGGCACGAGGAGCTTCATTAACAAAAACCGATGGTAAGATAGGTGAGTAGTAAGGCATTTCAGGATGGGACAAAAACTACCCAACATTCATTGCTTGGTAGATAAAACAACGAACATGTGTGAAAGCTACTTAACTAAAACCTATTTGAAAATCTCCGGAGCAAGTTCTTGTAGGTGCATTGGGATAGTCGGATGCTTCCGCTATAACCGAGGGAGCTTTACCCGGTTTTTAGGAAATACTTTGGGTCTTAACTAAAGTCAGGTGGGAAGGGGGCATAAGTAGTGTATTGAGTGTCACTTACTATTTGGAACTACACAATGCTATAACTATGTATTCTATAGCTCTGTTTTTTTTTGCCAACAAAGGTCAAAGTGGTTGTTTGGACTTTGTAAAACATTAACATCTTTACTTGATAAATATATGTACATAAATAGGGAACTATATAGCATGTGTAACTCCAAATAGTATGTGACACTCAATAGAATAGTTATTGTAGTTTCTAGGTTGTAAAATAGGTCATTCCAATTTCACCTTCCCCATGAATGAGTTTACAAAGACATTACAAATCTCTAGCCTCATGTAGGATTTCACTTCCCAACACCCACCATTGGTGGTGCAATACATATCTACCCCTATAGGTAGATACTATATGTATACATATATAAACCTATATGGGTAGACCTTTGATATTTAGATATATTAATAAACCTATGATTATTGCTAAATTAAACTATGATTCATGCAAAGTAATTCAACACTTTGACTTTGATTTAGGTGTTAATTAGGTGTTAAACCCCGGGGGGTTTATGCAAGCATTAATGTTTTCACTCTCTTGATGGTAGGTGTTGTGAATATGCACTCCCTCGTACATGTTGAGGATACATACAACAATTAAAGTTACCATATAGGGCATTACTCAAACCCAACATTGAACCTCAAACCAACACTATGCACCTCAGTCAACACATTTTGGGGCTCTGAATTATATGATTTTCAATACATAGTGTTGGTTTTTGGGTGTGCATGCTTTGATTAAACCTTTGTTTGCAATTCGTGGATTTCATTTGATAAATTAATTTCACTCCATGAAACAAGAAAGTCCATCATAGGATAATCCCACCAATTAGAGTTTATTGAAGTTCTTGGATCTTGATACAAATATCCTCACAATGTGGGAATAAAATAAAAATAAAAATTAACATAGATGTTCTTTTATGGATTGACGTGAATGAGATCGCCTTCGTATGACCTAGTCATGTTCTTTTAGGATAGGGTGTCACACTTTGGGAATTGTGCGGTCTTATCACCAATTCTTTTCAAGAATAATGATATAAAATTTATGAATGTGGATTCACCATCTACCATATTCGTAGATTGTAAAGCTATCTAGTGAAATATAGCCACAATGTATACTTGATGTAGTGTGGCCCACATTATTCATTATCAACCCACGCAATGATAGTGCAATATGTTCACACTTGTTGATGCAACATGACAATTCATGAAGGCTATTCTAAATTATAGTGAACTTCCCAAGAAGTCAACAATGTCTAAAAATCCCAAGTCTTTTGGTTGATTGTCCTACTCACAAATGTCTTGTAATTTTGTAAATTATGTAAAAATGAAGAAGAAAAGAGTTGATGTGCCCAAGAGAAATTTTTGAAGGCCATATACTAGTACCACCATTTTCCCTTGAAGCAAACTTAACATTATGGAAGGCTATCAAAAGGCTATTGTGGTGTTTAAATGTCCTTAAAATTGTGTGAATCTCCCTATTTACTCCTTGCAATACATGGACCCTTGGGATCAAAGATAAATTTGGTTGAAGATATAGAGTTTACTAAAAGAATGAAAGTAAGCATCCAAATATCATGTCACTACATAGCCTCCCAAAAAATTACATTGAATGGAAATGAATCTTATAAATACTAATCATGGGTTACTTTCTAAAATTGTCATGAGAACTTGGCTAAATTTAAAATGAATGTAACCTCATCATTCATCCATAGATGGAAACTCCAACCCCTTTCAAGCAAGGGGCCAGCGTGAATAAAGCGTTCGTTCGTAATGCCAATGACCCGATGCCCACTGGACAAGAGGACATTGGGACAAATACTACTCTCCCCTTTCGAGGATGGACACTATAGTGACACACCATACTAGTTCCTAGCTAGCCACTAGTGCCTTGAAGATACCAGACATGGTATCCCCCCAAAGGGCTTTGAGGTACCCATACAACAAGGTCCAAGGACCCCCCACCATAGTTGGGTGGACTAAGGTGGTGAGCACCACGCCGGCACGGGGAATAGAACCCACAACCTCCTCATTGGGGGTCATGAGCCCTAACCGCCAAGCCAAGGCCCGTGGTGCCTATATTCATCCATAGTAACAAAGTCTTGCTAAGATATGTGTCTTAATAATGGCCACTACTATCACTTGCATTCTTATATTAAAGTCTTCCACATGCCAACACTTAGAAGGTTGAATACGTTACTACATATTCCTAACTTTGTGGTTATCCAACCAATACCATCACATTGTTTTATTCATTGTAAGAAAAAGAAAATTAGCTAATGAGTTTGAAGCAAAATTTGGAATGTTTTGGGCAAAATGAGTTCAGGGTTGACATACCATACGTATTTTACTACCACACTAAATCATGTACATAGTACAATGGTAAACCACATGATCCACGTAGTGTCATGTAGTTGCCATAACTCTCATAACAAGAATGTCGTTGTTTGCTTGTAAAGTTACTAATATAGGCATGCATTGTCCTTTACACTTGACATATATTCTTAATTGGTCACCCCACCTTTCCATAAATGCAGAGAATGGTGTGATGATAAATTAGCACCACCACCAATTGTATGTTTGTATATTAGAATTGCAAACTATTGAGAACCAGCGGTTAGTTACATATGAACCGGTTGAGTATGAGAAATAACTGGTTGGAATTGAAGACTTCATGAGAATCACCGATCATTCTAGAGGAATCTGTAGAACATACCTCAAATGAACGAAAACAAAATCGGAAGATGTCAACATGGAAGTGACTTGATTTAGAATCACTAGGATCTTGACCGACTATGCCCAAAATCTTTCCGGGCATTGGTTGGGATTCTCCTTCTATTGAGAACCTTAAATGAAGGAAATGAATGAGCACAAAATATATTAAAGTGGTGAAGGGTCTTATCACAAAAAAGGCTTAATAGGTTAAATATCCTTGGTTCACATTTAGATATTGTATGTTGCTTTATGCTAATCATACTTTGAGCCATACAATCTAATGTTGTTCGTGATGATGTTGTGAATGGTTTTGAGGATTCGTGGTGTGTCAAAGGCCTTACTGCCACTAGGAGTGTTATGTGGAAGTGTAGAGACAATATGGGTATTATTACTTGATGCCCTATAAGTCAATGGGTGGTTTTTTTTCATAATGGTTTGCTTTAGGTTACCTTTTGCAATTGAATCTTTTCAATTTGTACCCAAAATAAACTTTAAAACTTTGAGCCACACTTTACTCGTAGTTGAAATTTAGCAGTTCCAATATAGTTCAAGGTTCATTTGGGCAAGGTTTTGAAAAATCCTAAAGATACCAAGTTTGTCTAGGCAAGGTATTACAATAATCATTATAGTTTGGGTAAGGTAGAAAGTATACATGGACATTGTTGCTTATGAATAAATAAAAATTGAATGCTCATGTTTCACACTCTTTATTGCATGAATATCCATATCTTAACCTAAACTCACTCTACCAATATTCTTATCATTTATTGGATTAACATTATTCTTATTAATCATGTTCACATTACCATATAGCAAATCCAAATTTGAGAAGCTATAACGTAGATGCGTCTTAAGTGGTGAATTTCTTTTACCAACTAACTCACTTTTCACATGATATTAAATACATGATTAGGAGAAGATAGTTAACAAATTTAAATTGAGGACGTACCAACTTTCTTCATTTCTTTTAGATCATAAGAATATCCTATTCATTATCAAAGTGAAGAGTCTCATACTCGTTAAATGATCATACACGTTCCCTAGTTTTGTTGACTTTTGATCCTCAAATAAATATGGTAGATTGACCAAGTAATCCAATCTCTTATGAATACTTTAAAATTCACATTTGATAATATCAATGAAACTTTTCATGCTAAAGAGTGGCACTCTTTCCATCTCTTGAGGAAGAAACTACACTAAATATGATATTTAGTGTCACCAAACTAATTATGTGCTCAATACGAATAATA
This sequence comes from Polytrichum commune, assembly GCA_950295325.1. NCBI lineage: Eukaryota > Viridiplantae > Streptophyta > Polytrichopsida > Polytrichales > Polytrichaceae > Polytrichum > Polytrichum commune. The sequence goes on along the minus strand of OX485808.1, from coordinate 44,028,671 downwards.
AACCGCAGTATAGTGTCACCAACACTAACTGTTAACTCTACATTATTTGTCATTCTTTGTAATCTTTTTTGGGTATTAAAGATATACAATGTTGTGATTATCGTTGCTTACCAAGTGATTTTTCATCCAAATTTCAATCATCCGTGACAATGTTTCATCACAAGTTGTTGACTAGAGTGGGTAGGGCTTGGTCAATGGCCTCATCCATCATCCATGACAAAATTTCTTCACTTATTCATAAGAAGTGTTATCCTAAAAGTTTCCATAGTGACATAAATATACCATATGAAACTAAATATCATATTTAGTGTAGATTACCTACATCTCAAGGATTTTTTAAATATAACTGTGAATTACATGAGGCAACCATTGACATCATCACAATACATGATCTTTGTCGCTTATTGCGTCTCAAATCACATACTTGTCATCAAAACTAGATGTTGGTCCGCTATCTTTTTCTCTAGAGATAAAAGGTTGTTCCACTCTTGCTCTTATAATACGAGGCACACTTTATACTAGAGTGTCCCCTATACAACCCCATTAGAGATAAGTTTAAATCATTATTTGAGAAGTTAGTATTAGGGAATCTCAAGTCTTCCTTTCAATTAGACCAACAAGTTAATATTGGCCCCTATCTCACATAGGCCACTACACTATGCCGTTGTAGGGATATTAGCCAGTTTGATGCCACCTTGTAGGTTTTAGTCCCATTAGCCTTTCGGCTTCCTAGACTCTAAAATCTATTTTATTTTATTTTATTTTTTGGAATATGTCTTTAAGCCACACTAGATCACATACCACTCAATATTTATGTCATATTAAGGAAAATAATTAGTGAATAAGGATTGTCTTCCTTAGCCACATGGAACCAAGTTGTACATATTTAGAAGATCCATACAATAATAAAGAATTATGAAAAAAAATCGCTTAATTGAAGTGCGCTAGTTATTATTAAACCCCGACCCATTAAACCTAAAACGACAACCTCCTCTTATTATGATCTTGATGAAATTAAGATTGTTTTAAGCAATTAAGGCTTTATTCTTTATGACATGGTTAATTTTTTATATGAATGTAATAGAATGATGGATCTCATAGTTTCCACAAGCAAGGATATATCCTTTAAAATCAAAATTAGTGAGAGCAAGCTCCTCATGAGAAATGTCGGTATTTTTTGCATTTTTGGGGGAAAGAGTTATGTGGTGGCGGGAGGAGGATCATGAGGTGCTACTCAAATAACGATACTAAAAGAAAAGGTGGCAAGTGCCAACTACCCATGCGAGGTATCGACTCTCGAGAGGCTTGTACTAAATCGAGGATTTACTATTGGCTTTAAAATAGCACGGAGCCTTAAAGCATCCGCCCCGGGCTAGATCACATGTGTCCAAGGTTAGACCCTGCCTCGGGCACGCTATCGAATGCCAAAAGGGCCATACTTTGTAAAACAGGGTACCCCGGGAAAGATTCCCTGTACCCCAGGGAAGATGTGCGGTGCCCCGGGAAAGATGCCCATAGGGAATCCCAAAAGGGCCATACTTTGTAAAACATGGTACCCGGGGAAGATTCCATGTACCCGGAGGTATAATAAGAAAAAATATTAGTAATTAACAAAAAAATTGAAATTACATTATTCAATTTTAAAAAAGGTTAATTTTTTTACATAATTTTACATTTTAGTTAGATATATTTTATTTTAAATAAAATTATTTTTATTTTTAAGTGATACTATCACTTTTTAAAGAGACTTTTTGAGTTCTTAACTGCTTTAATTTAATTTCTTTTATATTAAGAATAAAAAATCAATGGAGAATAAGTTTTATTAAATTTTCTCAATTTTGGTTAGAGGATATTATAATGAACCCCTTAATTTATGTAATTTATATGTTAATTTATGCTTAATTTATGGTTTAAGTTTAGGGGTTCATTATAATATCCTCCAACCAAAATTGAGAAAAGTTAATAAAACTTATTCTCCATTGCTTTTTTAATCTTAATATAAAAGAAATTAAATTAAAGCAGTTAATAACTCAAATGTCTCTTTAAAAAATGATAGTATCACTTAAAAATAAAATAAAATATTTTTTATTTAAAATAAAAGATCTCTAACTAAAATATAAAATTATTTAAAAATTTAAGCCTTTTTTAAAATTGAATAATGTAATTTCAATTTTTTTGTTAATTACTAATATTTTTTCTTATTATAGCTCGGGGTACATGGAATCTTCCCCGGGGTACCCTGTTTTACAAAGTATGACCCTTTTGGCATTCCATAGCACGCCTCCTTCACTACTCTGATGAAGCCCATGTTTTCTATCCACTCCGCCCGACTTCAAAACATAATATTGCCCTTGCATTCTTGAAGGCCGCTTGTACATATAATCCATATTTAGTACATTCATCTTCTAGATCTAAAATCCAATATATGTGTTCACTTCCATTGAGTAAATAAGCAGTTGATTGGAATTTCATTTTTGAGGTGGAACTGTCAATAAAACATGCAATTAACTTGGAAGTAAACAATATTACAAAACACTTATTAGCACTAAGGTTATAATTTTTGTGACTTACCATTGAAAGGGTGTTTGTCATTCTTAACAAGTGTAATTAAGCACATCAGTCTTCATATCTAAAACAAATCATGATTATTTCCAGTAAGTGCATTTTATAATTAATTAGGCTCAATTAATTTGGTGAGCATACTTTTTGGTTTAATTGTTTAGAATGACAAGACCCTTTCAATGGTGAGTCACAAAAATCATAACCTCCGTGCGAATGAGGGTTTTGTAATATTTTTGACTTCCAAGTTAATTGCATGTTTTATCGACAGTTTCACTTCAAAAATGAAATCCCAATCATTTGCTCATTTATTCAATGTAGGTGAACATATATATTGGATTTTGGACCTTCAAGATGAAGTGCACTCAATATGGGTTATGTGGACAAGTGGCCTTCAAGAATGCAAGAGTAGTTCTATTTTTCAAAGTTGGGTGTAGTGGGCAAGGAGCGTAGCCTGGGGCGGAGCATGCTTGGTGTAGTTGCTCACAATAGGCCCCTCAAACTAGCACCCTTGTACCCTGCTTGCCTTGAGATAGCCTCAAGCATGGCCTTTATCCAAAGTTGCTACGGTGTTCTCAATGAAATGAAATTGATTTTTTAGGGCCGGTTCACATGGGGTCTCAAGTCCCAACATGGAGGCAAAGTCCCAACTTTTGAGCCTCAAAGAATCATTAAATATGGTTGATTATTATTAAAGTAATATTTTAATTATTCTATGAAAAATTAATCGTGGGATTTCTTTTGAGAATTGGGTCTAGCTTTTTGTTCAACACAAATCCCAAGCCTCACTTCCAAAAAGTGTTGCCATGTAGGCATCCATGTCATATTCAAGACTTAGGACTTGGGACTTGCCCTTAAGAGTCCGGGAAGTCAAAGGGCTAATGGGATTGAAAGTGGTTTCAATCCGGCTACTTTTTTAGAGTACAAGAGTGTGGTGGCCTCTAGGAGATATTGACTAATGTCAACAAGATGATCCAATTGAAGAAAATACTTCAGGCTCCCTAACACAACATTCCCAAATAGTGATGGAAACATATCTTTAATGGGGTTATGTAGGGGATACTTTGATTTCAAGGGTAGGTGTCGCCTTTTTGGCTATTATGAGTTCAATAAAACTTCATACATCAAGTTCCATATTAAAATCCAAGTGAATGCACTTGCATTTCATTTTTTTAAATCTATCAATTTTTGAGAGATGTTTAAATTCCAATATATGGTGTGATTAATGGGTATGGCTAGCTTAGTCCACCAATCCTAAAATGACAAGCTAAAATTTCATTTCTTGTAACCCATTTCCAATATTTTAAGATATCCTCGTTTCATTATTAATAAAACTTGGGGTCGCTTTCTACATAAGCTCATGAACCCTCCTTTGGCCAACTCGCCCAAAATTTGACCTTAACAATTTAGGTGATTCCTATATGACAATCATATGTTTACCAATTGTTGGCCAAATTGAGCTTGGACTACAACGCAAAAGTCAAGCACATCAACAACAAACATTTAATGGCCATGACATCATAGAAATCATGGATGCGTTGCAAAAACACACTAACGTACAAAGGCCTTATAGCAACAACTTAGGAAACCTTTGCTATTTCAGGTAGGCTAGATAGCTTGGAAATCTTTTCATAAAATTCCATATATAGATAAATATATACATAGTCTACACAAAATATTCCAAACAATAATAAATTCATATGCAACGTACAAAATATGCAAAGTCATCTTAAGGAATGAGCCTTTTGCTCTTCACTAGGGGGGTCTACTAATGTTGGATTGCTAGGTGAGAATCACTACAAAATCAACCTTATTGCAAATGAGGATGTTTAACTAAATGAAGGTGTCCCCCCTTTTGTGGATCAATATCACCACCTCGTTAAGCGGCTAGATTCTCGATTAGCCATTGCGATGGGCAAAGTTGGTGCTCTTCTAAAAGTGTTTATGCATCCTTCAATTGGGAATGGCCGAAGTGGTCCGATTTTATACTTAGTACGGTTAGTTTAAGGCCTCAATACCTTATGCTTTAAATTTGCAAAACATTAAGTCCATAATGGGAGAGAAACATGGTAAACCCTTGAATTTGTAAGAGCCAAAACCCAACCCTGTGCACATGCATAGTTGTAATGTGCATTTTGAAACATTGTTTTGAAATGAATTGTTTCAAAACGAATGAACAAATGTTTCAAACATACTTTGAAATCTTTCGAAACACACAAATTTCATGATAAGAAACTAGAGTATGTTATAAGCTCTAGGATTACAATCCATCACTTGTACAAAGCCCTAACAAGCTCAAGTGTGTTATTTTGTGAGAATAAGCACGAGGATCCTCATAATTGTCAAATTCTTGCAAACTAGAAGCAATCAAATCATGTTTACTACTCAAATGGTTAACAAAACTGCCACTTTTGACATCATCATCATCATCATCATCATCATAGGTGTTGCTTTCCAAAGTCCTTGTTTCAAAAAGGCTTTGGCTTGAAGTATAGAGGTTGCTTGAAATTGAGTTTCATCTGTTGAAGCTACAATCACAACGACAACGGTACACCAAACCTTAAAACTTGGACTCTAATTTGGAAACAACATTTGAATCAAATCGTTTTTGTTCATTTCAAAACACCATCTAAAACGAACATTTTTGTTCGTTTCCAAACGGATAGAAAGTGTGTTTCATTGCAACTATTTGTACATGTTTGGAGTGCCATAATTAGAAGTATAAAATATTCACAGACTTCTGGCCAGGATGCGAATGCCCATGTTCTTCAGTAAAATTTATCAGCTTGTCAGCCTCATCTCTTTATAAAAAGAAAACCAACACAACGAATGTAGTACCTTCAACCATAAATTATTAAGCAGCTTTGTGTTCCAAACCACAAATCAGGAGGGCTTTATATGGGATAGAGAATTGCAATAAACAAATGCAGTGAATTACAGGCACTCATTTAGAATGACAAAGACTCTTTCATTGGTAAGTCACAAAAATTATAGCCTCAGTGCTAATGAGGGTAATGTGATATTTATTGACTTCCAAGTTAATTACATGCTTTATTGACGTATTCACTTCAAAAATGAAATCCCAACTAATTACTTATTTAGTCAATGGAAGTGAACATATATATTGGAGTTTGGACCTTGAAGATGAAGTGCACTCATTATGGGTTATGTGGACAAACAACCTTCAAGAATGCAAGGGTAGTTTTATTTTTCAAAGTCAGGCGGAGTGGGTGGGGAGCATAGGCTTTATCCGGGCAGTGAAGGAGGCGGGCCCAAAGTGGGGCCCAACCTTGGGTAGATTTGATCTAGCTAAGGGTTATGCTAGGCTACATCGATGATTAACAATGTAGTAAGTTTTTGCTATGGCTCAAAATAACAAAACCCATGGAACAAAGTCTCCAGGAAGACTGAGATAGTGTCTATAAGGGTTAATGTCACATTGGATTTAAGGATTACAATAACAACTTGAGGTTTTTCTTACTTCATTCCTTCTTAATTCCGCTTATTCCCCACTCTTATGATTCCTTTGTGCTTCCTTAGTCGTGAGTGATTCCGTCCTATCTTCAGGGAAAGTTTCTATCACTCTATGTCTTTGACCTATTTCAGTCGTGAAGCTCAATAGCTTGGTCAATAGTCTTTTGGTATCCGGACAATAGTCTTCCAATGGATTTTCATCCTATTGGGGTTAGTATCTTTTGGTGTCCACAAAACAACAAGGTAACAACAACAATTCTCATTCCAATAAATTCATTCTTTACCAGGGTTCAATTATTCATTTTTCTTGCGTTACTATTAATTCAAAGACTTATCTCATTCATGAACCATCTTCCATTCCAATCCGGTCTGCAATCTCTGCACACTTCAAGATAGAATAATCACACTGGACTATATTCCATATTGGCTTATGCCTCAATTAGCCACTTAATGTTCATGCCAATAACCTAGGTAATCTCCATCATACCTCTTTCAACTCATTATCTCAACCTCACTTAGTCATCTCACATGCTAAGTAATGAGGGACAGTACATCTCTCAGCCCATACTTCTCTCCTATCAGGGATTAACTTGTCTGTAATCTCCTCATTAGGCTACACTCCTGCCTCTTCTCCTCTCTCCATCACTTTAACCTATTTCTCTCTCACGCTGTTAACTCTCTTTCTGGACTATAGTCTTTCACTGCTCCGCACTTAGCGTGAGTCTCGACTCTCTGACATTATCTCTCTCTTGCTTCACCTTGCCTCTGATTCGGTGCTCTCATCCTTAATGACTCTCAGTAACACAAAGTAGGCAATTCTTCCCCCATTGCGCTCCAGGTTTTATCTCTCTCGGTAAAGTTCCGATGGACTATAGCCCTATTGCTCTTACAACATTCCATTTTTCCTCTCTGTAATTCATTCTCTCTAGGTTTTCTTAGTCTTGAATATTATGTCTCCCCGCTCCCTGATTTGTATCTCTATTCTTTGATACACATTCACTCAATCTCTCTCTGTTATGCTTCGCTCAATTTCTGATTCCAATTTCGCTCTCAGTTGTTTTTGTTTATACTCTGGTACGCTTCACTCCTTTTTTTTAGGTTATTGGTTCGCTTGCTTCTCATACAATCAGTTTCTCAGGCTCTCACTCACACAGTGCTTCGACTCGTCTCTTCGACATACTCAATATATGCATTCTCTCAATAATACTCAGTTGATTCTGCTCACTTACACCATTACTGCATCATAGTAATTCCATTTTACTGCGACTAAATCCTCATTACAAAGTTTAATCTCCACTCTATCACAGAGTTGGAATAAGTCAATCTATTTGCGGCACTTGGCCGATCCTACACATTCTTCGCTTGATAGCGACTACTCTAGACTATAGCCTGAAAACACTCGTTGAAAATGGCCTTCTTTCTCCTCCAGACTATAGTCCTTTATCTCCCTTCCTCTTCCAGGCGGTTATAACTTCTCTCCGAGGTCATTCAGTTCCTAAAACTGCTCTAAGAGCTCTTTCATCCGACTATAGTCCAACATTTTCATCTGTTCTTCAAAAAACTTAATTCAAAAAATCTGTTCTACAAACAACTTCACATAATTGTCACCTCTTGACACTTGGCATTCAAGAGAGCTTACTAATATCTTGGCATGAGCATGTCCAATAGTGTTATGAGGTGCATGCCTATGTTACGCAAATGGTCGACAAACTGACTAAAGTGTCACCAATGACACTTGCCATTAGTGTCCTTAGAACAATTTCCTCTTGCATACTAAAATGTAAACACATGACACTTGCCATTAGTGCGATAAAAAATGTCTTCCCCTTGCACACTTAAGTGCAAGGCTATCATCTAACGTATCGCAATGTGCTACTCTAAATGTCATAATATAAATAATTTTCACTTAAAGAAGTTACTTATGTTGACAAATAGAATCACGTCAACAATTAGTGAGCATGACATTTTGAGTCATGTGGGCATTTAGTTCAGGCCCTTTGCAAATAGTGCATGTGACACTAAGGGGCGGTTTACACCATGGACCATGAAGTCGGACCATGGAAGAGGGCCTTTTTCAACGGTCGGAGTTCATGGTCCAACTTCCATGGTCCAACTTCTTAAGAAATTAGTTTTGAAAGCCTTGGCCCCCTCACGAGGTGTAAACCGAATGTGGATAAAGAAGAATGACCATGTACCAAAAATTGAATGTGCTGATTTTTTTTAATAGATGCCCAAAAGTGGCAGTTTTGAAAAAAATTTAGAGTTTGACCATACTCTTGGGCTTCATTTGTCTTCACTTCTTATTAAATATGTGGAAGATGTTTCTAACTTTCACGATCTTCCTTTTCAAGGAGTTCAAAGTTAGAGTATTGGTTGAATCACTTCTATTTAAATCTTTCCAAGGATCAAGAGTACTCCACTATACCATGCTTGCACTCCATAACATATGAAATCTATAGGAAGATGCTATAGCCTTGCATAATTCCAAAGAGTAAGTGACACTAAATACCATAAATGGTGTACATAATTTATGATGTTTAGTGTCACATGCGTAATAGTGTCACTTACCCAATTTTCAGGCGTATGGTACATTACATTAGTGGTCATCAACTTCATTAGTAGTGTCACCTCATGACACTTGGCATTCAAGTGCGCTTTTGAATATCTTGGCATGAGTATGTTCAATAGTGTTATGAGGTGTAAGCCTATGTTACACAATGGTCTACAAGGTGACTCAAAAGTTACACAAATAACACTTGGCATTAGTATGCTGAATATTATACGCAAGGGGTATCATATTAAAAACGGCTTAGAAGACAATTTTTTGTTTAAAAAAATATAAATTTGTATAAAATAAAAAGGACCAAAAAGTTGGGTGAAGACCAAATTAAATAAAGTGAGGTGTAGAGAAAGTTGGGTTGCATATTTATTTGTTATATTTAAAACTCCACAATGCATATAAAGAACTGAAACACCTATTTAAAACCTATGCCTATGTATTATTTTAAAAGTTCCACATGAGGAGTTGCCTTCAATTATAATTTAAAATCATTGGAAATATTCTATATAAAAATTAAACATTATTTATTTATTTATGATTAAAAAGCCCAAAAATTTGGGTAGTTTGACCTATGGCACTTGCATTAAAAAAACTCATATAATTAGGTTTCCTAATGTAATTGTATGCTTCAAAGAATATTCATTTCTTATATATAATTACATTTTTGGTTAGAAGGGCTACAAGAGTTTCCTTTACTTCAACACATTGTATCACTTGAGAATGGACTGAAATGCGTTTTAAGTGATTATAATGAGGGCCATATAATACGGGAGTTGTGTACCCATGCACATGACACTTGCCATCAATATGCTCAATACTATCATCCCCTGCATACTAAAACGCAAAACCATCATCTCAAGTATCCCAACGTGCCATGCTAAATGTCATAATATAAATATTTTTCAGCTTAAAAAAAGTTCCTTACGTTTGATGAATAGTATCATAGTGGCAATTAGTGGACGTAACACTTTGAAACCTCTAGACATCTTGGTTAGGCTCTTCGCAAATGGGGCACGTGACACTAAATACCATAAATGGTGTACTTTTTCACCTATTCTCCACGCCATCAATGATAGGTTCCATGCAGCTCTAGTCATGGTTATGTCATAAAAAAAGTGTTTGAACAATAACCTTGTGAGTACAACGTCATTAAGAGTCCTCTCTTTCAAACTACAATTTTATTTTATTTTGCATACATACGACTTCAGTTGTCATGGATCATATTCAACGGTTGCTTCCAGCATTTGGTATATACACAATAATCTTCCGCTTAATTACGCACCCATTTAAGTACGCATCCTGGTTAAGTGCACAATTTTTTGACAAAAATTAGGGTTCATACTTTATTGTTTGAACAGATCATGCAGAGTCATTTGCCACGAATGCATGAATTTTTTATGCTTGACATTAATGTCAGTTTGTTAACGTTTCGCTGAAACTTTTCAAATGATTGTCGCAATTCATCATACATATGTCCAACTTCCGTTTGAACATTAGAGCAAAGCAATTTGGTCATCGATGTTGAGGACAATGTTGTGTAGAGCTTCAAAGCCTTTGAAATCGGTAGCACCTTCAAATTCAAACAAATGTCTCGATAAGTTGGATGTTGTTGCAGTATGTTCTCCCGATTATCCCAGACTTCCCGGATGGCGCCTTCACTAACTTCATACTCCCGCCCCAACGCTTGCTTGCTCAGCGTGTTCGGCTTGCTCAACTTTGCAATGATTTCACATCGTTGGGCTTCGGTCAAGCAAGTTGCCTCAAGTTTCATCTGTTTCCCATTGCGATTCATCGAATAAGAGGGTCTAGAAAGTGATATGAGTGAAATACGCACCTACCAACTAAGTGCGCACCAACAGCTCCGGTTCAAAGTGCATACTTAAGCAGGAGATTAGTGTAGACTTTTACTGCATCCACTGCTGTGGTTTGAAGTAACAGCAGCACTGCTTCCTTTTGAATTCGACGTTAACATGGAATTCAACTGCCATTCTTCTGGAAGGTTTCACAACCATTTGCCCGTGGTAATCGCTGAAACTTGCAACATGAGTGCTGATCTGGTTGAGCAAACGACCAACTCAAATACTAACTTATCTACTCTTTTCATTTCTCAATTGTTGCTGCAATTAAAAGCAGAAGCCCCCCAAGACACAGTATCAAATCAGAGTGACTTTGCGGGTCATGTTGTGACGGTTCATATGCAATGGTTTCTACTGACATCTTGGTATACATAGAGTCTAGACTTTCACCGATTCCACTGTTGCCGGTGTTTGAAGTTAACTTGAAGGTAATAACATGCTTAGCTTGTTATAAAAATTCACAAAAGTTTATATAGAGAAACATTTATCATCATTGAGGGGGATATTGAGGGTGCAAGATAATAGTAGTTGATCACATGACAATAGGCTCAAGAAAGAAATAAGAAAAACACCTTCAAAGTACTATCTGAAGGTCGACTATCCTCCTACCCTTTGAAGTAGAAATATGTGAGAGTCACGGGGATCACGCAATATAGCTCGTATTGTGCAAGAAAAGTGTAAACTTTTGAAGAAAGTCTCTCCAAGTCCTCACATTCTCCCATGTGCAATTTCTTCAAACAAGTCAAACCCCCCAACCCTTCCGAAATTCTTCTTGAAGATTTCCATCTTTTGAATGATAATTCTCTCGAAGCCTTGAGATTGTATATTCCGGAAGGAAATTGCTCTAGGGCCTCACATTCTCCCATGTGCAATTCCTTCAAACAAGTCAATCCCCCAACTCTTCAAGGATGGTCTTAACAAATTTCCATCATTTGAAACATAATTCCTCCAAAGCCTTGAGAGTGCGTATTCTAGAAGGAAATTCTTCTAGGGCCTCATAATCCCACACATGCAATTTCTTCAAACAAGTCCCCCCCCCCCCCAACTCTTATGGTATTTTTCTTAAAGATTTTCATCCGTTGAATAAGAATGCCCCCAGAACTTTAAGAGTGTATATTCCGAAAGGGAACTAATCCATAGCGACCTCACAATCCCCCATGTGCAATTTCTTCAAACAAGTCAACCCCACAACCCTTCCGATATTTTCTTGGAAGGTTTTTATCATTTGAGAAATAATTCTCCAAAGCCTACATATTGCAGAATGAAATTTTTTGAGGGCTTCACATTTTTCCTTCTGCAATTTTTTTAAAATAAGTCAACCCTTCGAACCCTTTCAATATTTTTTTCAAAGGTTTCCATCCATAAAATGGTAACTCCTCCAAAGTTTGTAGAGTGCATATTCCTAAACGAAACCCCTCCAAACTCTCACATTTTGAGATGCTCAACTTGATTGAAGAGGTCATGTGGGGTAATTATTTGGATAATTTTCTTCATTCTTTGCAATGGTTGATGTGTAGTTCTTCCAATTCTAAGTTTATATAACTGTCAATTTCAAAATTCTTATGTCAATACGTACAAACTACAAAAATAATCATTTCAAGAATCTAGGTTGGAAATTATACATCAAAAAATGTGTACAAATTTGGTTTTCAATAGTTCAAGTACATTGTGGTGACAATTGCTACTACAAAGCGAAGTAACAACCCACAAGATTGGCCAGATGGGTGGAATACTGTAGTCCCTCCAAGTAATGACCTTCTAATTTCCATAATCATTCAATTGCATCACGTTCGTCTGTGCGTCACATTCACCTGTGCATTATATTCATTTGTACATTATATTCGTCCGGGCAAATCGCTTGAATTCATCATAAGACCATTATTTCACACTAGTAGAAATTTCAATCTGTGCAATCTCAACCGTTGGGAGCATGAAAGTTGGGACTCACCACTTTATACAAGGTCCCAAGTCCCAAGTCTCAAGTCTTAAGTATGACACGAATGCTTACATGACAACACTCTTTTGGAGGTGAGGCTTGGAACTTATGTTGAGAGTTGGGTCGAGCAAAAAACTAGACCCAACTCTCAATACAAGTCCCACAATATTTTTTGCATAAAAAAAAGTCAAGATTTGACTTTACTGATAGTTAACCATATTTAAATGTTTCTTGAGGTTGAAAAGTTGGGACTTTGCCTCCATGTTGGGACTTGGGACCCCGTGTGAACTAGCCCTAAATATTTGTATTTATTGTCATATGGTATTTAATGTTTTACGTGGTAATTTTTCTAATGACACTTCTTGTGAATGAGATTACAAGTTTTGTCATCCCAACTTACTGTCAGTTTGGTAGAATCTGCATCCTAACACTTTCGTAGTCAAATTTTGTCATGGATGAGTGAAATTCGGATGAACATTCATAAGCAAGTGACCAAAAAGTGCAACAATTTGTAAATCCATAATGCCCTGAAAAACTACAAGGAATGATAAATACTGTTAGGTTTACAAATAGTGCTAGTGACACTATACGGGCAATTTGCAATTTATACAGCCAATGCTCCTCCAAACACACTAACTTACTTATTGATCAAGACAAATAGAATCGGTGACACTCGCTACAATATTTAGTGCACTTCTGTAAGTTGTAGTTGTACAGTCGATTTCACATAAATAATTTTCCCTCCTATTGGTGCAAAACGTGGAGCGGAGACAAATAATCCGTGGGTTCTAGTGGAAATTTTAATGAAGAATAATTGTCTCCCGCAAACTTCTCGCATGCTTTGGCCTTGAAACTCTCTACCGATGTCACAAAGTAACTACACTAAATATGATACTTTGTGTCATATGGTGTTAAAGTATAAAATGTCACTGTGGTAACTTTTTTCATGACACGTTTTATCAAGAAGTGTACGAATAGTGTCATGGATGATGGATGATGGATGAAACCTTAAGGGTTTAAGGAATTTAGGTCAGTGTTAATTCTTGGAGAACCAAATTGTGGAGCTAAAGAGTCCGAGTTGAAGGGCTCGATAAATTGCTGAGTCTAGGTTCTTGGGCTCACAGTGTCTGAGAATATTTCGAACTCTTGAGACCGAGGAGTGAGCATTGGCAGAAGTACTTTTGTGTGAGAATTCTTAGGAATTGGTGCACTGTAGTTGAATCCATCATTGAGAGGTCATAGTTTTGGGCAAAAGCATTTTGAGGATTGTGGGATTGGTGTGGAGCTGATGCTTAAGGCCTCGCAGGATCTGTTGGGCTTCAAACTCTGTTGTGGGAGGCAAGAATCTTGTGGAGTTGATGCATGAATATCAAATGTATCATTGAGGGTGTAGGGTTTGGGGCTCAAGGTCTCGGAGGATTTGTTGGACTTCAGGCTCCGCTTTCGAAGGCAGGAATTATGTGGAGCTATGCTTACATAATTATAGTTGTTTGAATTTTTTCTAGTAAACTATAGTTGCTCTTCAATATGGTCTTATTTTTCTCTAGTTAACAATAGTTGTTCTTTAAATTGGTTTGAAATTATTCTCGTTGTTCCCTAGAATATATTGAAAAAAATATAGTTAACTATAATTAGTTTGGCAATTGTCCAAGGTCTGCACTACACCCTAACCTTGATAATATCACACTTGTTAATAGAACACCTTGATATTGTCACCTAAAAGTTTGAAACCGATTTCCATAGTGTAAAACTCCCTCGTTATTATCACTATCACCCTTGATAATGTCACATTTTTTTTTCAAAATTTGTAGTGCAAGTGTGATAATAACAAGTAACATGGATGAAAAAAGGCCGGATGGACAACAAATTCTATGGATGACGTCGGCATCTTCACCTGCTTCCGCTTGAATCTTGGGTTCTTGAATCTTGAATCTCATGTGCCGAAGAAGCAACGGTTTCTCTCGCAGATCAACTTCTCGCAGCTTCGCCTGCATCGTATGCTCTCTCCTCTCGCCGCTCCACACACCGCTCTGCCCCTCATCTTCTTGCCGCTCTCCTCAACAAACTGTTGCATCCACAAGGTTTCTTCCTAAATGGTACTTTTGAAGCTTTGAGGCTTGTTGAATCAATTCGGTGTTGAAGACCTTGTAATTGATTTCTCTGTTTCAAACTTAGACTGCTGGCATTCATTCTATGGCATTTTCAGAGAATTGCATTGTGAGGTGGAAGTTGATCAATCGGTGGTTCTTGATTCCATGGAAGTGGACCCATTGATTGTTGATAGCAGTGATGATGAGTCTAAAGAAGTGAAGCTAAGCGATGCACAAAAATATGCTAAAGATGTTTTGAATTTTATGGCTAGCCAAGGTTCTCAAATTTTCAACACTCATGAGTTGTTAGAAATGGAAAAAATCCGTGACAAACTCATTAGAATTGGTGTTGCACATTTAACATCAACAAAACAATGTGACATTAGAAGCTTCTTTGTCTCTAGTGAGAGGTCTTTACCTGATCTCAATGACACATTATGATGTGCTCTTGTTGTTATTCACAATTTTGAATTAGATTTTACATTCAAAAACATTGAAGTCTCAAATTTGTTATTTTCTTTTTACATTGTAATTATATTTTGATTTTCTACATATTTTTTGATAATATCACATTATGCACAAAATGTGACATTATCAAGTATGTCACACCTTGTTTATATCACACTTTTTGGTGAAACGGAGGGTGTGACATTATCAAGGTTAGGGTGTACTCAATTTAAGCCTATTTAAGTTTTTGTTTTTAGGTCTAGAATCAAGTAGTGAGCAGTTTCGGATTCAATGCATCTATGTATTTGAACTCATCCATTATGACTCGAAGAGTTATAGTAGAAATAATTTCCTTAGAAGTTGAGGGCTAGAATCTTGGATGCTATTTCTAAAGTAAATTTATGTGGAAAAAGTGCACTAAGTAGTGTATTGAGTGTCACTTACTATTTGGAACTACACAATGCTATAATTATGTATTCTATGGCTCTGTTTTTTTTGCCAACAAAGGTCAGAGTGATTGTTTGGACATTGTAAAACATTAACATCTTTACTTGATAAATAAATGTACATTAATAGGGAAATATATAGCATGTGTAACTCCAAATAGTATGTGACACTCAATACAATAGTCGAGAAGAAGTCTATGGCACCCAAAACAGGGTTCTGGCCTCTCGTGAGGCCACGTCGCCACTCAGACCTCGAAAACGCCGTTAATCTACCAATCTACGTAGAATCTACGTAGTTCTGTCATTTTGACCATCGTGTTTCCTTGAAGCTGCTTTCCGTCTCTCCGGTTTCGCCATAGCCACTGCCTCCGACACCCTCCTTCTCTCTTCCCTTTCCGCAATAGTCCCCGTGCCACATACGCTTCGATCGAAAATTTTCTTCCAGTTCCAGCCATAGTCTTCTTAACGAATTTGGTCCAGTATTCCCTCTAAAATGCTGTTCCGAAATTACACTGAAAAAATTACGCCATCTTCTTCATCACCCTACGAGTCGGCGACGCTCGAGAGTTGTGGTGGCAGCTGAAGTTGGAGAATCGACAGGAACGAATTTGCACACAATTGTGATTCGGAGAGTCGAAATCAAACCACCCAGCTGCGTCTTCTTCTTCCCTGACCTATCGCCCGGAAAGTTTCTTGAGCAGTAGTGGGTTTGTGTCTCGCTCGGCGGCTTAGAAATCACATGATTTGAGAGTTTCCCCGAATTCCCACATTCACAGGAGGCTAATCCAAGAAGTTGGGGATGCAGTAATTGCGAGTATAAACTCCAATTTCTGGGCAAACCAAAACCCCATCGAAGCCATGGAGCTGTGCCGCTGCTGCTGCTGCTCCACAATTTTGAACGCCAGCTCCAACAATTTACATCGCTCTTTCAAGCCTCACCAAGTTTCGGACACCTTGGGCCGTCGTCGCAACGGGCGGCTATCGTCGTCGCTGCTGGGGCGCGCATTGTTGGAATCCAGCGTCCAGCTCGGCCTTTCTTCTGCCAATTTGTTGACGATTGGCAGCAGAGGGAGAAGTGCAACACAAGTGTGCGAAGGTGCGCCCAGGGACAGAGTGAGAGCGTGGCGGGAGGCGGTGGGGATGAACGGTGCGGTCGTCGCGTGGAGGGGGAGCGAGAACCGGCGGAGGGTTTTGGGTTTAAGAGTTGAAGCTGGTGGCGGGGGGATACCATGTGGGTGACGGCCATGGCAGCGGTTGCACTAGTCCTGTCCCTTGCGGCGTTCGCTGCTATCGGTGGATTCCTGCTGTCCAAGGGTATGGACAACCAAATCCGAGAGGAGGTGAGCACAACAACGTCCGCTAAACCCTAAACCCTATACCTAAATTGGGGTTTCTTTCAAGAACAAAATTCAATCTAATGCCGGTGTCCCTGCCCAAGTAGGCCATCGATTGTCCAACATGGATCCGGAGACACCAAGAGGAACCCATTCCTTCAGGGCGACAATTTTTTCTGTCCAACCTTTTAGCTTAAATGATTTTGGTTACGGTGGAATTAGTGAATGTCACGTTTTCGTCGTTCGCTTGTGATCACACACTTGAAGTTCTTGACGTCCTGCCCAAGTAGGCCATTGATTGGAAAACATAGACACAATAATATGATTCAGAGAAATCCAATGGGAACCCTTTGCTTCATGGAGAGAATTCTTCTGTCTATCCTTTTAGCCCAGGTTTTTTGGGTTTTGGTGGACATCACAGTTTGACCTTTGGTGAGCTGTATTCTACAGCATGAGAACCACAACATTCCTTCCAAATGCTTGGCATGATGAAACGTCAAGTAGATCAGGTGTTTTCTTCACAATCAGAGATGTAGGACTTTAATGTTATCAAAATCAGTTGACGTGATGCCAACTGGCCTATGGAGCAAAAAACCATAGGCCAAAGAAGCATGTGAACATCTTCGGTTTCCTCCAAAGTTCTTGGTCGTGTGTGAAAGTCCCATGTTGAAGGTTGTTTGTTAATGATGAATAACAGTGAGGATGTTGGGTGACACCTGATCATTTTAGCAAAATTCTACAAAGAAAAATATGAAGTTGGACGAGTGTGGTGTATTAATCAATGAGATCAATGAAGCAAAATTGGTGATCCTTTTGCATGTGTTTGCTTCCTTTCAATCAATCTAATCAATGTGGAATGAGAATGCTTGAATTCTGAACCTTCAGATAGTCCTCGGTACTCTGATGTGGCATAAACTTGATCATTCTTGTGCTCACAGGGATGTGTTTGACTTGGGCCTAAAGATGGCTATACAAATTTGAATTTCATCGCAAACTTTTGAAGACACCTCATATGGAATTTTTGATTAGGAGTTCAATTTTCAATATAACCGTCACTTGGCCAAAGTTGAACACCTCTGCTTCATTTCACCAAAATGGGGGGTTCCAACACCACTTGAATATTCCTTCAACATTTTAAAGTTGTTAAAAGTGGGGTGAAACTCCGTACCAAAACTTGAGTTTTTGAGAGACATTGATGACAACTCTAATATCCCTGCACTCACTTGGAAGAGCTTTTTGCTGTGATTTCTTGCCACAGGAAGAGGAGATGGAGGAGCTGAAAGCTAAAGGGCTATACAGCGAGCCAAAGGTGACACAATATGAGGAACAAGGAGTTGGAACAAGCAAGCGAAATCGACGAGTGAGCGAGGAATAAACAGCGGTACCTGGTAGGTAATAACATGAGCTCAAAGATTTGTATGTAGTTTTTATGATCAGCATTTTATACATGTGTTCCCTACTAAAGTAGATTTTCCCCCATAGTGATTAGAGTCTGATCCTTGTCTGATCTGTGGAATTTACCAGTCTCGACAAACAGAATGTATTTTACAATGTGCCAATTCATTTCAGTTGTCACGAATACATAGTGTCAGGTTTGAATCTTGTATTCAAATTTGCGGATTGTCAGTTCCAAGTGCACCCAAGTGCAGAGGCTTGAATGGTTTGGAACTCTGATTTTATATATTCCAAGAACAAACTTGTTGTTGTAATCATCTAACAGGGTCCTGATGTAGATGGAAAAATGATTCCTTATCGATTGGGTCATGTAGAAAGTAGCTTCAACTAAGAGCAGAGAAACTAAGAAACTCAAAGCGACAGATGTCTTCTAAATTGAGCATGTCATGAGCTGGCTACATTATCCATTTTATGCAAGTTAACTCTTAGACTTTTGGACTTCAACAGCATATCTATAGGAAACTGATGCAAATATGTTTACATCACTTCAAATTTAACCCAATACAGATTTGCGTGTTGAGTCATTTGATTTGTGAAATGCACCTTGTGGAAAATGTTCCATAGCCTACTAGCATCAATCTATCCAAGAATAGTTGAAGGGTCACAGTAAATTAGTGATATACTTTTGAGATTGCTGCAAAACAGCATCAGCTCAAAAGGAAGGTAATTACGTGGGGATTGGTCTTTGCAGTAGTGGTGGCCCTCTTTGCAGCAATTACCACCAGACAAACAACCTACGGTAGAAGCTTGATTTTTGACATTCATTCAGTCTCAAGTTTTACAATTATATTTTCAGCATCTTACAGGTTGTTCTCATTGTGAAAGAAATACGACACAAGCAACAGCAGAGAGTGAATCTTTGGTTGCATTGCATTGAGTGCTCCTTTGACATTTTCCTGTCCAACGTGTTCTTCTTTGTCAGCTTACTCTTCCTCACCTCAAAATTTAATGCTTCAAAATTTAATCTTTACCTAATGTATGTCTGAGGTTTTGTGGGGTTTGTGGTGCAGTGTTGGAATGGTGGAGATGGCGTGGGTGGTGAAGGAGATGGCAAACAAAGGGAATAATAATAATAATAATAGAAAATAACAATGGATTTTTCATTTTACATCATTGATTATCAAAGATATTGTCATGAGACAAGGTTTTGATTTATACTTCTGCATGAAACAGGTGAATATCTCCATGGTGGTGGATGATGAAGATGCTCCAAGGTGTGTGCAGGAATTGCACAAAGTATTCTGGCCTGAATCAGACAGGGCTATGTTGAAATCAACTATTGAAGTTTAGAAACAGTTTCCCGCACTAAAACGGTTGTAGCTTTTTTCCGAGCAAAGAAACATTCTTTTCAGGGATTGAGACTGTCCTGACTGTTCAACAACGGGCAGTGGGGACTGAGGAATTGAGAGAAGCTAGTCAGATACAGAGCAGACCTCACTTATTGACTGGTTTAGCTCAGGAATTCTGCTGAGACTTGTGCTTTTGTTAGAGATCATTAACTCGAGTCATTTTATCCTGAAATATTCATTCACGTACAAGTACAGTAGTGGTTAAAGGAGTTTCCAGTGATACAGGTATCCTGCTCCAATGTGAAGGAATTTTGTTACGACCTGTCCTAATATGATTTAGTTGAGTTCCAATTGGAAGATTAAAGATACTCACCTAAGTGTACTAGCAAGCAGATCACGTAATTACTTGCACTAGGTTCCTAATAATTTGGCATTCATGTCATTGTTTTCAAAATATGCAACATATCAGATTCCTATTCCCCAGCTGGGCAAATGACCTTTAGAGGTGCTTGTGTAACTGTCACAACAGTGAGTGGGGGTTGGCAGTCATGTCAAAATGTAGCAAATTCTTGATATACAATACGAAGACCTTCAAACCTTGAAGCCTGGGATATGTACTCCTTTCAATTGGCCTTTTTGCTTCAACCGGTGGGAAGTCATGTATACCATCCATTTTCTCACCAATTAGATATAACAGGTCTCGCAGATGCTGAACCATCCTACTTGCATAGTACTGCCTCTTCAAAATGATCCATGGAATTTTAAAGCATGGGTTGGTTATCCACCTAGGCATCCAAGATTTTGTGATGTGAAAATTAGATGTGGACCAAATTAAGATGGGAACTAAATGCTTATATGACATACACACTGATATGTGCAATTAGGTTGATCCTTGCTAATTTGTTGACACTCACATAGTTATGAATATTCATTACCATTTAATAACAAAACAAATGAATTTATGTGGTTGCTATATGGTGTGTAAACAAACTTTTAAGATTTTTTGATCTGGTTTTGGCCCAAGTTTATTTGCATGGGTAAAGAGTCAACATATTCATGAATGTAGCCTAATTGCACATACTAGTTTAGTGAAAGTAAGCATACTTCCACATGTGGTGATGGTGCTACACTGTTCATCATAATTAGTGTCACTTACTCTAGAGTTACACCATGTTTTTACTTTTTTACTTGTGATGTAAGATTTCACCAAGTAAAGTTGATTATGTTCTATAACCCTAAACAACCTATTTGACCTAGTATGGTGGCAAATAATGATATATATACAAAATAATAATAGCCTTGTGTAGTTCCAAATAGTATGTGCCACAAAATGTCATAAAGGATGTGGTGAGGCATCTTCATTGGCAATAACTATGTTACAAGGCCCTCGGAACTGCAATACCCATATGCACACTTCCAAACACAGCTTAATTAAGATTATTGCAGGCCATCTTATAATGGCTTACATTATATCAATCATCCCTATATTAGGTGTGGGCCAGATTTCAATGCCAACATCAAAAATCAAACCATTCCATATTGTTTCGTAGTTGTTTTGATGATTCTTTTGGTGTAAGCATCACTACCTATTTCCCAAACAAACCTCTGCTTTGCCAACTTCCCTGCGGACTTCTTCTCCCACCAGCGGTGGGCCTTTGGCCCCTAGCGGCTCGTTATTGTAGTTTTCTAGGTTGTAGAATAGGTCATTCCAATTTCACCTTCCCCATGAATGAGTTTACATAGACATTACAAATATCTAGCCTCATGTAGGATTTCACTTCCCAACACCCACCATTGGTGGTGCAATACATATCTACCCCTATAGGTAGATACTATATGTATACATATATAAACCTATAGGCGTAGACCTTTGTTATTTAGATATATTAATAAACCTATGATTATTGCTAAATTGAACTATGATTCATGCAAAGTAATTCAATACTTTGACTTTGATTTAGGTGTTAATTAGGTGTTAATTAGGTGTTAAACCCCGGGGGGTTTAAGCAAGCATTAATGTTTTCACTCTCCTTGATGGTAGGTGTTGTGAATATGTACTCCCTCATACATGTTGAGGATACATACAACAATTAAAGTTACCATATAGGCCATTACTCAAACCCAACATTGAACCTCAAACCAACACTATGCACCTCAGTCAAACATTTTGGGGCTCTGAATTATATGACTTGCAATACATAGTGTTGGTTTTTGGGTGTGCTTTGATTAAACCTTTGTTTACAATTCGTGGATTTCATTTGATAAATTAATTCTCAATCCATGAAACAAGAAAGTCCATCATAGGATAATCCCACCAATTAGAGTTTATTGAAGTTCTTGGATCTTGATACAAATATCCTCACAATGTGGGAATAAAATAAAAATAAAAATTAACATAGATGTTCTTTTATGGATTGACGTGAATGAGAGTGCATGTGTCTGACCTAGTCATGTTCTTTTAGGATAGGGTGTCACACTATGGGAATTATGCGGTCTTATCACCAATTCTTTTCAAGAATAATGATATAAAATTTATGAATGTGGATTCACCATCTACCATATTCGTAGATTGTAAAGCTATCTAGTGAAATATAGCCACAATGTATACTCGATGTAGTGTGGTCCACATTATTCATTATCAACCCACGCAATGATAGTGCAATATGTTCACACTTGTTGATGCAACATGACAATTCATGAAGGCTATTCTAAATTATAGTGAACTTCCCAAGAAGTCAACAATGTCTAAAAATCCCAAGTCTTTTGGTTGATTGTCCTACTCACAATTGTCTTGTATTTTTGTAAATTATGTAAAAATGAAGAAGAAAAGAGTTGATGTGCCCAAGAGAAATTTTTGAAGGCCATATACTAGTACCACCATTTTCCCTTGAAGCAAACTTAACATTATGGAAGGCTATCAAAAGGCTATTGTGGTGTTTAAATGTCCTTAAAATTGTGTGAATCTCCTTATTTACTCCTTGCAATACATGGACCCTTGGGATCAATGACAAATTTGGTTGAAGATATAGAGTTTACTAAAAGAATGGAAGTAAGCATCCAAATATCATGTCACTACATAGCCTCCCAAAAAATTACATTGAATGAAAATGAATCTTATAAATACTAATCATGGGTTACTTTCTAAAATTGTCATGAGAATTTGGCTAAATCTAAAATGAATGTAACCTCATCATTCAACCATAGATAGAAACTCCAACCCCTTTCAAGCAAGGGGCCGGCGTGAACTCGGGGGGATCACACCCCCATTACATTTTGTAACCACGTGCGATATTGGGGTATTTAATGGGGGGATATTTATGCACCTTTCAATAATTTTTCCCTCCCTATTTGTAGATATAAAGCTACTTTGACTTATTTTTTAGCACCCTATATTTATTTGTAATTGTTTAGAGAGGTTAATTTTTGGCATCATATTTTTTTTATAAATCGTACAAGTATCAAATAATGAACGGAATACTATAGCATTGCAAAATCAACTATGTGAGCAACAAACGTTCCATATCATTCATCTTGTCATTCAATCGGTCTCAATTAGGTATACCAATGCTAAACCGTTCAATGTGCCATTTAAGACACAATCAATATCACTTGGATACTAGTTAAAAGGTTACCAATCAACATGGAGATAACAAAATGTACAAGCTAACATAGACAGTTTGTAAATACGGATAGAAAAAAACAAGAAATACAATCAATTGTCACAAGACATGACATTTTGCACAACTATCTACTCCAAAAATAAAAGATTGCATTCAAAATGAAAGAAAGCTAAATACAAAATTGAAAACATTTACATTAATTGTGTTCACAAACACATTCAACCTTGTACCAAATATTTACAGTGTGAAGGGTTACGATATAATTATGCACCCTCCAATACATGTTAAAGTACATGTCAATATCCTCTACAATGTCATGATTAGACTAAAAAAATTCGAGAGGTTTAAAACCAATGATGAGGAACAATTAAAACTAATTGTTGGCATGAGGCGGGCAACCTTCAAAGTCTCCAACCACTCCACCACATCTTCTTCAAGGCAAAGCGCAATCCTCTGAGTCTACCACGGTGAAGTTGCCAAATGTTGTAGCACACCATTGATCATCTACAAAAGGTAGTTGTAGCAAAAAGATAATCAATATAATGTTGGCATATTGGACATTACTAGCAAGACAAATAAGCGAACAACAAAAACTAATGAAGAATGAACCACAAGCCAACCTTAATTCTCATAATTTTATGGCTTGAAAACTAGGTTTTCATATTTAGAGAATTGAATATGCTCATTCAAAAATTTATACAAGACCAAACAACAAGCAAAGGTGCAAATTCAAGGTTTAGGAAAACATAGTTTCTAGCTTCCTTCGAATTTGGATTGAAAATTAATTCATCATCTTCATGGATTTGAAAAATTTAATACATGTTTATCACCTCAACCATCCAATGCTCATTAATAAACGACATCTTTGAATGAAGTAAGAGAACTTCATAAATTAAATAACATCTACTAACTTAGAAAACATTTTCTACACCAATCATTCATAATTTGTACACTAGAAAGAAAATTAGTCATTTTGTGATATGGGTATGGGGTCACAACCAATATTCTACATCGTTATTAATTTCATGTAGATTTTTCAACATACTCATTCAAGAAGTTCCCATCAACCGGATCAAACTCAAAGACATTCCTCTCTACATCAAATGACATAGTCATTGTACAAATTACGCTATCTACATCAACCTAACTAACATCTGAGTGGTCATATTTGAATTTGAAGTGTCTAAGGATTTTTTTAAATAATTAAGATAAACCATAAAATTGAATATGACAATACTTGTTTTTTTTTTTTATCATTGTTCACCTTCCGATTAAGAAGGTCAATGAGATGTCTGCAACTTCCCCAACTTGTACTACCTTCCATCTCATTTTCTAAACTCGTTATATATACCACGTGCCCTAGTCAACTCCATTAAGAACACATGTAGTTTGTAAAATTTTGGAAGGTCTTCCCCTAGTCCTTCTGACAATTGATTTAACTGTAGCTGAAATAATTGTCGTACTTCTCTACATAGAATACACTCCACAATCCATCCCAAGACCCAACAACATTCATTTTATAGAAAATGAAGCATTGATGTAATCATTGATCTCATATTTCTACACTCATATTCAGGTCTTGTAACTCTTCATCTTTCTATATCTCACATTTAGGAGGGTGTCGGAAATCAATAACATGTCGTTAAAAAACGGTCAGTGGAAGGGAAAAATCAAGGAGTTGGAGTTTGAAATCGACTCTTACCACACGAGAGCGGAGCAAGCCAAATCTTCGGCTCTCATGAAACACCCTATGTGAATGCTATGAAGCAAAGAAGAAAGCTCCAAAAAATGTGTCTTACTTACTGCCTTTGTGCCGCTTCACTGTTTCATGATTTACCAACGCAAGACCTCCTACCTGAACGCTTCACCGCCTTCACGCCACTGTGTTTGCCCAAACCCTAAGCAAGCCCAAGGGCTATTGAGAAGTCATAACATTCCTTCCCCCAATAAAATCCACAACATTTTCTACCACCGAATGCGTTTCATTCAAATTTGGATAGAATTTACACAATATTCATTTAAGTAGTCAAACCCATAATTATTGTATTGATCCTACTACACACATTTGGGGGGATCCAAAATCTATGACCCTATTTATTTTTCTATTGATTACTAAAATGGAGGAATTATTCACCACCCTATTTTACATATAATCATGTAGGGGACATATTTCCAATGCTATGGTAGATCTAACAAATTTATAAAATTTACCCTCAACGAATTAAATTGACCTTGTTTTTTTATCTCACGTGGTTTCTAAAATTCCGATAGTCACCTCCCCGTGGGCGTGAATAAAGTGTCCATTCGTAATGCCAATGACCCGATGCCCACTGGACAAGAGGACATTGGGACAAATACTACTCTCCCCTTTGGAGGATGGACACTATAGTGACACACCATACTAGTTCCTAGCTAGCCACTAGTGCCTTGAAGATACCAGACATGGTATCCCCCCAAAGGGCTTTGAGGTACCCATACAACAAGGTCCAAGGACCCCCCACCATAGTTGGGTGGACTAAGATGGTGAGCACCACGCTGGCACGGGGAATAGAACCACAACCTCCTCATCGAGGAGGAGGCCTAGAGCCTCCTCCCGAAATGCTGGCCTCTCCTGCGGCCACGTCACCTATTCGTTTTAGGGTTAGGGTTAGTTTGCGAGTTCGAGTTTGACTTGTAGGCTCTTCGGTTCGAGTTCGAGTTTTGTGCGATGTCAGTGGCGATGGGCACGAAACATTGCGATGCTGCTGCACCCGAGCACAATCTAACGATTACGTCATTCCAGATAGCTTGCAAAGGAATTTCACAAAGAAACGGAATTTTCAGACGAAAGGGCACTTTGAATTTGCTCTTTCGAGCGACAGATCGGGTTTCATTGCACGCCTTCTGGTGACAGGTGATTCCTCCGCTTACAGGAAGATAGTGTTTCTTTTCCCGTTGTGTGTGAACTGGATGTCTTCGAATTCGAGGACTCTTGAATTCGGGATCAGGGGTTGGAATGGAAAGATGCTGATCGTGGCGTTTTTCAACGATTTTTTAAGCGTATCGAATGAAATGGAATGAAAGATTCGAGAGTCGGCGTAAAGAGAGATTTATCGTTGCCTCTTGAATCGTGCACCTGTTAGGGTTAGGGTTCGTTGGCGACTTTTGTGCCCCGAGAGCAGGAGGAAGAAGAGGGCGGGCGTCGCCCCTGTTTGTTCGTGCGTTTTTGCACAACGATTTTTTTGGTTTGGTGAT
This sequence comes from Polytrichum commune, assembly GCA_950295325.1. Classification (NCBI taxonomy): domain Eukaryota; kingdom Viridiplantae; phylum Streptophyta; class Polytrichopsida; order Polytrichales; family Polytrichaceae; genus Polytrichum; species Polytrichum commune. The sequence goes on along the minus strand of OX485808.1, from coordinate 44,002,371 downwards.
TGGGTGCATTTTAGGAACCGACAGGCTGTGGTGGTGGTGATGATGATGGTGTGCTTATGGTTTTGCAACCTGTAATCCTCGAAGAAACCTAACCTATGAAACGATTTTTAAGTTTTCGTCCGCCATCCATACGAGGTCGGCAGACAATGCACCGAAGTGGGGTTAGTTGTTGCGAACAATTCGACAAACGAAGCAAACAAAACTAGGCACGGTTGTCTCACTCCTATCCTCGCATCGTCGCATCCGCGACTCAAAAATCTTCGGAAAGAGTGTCGTCACTGTGGCGGTGTTTTCGTACTTATGGTTTATGGGATACTACAGATGGGGTTGTAGGAGAGGATAATTCATTCCACTCTTTCCTTGCTCAAGGTTTAGGGTGAGCATCTCGGATCATGTTGGAATCGAGCTCTGAACAATTTTCACATGTGGCCGAGCTATAAGTTTCGTGTGTACTAGTTAATTAAGCCTGTGGGTGGGAGTAAGTGTTTGGAATAGGGCATCGTCCTGCGTTACTTCCACTCACACTTTCGATCGGGGTTGTAGAGAGTGAGAGAGTACAGAGAATTTTGCAACTCTATGTCGTTTTAGTGTAATCAAGCTTGGACAGCGCTAGGTGCGGAGGGGCTGTGGATTGTGAAGAGTTGTGATGGAGACTGGGAGGTAACAGACTTTTTACCGCAGTAGATGAAGGGTATGGTAGTGTACTATGGTCTCTGGGATGATGATGTTAACCCTAACTCCACGTGCTTCATCGAGGCTTTCTCTCGTTGGGGGAGCATTCGAGGTTAGGGAACATCGAGCTTCTCGTTTTTTGTTTGGTGTTTGTGTGCTGGTTGGAGCTTGTTCGGTTTGGGTTAACCTAAACGGTGACCTCGACTTCCTGGAGTTGCAAACTATCTGTTATTCGTGTCTTAGCAGTGAGGGAAGGGAAGGAGCAAGAGGTAATTCCGAAGGTTGAGGAGTGGACGTTGTAGAAAATGTTAAGAGAATTTAGAGCCCTGTATGTCCTAGTGTTGTTTGGATTAGGGGTTGTGATGAAGAATTTGAAGAGGATGAAGCTTCTCCTCTCTGCATTATTTTAAATCTCGTGAGAAGAAGTGGCCACATGTCTCTGGTTATCTCTCTCCGCAGATCATCTTCAGCTTATTCCATGCCAGAGTTTAACCTCTGCAAAATTCTGAACTTGGTCCCGAAAACTGTCCTGCGCAGTGCATCTTCGGTGCACGCGGTCATTGAGGTGTATGAGATGTTTGGTTCAACCTAATGGTGACCTCAACTTCCTGGACTTGCAAAACATCGGTCTCTCGTGTCTTAGCAGTGACGGAAGGGAAGGAGCCACAGGAAAGTCTGAAGGTTGCTGCCCATTCTGGAAAATGACGAGTGGACGTTGCAGAGAACGTTAAGAGATTTCAGAACTCTGTCCTGGTGTTGTTCGATTAAAGGTTGTGGTGAAGAATCTGAAGAGAATGAAGCTCCCCCTCTGCATTTTTAATTTCATGATAAGAAATGGGCACATGTCTCTGGTTGTCTCCCGAGATCATCCTCAGCCATGGCAGAGTTTCACCTCTGCACAAATTTGATCTTAGTCGGAGCTCTTATTTAACCCCAAAATTTCTCCTGTATTAACGCTCTTCCTGTACTATTTTGTGGACTGCAACAACAACCTCTCTTGTCGCATAATTTCCGGATTTCTCCTGCTCATCCATTCGTACCCAAGTTCAGAAATCCAAGAATCGTCCCTAATGTTTCTAATTGAAGAAAGTATTGAGTTTTGCGACTAAACAACATTGCAGGGTCTGATTTGGTGACCAGTCCACCACGGTTTGAACAAATAGTGCTGCCACAAAATCTCCATAAAACGACACAATTTCCAACACAATTACACATATGAACAATATTATTACAAAGCGTCATTCCCAATTGTTCTAGCATACACAATGACCGGCCATAAATCACTAGGTGCAACAATATCAACCAAAGTTATTGTTGATATTCGGAACGCATTCGCACCCGGATTAATTTATATCATGCTCTCTAGAACAACAAATAGACAAAACCTAAAGATCGTAAGAAAACTGCTACCTTCAGATTTCATTCCATGCCCACTTCTTGACACAACATGATCCTCACCATTACGAACCACTCAAATCAAGTTGAAAACATTGTCGCAATTGGGAATCCTCTGTGATGCAGTCATAACTCTTTGTTCTCCTAGAGGGACTGGTGAGTTTCCACAACATCCAATACCTATTCTTCCTCTTGCGAAAAATATTCTTTATTTTGTCAATAAGTTGAGCTCGAAGTGTTTAAACCCCTCATTTGGATTTTGTGATTGGAGTTATGGATAAAATTTAAATAGTTGACAATGTTCTCATATTCAGAAATTAATCATCTGCCCTTTTCATCATCTCTGAATTGCAAAAATATTGCAGGCCCTCATAATTTTCTTAATTTTCTGCAGTTCCAGAAGAACTAGGTCAGATTGCAAGAATGCAAAAGTCCTCTTTTGATACCGGGTTTGGGTGACAACAACCATTCTGGATATGCCCACTCCAACATATAATTACCTCCCACTTCAGCAGTCTGCTAAAAATACTACATATACATTGCAGAATGCCGGTGATGAATGCGGACATGGCCATTATGGAAATGTTGTTCCTTTGGTGAAGAAAGAGACGTCTTACAGGCCAAGCATTTATGGGGCATCAACAAATTCCTTATATCGTAATGTGGAGAACACAAGTAACAGGCACGAAAATGGGAGGCTCGGAATGTTGGACAAGAACCCGTCCTACTGGGTGCCAACACATAGGGATCCCTTTGGGAAGGTTGAGATAGCAAACATAGAGAAGTTAGCTTTCACCTACTGTCAGCTGGAGAGGAATGCGTATGATGAAACAATTCCCTCTACTCCTCACATGCTCCTAGAGACAAAGCCAAGTGTTATGGCAGAATTTGAGTTTAGCCAACTCGAGCAAAGAGCTTGTACAACAGTTTGCATTCTGACATGTATAGAATGTGAACAACAATTTTCAATTATTAAAGACTTGTCATTCAATTCATTAGAGCTGAAATATTGGTCCAATTTTTACTATTTGCATACATTTTCACCTTGGCACCTTGACTTCAATTTAATGCACTAAAGATTAATCTTGAGGTAATTTCAATTTTATTTATAATTCACTTTTTTGTTTGAATAGAGAAAAATATTCCCAACAACTCTTCTTTGGAGATAAACACCATTTGAGGATCAAAGTCAATAGTTTTAGTAGATATAGTAATTCCATTGGGAAAACCATTCACCAGGTGGGAGATTGGCATGGTGAACCCAAATCCACTCTTCATAACATCTTTATGAAGAAAGCCAAAAAATATCCTCTTCTCACCCAGGACCTCCAACCGGTGCTAAGGGGGTGGTACTCGAATAACATTAAGGGTTAATGGGAGGTAGCTTACTAGGAAGTCCTCAAGAGGGCAAACAAGCTTTATTGCTTCATTTGAGCAATATATGAGATTAATATGAACACAAAATCCAAACTACAAAATTAGGTGAGGAGAAGCTGATAAGATAAAGCTCAAGGAGCTATACAAAACATCTCATCATTTCATTGGAGTAAGATCAAGCACAATATAAAGTCCAGAAGATGGCTTTGGGCTACTGAGGACCTAGAGATGTGCATGTCTTCATGCTACAAGTGAGATTTGCACAATGGAAGTAACCACATATAACTTCCGTACGCTCACCAAGGCCTATCAACCCATAAGAAAACAATGTTCAATCTTGTCATGTCTTTTAAGGAATTCAAACGAGCCCCTGGATACATGGGTACCAGATAATGCCTTGCAATTACTATGGAAATAGACCACATCTGTTACAAGTCTTGTTCCATATGTTCAATGACATCCGGCCAGTCCAATGTATTCGCTACAAATCCACCAACATCCTATCAAGAGCCTTCAAATACAAGATGCACGTAATTTGCTTAATCACCAACTGACCAACACAATGCCTTCCTTGCAACAAAATATCAAGAGCATGCCACTTGATGTTTGTTAATATGCAGAAAAATAAATTTGTCAAAAGAGTTGAGGTGGCACGTCCCTCCAGCCACAAGGAAATTCCCAATATTGGTTTAGTCACCACATTACCAATTCCCTGTTTGTAGAGCATGAAGTCACACAAGAGGTCACTCCAAAAAGATGCAAACATGTGTTCATAACTTCTTATATACGAGTGCCTATTTTAAACAGTGTCAGTTGACAATTGCTTAAGTGATTGTAAAAGAGCATCCACACTCTAAAGCTCTGCTAAGTCATGCAATTGACTTGCTGATGTCCAACCACAACCCCAATGGACATGGTCACATTAAGCTCATCTTCGTACAACAATTCTAGCTAAAGGATTCACCTAATGGACTTTTTTAGTACTCCTCTGTATATAACTTTGTAGCTATGTTGTTGTGGCTTCGTACGTGGTATTTCATAATATGGATGAGCCTTGTATTCTGATGTTTGTGCTAAATCATGTATATTTAGGAGTTATGTTGCTAACAAGGTTGAAAGGTCACACACACGAAAATCCAAGTGATGCTTGAGCAACTTGAAATGTTGATTTCTTGAATGTATTTTCCTTTGGGTATGCAGAGTCCATGGTGGTTGACCATGTAGTGTGCATGGAACCGCGGTGTGGGGAGGTATTTGTTGATGTTTCTCGGCTACAAGCACACCACGAATTGTCACATTGTCATGTCAGTTGTGATGTATGCGGCTCATCCATGTTGAATAGATAGCTGCAGATGCACACTTTACTGCACACTGGAGGATCTCCTAGGATCCAGTTTTTAGAATTCCAATTTGGACACACACATCAGAGCAATTCATATGGAGTTCAAGCCTTGCAAGTGCTCACCATGCACTATGCGAACTCTATACAATGTTGTGCGTGACAAGCATGAAGCATAAAGGAGTTAGACTAACCTAATCATAAGTTAGCATGAAATGAAAGCATGTTGTGAACAATCTACGTTGCGTTTTTTGGATGAGGAAATGTGAAGATCACAAAGCCAACATGTAATTATACCTCAAAGATATCAATTTAAGTTTTTTTTTTTGGTTATTTTTCCCCCCCGTTATTGAGCATATCATGATTGAGTTTGGTCTTAACTTCACACCCGCATACCCTCGTTGCGTTTCAAATGAACCGCCTCTCCTACGAGGGGCCTCCTCCTCCCACCAACGGAGGGGCCTCGGCCCCGAGTGGCTCGTTGGGGGTCATGAGCCCTAACCACCGAGCCAAGGCCCGTGGTGCCTATATTCATCCATAGTAACAAAGTCTTGCTAAAATATGTGTCTTAATAATGGCCACTACTATCACTTGCATTCTTATATTAAAGTCTTCCACATGCCAACACTTAGAATGTTGAATACGTTACTACATATTCCTAACTTTGTGGTTATCCAACCAATACCATCACATTGTTTTATTCATTGTAAGAAAAAGAAAATTAGCTAATGAGTTTGAAGCAAAATTTGGAATGTTTTGGGCAAAATGAGTTCAGGGTTGACATACCATACGTATTTTACTACCACACTAAATCATGTACATAGTACAATGGTAAACCACATGATCCACGTAGTGTCATGTAGTTGCCATAACTCTCATAACAAGAATGAGAAAGTTGTTTGCTTGTAAGGTTACTAATATAGGCATGCATTGTCCTTTACACTTGACACATATTCTTAATTGGTCACCCCACCTTTCCATAAATGCAAAGAATGGTGTGATGATAAATTAGCACCACCACCAATTGTATGTTTGTATATTAGAATTGCAGACTATTGAGAACCAGCCGTTAGTTACAGATGAACCAGTTGAGTATGAGAAATAACTGGTTGAAATTGAAGACTTCATGAGAATCACCGATCATTCTAGAGGAATCTGTAGAACATACCTCAAATGAACGAAAACAAAATCGGAAGATGTCAACATGGAAGTGACTTGATTTAGAATCACTAGGATCTTGACCGACTATGCCCAAAATCTTTCCGGGCATTGGTTGGGATTCTCCTTCTATTGAGAACCTTAAATGAAGGAAATGAATGAGCACAAAATATATTAAAGTGGTGAAGGGTCTTATCACCAAAAAGGCTTAATAGGTTAAATATCCTTGGTTCACATTTAGATATTGTATGTTGCTTTATGCTAATCATATTTTGAGCCATACAATCTAATGTTGTTCATGATGATGTTGTGAATGGTTTTGAGGATTCGTGGTGTGTCAAAGGCCTTACTGCCACTAGGAGTGTTATGTGGAAGTTTAGAGACAATATGGGTATTATTACTTGATGCCCTATAGGTCAATGGGTGGTTTTTTTTCATAATGGTTTGCTTTAGGTTACCTTTTGCAATTGAATCATTTCAATTTGTACCCAAAATAAACTTTTTAACTTTGAGCCACACTTTACTCGTAGTTGAAATTTAGCAGTTCCAATATAGTTCAAGGTTCATTTGGGCAAGGTTTTGGAAAATCCTAAAGATACCAAGTTTATCTAGGCAAGGTATTACAATAATCATTATAGTTTGGGTAAGGTAGAAAGTATACATGGACACTGTTGCTTATGAATAAATAAAAATTGAATGCTCATGTTTCACACTCTTTATTGCATGAATATCCATATCTTAACCTAAACTCACTCTACCAATATTCTTATCATTTATTGGATTAACATTATTCTTATTAATCATGTTCACATTACCATATAGCAAATCCAAATTTGAGAAGCTATAACGTAGATGCGTCTTAAGTGGTGAATTTCTTTTACCAACTAACTCACTTTTCACATGATATTAAATACATGATTAGGAGAAGATAGTTAACAAATTTAAATTGAGGACGTACCAACTTTCTTCATTTCTTTTAGATCATAAGAATATCCTATTCATTATCAAAGTGAAGAGTCTCATACTCGTTAAATGATCATACACGTTCCCTAGTTTTGTTGACTTTTGATCCTCAAATAAATATGGTAGATTGACCAAGTAATCCAATCTCTTATGAATACTTTAAAATTCACATTTGATAATATCAATGAAACTTTTCATACTAAAGAGTGGCACTCTTTCCATCTCTTGAGGAAGAAACTACACTAAATATGATATTTAGTGTCACCAAACTAATTATGTGCTCAATACTAATAGTAAACCGCAGTATAGTGTCACCAACACTAACTATTAACTCTACATTATTTGTCATTCTCTGTAATCTTTTTTGGGTATTATAGATTTACAGTGTTGTGATTATCGTTGCTTACCAAGTGATTTTTCATCCAAATTTCAATCATCCGTGACAATGTTTCATCACAAATTGTTGACTAGAGTGGGTAGGGCTTGGTCAATGGCCTCATCCATCATCCATGACAAAATTTCTTCACTTATTCATGAGAAGTGTTATCCGAAAAGTTTCCATAGTGACATAAATATACCATATGAAACTAAATATCATATTTAGTGTAGATTACCTACATCTCAAGGATTTTTTAAATATAAATGTGAATTACATGAGGCAACCATTGACATCATCACAATACATGATCTTTGTCGCTTATTGCATCTCAAGTCACATACTTGTCATCAAAACTAGATGGTGGTCCGCTATCTTTTTCTCTAGAGATAATAGGTTATTTCACTCTTGCTCGTATAATATGAGGCACACTTTATACTAGAGTGTCCCCTATACAACCCCATTAGAGATAAGTTTAAATCATTATTTGAGAAGTTAGTATTAGGGAATCTCAAGTCTTCCTTTCAATTAGACCAACAAGTTAATATTGGCCCTTATCTCACAGAGGCCTCTACACTATGCCGTTGTAGGGATATTAGCCAGTTTGATGCCACCTTGTAGGTTTTAGTCCCATTAGCCTTTTGGCTTCCTAGACTCTAAAATCAATTTCATTATTTTTGTTTTTTTTGGAATATGTCTTTAAGCCACACTAGATCACATACCACTCAATATTTATGTCATATTAAGGAAAATAATTAGTGAATAAGGATTGTCTTCCTTAGCCACATGGAACCAAGTTGTACATATTTAGAAGATCCATACAATAATAAAGAATTATGAAAAAAAATCGCTTAATTGAAGTGCGCTAGTTATTATTAAACCCCGACCCATTAAACCTAAAACGACAACCTCCTCTTATTATGATCTTGATGAAATTAAGATTGTTTTAAGCAATCAAGGCTTTATTCTTTATGACATGGTTAATTTTTTATATGAATGTAATAGAATGATGGATCTCATAGTTTCCACAAGCAAGGATATATCCTTTAAAATCAAAATTAGTGAGAGCAAGCTCCTCATGAGAAATGTCGGTATTTTTTGCATTTTTGGGGGAAAGAGTTATGTGGTGGCGGGAGGAGGATCATGAGGTGCTACTCAAATAACGATACTAAAAGAAAAGGTGGCAAGTGCCAACTACCCATGCGAGGTATCGACTCTCGAGAGGCTTGTACTAAATCGAGGATTTACTATTGGCTTTAAAATATCACGGAGCCTTAAAGCATCCGCCCTGGGCTAGATCACATGTGTCCAAGGCTAGACCCCACCTCGGGCACACCTCCTTCACTGCTCGGATGAAGCCCATGTTTTCTATCCACTCCGCCCGACTTCAAAACATAATATTGCCCTTGCATTCTTGAAAGGCCGCTTGTCCATATAACCCATATTTAGTACATTCATCTTCTAGATCTAAAATCCAATATATGTGTTCACTTCCATTGAGTAAATAAGCAATTGATTGGAATTTCATTTTTGAGGTGGAACTGTCAATAAAAACATGCAATTAACTTGGAAGTAAACAATATTACAAAACACTTATTAGCACTAAGGTTATAATTTTTGTGACTTACCATTGAAAGGGTGTTTGTCATTCTTAACAAGTGTAATTAAGCACATCAGTCTTCATATCTAAAACAAATCATGATTATTTCCAGTAAGTGCATTTTATAATTAATCAAGTTCAATTAATTTGGTGAGCATATTTTTTGGTTTAATTGTTTAGAATGACAAAGACCCTTTCAACGGTGAGTCACAAAAAACATAACCTCAGTGCGAATGAGGGTTTTGTAACATTTTTGACTTCCAAGTTAATTGCATGTTTTATTGACAGTTCCACTTCAAAAATGAAATGCCAATCATTTGCTTATTTATTCAATGTAGGTGAACATATATATTGGATTTTAGACCTTGAAGATGAAGTGCACTCAATATGGGTTATGTGGACAAGTGGCCTTCAAGAATGCAAGAGTGGTTCTATTTTTCAAAGTTGGGCGTACAGTCTAACCTTGATAATGTCACCCTTGTTAATAGAACACCTTGATATTGTCACCTAAAAGTTTGAAACCGATTTTCATAGTGTAAAACTCCCTCGTTATTATCCCTATCACCCTTGATAATGTCACTATTTTTTTCCAAAATCCATAGTGTAAATGTGATAATATCAAGTATGGATGGATTGTATGGGTGGGCATGGGTTCGATATTATTGTTCATGGGTGAGCATGGACTAAAGCAAAGCATATTGGAAGGGGTCATTGAATGAGCTCTCATTCAATGCTTCGGCATAGTGGGATGCCGTGTGTAATTTTGATTTTGGTACGTGTTTCGGAGTCCAAATGCTCAATTCTACACACTTGCAGTTGTCTGTAAGTTGAGGCCAAAGGTGGAAGTTCACAAACACACACATACACTTCCTACTGATTTTTCGACTCACAACAACTTGGTGGTGATGATGGGTATCTTCCCCTTATAGCTTGCATTCCACAGCTTTGAATGTTTTGTTCTAAGTTCCGTCCTTGCTCTTGCTTGTATATATGTTGATATCAGTAATTTTCCTGAAGTCTTGAATCCATATATTTCTTTGCTCATTTGGAATCGTGGGACCATTGGTCATAATTCTCCGCAAATTTGTTGTGATCACCACATTAGAGCACACGGTGAATTGAGTGCCTAGACAACCAGCAATCGAACCTCGGCATCTACCAGAAGAATTATTTAGCAATTCACCTTCAAATTTTGAAACAAATCCTGGGATTTTTGAGTGCTCATTTGGGGGAATGGTTTGGCAAAAATAGGTACTTCCAATGGCAAGTAAATCCACGGGCAAACGAGTGGATTTATCAACCTCTAATAAGAGGAAAATTTGTGAAGTCCACAAAGCTCATCCAGGTTTGAAACATGAAGACCTTGCACAGTATATGGTGGATAAACATAAATTCAAGCTTGTGGATTGGACCACTATTTCCAAGGTTCTTCGTTCAAAAGAGAAGTGGATGAACGTGGATACATGTGTGCGTGAAGGCAATGTACGACGTGCTCGAGTTGGAAAATGGCCTCAGCTTGGAAAAGCTTTGGTTTTATGGTTTGGACAGGTCAGAGCACGGAGGGGAGTAGTAGCTGATGATGTCATTATGCAAAAGGCTAAGGAATTGAGGGATTCATTTGGCATATCTGATACCGAGTTCAAGCTTTCTCATGGGTGGTTGCAAAATTTCAAAACTCGACATGGAATGAAGTGTTATTGTCTGCATGAAGAAAGTGGAGATGTAGATGGAGTTGGAGTTGCATTGGCCATGGCAAATATCCCATTCATATTGAAGAAATATGATCCAGAACACATCTTCAATTTTGATGAGACAAGTTTGTATTATAGAGCCTCTCCTTGCAAGACTTTGAATATTGGGAAGGCGAATGGAAAAAGAAACAGAAGGATCGTGTGACATTGGGGCTTTGCACTAATATCTCAGGGAAGGAGCAATTGAAGCTTGTTTTCATTCACAAATCAGCGCATCTCAGATGCTTTCCTCGGAGTTTTGATCCAAATAGTACAATACACTATTATTCTAACAATTCAGCCTGGATGAATGGTGATGTTTTTACACATTGGGTGAAGAGTGAGAACCGAAGAATGGCATTGAAAGACAAAAAGATTTGCATTATTATGGATAATGCAGGAAGCTATGATATTCATGGTGAGGTCAAGAAAGTTATAGATGGGTTTAATGCTTTTGTACTCTCCCATATCACAATCTTGTTCCTTAAGTTCCACCAAATGTGACTTCAGTTGTTCAACCTTTGGATCAAGGAGTGATTGCAACATTCAAAATGTGCTATAAGCGCAAGCTTGTTGCCTGGACTTTGCAACAAATTGATAACAACTCAAATGAAGATTTGGGGAAACTGAATGTTGATCTATTTCAAGCTATGCTATGGTGTATGGCGGCATGGTATGAATTAGATGATCAAACCATTTGAAATTGTTGGAGAAAGTCCGCCATATTGCCTATAGAGTGGAATGTAGATATCAACAACTTTGATGAACGTATGAAGTCCAAAATGGAGGAAGCAGCTTTGGAATTGGGCAATCTCATTGCCGCATTGAATTTGGGTTTGGATGTCGAAGGCAAGCCTGTAGAAAAGCTTTGTCCTTTGGAGTACATAAACATGGAAGGTGAAGATGATTTTGAGGTGGAATATTCTATTGAGGAGCTTGTGCAATTAGTGCAAGATGGCGAACAAGTTCTTGATTCCATGGAAGTAGACCCATTGATTGTTGATAGTAGTGATGATGAGTCTAAAGTAGTGAAGCTAAGTGATGCACAAAAATATGCTAAAGATGTTTTGAATTTTATGGCTAGCCAAGGTTCTCAGATTTTCAACACTCTAGAGTTGTTAGGAATGGGAAAAATCCATGACAAACTCATTAGAATTGGTGTTGCACATTTAACATCAACAAAACAATGTGACATTAGAAGCTTCTTTGTCTCTAGTGAGAGGTCTTTACCTGATCTCAATGACACATTATGATGTGCTATTGTTGTTATTCACAATTTTGAATTAGATTTTACATTCAAAAACATTGAAGTCTCAAATTTGTTATTTTCTTTTTACATTGTAATTTTGTTTTGATTTTCTACCTATTTTCTTGATAATATCACATTATGCACAAATCTTCAAAATGTGACATTATCAAAAATGTCACACCTTGTTTATATCACTCTTTTTGGTGAAACGGATGGTGTGACATTATCAAGGTTAGACTGTAGTGGGCAGGGAGCGTAGCCTGGGGTGGAGCATGCTTGGTGTAGTTGCTCACAATAGGCCCCTCAAACTAGCACCCATGTACCCCGCTTGCCTTGAGATAGCCTCAAGCATGGCCTTTATCCAAATTTGCTACGGCGTTCTCAATGAAATGAAATTGATTTTTTAGGGCCGGTTCACATGGGGTCTCAAGTCCCAACATGGAGGCAAAGTCCCAACTTTTGAGCCTCAAAGAATCATTAAATATGGTTGATTATTATTAAAGTCATATTTTAATTATTCTATGGAAAATTTATCATGGGATTTGTTTTGAGAATTGAGTCTAGCTTTTTGTTGGACCCAACTCTCAACACAAATCTCAAGCCTCACTTCCAAAAAGTGTGCCATGTAGGTATCCATGTCACAGGGAGGTCACTCCATTGTCAAGTTGAAAACCACGTGCGAACAAAGTTTGCTACCCCTATATTATATGCCATAAATAATTTTAAAATTTATGATATTTTTTCTATATATACATATCCATTGATTATATATTTTTTATTTTTTATTTTTAGTCATCTCCATTTTTTCTAGTAATGTTTTAGTTCAATTCTGCGTCATTCTAGTTAGAAACGGTATGTTTTCTAGAAAAAAAATTATCAATTTTGGTTATCAATTTTACTATGTAATAGATACCATGCATATGTACTCATAAATTTTTTTTGATAAAAGTTTGACCCATTTTGTTGATGCAACTTAGAAAAAATAGATTTTTTTTGTTCGCATGTGGTTTTCAACTTGACAATGGAGTGACCTCCCCGTGATCCATGTCATACTTGGGACTTAGGACTTGGGACTTGCCCTTAAGAGTCCGGGAAGCCAAAAGGCCGATGGGATTGAAAGTGGTTTCAATCCGGCTACTTTTTTAGAGTGCCGGAGTGTGATGGCCTCTAGGAGATACATACTAATGTCAACTGGATGATTCAATTGAAGAAAATACTTCAAGCTCCCTAACACAACATTCCCAAATAGTGATGGAAACATATCTCTAATGGGGTTATGTAGGGGATACTTTGACTTCAAGGGTAGGTGTCGCCTTTTTTGCTATTATGAGTTCAATAGAACTTCATATGTCAAGTTCAATATTAAAATGCAAGTGAATGCCCTTGCATTTCATTTTTTTAAATCTATAAATTTTTGAGAGATGTTTAAATTCCAATATATGGTGTGATTAATGGGTATGGCTAGCTTAGTCCACCAATCCTAAAATGACAAGCTAGAAAGACATTTCTTGTAACCCATTTCCAATCTTTTAAACATATCCTCGTTTCATTATTAATAAAACTTGGGTCGCTTTCTGCATAAGCTCATGAACCCTCCTTTTTAGCCAACTCGCCTAAAATTTGACCTTAACAATTTAGGTGATTCCTATATGACAATCATATGTTTGCCAATTGTTGGCCAAATTGAGCTTGGACTACAACGCAAAAGTCAAGCACATCAACAACAAACATTTAATGGCCATGACATCATAGAAATCATGGATGCGTTGCAAAAACACCTTAAGGTACAAAGGCCTTATAGCAACAACTTAGGAAACCTTTGCTATTTCAAGTAGGTTAGATAGCTTGGAAATATTTTCATAAAATTCCATAGATTAATAAATATATACATAGTCTACACAAAACATTCCAAAAAATAATAAATTCATATGCAACGTACAAAATATGCAAAGTCATCTTCAGGAAAGAGCCTTTTGCTCTTCACTAGGGGGGGTCTACTAATGTTGGATTGCTAAGTGAGAATCACTACAAAATCAACCTTATTGCAAATGAGGATGCATGTTTAACTAAATGAAGGTGTTGTCCCCCCTTTTGTGGATCAATATCACCACCTCGTTAAGCGCTTAAATCCTCGATTAGCCATTGCGATGGGCAAAGTTGGTGCTCTTCCAAAAGTGTTCTTGCATCCTTCTTATACCACTATTGTGAATGGCCGAAGTGGTCCAATTTTATACTTAGTACTGCATATGATTAATTGCTTTTAACAATGACTTACTTGATGGCACCCTTACACTCACTTGTTGACAACTTAAGGAATTTTAAAAAAGTGTTAGTTTAAGGCCTCAATACCTTATGCTTTAAATTTGCAAAACATTAAGTCCATAATGGGAGAGAAACATGGTAATCCCTTGAATTTGTAAACCCTAAAACCCAACCCTATGCACATGCATAGTTGTAATGTGCATTTTGAAACATTGTTTTGAAATGAATTGTTTCAAAATGAATGAACAAACGTTTCAAACATACTTTGAAATATTTCGAAACACACAAATTTCATGATAAAAAAACTAGAGTATGTTATAAGCTCTAGGATTACAATCCATCATATGTACAAAGCCCTAACAAGCTCAAGTGTGTTATTTTGTGAGAATAAGCACGAGGATCCTCATAATTGTCATAATTGAGTTTCATCTGTTGAAGCTACAATCACAACGACAATGGTACCCCAAACCTTAAACTTGGACTCTAATTTGGAAACAACATTTGAAACAAACGTTTTTGTTCATTTCGAAACACCATCTAAAACGAACATTTTTGTTCATTTCCAAACCGATAGAAAGTGTGTTTCATTGCAACTATGTGCACATGTTTGGAGGGCCATAATTAGAAGTATAGAATATTCACAGACTTATGGCCGGGATGCGAATGCCCATGTTCTTCAGTAAAATTTATCAGCTTGTCAGCCTCATCTCTTTATAAAAAGAAAACCAACACAATGAATGTAGTACCTTCAACAGTAAATTATTAAGCAGCTTTGGGGCGTTCCAAATCACAAATCAGGAGGGCTTTATATGGGATAGAGAATTGCAATAAACAAATGCAGTGAATTACAGGCACTCAGTGTTCAAGATTGAAGCCCTCACATGAGTTTCATTTTGAAGGGCTCTCAAATTTCAGTGTTTCAGTTGAACAACCGGTTCAAATCCAAGACGTCAATCCAAGAATATAGAAATGAAATACATGACTCAAATTAAAGTTGTGTATGAATTATATATGGTACATGTTTTCAGTACAATGTGAAGAATCAAGAATCAACCATCTAACTCCGCTTCTTGTAGTGACAATGCCCTATGCTTGTTGATTCTTGTGACATGCAGATTATACTGAGGACTTCAAGTGATGTCTTCATTTTCAGTTTGGGGTTGCATTTTGAAGGGTTGTTTTGAGAGAGGTATATTTTGAAGGGCCAAATCGCATTTGAAGGGCATTGAAGACTTCAATCTTGAACATTGCAGGCACTTATCTAGAATGACAAAGACTCTTTCAATGGTAAGTAGCCTCAGTGCTAATGATGGTTTTGTGATATTTTTGACTTCCAAGTTAATTACATGATTTATTGACGTATTCACTTCAAAAATGAAATCCCAAACAATTACTTATTTACTCAATGGAAGTGAACATATATATTGGAGTTTGGACCTTGAAGATGAAATGCACTCATTATGAGTGTTATGTGGACAAGTGGCCTTCAAGAATGCAAGGGTAGTTTTATTTTTCAAAGTTAGGCGGAGTGGATGGGGAGCATAGGCTTTATCCGGGCAGTGAAGGAGGTGGGCCCAAAGCGGGGCCCAACCATGGGTAGATTTGATCTAGCTAAGGGTTATGCTAGGCTACATCGATGATTAACAACTTCACATAATTGTCACCTCTTGACACTTGGCATTCAAGAGAGCTTACTAATATCTTGGCATGAGCATGTCCGGTAGTGTTATGAGGTGCATGCCTATGTTACACAAATGATCGACAAATTGACTAAAGTATCACAAATGACACTTGCCATTAGTATGCTTAGAACAATTTCCTCTTGCATACTAAAATGTAAACATATGACACTTGCCATTAGTGCGATAAAAAATATCTTCCCCTTGCACACTTAAGCGCAAGACTATCATCTAACGTATCGCAATGTACTACTCTAAATGTCATAATATAAATAATTTTCACTTAAAGAAGTTACTTATGTTGACAAATAGAATCACGTCAACAATTAGTGAGCGTGACAGTTTGAGTCATGTGGGCATTTAGTTCAGGCCCTTTGCAAATAGTGCATGTGACACTAAGGGGCGGTTTACACCATGGACCATGAAGTCAGACCATGGAAGAGTGCCTTTTTCAATGGTCGGAGTTCATGGTCCAACTTCCAAGGTCCAACTTCTTAAAAAAATAGTTTTGAAAGCCTTGGCCCCCTCATGAGGTGTAAACCGAATGTGGACCAAGAAGAATGACCATGTACCAAAAATTGTGCTGATTTTTTTAATTTATGCCCAAAAAAGGCAATTTTGAAAAAAAAAATCAAGTTTGACCATTCTCTTGGGCTTCATTTGTCTTCACTTCTTATTAAATGTGTGGAAGATGTGGCTTGCAGATCTTGTGGTGGTGCACTCCAAGACCTCTTGTTGCCGCAAGTCATCGCCAGTGTGTTGTGCGACTTGAGGGTTAAGCCGTTGAGCATTTCCTTCATCTTGGGCCCCACTCTGGTGTACATGGGTTCTAAATTACACCAACTCTACAAACGCTTCCAGCTTCTGGGCGCCGCAGATAAACTAGTTGGCGTGCCTCCAATGGCCACCGATAGGGCTCGTTTCATAGCATCAGCAATAGTCCCCTCCTCATCAAGAAATTGAGAATTCGGTGAGGCTGTGTTTGCGATTAATTAGCGACCTGGCATTCACATTGCTTCTGTGCTTGTTGGTTGTCCTCTCCATCTGGTCGCAACGACGAGGAGGAAGGTTAGGTTGGTTTCCATGTAATGAATTACCAGAAACTAATGGCATTGAATCAAATGATCCTTTGCTAGCCCATGACATTGATGCCCATGATGCTTTGAAGGGAAACATCTCTGAGGTTTGGTCTCCATGCCATTGGTGATGAAGTCAGGGGATCTACAATCAGTGTAGATTCAAACATGTAGTACTCATGAATATTGTACAAGTCACCGCTCCAGGTTGCCCTAAACCACAGGAGGACTTTCAAAGGAGGCACCACCAAACACCTCAGGTTGTGTGAATGGAAATTGGACCGGATCAATATGCAATAGCCAGATGTAAAATCTGAGCCATTATGGAGTGTAGAGCAACTAATAGCACAGAAATTTATTGTCAGAAGATAACTTTGATCCCACAATTAGCTTCTCACAGAAGTGCATGTAACATAAATCATGAAGTTCTTGGCGTCTCTCATCTTGAGGCATGTACTAATAATGTGGAGGCAACCATATATTTGACACTCCATTTGAGCTCTGCCTATTAGCTGAGCATGGACCAAAGTCGATTTCATCTTTTTCATATTCATCGCAAACGACCCTAAAGCAGATTGAGATTTGCAATTTACAAGGTTGTCAAGGACCACTATTTGGCTTCGAGCATGTTCTCTTTCTTCGTTTGAGTATATAAAGCCTACTGACTATCAAGGTGAACAACTTGCAGAACAGAGGAAGCATATTGGGGTCCACTAATTCATGGCTATTTCTTACAGTGAGTATTAAACTAAGATTTAGGTGAATCTAGATTTATTCTAGATTTCTAATCAAATTTGTACTTGAAGCATGTGATTTTGTAGTTATGTTATCATGACCGACAAGTTGTTTTAGAAATACCTCAAATACTAGATTGCAATCGCATGCAACGAATATGTAAGTTACATGCAAGGCTAGTGATATCTGTACCAAAGTCAAACTAGATCACAATATATTATAGGTAGATGTTTGCCTTGATCCCATCATTGTATCTATACACTTTGTCTCTTTACTCTGTTTATAATGTTACATGTTGACAATGTATCTCCTTCATGAAACTTTGTCGCCGAGTGAGCCAAAAATTGTTCATTCACACTCCTATGTACGTTGTAATTTCTATAGCTTCAAAGTAGTGGGAATGATGGGAATGAGGGATATCATTTGGCACTTCACTTCTTCTTCCTTGGCATTAGGCCCTTTGGTGGTGTTTGAGAGGGTTACAATCAATTTGATATTTGGTAACACTTAGGAGCAAGGAAACTTGTAACACTTATGTGGTGTTAACATTTTAACACTTATTAGGGGTAGTATAGACAATTTGTAACACTTACATACATAACACTTATGTGACTTTGAAAATTTAAAACAATAACACTTATATAAATAAAGGATAAAAATATACAAGATATGAATGCCATCATACATCTAAGCATAATGAAAGAATGAATCTAAAATAGTTTGCCAAAATCTTATTTCCTTCTGAAGTGTTGGATTGCTCTGGATAAGAGGTGTAACATTAGTAGGTCTAGACTTGTTCCAAAATTTGTTTCAAGATCACTAATGCACCTTTCGATATCCTCGAATCCTACTCTATCTACCACCACATCACCAATTTGCACATTGTTAGCTTCTTTATAAGATTCATTGTCAATTGCATCATCTCTTCCATCAAGCATACATATAATTTCCTCCTCAATAGGTACGTAGGGATTATTTAGATAAAATTCCAGTTCATAATTGATGAACTCATGTGCATTGATAGTGGGTGCAGTTTCACTTTTTGCAGTAGTCAAATACATGATGTACCTAGTTCAATTTCATCCAAGTTATGAAATTTCATAGCCTCACTTTCATCCAAAATAACAGTTATCGACATCGATTCAATGAAAAGGGGAGCATAATTAACAATTAACACTTACTAGTGTAATATTTGGAGAGCATGATTTCCCTTAACCCTTAAATGACAGAGGACCCTCTTAGGGTTGCGATGACCTCGTTTTGGCCACCTGCCGGCTATCATAAGGAGTTTTGATCATTTTATGCTATGCATGGGGGGAAAATCTTGTAGACCGACGAAAGGGGATCGGTAAATGACATTGCAAAGGACCTTGTGACGATATGGAGTGGTGAAGAGTCATGGACGACGACAATTTCCTTGGCATCCTCGGTGCTCAAGCCTACCTGGGCTTCAATGTGGGCAATTCTACCAAGTGGTTTCATCTATCATTTCTCGTTCATAGCTCATATGGTGGTTTGATAGATTTCGCAAGGTCGGGATTTCTCGTTCATAGCTCATATGGTGTCTTGATAGATTTCGCAAGGTCGGGATTAGCATATAGACGTTGAGAAAGGTGGAGCCAGCCGACCGGCGAGCTCTTCTTAACACATTGCATTCTCCATCGTCGTTTGGGTTTCTTCCGCTTGATTTAGTGTCCACAAAGAATGAAGATGCAATCTCGAGAAGGATTTTGGGGTAGAGGTGGTTGCTGAATTGAGCGGTTGGCATAGAAGACCAACATCAAAGCAATGTTATGGTGGCCGAAATCTTGCCACTGTTTGATGAACACTGGCTTGCCGCCCTCCCCAAACCGCCAGGCTTGTCATAGCCTTGTTGACCGGCCGGCAAAAATTGGAGGTTTCTTTTTCGCAGGCAGGTGGCGTAGCTGCTAGGATGGAAAGATCGCCACAATGAAGGGGCTGCTGGGTGCTTCTCCGACGCTTGAACTTGCTGCGATGTGAGAAGTGATGGCCTGATGAACCACCATCAAGTGCGGCAACTGCTGCAGCAAGGTGAAATTCTTGACCTGCGTTTCCTTCACCTCACTCCACTCTGCTCTCCGAAAGGTTTTTGCGATCCTTGTAGTCGCCAGTGCCGGACCACCAGCTGGCCACGCTCGGTTCCTTTCACCTTGTTCATTGGCAGAAGAAGTTGATGTGAAGGTTAACATAAGCTGTGGAGAATACAGGTTCAGGGGATGGAATTGCAGGCACATATGGTTGCAAGGGTGAGGTACTGGTTGTCGAGGTTGGGGATCTAGAGGATTTAAGTGGAAAGAACATTGTGAGAGTGGCGTAATCATCTGTCAGCATTTCTGCGGTGACTCATGTGAGGCCGGGGAGTACGAGTGAACACATGTGTCTATTCACTACAGTGACTAATTTGATTCGTATGAAGTGAATGTAACGTATAAGCAATTAAGGCTGATTGCATGTTGCAAGTCTTTATGTGTCTTCTCCTGTGACTCCGAGAGGAGAACTCGCTCTGTCCTTTCCTCATCACCATCCGGAGGCGGGGACTGGACCTTAATTTGTTTAAACAGCAGGATTTATATGTCGGTTGGTGTATTTGTACTGGATATGTGTGCACATTGTTACTTATTTTCTCGATATAGTGTGCGTGTGTGTGCGTTTGTGTGTCTGTGCACTAGCAATTCGTCTTTATCCTACATAGCGTGCGTGTCTATGTGCTTTAGAAATTGTACCACTGAGTTTTTGTTTTGGAAATTGTTTTTTGACATTATTTTTCATGTCCACTTGCACATGTATATAGGGGTGCAACTCATCAATGCTTGTTATGTTAATTCATTGTGTGTAGGCTGATCCTATCCTAATCCTGTGGTGCCCTACTCATCACTTGGTAACTCAATTATTCCAACTTTCCAATCTTCTCAACATGCATCTTGTTCGGATGTTGTGAACCCTGAATGTGTTTCGTTGCACCAGGACATGGAAGCAAGGACATCTGTTGACATTGATGGTCTTTTGGATGCACCATACGAGGTCTAAGACCTCGATAGTGAAGGACATGCCCGATTTGAATTCATGTGGCAAACCATGACACAACGACTAGCTCGCAATGTCAGTCTTAGATCTGACAATGCAATGGAAAGGAGGAGAGAAGAAACAAACTTTGTGTGTTGTATGTTCCGGCGAGACAAATACTTAAAAGGTATGTGACATGCAATTGGAGATCATGGAGGAAATAATGTGAAGAGGTGGCTTTATTTTTTTTTGGGTATGTCTGGATCTTGACCTCCATAATGTCACCCCTCGTGATGTCACTGCCTCTCTTAGATTCCAAAACCCTAAGGAACAGATGTGCTCAATTTAATCTCTCTCCTTGTTGCCACATTTCTTTCCCACATATCACACGTGTTGACATTAAAATAATCCAACAAAGAATTCAAATCACATGCTTGCACGCATCATGTTTTCATCATTGATTTATTGTCATTATTGCAGTGTTGACTTTGTGTTATTTCATAATGTCACATGCTACACTAATTCTCTATTAACATGCATCCATGTTGGCACTACAACCTCCTTAATATCACGTGCACTTTGGTTTTCACATGCATGATAATAGGGAGGTTGGAGTGTAATTTTATATTCGGTGATTTCTTACATGGTGATTGGGCTGATTTTCGAGTGTAGGTCCCTAAAAAAACAAGTGGATAGCACTTTTCTTTCAAGATGGGGATCAAATTCTTAAAGTCACAAGGGTGTTATGTGTGACAGGGCAATTTTATGAGTTTTTCTCAACATATGGAGTGAACTACCAAAAATGTGTATTGGAAAATGAAGTTGGATTAAAGTTTGATAGGGAGGTGGGAACCAATGCCACATGATTGGGTGGCCTCATGGGTTCAACTCCCATGGTTGGTGGAGAGTTAGTTGAAAGGGGGAGAGGGTATCCTTGCCAATGACATAAAGAAAACAAAGTCATGGTGGCGGTTGGAGAGGCCCCACCCATGCTTATCCACACCTTGGAACAACATAAGGATGCCCACTTGGTGACCGGATCTCCCACTTGTAGAAATAGAAGAAATAAATAAAAATCAATGCACTTTGACCCCTCCTCTAAATTGCAAATGGAACCCAAATGACATTCTATAAAAAGTGACCTTAGTGAAAACATGAACCAATTGTAAATCCAAAAACACCAATTATTCCTATGTTAAACCCATCTCTTTACCTTAAAACTTTTTGTTGAAATAATATAAAAAAATCAGAATTGCAACGTTTTTTTCTTCTAAAGTGTGTATTTCAAAATTCCATATCTACACATGTACGCCAATCGCACTAAAACATATACAAGGGGTCTTGAAATGGGGTAAGCATAGGCCGATGAGAAAGGCCAACCTCAACCCTCTCACCCTTGTTTTGGATTCTAATCACACACCTGTATGGAGAGAGGCTGAGGCAGCTGGTAATGACCTTATCCAATTCATCCAAATACTTTGAGTTAATCCACTCCATTCTTCGGTTCTTCCAACTTTTTTGGTGATATAAAGTTTACCACTAAATTTATGCATATACTTGTGGGGCATAGTATTGGAGCATAGCATGATGACATATTAAATACACCAAGGTCACAGTAAAATCTACTATTGGACAACTTGCAAACAACAACAATAAAGGATGAAGTATGCCAAAGATATTCAATAAGACAGCAACATCATAGTAATTCCAGTTTCAAATGTTGAGGAGATTACATATTGTGCCGAATACATTGTGCATAAAGAAACCAAGAAAACTGTATTATACCTCGAATTTATCACTTAAAATACGGAAGAAGCTAAGAAAATTGATTCATACCTCGAATTGATTTGATTCGGATGTCTGAGGTTGCAGCAGTAGTGCACGACCAAGCCAAGCTAGATTCACAAACAACAAAAAGTAGGTCGCAACACTCTTGCTCTTAATGTAAGCTTCTGAGATTAGTGTAACATACAAGACAGAACAAAGAGTCAATGTAAAGTCCTCGTGATCAGAAGACCTTCTAAGCTTATTGATACAAAGGGTTTCTAATAAAGGTCCAGAGCAGTGGGACCTCCGAGGACCCGAGACAGTGGTAGTGTACTTGCCTGACAAATGTCGTATAACTTCCGTGTTGGTGCTGCTCAAGTGCAAGTGCTGTTCAGGTGCAAAGTTCTTTCCTTCCCATAGTAGCTCGATCTGATTGATTCTGTTTGTACCCGTCTGACCTGGTTGTGCATGTCTTACAAATTAGTAAACACTCGAAGCCCACGAACCACTGCAGTGAAATCATCAGATTAATAAGATTACATGCTTGTATTGACCCATTTCTTCATGAATCTTACACCAATGTTACATTGCAAAGCAGGTCAACAAGCAGACTTTTAAGATTCAGCATCCTAATGAGCGGTAGTGAAGAAGCTAAAGCTTTGGAGTTAATCCCAGTTCACCTAACCTGAGACTGGGATGACGATTCAGGCCCGATCACACCAAACTTTCCGTCCGGTTCTAGCCCTGAAATTGCTGGGGATTATATTAGAAATAGTTGCTAGCCCGCCACTTTTCACACTATTCCAGCCGGAGATGCCGACAATGGTGCCAGTAGTGGCCGGTGTGATTAGCCCCTAAGCACATTTGCACGCATATGTATGTATGAGTATATGCTTGCAATCATGCAAAGATCCTCTGAACTGGGCCCTCAGTACTATCCGGTATTCAAGGAACATAATATCCCCACAAGACCCGCACAACGTTGGAGGTGTCAACTCCGCTCGAGCCTGCCAGCTGACGCTGACGCCGTATTCACCACGGCACTCGGTGCCGAATCTTGTTCGCATCGTGCCCAGCGAGCCTTTCACCTCCGACACACCTCGCTCCCTGTTGCTCCGCACTTCTGTATTGCACCGGATCGCATCGGATTGCTCTCCCTTGCGCGTCTCTTGTAAAGAGAAAGGCTTATAGCCCGATCAAGAAATGTCGCTCTCACACAAGAGCCGCATCACTCCTCTAGGCTGAGCCGTCCCATCATATTCCGCCACGAGCACCGGGGTATCAAGCAATGCGATGCGCGATGATTATGATGATGGTTGCCAAGAATGCGATGGAGTAAGTCAGCCACAGCTATGGCCTCTTATCAGCTTCAGCTTCAGCCGTGCAGCATTTGGGCAAGCTTTCCCTTTCGCAAAACAGGCTTGAAACGGAGCAGCTTTGGCAACAACAAGGTTGGTGATGGAACCCTTGCCCAGTCGTTAACTTAAGGTTGCAAAATTTCTGTCAGATGGTTGTGGCCGAACTCGTGGTTGTCGCCTCGGCAGCGAGAAAAGGGAAAAACAGAAAAATCTTTTGTTTCTCTCTGTCCCGCTCTTTTCCACTGCGTTTCGGTGCGGTTTGGTTTTAACTCAAGCCACGATAGGTTCAGTCGATTGTCTTCTTCGAGGGCTTATTTTTTTGTCGGAGAGACGGAAGGAAGTGGCAACATTTCTTCGGTCCGTGTTGTTGCTGGGTCGCACTTGTCAACAAGTGGGAGCGGTTTGAGCTTCGAGCTTTGAGCTGTTTGTAAGGTGGAAAATCGTTTGCTCTGGTTTGGTTTGATTTGGTTGTGGTGCGGTGATCAACCTTTTGAGTTGGACATGGAGGTGAGTGCGAAAAGGAAAGCGCATTGTGTTGGCCAGGTCAGAGAGGAGCGCCAAGGTGTTCTTGACTGCGGTGGCTTCTTGGAAGGGGTGGATGTGTAGGTTGTTTTGCTTTGCGCGAGTTGATGATGTCCTGCAGTTATATGTCTCAAGTGGTTGTGGTTACCCCTATTGTTACAAACACTGAATTTCTTTGAGCATGAGGAGGGTAATTTTTGTGAAGCATCGGGTGGGGGAAGGTAATTTCTTAGAAGCTACTTGCTGATGATGTGCGTATGTTTCTATTGGAGTTGGCATGTCAAGGTTTATAAACCAATATGAGGGAGTTTTAGGGTTCTCCGAGTGGAAGTGAATGTGCCAAGATCCTTGTATGACATGACTTAGGGGGGTTTGATCACCTGCAAATTGTTTCTCAGTCTCTAAGAATAGTCTGTACTCTACCCTTCGAATATGTGATACTCCACTTTCTCTCTATTCTGGCGGTACAAAAGTGTCCGAGGGGGTTCAGACCATTTCACGATCTAGTCTTAGAGAAGTTGTTAGGGGAGTGAGGAAACGGGCTCCCTTACTTTTTGTACTCTCTCGTGCAGATGATTGGAAATTGTTCCCTAGTTTGAACACTCAGATAGTATACTTTTAAGTCTGCTTCCACACATCTGAGCGAGACAGACTTCAAGCCCGGAGAAGAATTCTTGTAGAAAATTTATATCTCAAAATCATCACAGTGCTATAATTTTAAAAACCAGTAATGATGATGACCTGGTTCAGGAGGTAATAGATAGAGTAGCACGTTGATGGAAAATTTGTATTTCCCTTCTTACAAAATGATTGACTGCGATGATTGAAGATGCGTGAATTCATTTCAAATATCTCCCCGATGTGGGCTTCATAGATCCATGTCAGGAATATTGAAGTTGTGACCGCCGATGTGTATTTTCAAGAGCTAGGATCATTAGTTGTTGAGGAAGCCAACAATGAATGTTTGAACATGGGTGTTCCAACTTTAAAGCAACTCAATGCTTTCTTGTGTTCAACAAAAGGGTACTTCTTTTGATTAGGTGAGAGACTATTCGTAGGACCTTTTTCATAGAGGTATAGATATCAAGGTACATTCACAGTTGATTGTTCATCTTTGTATGAGTATTAATAGTGGAGGCATTTAATATGTGCTAGCTAAATGTTGAGACTAATTTTTTTTGTTGCATCTAATCGTGTCTTCTAGGCATACATATTAAGACATCATAATTGTACAATTTGAGGGTTGTACGATTCTTTGTGAAAGAATCAAAGTTGTGGCAAGTAGTTATCCTCTTCTAGGTGGTGCTGAAGGAGATGGTGCCACACTACAAGGTGAGCATTCTTAGACCTTCAAACTTATGACCAGTTTGTTAGTTCCAAATCATTTGAAGACATATGTAACCATTTTAGTTCAATCGTCTACTCGTTTGGTTCATCTAGATGAGGGTGTGCAGATCTTCCTTGTGTTAATTTTGTTGTTGTGAAGGGTTGCCTTTGTGGAAGGTATAGTTATATTGACTCCGTGAGGATTTGGCATGCAAAAAGATGAGGAAGTTGAATTTTTGTTAGTGTTCAGTTGTCCTCGTACAAAAAGGTAGGACATAACTAAGGGAAATAACTCAAGAGCAAGGGCCTTTGATAGGTAGTTGTTGAACATACCATTGATGTACATGTTCTGGAACTGATTTTATTTATTTATTATTATGCTTTTAGTGTTTTGAATTGTATTTAAGTTAAAAAAAATTGGTTCAATATTCTCTTTGTGCATATTGCAACATTGGGAGCTCCAATGCCATCTTTAGATATTTTGAGATCTATGAGTTTGTTGGAGCACTTTGTCGGCGTCATAAAAAAATTGGAATTTATGTAGGTTGTATGTTTGGTGTTGGTAGTTGTTTAGAAATGTGTGCACTTTACTAATGAGAATTTGCATATTGAGCACCCAGTCGCTAGAATCTTGCCCAAGTTCATCTTCTTGGTCCAAAGTTGAACCTCTCAACTTGCTTTTGTTCCTCGGTGTAGTATTTATGCAATCCCTTGGGGCCACTCATCATAGTACTTTCATTGTCCCATAGGCAACCTACTCTTGTGCTCTAATTGTTGCTCTTGGACAAGTTTTGGACTAAGGATCTTGTTGGTGGTACTTCATGCCATGTTGTGATGGTGCACAACCATAACAAATGCTTGTCAGATAGCTTTGGAACAATCTATAATAATACTTTTGCTTGTAGAAACATTATGTATCAATCTCATAGGTTGTAAGATCGATGTGCTAACCACAAGTGTGGAAAGCGTCCTCATAGATACTCGATGAAATAGGCTCATTAGTGAAACATTTTGAATAGTGTGACTTATTTTGTTGATATAGGTTCAAAGTCATTGAGAGAAAACCAAGTTCAGGTATTTGAAAAACTCCATGTGTACTCTCCATGTGAGCACATCCTATACTGTATATAATAGGGTTTAATATGCTAAGCATGATTTGAAATAGTAATCTTCTTGCTTATATCCCCCGTAATTCATTGTCTCGGATGGTTTTCATCTACCATTACATTAAATATTACAATAATAGTATTGGTTTTGAACATTTATGAGAGGTTTGGAAATTGGTGTCGATCATATTGATTAGCCATTTATTGCAGTGGAAAGATCCACAAGCCTTGATGGGGGGGGAGTTTTTGCATTGAGCATGAGTTGAATTTGTAGGGAAGAAGATGGAACAAGTCATATGGTAGGAAGATCATTGATAACCAATAATATAATATATGGCGAGCACGTTCAAAAGTGAACCCAACAATAAAAGTTTGATGTTTAGGCACATATAATTTCCAAAAAGCACACCATTGTGTTCTCTCCTATGATTTTGTTAAAAAGTTAGAGTGGTGCTCATACTCATAGGAGTTTATGATACCAATTTTCTAAGTTATGAATATGTGGTCATGTTGTCACTTATCCCTTGAAGGTGAGGTAGAAAAGGATACATTAAATTATTGGAAATGTACATTCCAACATTCCTAGATGTGGTCGTTAGGCATTATCATCAAGAATGTGTGCTCATCGTTTTTGGACATTCATGTCTTGAGGACGTGGACACTAGAAGCTCTTTATGTTAATTTCTCACTTCTTTGTCTTTGACAATTTGTTTAATTGTGTTGAACTTAAATCATTTTGTTATGATATTCTCTTATGTGCATATTACAATATTAGGAGCTCCAAAGCCATCTTCAATTAATTTGAGATATGTGAGTTTATTGTGGCAATTTAAGTGTCTTTAAAAAGTTGGGATCTATGTGGGTTGTCCACCTTTGTCTATCCTAGGTTGTTTAGACATTCATGGAGTGGATAAGTGTTCTTGGTGAGTGGAAATCTGCATTCTTAGTTGCTAGAATCTTGCTCAAGGCAGTCTTTTTGGCCCAAAAACAAGCCTATCGGTTTTCATTTGTTCCTGGCCATAGTCTTGTTACAATTCCCTAAGGCTCTTCATAGTAATATCTTTGATCTCCTCACAGTCAAGCTCCTCCTGTGTCGTAAACTCATGCTGCCCTCAGACAAGTTAGGAAATAAGGATCTTGTAATGTTCTAATCTTCATGTAGTGTTGCAATGTTGGAAAACTCTAATCGAATGGTTGTCAATTACATGCGGAATAACCTATAATTATGCTATTGCTTGCAGATAATATTTTGTATCATCAAATTAGGTTGGAAGATCGAGTTTCAAACCAATTGTAAGTAGGAGTTTGCAAGTATAGATGTTTGAAAAGCTTGAATGGGTGAATCAAATCCAACGTATTGAACCCTTAAAGGACAAAGGGGCATGATGTACAGCCTATATGCATAATTTTTTCATTTCTCTTTGAATTTGAAATGTATAAACATTTTTACCTTTAGTGGTTTGAAACTTCATATAGCAATTATCTAATGTGAGGGGGGAGAAAGAATAATACTTATATGGGACATTGATGATCAACATGCGTATTATGTATATGCTTCCACGATGTGTGTTTGAATTAGTAACATTACACCAAACTTTAAAAGTGCATTTGAAGAGAGAATCACATAGGGTGAATTTTAAAACAATCGTCCAAACAGATGTATATAGTTTAAAAACACGTATTTGTGCACGGTGGTTAAGGTGTTAACTTGCGATACCATGTTACTATGGTAAAGTCAATTTCACTTACACAAATGGATCCATGTGAGTGTAAATGTTATTGTGAAGACTAGGGTGTAAGATGTTTTTTCAATATTACCAACAATGATCTTGTTACTTATTTACCAGTAATTTTTGTTGTTGTAGCAATTTGAGTCCAATATGATATTCAAGATTACACTAATTGTAATATATTCATGAAATGTTAGGCGATTAGTATTGTCACATTGATTAGCCAATTTAGTGTAGTTGAAATCTCAAGCTAGGAATAATCTCAGGAAGTTAGAGGAAGTCATTTAGTAGGAAGATTATTCCACCCTACAACAACATCTCCTTGAACTAAGAATTTAAGATTTGTCGATCTAATACAAACTATAGAATGAACAACAATATGTAGACATTGTGCAAAGCTAGCCAATGATGACTAACTTGATAGTCCACAATAATGGTGTCTATGAAACATAGATATCAAACATTGTGATTATTATTGTTTCTTAGCAGGCGAACATTTAGAGGCATGGATGTGCCTATTGCAAGTAGAGGGATTCCTTGACAAAACCAATATTACACATAATGCTTGTTGAAGTTGAATTGCTACTTCAACGACAATGACATTGTCTCAACCACTCATGCTAAGTGTATCTAGTTTGACATGTTTGATTTGTATCTTGTCGAGTGGGCGTGGCTCAAATGTCTAGCTATGGCTTGAATTAAGATAGCTTTTGTTTCATCATTAGAAGTTGTTAGGGAAGGAATATCGTGCATTAATAGTTGTAATTCTTTGGATATGTTGGTTGATTTCATTGTTGTAGTTCTTTAAGGAAAGGTCAATTGAGTAGTTCAACTCTCAACTTTGAAATTTTCTTCATCGAGTTGTATACATAGTGGAAAGCAAACATTGTGTCATGTCATGGTTAACAATGTGTGTTGTCAGGTGGAAAAGGCTAAAGCTTTAAAGGAGAATTGACATTGTAAAATGGACTATAATAGTATGCTTTCAATTAAGCATCTTGTATTGATTTCAATTTGAAGAGGTTGTGGTTGGTATGTTGAATATCATTCATTAGCTTCATACAAATATGAACATTTGAGGTTCTAAGTTTGCTTAGCTTGAGGACGTTTGTAGTTTTATTCTCGATAATGAATGGAAATAATTATTTATGTCTTGCATATTGGTATATTCCATAATTGTATTGATTTGTGATGTTTTGTGTGTGATTTTCTAGGAATATATGCACATTATGATTTGATGGAAGACGAACGAATAAGTGGTTTTTAGAGTTTTATGAAAATGACAAATATACAAGGCTTACTAGAGGAAGTTACAAACTTCCTTAAGGTAGAGAAGAAACTAGAGGTTTTGAATAGTAGACAATGCAAGAATTTGTTGGTGAATATTCAAAATGGTGTGGAAACAATTCAAAGCATGATCGATGATTCTTATGGGGTGGATGTGTTCCACCAAGTAGAGCACGAGATGCTTGGTATTATGAAGGAAGCAAGGTATATGGTTGAAGAATGTTGCAAAGTTGATGATTGGTGGCGAGTGGTCGTAATGCAATTGAATAACAAAGAATCCTTTAGAGAACTTCTCTTGGACTTTGAGTATTGTTTCCACACAATGTGTGAAATATTTTGCCAATTTTTTCCCAATCGTGAAGTTGAAATCCGAGATATAAAAAAATCTACAACATTCTACCCAACATCCATTGATGACGTTGAGCAAGACCAAAATGCAATATTTGAACGACTTTCCAAGCAAGTGGATTTGTGCAAAGTTGACAATTGCAAAGACCATTGCATGTTTTTGCTATTTTTAATGGAACGAATAAGGGGTTTGCAAAAGGTTGCGGGTGGTGAATTAGATAGCATCATCTTTCCATATATCTATGATCCCCCCAAGTATGGAAGGATACCTAAGCCTTTGGGTATAGGGGGATTTGGGAGTGTATACTCCACCCAATGGTTTGGATTTGAGACTGCTACAAAGGTTATCAAAGTTGATAACCCCAATCATGAAACAATTGTTTGGAAAGAGGCTAGTATTTTGGGCGGATTGAACCATCCCAACATCATAAAGTTTTTTTGTTGTGGCTTATCAATAGAATATGATACATGTGTAGGAGAAAGTAAAAGATTTGAAATTGTCATGGAACGAGGAATATTGAGCTTATCAAGTTTTTTGACAGAAGGTACGCTCACAGAATCCATGGCAGTTGACATTATGATACAAATTGCAAGTGGAATGTGCTATCTTCATGACATGAAAGTGGCACATCGTGATTTGAAGCCTGATAATGTTATATTGACTTCAATGAGTGGCTCAACATTGGAATATGTGCATGTGAAGATACTTGATTTTGGGATTTCAAAGATTGAAGTGAAAAACTTCCCACAAGTGCCTACAAATGAAGGTTGTTTTGGTACTTGCGGATATATGGCACCTGAAGCTCATACAAAACGAACTTCGGAGGTGGATGCATTCAAAACATATGTGTTTAGTTTTGGCATGATGTGTTGTGAGATTCTTTCAAACAAGAGACCTTACACCGGAAAGATGTTACGTGACTATGTGAGGTTTTTGGAAAATGAGAGACCGGAGTTACCCAAAACTTGCTCTAAATATTTGAAATCATTGATACATGAATGTTGGTCTTCAGAACCTTTGGATAGGCCCACATTTCTTGACATCTTAAAGAAGTTAAGAAAATTGAAAAGCGGTGCAATGCTCAAGGCTGCTAGTGATGTGAGAGCGCTTAAAATTTTCCACGAGTCCACAACTCCTAGCAATTCTATTGAATATTCAAGGCGATGGTGGACAATGGTCATAGATAAACTCCATGGACTCAATATATGGCCAATTGTTCTTTTGTGGCAAATGTTTATCACCTTTGTTCAATGGTTTTCACGTTACTTACCAAATTTCGTGGAGACAATTTCCATTTCGTCAACAAGTGCTCAAGAGAATTCAAACATCACAACATCAAATAAAATAGACTATGAGGTAAGCATTGAATTATCTAAAGGTTGTGCATTGTAACTTATCCAAAAATTGGAATTTCTTGACATTCTTCTAGTGAGGTTTGTTACATATCAATTAATGTTTTCATTTGGGATTTTATGCAGGTCACTAAGGGAACAAAGCGAATCTCCAAATTGATTGGTATCAATAGAAAGATATTGGAACTGGAGAAGCAACTTCACCACCTTGGTGGTTTGGGGATTGTTGGCATGGGAGGACTTGGGAAGTCAACTTTGGCAAATGCTCTAAGCAACCACATCTCCCACGAATTTGGTGCGACATGCTTTGTAGGTGACTTCACATGTGGAAGTTGTACCATTCATGTGAAATACAAACTTCAAGATGTGGAAGAGCCATCTCAAACCAAAACATTGAAAGAAGGACACAAATTTTTGAAAAAATTGCAAGAGACCAAAAAAATCCTTATTGTTTTGGACAATGTGGGCAATGCAAGGCAACTCGAAGTACTATTGGGTGATCGCACATGTCTTGATGTTCATGGTATTAAACTAATTGCTAGTTCTCGTAGTTGGGAGTCCTTGAAACAACATGTACCTATAGTTGGTAAAGTAGATATGGAGACCCTTGATAAAGACCACTCCAAAGAATTATTTTCTATCCATGCATTTGCGACCAACCAACCATGCTTGCCATATTTGGAACATGTAGTTGAGAAGATTGTAAAGGCTTGTGATGGGCTTCCTTTGAGTTTGGAGGTGATGGGTAGTTATTTATATGGAGAAGAGAGGTTGAGAATATGGGAGCGAACTTTACAAAGGTTGTTGAGGGCAAGACATGATGGAAGCATAGATGGGAAAATATGGGAAACATTGAGGATTAGCTTTGATGAACTTGGTAAGAAAGAACAAAGTATGTTTTTAGACATAACTTGTTTCTTTTCTAAGGACTCATTGATTAGTGATTGGAGGTTTACAAAAGCAACACTACTTAGAATGTTTCATGATGACATCAAGAGTACCCAACACACATTGGAAAGTCTTCAAGACAAATCATTGGTGAAATTTGATAAAACTGGCTTTTTGAAAATACATGATCAATTGCATGATATAGGCCGCATGATTGTTGAAAAAGAGTTTCAGCAAACTCGAGTTTGGAATTTATCTTTGACAACATTCCTAAAATGTTGGAATCACAAGGTATGACGTTTAATGTAAATAAAGTTGTTGGATCTTTGGTACTTTGTTGATATATGGCCATAATGATACTAGAGAATTAATTGCATGTGGTGTTGTACTTGCAGAGCATAGAATTTGTGGAGGGCCTTTCATTTACTACATTTGAAAGGAATAATTACGCATTTCAAGCAAATGTAAGTGTGAAAACTATGAAACACCTACGATTTTTGAGTGTTCATAATTGTGAACATATCAACATACTTTTAGCTATCATTACCAAAACTGTAACATTGAAATGGTTGAGGATCCATTTTTCAACTCTACATAACAACATTTTAGAGCAACACACATATTTCATCAACGAATTCATGAACGTTGTTGAAGGCCATCTTCAACAATTGGGTGTACTTGAACTATTCAAAACCATAATTTGCACACATGCTATTTTTCAAAATTTCCCACCTAAATATTTAAAAGAATTATCTTTTATAGAATGCATATTTCCACGAGGGGAATTTCCAATTGGCCTTGGAAAGTTAGAATTGGAAGAACTCCACATTTATCACTGCAAATATTTGAAAACAATACCCAAAGACATAATCCACTTGACATCTCTAGTCAAATTGGACATCTCAAGATGTAAGAGCTTGGAGGAGTTGCCTTCCGGAATATGCACTCTCAAGGCTTTGGAGGAATTATCATTTTATGGATGCAAATCTTTAAGGAAAATACCTGAAGGGTTGGGGGGTTTGACTTGTTTGAAAAAATTGTCCATGCGGGATTGTGAGGCCCTAGAGGAGTTCCCTTCCGG
Source organism: Polytrichum commune (assembly GCA_950295325.1). NCBI lineage: Eukaryota > Viridiplantae > Streptophyta > Polytrichopsida > Polytrichales > Polytrichaceae > Polytrichum > Polytrichum commune. The sequence continues at coordinate 43,968,970 of OX485808.1, read as the reverse complement.
AATATGCACTCTCAAGGCTTTGGAGGAATTATCATTCTCTGGATGCAAATCTTTGAAGAAAATACCGGAAGGGTTGGGGGGGTTGACTTGTTTGAAGATATTGCGCATGTGGGATTGTGAGGCCCTGGAGGAGTTCCCTTCTGGAATATGCACTCTCAATGCTTTGGAGGGATTATCATTCCATGGATGCAAATCTTTGAAGAAAATATTTGAAGGGTTGGGGGGGTTGACTTGTTTGAAAAAATTGTACATGTGGGACTGTGAGGCCCTAGAAGAGTTCCCTTCTGGAGTATGCACTCTCAAGGTTTTGGAGGAATTATCATTCTATGGATGCAAATCTTTGAGGAAAATACCGGAGGGGTTGGGGGGGTTGACTTGTTTGAAAAAATTGCACATGTGGGATTGTGAGGCCCTAGGGGAGTTCCCTTCCGGAATATGCACTCTCAAGGTTTTGGAGGAATTAGCATTTTATGGATGCAAATCTTTGAGGAAAATACTTGGAGGGTTGGGGGGGTTGACTTGTTTAAAGACATTGGACATGTCGGATTGCAAGGTCCTAGAGGAATTCCCTTATGGAATATGCACTCTCAAGGCTTTGGAGGAATTAACATTCAAAGGGTGCAAATCTTTGAGGAAAATACCTGAAGGGTTGGGGGGGTTGACTTGTTTAAAGACATTGGACATGTCGGATTGCAAGGTCCTAGAGGGATTCCCTTCTGGAATATGCACTCTCAAGGCTTTGGAGGAATTATCCTTCAATGGATGCAAATCTTTGAGGACAATACCTGAAGGGTTGGGGGGGTTGACTTGTTTGAAGATATTATACATGTGTGACTGCGAAGCCCTAGAAGAGTTCCCTTCTGGAATATGCACTCTCAAGATTTTGGAGGATTTAGCAATATATGGATGCAAATCTTTGAGGAAAATACATGAAGGGTTGGGGGGGTTGACTTGTTTGGAGAAATTGTACATGTGGGATTGTGAGGCCCTTGAGGAATTTCCTTCCGGAATATGCACTCTCAAGGCTTTAGAGGAATTAAGATTCAATGGATGCAAATCTTTGAAGAAAATACCTGAAGGGTTGGGGGGCTTGACTTGTTTGAAAAAATTGCACATGTGGGATTGCGAGGCCTTAGAGGAGTTCCCTTCCGGAATATGCTCTCTCAAGGCTTTGAAGCAATTATCATTCTCTGGATGCAAATCTTTGTGGAAAATACCTGAAGGGTTGGGGGGGTTGACTTGTTTGAAGATATTGCGCATGTCAGATTGCGAGGCCATAGAAGAGTTCCCTTCTGGAATATGCACTCTCAAGGCTTTGAAGGAATTATCATTCGATGGATGCAAATCTTTGAGGAAAATACTTGGAGGGTTGGGGGGGTTGACTTGTTTGAAAGAATTGTACATGTGGGATTGCGAGGCTTTAGAGGAGTTCCCTTCCGGAATATGCACTCTCAAGGCTTTGGAGGCATTATCATTTCATGGATGCAAATCTTTGAGGAAAATACCTGAGGGGTTGGGGGGCTTGACTTGTTTGAAGATATTGCGCATGTGGGATTGTGAGGCCCTAGAAGAGTTCCCTTCCAGAATATGCACTCTCAAGGCTTTGGAGGAATTATCATTCCATGGATGCAAATCTTTGAGGAAAATACCTGAAGGGTTGGGGGGGTTGACTTGTTTGAAGATATTATGCATGTGGGATTGCGAGGCCCTAGAGGAGTTCCCTTCTGGATTATGCACTCTCAAGGCTTTGGAAGAATTACTATTTCATAGATGCAAATCTTTGAAGAAAATACCTGAAGGGTTGGGGGGGTTGATTTGTTTGAAGATATTGCGAATGTAAGATTGTAAGGCCTTGGAGGAGTTCCCTTCCAGAATATGCACTCTCAAGGTTTTGGAGGCTTTATCGTTCTATGAATTCAAATCTTTGAGGAAAATACCGGAGGGGTTGGGGGGGTTGACTTGTTTGGAAAAATTGCACATGTGGGATTGTAAGGCTTTGAAGGAATTCCCTTCTAGAACATGCACTCTCAAGGCTTTGGTGGAATTATCATTTTATGGATGCAAGTCTTTGAGGAAATTACTGGAAGGGTTTTGGGGGTTGACATGTTTGGAAAAATTACAGATGTGGGATTGCGAGGCCCTAAAGGAGTTCCCTTCCAGAATATGCACTCTCAAGGCTTTGGAGGAATTAACATTCAAAGGGTGCAAATCTTTGAGAAAAATACTGGAAGGGTTGGGGGGTTTGACTTGTTTGAAGGAATTGTACATGTGGGATTGCGAGGCCCTGAACAAGTTTTCTTTTGGAATATGCATGTAAACCACTTTCTTGGATAGATGACATCAATTCCTACTTTCAGATGATTTTTGAGTTAGAATTTTTATCTAGGACTTTGATATCATGAAGAATTGTGAAATTAAACATTAATTAGTCAAACAACTAGTTAGTAATTACTACATCAAAGGTTCTAACCATATTCAAAAGTTAGAAAGACATTAGTGATATACATTAGACATGTGGGAAAATTAGAAAATCAATCCTAAGTTGGGCTATGGACACACACACACCTTATGATAGCTAAGCCTCTCACCTTGCTTCGAGATATAATTGTGGTAGGCCATAGTCAGAGGAAGAGAGAACGACTTGATATACACAAAAGCTAGGGAAGAGAGAGAAATATTTTCAATTGTAAACTTGCCAACACCATAGGCTAATCCACTCTCTGGCTGTGAAGCCCTTTTTGTTTCGATGAAATTGCCTTTTGATAAATTTGTGTTGGTTGTGACCATTGGCTTCAAGTGTTTGTTAAGTCAATTATCTGAATAATCGGGAAGAGAATGAAATTGCCATGTTGGTGTTTATATCTGAAGGCTTTTTGGATACAATAAGTTGGATGTGAAGTCCTGGAATGGACCATTTTCTCTGTTTGAATGTGATCAAGTGATGCACATGAGAGATTAAGGCGCTGATTTTTGAGAAGAAATTATATCATGTGGTTGAAGATTTGTTTGGTATTGCCGTCTGCAAGGAGTCTGGAGTTAACAGATCCGACCTTCTGAATCACAAGTGGAGTGGAAAAAAGAGTCTGAAGAAAGAGAATAATCTTAGTGCAGTGGCGTAGAGGTGAGACAGTAAAGATCCTTGTAGGAAAGTGAGGGGATGTGAAGCCCGTAACTCAGGAGCAGTGCCTGGGAAGTCTTTTGGGCATCCTAGTGATTCTAAATCCAACAGGTTACATGTTGACATCTTCCGGTTTTGCTTTCATTCATTTGAGGTATATTTTACAGATTCCTCTAAAATGATTGGTAATCCTGCTGAAGTCTTGAACCTCAACCGGTTCATCTGTAACTAGCTGTCAATTCTCCCCATACAATGCCCCGGAGCCACTGCCTTCCTGAAATTAGAGCTAGCTGTGAAAGTTAACTTCGTAAATTTATGCACGCCATTGCCTTGGCATCTGGGGCAGAAAGCGAGTTAAATGAATTAGTTCTTGAATTGTGTTGTCGTCGGTCACAATGTCTATGTGAGAATGGCCGAATCACCACCAATCGAATTGCTAAAGACCATTGTCTGTGCATGAGTTCGAGATTGTAAGGGTGCGAAGCTAGTTTGAGAGAAGGACTCAGAGTCATAATTGTTTTTGACCGTAGCCCTGGAATATTGAATGAATAAAGTGATTCATTCAATCGTATGCTTCCCGAAATGGGAATAGCATCAGCCCATTCAAGGTTTGGTTGTGAATGACATGAGGAATTTAATCTACAATTAGTCCTCAAGTTGTGAAGTTCAAACCAAGTGTTAAATGGTCCCGAAGAAATTGTTGTCAATAATCTTATTTACTGAATGTGGGACTTCACACAAATGACAGTGAGTAGGACAATTGTCTGATATCAAAAAGTGTGAACCTCAAATGTCGCACGCTATGGTCGAGGTGAGAAATCCATAGTATGAGGAAGTGACGGGATTGTCCCATAATCAAAAGGGGCTTACCTCTCATTCCTCTTTGAAATAGAAGTCGAGGATGCCAATTGTTGAGTACACTTGACCATTGACCTCTGAAGAGCTGAGGTGAGTGATAGATTGTTGTTTGTTGTTGCTCTTGGATGTAGTTAACATGCCCCCATGTGATGGAAAGCCAGGTAAGTGGCACTAACATCTTACATTTGGTTTCACTAAAATTTGGCATGATTTATTACCTCTGTAATTAGGTCAAAATATGTCATAAAAGGACTGAATTTATCTTAGTGCAATGGACATTTCTTAGTTGATAAATGAACTCATGTTAACTAAAGGAACGCTTGAAGTGTAATAGAGTCACCCCAAGAGGGCATCTAAGCGAACCATGGCGTAATCATATAGACTAATGTGTTTTGGCCTATGGTTCCAAAGTCTTAGAGGGGGAAGAAGTCCTTCAGTTGGTCCGGGTAAGGACAATGGTCCCTTTGCTTCATTAAATCAACACTAAATTAAATGAATGCATATAACCCGCGGGGTTGCTCTACCGTATTTCCACATACACTAAATTATCAATTAATTAAGGGGAGATTATCAATTAATCAATTGGTCAAAATGGGGCGCACTCAGCCCTCATGAAATGTGGATTACTAGTTACTTACAAAGATTTTTCACTACATTGGAAACAAACCCATGGTATAGTGAGTCCTGAACATTGGACTAGGGTTGGCTGTAAGGGAGAGACCGCGCAATTGCATGTACTACACTGAGTGGCCCTAGTAATTCCCTCCTTTATCTCTTAATTTCATAAAATTCACATCAAACAAGGTCCTACCTAGGTTTGGTATTCCAAATTCATTCTAAAGTCATGACCTATCAAGTAACCTAATTGTGACACCTAGAGTTCAATCTGACACTTATTCAGGCTTCTTTGTGTGGTTTTGTTGATCGGAACCCAATCCAAAATCCTATCTACAATGCATCCTCAAGGCTTTGGAGGAATTATCATTTAAGGGATATTAATGTTTGAGGAAAATACCAGAAGGATTGGGGATTGATTTTGTTGCAAATATTGCACATGTGGGATTGTGAGGCGTTAGAAGAGTTTGCTTCGGGAATATGCACTTTCAAAGCTTGGAGGAATTAGGATTCAATGAATGCAAATCTATGAGGAAAATACTATAAGGGTTGGGAGGGTTGACTGGTTTGAAGATATTGCACATGTGGGATTGTGTGGCCCTGGAGGAGTTTCCTTCTCGAATATGCACTCTTAGGGCTTGGAGGAATTAGCGTTTAATGGATGCAAGTTTTTGAGGAAAATATATGTTTTTTTCCATGTTTTCTTCTAACTTTTTGTGGGGGGATTAAAATAGCCATTTGTTTAAATACATTGTTGTGGGTTGTATTTTAATGGGTGTATATGGTGATATTTGTTTGGTATGGCTTGTTGTTGGTCTTGTAGGGGGTAAACTCTAGGGATGCTTTTTTAGATGTTTGAATACACGATGTTGTGTTTTGTCAGTGTTGGTTTGACTAAGAATCTTCCTATGTGAATGTTGTAGGCTTCATTTACAATGCGTTAGATTGGGTGTGGTTCATGTGGGGCATGGGGTATTTTGTTGGTTAGGGATGCAGCGTATGGAGGTGATGGAGGGTTTTGATTGTTGGTAGTATTTATGCCATTCTAATGTTGGGTCATATATGAAGGAGTGAGGGCTTACGATGACTAGGTGTTGGTTTAGGTGGAGTTGTTGTGCGCACCTTTCTTTATGGTTGACTATGAGGATGGTGATTGTGTTGGCAACTTCTTTGGCTACCATTATTGTCCAATGTATTGCTTCCACGGTTATGGTGTGGTCTGTTGGGTAGGCTAGTCATTTCGATGATTTGGCGCATTCTATGGATCAAAAAATTATGTCCGTGGTGTGTAGAGAGTTGTAGTGTTCGAATTTGTGTTCCCTCATGTTAGTGGGCATGAGAGTCAAGTACTAAGAGTGTGTTGTGCGAAGGATTCTATGAGAAATGTTATAATTGAAGGGTGTAGTGCATGGTGTTGATTGGCCATTTTTATGGTATTTAGTTATTTTCTTTGGCATGACTGATATGCATAGTTGGGCAAGCCAAAGGAATTTGGTGTTGAAGTCTTGGGTGGGGGTTGTAGGAATTTGGTAAGTTGTGGTAGATTGTTATTGGAGAATCCATCCCATAGTCATTGTAGTCTTTCTATGGTGATTTGTGGCAACATATATAGTTTCTATTTTAGACAAGTATGGAGTTTTTATGTTGTGGATTTGTATTATGAGTTTGTTTGTGAGGATCTCTCTATTTAAATTTCATTCTTGGATTTTTAGTGTAAGGTTAGTGATGTGGAGTGGTGGGCTCATGAAGCAAGTATCTCGAAATTGGAAAAGGTTAAGGCATTTTTAATATGCTTTGAAATTTTGTAATATATAGTTCTTGTTATTGTGGTTATTGGGTAAGAGTAGATTGTGGTCTAACATGATGTTGTCATAGTTATATAGGTTTGCTTTTGTCTCCATTTGAGGGTGTCTCCATGTGGGGTTTGCCATTGGCACATGTATAGTTGTTTGATGGATCGCGCTCTCCATTTGTCTATCTAATGGTGGTTGTGGTATTTGGAGTAACATGTGATTTATTTTCTACATGGTGTTTGTATTATGATCCCCAAGTCTTTAGTGAAGAGGTGGGTGAGATGTTTGCTATCATGTTACGCATGTTACAAATTTCTTTGGCTAGGTTGTTAAGAACTTTGTTTAGTTTATTGAATGTTTGGTTTAGAGAGAGGACCACGTAGTATGCGTAGGTGATGCATGGTTTAAACACAATGTTTAGTATTTTATTTGTTGTTTGAGCCTCAACGGGGAGGTCATTAGGAGTTTTTCTTAGTTGTTGTAGGTTATGCTCTGGGCTTGGATGTACGCTTTAAAGATATTTGGTTTTGAGTTTTGATTTGGTGGGGGAGCTTGTGATGGTGCATGTGGAGAGGTTGAGGTCCATGTGGGCCCATTTTGTTAACTATTGGACTTCATGGATCTATGGTTGGAGGTGTTTAATGTCGTACTTCTATGACACATCTTAGAATGTACAATTCAATATTGATAGACTCACCCTCACACGCATTTAAAACATATCATCTAAGTATGCACCCTAAAGCAAATGGTACTCGAGTCCACTTATTCTTGGAAATTGTCATATTACTCTTGCTTTGCTTATTCTACAACCTACAACAATTAAAAAGACATCATCTTCACACTTTGTTGATGAACAAGCACTTATGGCAATAATATGCCAAGGAGGATATGTTTCACAACCACGAAGAGAGCAAGAATGTGTTTTCTTCCCATAGCCATGCCAAAGAATCTTTGATTAAAAAAAACGTAAACTCTAAGATTTCAAGTGGTTAAGTGAATAAGTAAATAAGTGTAGGCTTCTGACTTGGCAAAATGCATGAGCCTTGGGACTTTGCCCTTCACGTATGGCACCCCAAGTGCCATAAATTGCACTTCTGCTCTATTTTTATTCACTTCTAAGGCCCATGAAGTTGGCACTTTCACCTCTAGGTGGGACTTTGCAAAGTGGAATTTGGGACATAATGTAAAGCAATCATTACTTATCCCCACACAAAAGATGGGTCATGATGTAAACTAGCAACACGAACCCATAGCCTATATGTCCTATGTAGATTTTGAAACATTTTAACCTAAAAATCTCATATAAAAGTAACATGTAATCCAAGCATTTTGAATTGTTTGGATCCTAAGTCCACTTGGAAAGGCTAAGCCAGCGGCATAATCAACATACAAATCAATCACATAATCTTAAGTATTTGCATCAGATCGAATGTCATAAACATGTGCAATTACCTCAACATAAGTTCCATAACAAAGAAATAGAAATTGGTCCTTTCAAAAATTAAATTGTTCAATAAGAAAAGAGAGGGTGAGAACATCTTTCTATAGTTTTTCTAAGAAAAAACATATGTTTGTTCTTCATTTGGTCCCAATAAGGGAAAAATAATCCTCACAACAATTCAAACCAATGTTATTTAACAAGCATGGCAAATGGGGAGAGTTATTTTTCATCATTCTCACTAATTAACAGCAGTATGACAAGCTATGTGGCAATCGGTGCGAGTCTCACTACTTATTCAATTACTCCCAATGGTATGACCATGTGTTTTCTGGAAAATATACTCCGTCCCATAGTAAAGCATATGCATAACAAATGATACAAGCATAACCCTCTTATATATTATTTCACGTTTATAGAAAATATCTAGGAATGCTCATAATACTTCTAAGTGAATGATTGTATTCAACGCACATTTTTTCTTCAAGACCCCATTTATAACTACTCTGGCATATAATTTCTCCAAACATATTTTAACTTGAGGAAATGAAATACATTGTATAGTAAAATCATTTTGTTTGTCTTTCACATTTATATTTTATCCAACAAACCATGTTCATCTTTAGTAAATAATTCCAATATAAATTATAAATGATTTTTGTAAACCAAAAAATATCTTTAAAATATTGTCTTCCGAAGTCTCAACAAAATATTTAAAAGTTTCATACCCATGTGTATGGGGTCTTGTACCATGATCAATGGATGTCCATCAACAACCTTTAATTTTATCAAATGACCATCTTCATTAAGTCCAAATGTGCCTTTGTAAATACTCTATAACATGAGTATTTTCTTTTTTTAATCATTATCATTTGCATGTTACTTAAAGAGGACTAACAGTCACCTCTATATGTTTTTTTGTATAAAGTTGCGATACGTATCCATTGCAACTTAATATAGATAGCATCAAATTTATTACACTTGGTTAATATTTCATAGATCAATTTAAGCTTTTTTTTTTCACCAATGCATTTGGTACTAATACACTATATATGTTATCAACCTTCATGCTTGAAAAAATATTTTTAATTAACTCAAAGCTAGCAGTTGATGGTTTAGGATTAAATCAACATTTATGAGTAATCTCAAGAAAAGCTTTCGTTTCACAAAATATATGTGGTTACATCTTTAGAGCATTCAAAGGGATTAAGACCTTAAATATCAAGTTTGGCTTTGCACTTCGTTAGTATTGATAACCAGTGAATGAATGTTTTTTCATTCAATCGAACTGTGTACAAGGACCCTTTACTTTTATATATATTTTGGTTGGTGTTCATAACTAACTTTAACAAATTGGAGGAAAAATACAATTTTTTGTAAGAGTCCTATCAAAATTGTGGACTACCTCAAGTAATTTCATAATATTTAGGTTGTACATTTTTCCATGACCATTCCTATCATTCTTATAATGAATAGCAAATTGGAAGCATTGTCAAACAAAAAATTATATAAATTAGACTTTTATTTCCAAAAATCTACACCTTTCTAAATAATTATGTTATTTCAAAAAATAAGCCTTCAATCAATGTGTCTTCAATTTATACTTAAGGTTGTTGCTCTAGTCAAGGTCAAACCGAACATTAAAACTTAATCACTACATGCATCAACTTTCCTCTCTCATACTCTTGCTGAGGTGATCAATTTTTCTTGTTGAAGATATTCGAGATGAATATCTAATTACATAGATCGTTCTCCTCTAAGAACAATCATGTCACTTAAACGCCAAGTTTATTTTTTACTTGAGCTAGTGTTGGGATCAAATGACACATATTACAAAACATAAATGAACAATAAATATGCTTAGAAGTTCTTTTAACATAAAGAATTTTATCATATTTTTTTATATGATGTGAATCATGCAGATGGAGATATATACCACAAAACACCAACATGAAGATCATTTAGTACCAAACTACAGTCTATCACCTCATTATTGATATCTAATAAGTTGTTGTAGAACTCATGATAAATATTATCTTTTATATAAGTCAATAGTACATCATGTGGAATATCAATAGGGTTGGAGATAAATGATGGAAAATACTTAATTGTTCGTGATTTGATCTCCTTTTGCTAGGGACTCCACGTTTGATAGATAATTTGGATTGAAGATGTATCTCAAAGTTAGACAAGTTAAATGATTTCTTTAGATTTATGCACATCTTTTTATGACATAGATCATACCAAATGATCCAAGTTGACAAACAGTTCTTCACATCTTTATAAAGGCATAGAACAAACCTACCAAAGTCACATTCATGATTTTTTATTATTAATATTTATTAATTCTTCTATAGCATCTAAGATATGATAATCATATCAATATCCAAGCTATCAGAAATATTCATGCTTATATTCTCAGAGCTAGTTTTACCTTGAAGAAACTTCAATTTAATCTTGACAGAAAAAAGTGGAGTAACATTGACATTGGATACAACATCACTTAATTTCGACCTCTTAGTTAGAGTATCTTTCAATTATTCATTGTTATGATCAATCAACATAATAACACCCTACGATAAGGGATCGGTGTTGACAACTAAATTTTGCATAATTATATGTGAACATGATGGTGATAATAGAGGCTTATGTAATAATTTGTAGCACCCATATGCACCGCATTTATAGGCATTGGCCCTATTATGATAAAACGATTGACAATCATTAATCCCATCATTGAATCTCTTTATACAAGCACCACTTTCTATAATTATATCGTAAATTGGACAGTGAAAGCTTCTATGACAAGTGCAACAATCACAAAGCAAGGGATTTTCATCTGAAGGGTCAAACAACAATCAACCATCTCTATTGCAGCTTATGAGACGCTTGCACTCTAGGAATTTCAAATGATTTCCAAAGGATCACCAAAATGCAGCACAGTAGTAGAACCACCACATTTGTATAATAAAAAAACACATAGATTTTAGAAATTCATAGGCCCCCTTCCTTCAAACCCTCAAGATATTAAGATATGCCCTTGCATATGTCTTTCATATAATTCAAATAATGTCAATCACTATAGCTATGGGGTGGATTTTAACCCTTAACAAACCAAGGATTCATGATTTCAAAATAACAAATTCGATGGTTCAAAGAAAAATAAAAAATAAACATTGAGAAAAATGAAACAAGAAAAAAATGAGACAAAAACGATATTGTGGCCCCAAAAAATCTTAATCCATATCCTTGGGATACCCTAATGATACTCTAAGATACCCCCATGTTACCTTTGAATACCCAAGGTACCATATGATCTATACAGTCTGAAAAAATACATACCTCAACCATATCCTAACACAAATCAACAATCTTCTATCCTAATAGTTAGACCAATAAGTTGCCTATGTATAATTTTAAAAGATTCACCCAAGTAGTTGCCTCCAATTAAATTAAAGTTCATTCACAATGTTTTATTTATAATAAAAAATATTAAAAAAAACAAAAGTTGGAGAATTTGGCCTATGATGCATGTATTGAAAGACTCATATGAATAGGTTTTTAATGCAATTATATGCTTCAAGGAATATTCATTTACTATATATAATTACATTTTTGGATTCCTTGTTAGAAGAAAGGCTACAAGAATTTCCTAAATTAAAAAAAATTATATCACTCGAGATTGGACTAAGATGCAATATAAATGATTATACTTAGGGCCATATAATACGGGAGTTGCGTGCCCGGGACACTCACTAACTGATATATTTAGTGTAGTGAAAGCATTATTTGGTTCTAATAAATAGGCTTTTGCTAATGCTGAATTTCACATTTGAATGTTTTTAAAGTGGCACACAATTCAATATCCAAACTTGCATGTAATAAAATGTTATACTCACTTCACACATTGCCAATGAGCTCTCGACCGATCTCCAATGCAACGGAGCCACTCTTGACAGCTCATATCTCAAAGATTGTACACTTACAACACAAATGATCAAGTTGCTTGAGATTTCATAAATTATTCCAATTCCTTGCAAGCTTGAAGTGTTCTAGCAACTGAAAGCCATAGATATCTCCGTGTAAGCAAGTGCACACAACATGAGTTCGAGCTTGAAACCTGGCTAGAAGATGGAAAACCATCAACAATTGGTGAGTATTGCTCAGGTTATAAAATTAAATTTAACAGACCATGATATGCATATGGGGTGAGATAATGTACCACAATGATGATTCACATGGATGAGGACGTTGACCAGAAAGACAATAAAGTACTTTACTATTTGCATATTGTTCTTCCCCTTTAATATGACACATTTGGTCATGCAAGAAAATGATGTATTATCCAAATGACATATTGTGCATAATATGACATTTTAGCCTCAAATGTCGCACTATCGAGGTTTTTCAAGAAAATGGTCTTTTTCAATGTAAAATGTTTTTTTTATACACAATGAAGATACATAAGTATGAAATCACATTTTTATCAAAGAAATATGCTCACAACGTCACACATATATGTTGTTAAAAACGATTAGTCCCATGATGATGTCTTCACCATATATCATACTACGAAAGTAAGAAACTATTGTCTACTGATGATGTTGTTGATATTGAAACCTGACATCTTGTTTAATTTGTCCACAACAGATTGCATGTTCATCACATCTACAACCAAAAACTCCGAAGGATGTTCCAACGTAAGTGGACGCATTCACGGGCTTAAAAAAGCTTGACTATTGGTGTTGGTTGATGATCCACACTATTGCCCTCCATTGGCTCTTCATTCAAATCTAAACCTAAATGGATTTCTCTACCCCATGCCAAATCCACCAACTCAACCATGATGTACTCTACATCAACAATTTCCTCTCCTACCAATTGCACATATTCTTTAATAAGCATTTCTTCATTTTCAAGATTCATAGAGGAAACGAGACTTGCCAATTCATTTGTTGCTCCTTTCATTCTCGATTTTTCACATTCATTATCCATGGCAAAATTGGTACTCTGATCTGCAACTAAAATCTTGGACATTCTCCAACTATTTTGTATGGTTAGGGGATTCATCTTTCTCCACACTTGAGAGCACCACATAATAGCCTACCTCACATTAGGCATTACTTTCTTTAAGTCATGGTGAGTAGTAGAAGAATCAAACTAAGAAAGAACCCATTCCAAATTCTTCTTCTTATATTGAATATTATTCCCTGATCCAAAGGTTGTACCAGACTTGTAACATTAGGTAGTTAGAAAGCAATAATAATATTGCTCAACAACAAGGTGGAAAAACCAAATAGTTCGCTCCTATCAACATACTTAAGGGAATGAGTAGCATAATTGTTCATAATTAAAAGTACCTTCCACTCTGGAGATTTAAAATGTACATTGAGGCTCATCATTCAACTCTCAAATACATATTTGCAAATCACCACATATTATATGTTGGCAACCACCTTCCAAAGCATCTTGGGCATAGAGATTTGTACATAATCATAAATCTCAACTTATCTGTGCATGTCATGTTTATAGCAAGAGCAAGAGTAGGATGGTCCTTTTGAATTTTGCACCCACAAACTTTTCCTTGCAGAAAGTGTCTAACTTTGATGGCCTAACTTTTTCAAAAATTTAAGAATTTTCACTTTGATATTTTGAATGAGACCTTTATTGCACCTCGTGTCTAATGGAATGACAATTCCACCCCCACCCCTCTTGCACCACTACCAACTTACTAAATCTCATACTCATGACCAATTCCTCATTTGAGCATGCTCCTAATCAACTATCATTCATATTTGTTTTTAAGGGCTTTTAGGTGTGGTCACTTTTTATATGATCAACATGTATGTTGGGAAATATTTTAATAGTAGACCCTTTAGAGGAAACACCATGAATATTTTATCAATCAAACACGTGGCTAGAGAAACATACAAATGTGCTTGGAAATGCTATGACCATGCCTACGTTGCCCTTACAGACGTCGTTATACCTCAAGAGATTCATTCAAGGTTAAAGGACTTCAATTGATTTAAGGATCAACTAGGTGGTCTATTTTTTCATATGCCAAAATACTAACACTTCCGCTCCACTATCAAGGATACTATATTTCAACATCCACATCAAAATGCTTGTCCACTAAGTATTCACCTCTCTACTTAGAGTAGAGTTCACCTCCACTCTATGGATATGATACACAAAGAATGATTCCTCTTAATCCTCCCCCTAGTTGGCCACCGCAAATTAAACTGTATATGTATATGGTACATCCCAACTAATGACTTGAAATCAAACACATGGAACACATTCAACTCATACAATGTCTTCATGTCCATAATGGCCATGTTGGACCTTTAAGGCTTAAGAGACAAATTGTAGCTCATCAAAAGGTCAAATTCCTCCAAGTATTCCTCGTGACTTTTTAATTTTGTTGTGCATTAGAGTTCCTCATAAAGTCTTGGGATCAATCTCTAGTTGAGTGGGTTGAAAGCCACATTTGAAAGGGCATCCGCAAAGTCTTGGGATCGAACTCCAATTAAGTGGGCTAAAAGGTGAGTTTAAGAGCGCATCCGCAAAGTCTTGGGATTGAACTCCAACTAGTGGGCTAAAAGGTGAGTTTGAGAGTGCTTTGTAAAGCCACCCAAATTCTCTCATGCTTAAATTAACATGCTCCAAGAGTGGTGTTAGGCCATCAAAAACCAAATTCATAGTTGTCATACTATGTTGAGTGGGCCAAGCTAGCCTTGCATAGGAGGCCACCGCATTCCATCACTCTAGGGAATTAGCCAGTTTGACACCACCCCAATGTATCTCGAGTCCCATAAGCCTTTTGGCTTTCCAGACTCTAAAATCAATTTCATTTCATAGGCCAATCCAAGAAGTAGGGTGGCAAGTTCCATGGGTGAAAGGAATTTATAGGTTATAAAGTTCTCACAAAGTTTCAATATTGCAAGAGGAGACCAATGAGTTTGTGATATAAAAATGTCTCAAAGATGAGCCAAACTTCAAAATGCATAGTAGTAGTAGACCTTGGTTCCAATGTTGCTCCAAGAGGTGCCAAACCTCCAAAGGCTGAAATCACTTGAAAACAACAAGTTAGCCGAAACTAAATTGTTTCAACAACAGTTTAGCTGATATATTTGGTTCCTACTAGATTCAAAATAAATGATCCAACACTGGATCAAACCCCATGCCAGCCTCAAGTGGAGGCTATCCTGGTGGATTCTGTATAATGTAGTAGAGTGCATTCTGTACAAGTGGGGGCTACTCCGGTGTGTAAGGGCATTGTTACACACCAGAAAAGCCCTCCACTTGATGCCTCAGTGATCTTACACGTTGGAAAATCCAACACCAGAGGCATTCTACCGCATAAAATCCTTCTGGGCTTCTTTTTCTTATCCAACCCGTATACACTGCCCAATGCATTCCACCAGTGGAATTGCAATGTGGGCTGGACCAGTGCATTGTGCATGGTGGCACAGACACTCTTGGCTTAGGGTGAATTACCGCACAGAAAGGCATTAACATGGGTTGGGGGGGGGGGAGATGTTTTAGTTGTTGGCTGCAACTTGCAAGCATATTGCAGGTACTCCACAAAGGGAGCAACGAGAGAAGTTGTTGCTTAAGGCGAAAAAGTGTGAGACACGTTGCTCAATATCTGCTTAAGTTCACTTAACCCTAGGTTGGGGGTGATATGTCAGTTAACCCTATGTCAGTTTCTTGGAGTAGGCGGGGGTTGGGACTATGAATCAAGCAATCTGGGAATTGGTGAAGATCTGCCCTATCTTAGTGACGCCACCTGCCCTGTTGCCTCAATCAGGTGGGAAAACTTGCTGGTCAGAAATAAGAAAGTGGTGGTTGTTGGAGGAAGAAGGCATAGCTTGGGAGTGCGCTCTCTCTCTCTCTCTCTCTCTCTCGTAAGGTGCAGTGTCTATCATTTAGGGAGGGATGCTTCCTTATCTTTGTGCTCAATCCACGTGAGGCAAGTGATAAAAAAAGTTGCAATATGAAGAGTCTGCCTGTTGCATTCACAAAAAAAAAAGTTGTTAGTGAACGAGCATGAAGAAATTTCTGGTTGCAGAGTCTGTATGATCGTGGTTGTGCTCTGTCAGGCAGTACAAATGCAAGCCTTAGTTACCAGGAGGATGATTGGCAACAGACAGATCAGCTTTTGAGCACTTTGTTCAACGTCTTCTCATGTACAAAAGAAACACTTGCTTCATCTGATTATGTTTGAAAGTTAGGTGGGAATTTGGAAGTCTTTACCTCAAGCATCACAAGCAAAGGTGAACCATCATTTGTACAATATTATTCCAAAGTAATGTGGCGGGTGCCATGTATAGGATATGTACCTAGTTGAGTGTGGGTAGATGTAATCACTAATCCTTGTCACTCGAGGTTCTATTTTATCTCTTTTGTTCGCAATAAGCATTGTTTGTCTGAAATATTCTGCAGCCCAACTTGGACACAGCCACACAGAAAATCTTCGCCATCTTCACAAATAAGAGTGGGTTTTTACACTAGAGTCGAAGACCAAAGAAACTCCCAAATCAAGTGATCTCATTGATCAAGAGCAAGATTTTGGGAAAATATCCCTCCTTAATTTGAGGAATCCATCTTCAAGCCTGGGTCCAATGTTGAGTCCGAGACATTGAGGTCCACTTCAGGGGTGTATTGCACCACACGTTTCTTTGAGAGAGAGAGCGCTGTCGAGGTATCATAAAGAGAAACGTAAAAGAGGAAAATGCTCCGATGATTAAGAAGCATGTAAACGGGAAAGGCGCCGACCGTGGGACTCGAACCCACGACCACGTGGTTAAAAGCCACGCGCTCTACCAACTGAGCTAGGTCGGCTCGTTGTTTCATATGGACCTGATAACTTACCTAAAGTATAGAAAGACATACCTTCTACACGGGTCAAAAAAGAAAACTGAAAACTCATATCAAATATGAATAATATCAAACTAGAATACGAGCTACGGCAACTTATTCACAGATGTTGCTTCGAATTATTCGACTAGCCTCGAGGCCAGAGACAGAGATGGATTTTCTAATAATGTGATCCTACACTGCAAGGATCCCAGTGGAGTTATTCAAGGACCAATGTTTCAAGTGGGCCATCTATCTGTGGCTATTCCTCCTACTTCCCTCCAAAAGGGTGCAACTTATTGTGCACTAGCTGTATCTGTATGTTGTGATGAATTATCTGTAACCTATGCCTATCTACTACTATACACCAGGCTCTTGGCCTGTGATCTTCGGGATGAAACTACTACTGTACAGCCATGTGCCAATTCTGCAAGCCATCTATGTTGCAAATATGTGTGGTGTTAAGGGAAAGCTAACCTCCTGAAGATCCACATGGCCAGCACAGATGTGGAATCCATGAGGGGGGAGGTGGATGTGTTTATCCTAGTATGTCCATTCTGTAGGGAGGCACAGCTCGTGGGCCACTGCCTGTGGTCTCAAACTTGAGAAATTCGTGTTGTTTTGTGAAGTGGGCCAGGAAGTCTCTCTAACAGTCACTTTTGGGAACTCCATGCTTTGGGCACCCCTGACATGGCCATGCTTCGATGATGCTGATACAGAGTGACCTGCAATTTGCAAGTAACAAATAGGTTAGGTTAGGTCATGTGTGGGTATGAAATAAGTTTGACTATATTTTACATTTACTTCTGTTGTCGATATTTACTGCTCCAAATGCAGGAGTGACTTAAGTTTGGCATTTCATCTGTAAGATATACTTCCCTTAAATCATATTCAGTTTAATATTAACCGGGTATCACCTGCTGATGGCAAATGCAACGATAAGGTCATGAGTATTTGAAAGTTTGTGGACTCAAATGGTGGTCCTTGGCTTATGTGCTACTAGTGTGATCTTTCAGTTCCAACCTGATGGTGAAGAGCAGAATTGAGCCCATTGCTGCACCAGATAGTCAGAATCTCTCAACAAATTCTACATTAATCGATAGTATAAACATGATCCTCAATTTGACAAGTGCCAGGATTTTTGGCAGACAAGATTTATGTTCATTTTTCTTAAGACTGGCCTAATGAAAGTCACTTGACAAGAATCAGAGACTCACCAGTTTTTTGCATAGATTCAGAGCCACTTTGTAAGGAGCGAGGAATGAACACTCCAGTTCCTCCCGACTCCCGACCAGAACCGCCTCCAAGAAACATAGCCTGCATCCCAAAACCTACATTCCCAGTGGAACCACTAGTCCACTGTACAGAATTACAATCTGCTACTTTCCCAGAGTAATACTGGCTGTGACCAACATTATGGCCATCTAGACTCCATCCTTGTGGTTGTTGCTGATGTTGTAATCGGTTGGTCCTACTTTGGCTTGTCCAGGCGGTTAATGGAGATTTTGTAGGACGGAAATGGTGCACCTTCAAAACAGAAAAGCCATTTTCACGATGAGGGGCACTACGCAAGGAGCTTGTCAGTATGGCCGTAGCTCTTTAGGGTGGTTTTGCAACCTCGATGTTTACAGCGATAACATGTGCAGGCGGTGAAAAAACAATAATGCACTAGATTGCTCCGAACTGTGGTGATTATGCTTTAGACTCATAATAACTGAATTTCAGATGGACATATACAACCGTTTTAAACTTCATGGAAAATGCCAGATCTTTCAAGGAACAGAAACATGAAAGGTTCACAAGATGACTGAGAATCGTAACCTTCAACATGCTTGGCACAGTTTTGAGGGAAAAGTTACCTGGTTGCTAGAACATTTGAGTTCCTCGTTTCTTCTCCCAGAATAAGGCGATGAACTTTTTCCCGTCTGTTCAGCAGGACGAACCTGTACTGGCAGATGACTTTGCCGAAATTGGTTAGGGACCTGCGTATGGTAACATTTCCCAGCCGGATATGGAACAGAATTTTTCTCCTCGTTACCTCTCAACCTCACAACCTCCCCGGCTGCTGCATAGAGGGTGTCCCAGGCATCTTGGTGACCTGACGAAGGCGTCGTGGGGGGAGAAGAAACTTGCGATGAAACTCTTGAAGAGCCCTTGGAACTGGTTGTGCTGCCTGAGCACAATGAGCTTGATGACCAACTCCCACCTGACCAGCTCGAGGGAGACGAGTCGTTTACCTGCAATGTACTACACGCTTAGCCAATCTACTACACATGACAGTCTGCCCCCTTAAGCTAATTCTGCTGTGAAGATTACACACGCCACTAGAATTAGATTCTGGTATAATAACTATTATAGTTTAACAGCTTGTAAAATGTACGATGAGTACCGACACTCAATAGGCGAGTTAATTTCGCCAGTGGCCTCGAGTAATTTCCATCTATTATGTTTCATTACAACAAGATAATTAAACTCTGATTACTTTGGCCTTACAAAACGTTTTGGCAACCAAATATGCTGCAAGGAAAACTAGGTGAAATGAATGCAGAAAGCACACTTACCTTGTCCACCTCTAGTACATCCATAAAACCCTGAGGCTCCAAGCATCTACTTCCACCCAAGGCTCCACTTTCTGTTCCATTCTTCTCGTCGTCGAGCATTGAGTGCGCTATCTGTTGGGCCAACCCTGCGAAGAGGTCATCCTCCTCGTCACTACCTGCCTCCGTGGTCGAGCAAGAAGAAGCCTCCAGAGGTGATGCTTCTGACCACTGATTTAAGACATTCGAATCGCATGGGAGGTCCTTGAGGAGGTGCACATAACCTTGCGCTTGCTCTGTGATGCATTCACGTGAAGGAGACTGGTGCTTCCCATTCTTAAAGTCGCACTCGTCTTTAATGCTCGAACATATAAGGCTGTGCACTCTTGCCACTTCAAACGCCATCCTTACTTTCAATTTCTATGGCCACTTTTAATTTTTATGGCCCGCTGCCACATCAGCTCTCTCTCTCTCTTCGAACAATGCTTAAGTGAGCAAATCGATCAACCAGATATGGTACACAACTTTTCGCCTGTAGATCAAAATCACTAATGACGCTCCCGCTATCGTTCTCCAATTTTCGATCACACGTGCAAGCTGTGTAATGTGGTAAAATCCACTTCCGGTCTAATTCAAGCTGAGGAGCTTATTGGATTGCTCAAATAAATGGTTTTCCAGCTGACTGGAGATAGTGGATGGATTATCACTCGTTCTATTTCAAGGATTTAATTAGAACATCGAGTGACTCGGAGCATGGTGTACAAGACCTCGTACAAACTTTCCTTTCAAAAACTCCACTCTTGCAGGCCTTTTGATGGACTGCTTTTCAGATCTGATATTTCTTCTTCAACATAGCGTGCGTGTGTCCCTGTAAGGTTTTAAAAAGGACTACAGGCTCTAGTGATTGATGCTTCTCTCCAGGATAGACAATGATAAGCTCAGCTTCTGCACGATCATGTGCAGGAACCGGACAACTTCTTGTAATGCTTCTCACTGTTCTATGCAGGCGCCATATTCCAAGCTAATATTCGCGCTCAGAGTCTGTAATTCCCTGTATGATGTGCTCCTTTCTCTCGAAGGGATTCAACTTTCCACTACAAATGTGACGGCGAAAATTATCCAAGGCCCTCGCACCTTGCTTTCCTTTTTCAAGGATTATGAAAACACGTCCTTCACTTTATAAACCCGAAGAGCCGCCAACTTCTACTCATAGGCTGTGGAAGACTGAAGTATGTTCCTCCTATCCTTTTCTTGGAGCATGTTAGAACCGAGATTCCGGAAGACGCAGAACTCAAGAAACATTCACAAGTCCTGTAAGGAGTAAAGACTGCCACCATTACAAGAAGGGACGAGAACTCGGTGTTGTAGCTTGTTTTTTAAAACGACCGTGACCTAGAGCAAAACCTCAGATCAAGCTTCTAGTCTTTGCGCAGCTGCGACGACTTTGGTCGCATAGATCTCACAGAGATGTGGTGCAGATCGCGAAGAGCTGCCAAAAAAACCAACACACTTCCAAGGATCACCAACAGGAACAACAAAGCCGGCTATGGCTCCTAATGCACAAAACCGGGTCAAAAACAACTCCAAACGAGTTCCACAAACGCAACTGAAATTAAACGTTCACGCCCCTCCCGCCTCACAACAAGACAAAACCTGACTGACTCGAGATCCTCACGCCAAAAATAAGTCACGCAATCCAAACAACCCCGCCACAACTCTCACGTGCTTTCCATAAACAAACCAGAGCTACACAGCCTATATGTTATCCTTCCCCCAATGGCTGACCACGACTATTTCCAATTAACCAAGATGTGCTGGCATTCGTCACAGAACGAACAGTGCAGCGAAGCCAACCATTGCAAAACTCACAGGGTGCTTGAAAGAGGATAAATAATGATCAAATCGGCCGCTCCCTACAAGAATACGTTCACAAGTTACAACTACCACGTTGCCGACTCGTGCTTTCTATCCACAAACCGGGGCTCCACGGCCACATATCCGTTATCCTCCCTGTGTGACTAACCAGGATCTAATCTTAACTCGTCCTCGCCGTACTTAATTCAAAACAGGACGGACAGTGCATGCTGTTATGATAAACCTTACCGCGAGAAGGATTGCTTTCGGACGGAAGCAAGAGAACTCACACAGAATTTGACACTTATTCTCAACAGAAATAGGTTCACGAATAACACAACCTTACCGACTGGCACTTTCCATCCTCCAACCGGAACTACACAACAGCCACATATCTTTTACCACTCCCCACACGCCACGATCTAATCTTAAATCGCCCTATCCGTACTAACATTCGAAACGGAACAGACATTGCAGCGCAGCTGAGTTATTACAAACTGGCAACGATTGCTTGAAGTGAACCGAATCTTTTCGTCTCTTTGAAATCTTAAATCGGCCAACCCGTACACACGTTCCAAAGAGAACGGACAGCGCAGTGCACTGAAGACAATCATTACATACTTGAGAAAATTTGCTCCAAAGAGGCACAGAGAAGCTGCTTTTTTGCTTTTCCTGTGTAGTTGCAGTCCCAGATCCACAACAATTACCGAGACTCCGGCGATCCGCGACGCATGCACTTGCATTCAAACCTGAGTGCAGTGCAGGCTGTTACAAGCTATTGCAAATTTCAATCGGAGGATTGCTTGGTGAAAGAGGGAGTCCAGATCTGACGCTGATTTGTTTCAGTTATTTCCCGACAGAAATAGTCAGAAGATGCTGTTGAAATCTGCCATGCAGAGTACATTAATACAGAGTGCAGACAGACGTGTATTGAGGATCATCTGCTTCTCCGAAGCAACGCCGAAGGTCGGCAGTAGAAGATTGTTGTTGTTTATACACTTCAGAGTCCGGTGGCCGGCGGAGAGCGTCCAGAAACTTCGCTGCATTAAATTAGTATCTTTAGTATCTTGTTAGTTTCTGGTGGGGCCCAAACTTTAGGAAGTTAGGTTTTGTTACTTTGCACACGGGCCTAATTCCGCAGCCGCCCCCAACCCTCCCTCCTTTAACTCCATCCCAGCGGCAATAGGATATGTTTACTAAACCGCGCCCCCTTGTCAGCTCTGGCGCAGGGGAACGGCTATTCGTGGCAGGGGAACGGCTATTTGGTGGTGGCGGTCGCCAAATTGGAGGGTGACCTACTTCACTCACGCTAGGTTTGGTGGGCCAGGCTTCATGTCGCGGGTATCTTATTGCTGCACGGGTATCAGTACAGGTATCTATATGATATGTTATATAGAGTAGAGGCACCCATAACCGATCACGTTAGAGATTTTGCGCTAGGTTCTGGAGAAGTATAAGGTGGTGCAAATTTTCCCATGTAGGAAGATAGAAATCATGAGGACTGTAAAAAAAATGGTAATTTTATTCCTTAGATTGAGATTATTGTGAATTTTTGAAGCCAAAAGTTGTCCTGAACATACTACCAATGTTTACAATATGCCATAACCGCTTATTCCTTCCACTTTCATAACTAGGACATGTGTCATGGCATTGTTGGTTACGACCTGATCAAAATTTAACCCCAGTATGAACGAAATTCCAGTACCCTATAGATAGCCGATGGGTTTTTAATCAAGACTAGGTGCCTCTACTAAATCTACCTAATAGATCCAATGCAGACTCTCATTCATATCATTCAATACCCGTCGTCTTATATATATGTGTGCACATATACCTATTTTAATACTCTAAATAATCATTTGTCCTTGGACATTTTATGAACAACTTAAAGTTTAATATCTTAATACCCCGAACCTAATCCCACTTATTAACGTGAACGTATCAGTTATAATTTTTATCAAGCCTTACCCATTGGTATATGAAAAACCAATACCTTGAGAACATTGGTTTGTACCCCTATGATATCATGTGTATACATTAAAGCAAGGCTTAGTTGTCTTCCACCTTGCATCTACATTTGTAACAAAAAGGAAATCCATGTGTTTGGGGACTGTCACCTAAAAATAAAATAAAAATTTCTTAAAAGTGGGTGTTGTATTGGTCTCGTATGCATGAAAGTAACATGAATTGTGCAAGTATTCAAGATTTCCAAGGAAGATTATGTGTTGTATGCAAACCTATTATTCTACTCAGGCCAAAAAAATAGCACTCTTGGTAAGCTACTCTACCTCATTGCTATTATCAAACAAGGGATAGTGGAACCTTGCTCTTGAGTTCCCTGGACCAAGGATTTGCGGCACCCCCATACTTTTCTTGTAAGTGGATTCAGTTGCAAAAGTACCAAAAGTTGCAAGGTGCTTGAATTTAATAATAGTCAATAAAACATTCATCAGTTAATTATTGTGTGTATGTCATATAAGTGACCATATATATCGTGAGGACAAAACTCACAATGTTTGAAGTTGGAAATGTTTGCTCCAATCTTGAGTGACAATATGAAAATTGGAGATTAAGAATAAATGAGTTCTTCTTGGAATAAAGTTGTAACAAGACAATCGTATAGGGCATCTTTGCGATTGTCCTGGAAGATACTCTTTGTAAGAAAACCTCCCACATTTTAATCAAGATGGAATTGTCAATGCCAATCTCATGAAAGGACAATAATGAGTTTGCATTCCAAAATATATGAGGAGGGGGGGGGGGTACTTAGCCCACACGTTGTCTTGAAATCAACATTTGGTAAATTCGTTGGTTGTCATGTATGTTAATTTGTCCCATTTTTGATATTCATGTCAATAATGAAATGAAAACACTAGAGATCTCTTAAAAGATCATACAAGGGGTAAATAAAAATAAAAATCATGAGCTTCATAGGCAACTTCATTTTTGTATAGTTTG
Source organism: Polytrichum commune (assembly GCA_950295325.1). Taxonomy (NCBI): domain Eukaryota; kingdom Viridiplantae; phylum Streptophyta; class Polytrichopsida; order Polytrichales; family Polytrichaceae; genus Polytrichum; species Polytrichum commune. The sequence continues at coordinate 43,944,934 of OX485808.1, read as the reverse complement.
TATTTCCCATGTTAAGACCTATAAATAGATTAAAATCAACAAGCAAAATATCCTACACACATACACACACACACCAATGGGGTACATAAAATGAGGATTTCAAACTTTTTGATACCATTAGGATACGAGTACTTGGTGGTATTATCTAGAACCTTCATATCTAGGCAAAATATCATATTATCAATATGATCTACAAATGATAGTTTGAGTATATAAAGATTCCCTCACCTTGACATATCTCCCAAATAACAATTTTCTACTAATACACAATTTTGATAATTATGGGTAGGTTCTCCACTACCATAATTGAGTTTGATTATTAACAACATGCATTCACTTTTATACTAGAGCAACGCTTATCCCACCCTTGGTTTATCAAGAAGAAGTCTATGGGCGATGAAAGCAGCTTCTGGTTTATGGTGAGGCCACGTTGCTTGTGCTTTCTCGACCGTCGGATTTGACCGATGTAATCCTCCTCCCCTAATCTCCTCCGTTCTTGCCACCACTCATCCACTACGTGGATGAAGCTTGTGATTAAGGTTGAGGTGGGCATGTGGGCCTTCTCCAACCTATACCTTCCTACATGAGTAGCTTCGATGAAGAGTATACCATTTCATGAAATATTATAAATTATGACAATCTATCTCAAAATGAAGTTCAACCATGAAAATTAAAAAAACATTGATTTTCAAATTTATCGAATTATGTTTTTGAAAATAATCTTAATATTCAATTGTTAGATTCGAAAGCGCCCAATCAAGACGGTGTTGTCATCCAAACTTATTGAGATTGGGTTTAAGGTGAAGGTTGGAGATGAGAGTATCGCCAAGTGCCAAGTGCCAAGTTGTAGATTTGTATGATCACCGGACTCCATGGTGAAAGGCCACTTTCACACATATTTTACTAGCCTCCAAGTGGACTAAGATTGGGTCATAAGTAAAGTGAGAATATGTGTGGTCATCATACCATGGCCATGCTTTTCCCGCTCCACACCTTTGTGGTCCCAACCTCTTCTAACCTTCCAATTCATGTCCTTTCTCATAGCCATGCGCGTGTTTAATGATTTCATGGTGTTCACATTGGATTACTTGTCTTACCTTTTTCTTTCTTTCTTTCTTCTAATTTTACGTTTTGATACATATGGGGGAAAAGAAGAAAAGGAAAAAAAAAAAGACAGATGACTCTAATGTTGTCACTGGCGTGAATAATGATTTCGCTTAGTTTTCGAGTTGGTTGGAGTCTACATGTAATCTTAAAACATACACTAGAGGGTTTTTGAGATACATTGCCTCCTGTTGAAGGTGAATACACTTCTAACACATGTGTAGACAAGCTAGATGGGCCTCTATCTCCTCCAAGGGCAAGCCCCTAGGTTCCCACATAATTGGTTGAAATGTCTAGTTCACCCGAATACCCCCATTATGATTGGGCGGACCATAGGTGGTAGGGTGCACCAGAATACAAGTGCTAGGAAGGTCACCCCTTTGAGTACACTGTAACCTCCCTAATATCATGCTTTATGGGCGACCAAAGTGCATGTGATATTAAGAGGTCAACAATGTTAACATGGATGCGTGATAATAAAGAATTAGTGTAGCATGCGACATTCTAGAATAACACAAAATCAACAATGTGATTATGACAATGATGACAACGTGATGCGTGCAAATGTGTGGTTTTGAATTCTTCAATGGATTATCTTAATGTCAAAAATCCGTGATATACGAGAGGGACATGTGACAACAAGGAGGGGGATTTGAACTAAACACATCCGTTCCCTAGGGTTTGGGGATATATGGGGAGTGACATTACAAAGGGTGATACTACCAAGGTTAAGGTGTATTATTTTGGCCTTAGGCGGCTTAACCTCAAAGATCCTATAAAAATTGGTTTAAGGTCTTGTGTTTAAGCCTCCCAATCTTTGGCAAAAGGTATTTATAAGGTAAATGATGCTAAAACACTACCCTAAAATTTAGCACAATAAATATACATTGTCCACCACAAGATTACATTAGACTTCAATGTTAGTTTAGGCCCATCTTCTAATAATTCCTTTTTTTAAGTTTTTTTTCTTCCAAACACTATGACTTCTTCACACAAAATGTGAATAAGACATTTTTGGCTGCATTGGAATCCTTTTGTCAATTGCCAACGAGAATCATTTCATACTTCAAATATTTTAACTATACATATGATCAACACTTAAATCGATGGTTTAGGACCATCTACCTCAGTATGTGTTTATTGGTGGCATCTACTATATAATGGACAACGTGGTGTGGGACCACTGCTCCACAATTCCCCGCCTTTGCACATTGTTCCGGAATGTTGGGGGGGGACCATGGGTGCAAGGGGTCGGGGCAACACATGTCAAACTATTGTTTGTACAATGAACACCCAATGGGCCAAAACTCTGTAGTTCTATTGCTATCTCTTTGTCACCCCGTGTGGCCACACCTGTGTTGGTAACCCCCAAAGACAAACTTTGCCACCCTATATGATGGGCATGAGTACTCTCCAAGGTTCGCATCCATAGGATTGCGATAAAGTACGAGCCATTTCTCACTTATATGTACGAAGTTACACCTCCAAAGTTGGGCAGTGGTAGGTCGTCTTGAGCATTCGAACCCATTGTTACACAAATAGGGATAAAAAAAAAGGTCTTTTCAACATGGCTCCTTTGACGGAGTGTCATGTGGGGACATGTCAAAAATGGTTGATCGACACAATTTCTTTGATCTTTAGACTTTCTTATGGGTCCTAGGTGACACAAGTCAAATGGGTCGTACATGAAAGACCTCCTTTTGTGTCAATGTTAGTCATAGAGCGCGTCACTTGTCATATGTGATGGCCATGACGATGTACCTTACATTCAACACTTCAGGAGTTGTTGTGATCAACTACCGTACCACACAAGGTAGTCCAATAATGATCATAATGTTTTCCGAAAATGTTAGGAATCATGTGGATTTATGCCACACAACAACATTTCTTTAATCTCCTAGCATGGGGGAGACCCTTTGTCTTGGGCTTTCAAAAAATGTTACGCCTTGCTTTATTAATAATTTCCAGCACTCTTGTAAAATTCATTCTTCCACACCTTTTGGGTTTTGATTTTGGTATACGCATCATCGATGTGAATATGAAAAGTGCACATGTCTTTGAGTTCCCTACACCAAATAGTAACATGTAACCGTTCTAGCCAATAATTGTTTTTCACATCATGAACATTTTTGGCATCCTCATTGGAGGCACGTGCTACAATTATTTAGGAGAATAACATTTAAGAACATTTTGAATGCACATCACCAAGGTGTTACCAGTATAACCTACGTCCCTTCATGATCCTATTATTTATTATAGAACCGATTATATGTAAACGTAGAAATTATATTTACCAACTACTCACTACAAGCATATGAGACATAGGCAACTCATCTTGCATTCGTAACTTTTCTTGTATATCTATTGCACTTTCTTGCAAATGTGCTACATTAGTAGATTTTTCACAATCTCACTAGCTCAAGACAACTTTCATTGATGCAAGACAAGTTGCCTAAGTCTCATATACTTGTGGTGACTATAACCGCCATACAAGATTGAAAGTTGATCTCAGATTACTTAAGATCAAATATGTTTTTCCCTATAGGAGAGTATAGAAAAGAGCACAAGATTTGACTTATAAATCATTTTGTGCATTTCAAAGTTGTTATAACTCTCCCTCCACCCTCTCCCTGGGGAAAAAGAAGAAGGGATAATTCAAACACTACGAACGTATATGAGTCCTAGACAACTCGTCTTATGTGGAGGAGTGTTATTCAGAAAACGGTGTGAATCGCTTGGAAATGAAGGAATACATGCATCAATATTCGTAAAGTTTGCAACTTGTAGTAAGGTAGGTGGGTCTTATGTGGTCAATCTTCTTAAGGTAAGAATTGTAGTTAAGAATGAACACCCAAAAGACATGCGTTACAATGGGATTTGAATTTTGTGCTTAATTTATTGTATAATCATCATTCTAGATTAATGATAAACACAATTGGGTTCTATGTGATCACTTAATTCCTAAATGTCAAGAAGGATTTTTTGCCCATGCAACCATCTTTGTCCCTCGTGAAGGGCACTGGCAAAAAACATAGGAACTACGTGTGCTAAAATATAGGGTCTACTATATTCATTATGAATAGATTTTGTAAAATAATTACATATGTATAGGGTGCTCTAGAGTGTGTGAAATATTGTTATAAGAAATGTAGCATTTGAGATAACTTCGTAGATTTACCTAAGTGGTACGTATAACACATCATGGAAACAAGGGGCTAGATTTGAAAAATCATATACCTTGCATTCTATTATGGAGGATGGATGAATAATTGTTGATTTGTGCAAAGAATGAAGGGATGGATAAAAAACACGTGGTTAAAAGAGATTGGACTATGTCTTTAAATATGAATAACTACTATGCACTCAATAATGAACACGATTGAGATGGCCTATGCATCCCGCTAAGAAATCAACGCACATGCAATTATGAGAAATGTAACTAAACAAGGGGAAATTCGATGTTCAGTCCAATTTTTACGTATATTTCATTATACATTTGCTAATGCAACACGATTTTTGTTGTGTAGATCTAATTGACAGAAGTTGGAGAACATGAAAATTGAACCAAACAACACCCACATACCTTAATTGGGTACAATAATGATGTATATGGGTTTCCGAGCACAAGTTCCAAGGGGTATACGGTAGTTAGTGTCACTTACTATTTAGAGCCATGCATGCTATAACTTCTTACTATATAAATTATTTAAAAGAAATCACACAATAGATGATAAGTAGTATGAACTTACAATGGTAAAAAAAACACTGTATTCAATTATAAAAATAAATTGATAAAATGTATATTCCACATAATAACTCCACTTAATAATTGATAATGCAAAATTTAGTGCATAATATACTAATATTCCAAGAAAATTTGGAAGTGCAGTGTGACAAAAGGCCCTTCCAAGTTTGTGAGTTTCATTACATTTATGATCTGAGTAAATTGTAAGCTTACATTCTACTCAGATGTAAAATTTTACATAAAGTAATGAAGGCTTAATTAACTTGCTAAGGGTCCATCTGCACCACCTAGTTAAGAGAATTAGTTAACGTATGAGTTAGTGAGAGTCAACTAAGTCAAACCAAAGGTTAATTTGACTAACCAAAGGTTGACCGGTTTAATAAAGGAGTGGAGGTTGATGAGTCAAAGTTTTACTCCACTTCTCCAGGTTTTGAGCATGACATTGGTTATGATTTTTAAGCCCTCCACCATTTGCGTTTCACAACAATGATATGAAACTAAATGTTATTAATTACTATTATTTCCTAAATTTGAAATTAAAATTATCTATAATCAATATTCAAAAATTGAAATATGTGCTAATTTAGGATGATGTAAGAAACAAGGTGGTCCACCACGTAGTAGAACGGGGAAGAGATGGTGAAAATGAGAGCCGGGCATTCTAGACATAAGTTGGGCTAATCATTGATAAAATGTTAGTTAAAGTTATGGGTATGGATGAGTTATGATTTCTTCACAAAAGCAAGGTCCAAAAACTTAGCTATATATTTTCGAGTTTAATAGCTTTTAGTTAAACCTAAAGTTTGACTAGGTGGTGCGGGCATGAGATCAATTAGCTCTCATATATGTATGTTAGTTAATTATATTCACCACGTGGCGTCGGCACAATGTAGAGTAGAGGCTCCATAACCAATCACTCAAGAGATTATACACCACATCTAGAGAAGTACAAGGCACTGCAAACGATTCCTATGTAAGAAGATAGAAATAAGGAGGATTGTAAATTTTTGCGAGAGTATCACGTGCGGTTCTCCGGTAATTTTATTCCTTGAATTGAAATAACCCTGAATTCTTGAAGCCAAAAGTTGGCTTGAACATATTACCAATATCTAGAGTCTACCATAACCGCTCATTCCTCCTCACTTTATCACTCAAAACCAAGACATGTGTCATGACACTATTGATTCTGGCCTGATCGGTATGGAGACCCAACTTGATCAACATTCCAGTTTCCTGTAGATTGTCGATGGAGTCTTGATATGAAATGAACGCCTTTACTATAGCTAGTACAAGTGGTTACTTACTTTAACCGAAACCTTAACCAGGAAGTGCGGGTGGACCCTAAAGAGTGGAGCCCAAGTTGAAAAAAAAACCAACCTTTTACCTTGTCAAACTAGGGGCATGCTAGGTCAAGCTAGCAGTGGGCCACGCTACGCAGGCTTGGCCTTAAGGTGGTCCCATGAAGTTTGACCAATGTTCTAAATTTAAGCTTGAACTCAAAGATTTTGTATACATTTTATTTTCAAATACCAAATGCATGATCAAGGAGTTTGACGCCTATCTAAAGGACTTTGTGGATAACTCTAAGGTACCCTATGCCTATTATGGGCACTTCCAATTCCATAAACCAAGCAACTCATTATACTAGCATCTACGAATTAGGAAGAGTTGTGGTGAGAAAGTTATGTTTGTATAGATTGGAGTTTGTTTCTAGTTTGTATGGCCTTGTGATCTCTTATCAAAGTCCAAATTCCATGATTCATAACGTAGTGGTGTAGAGGGGAGGAAGTGTATTTTGGAAGTTCACATGTGCTTAGGATGACACTTATGTGTGCTTACTCAAGTGTCATTAATCGTGTGGAAAATTGGTTTGTTACATTTAACAATGAAGTTTGTGTTTGAATCGTGGCCTATGAGGCGATTGTTGGTTGTATGGATGTGGTCATAAAGTGGTTAGGAAGTGAGACTAGTACATATGAGCGTCTTAGTCAACATCGTTGTGGTCAAGTTGTTGGAGCCACTACGTCTTCAATTGTTGACATCAAGTTCCATGAATGAAAGTCAATGTACGCGACGAGGTCAATGTGCAGTCGTGTATAGAATGGCATAATCACTTGTGGTCAACACGGGAAAGCAGGACCATAATCTGCCCAATTTATGTGTGCTTCAAGTCCAAATTAAGATCCCAAACTAGCTAACCACACAAGACACGCTTACACATACTTGCATAGAGAACTTCTACTCTGAAAGGGTTGTATCTTCAAAAAAATAAATGTGAATGTGTGCATAACTTAACTACATTGCGTGAATAGCCAATCAAAACAACTATGGTAGCCAGTGGGTTGCCGATTCCTATTCTTTCCAAATGTAGGAGGCTCATTGTCAATTTCCTCTACAACAACTTTCTTCTAATTATGAAAAAATTAAAACCTTTTACACCACCAACTAGCTTGTGGGCCATTGTTGTAAACGCTTCTCGCTCCCATTATTAACTCACATAGCATAACCGATCAATCATCGAAAGGCCAAAGGGTTAATGAAACTTCTCGTGATTTTCATCCATCCATGGAGGCACAATATCATCCACATTTCCTCATATTTTGTCCCAAAAACTGATCGGTTATATCCGATAACCAACTCAAGTGGATGAATAACTCGTTGCTCTTACAACTCGTCATCCACTCTCCTCTCATTGGTCATCTATCTATATCAACGAATCCAATCAACGCAAACATGACTTGTGTCATACTGAAAATCCCGAATGCCAGTAAGCTGGGGGAGATTTGATACATAAAGCCTGACATAAAGCTTCATTCCGGGAGTGGACACGACCTGAAATCGTTGAATGCTCATTGAAAGTGGCCACGTTTTGGGATGACTTTCATTCCCATAGCACTACAGCTTCAACATTCCCTGGCCCAGCTGTTGCCTGGGTGAAACAAGACTCAAAGTAAAGAAAATTTAATGAATGCTAAGGTTGATGTGCCTAATTTGGTTACTTAGCTTGATCGGACACTTATGTTTGAGTGGTATGTGGTTTGGTGTGGCTGTGAAAACAAGATATGAAACAAGACATGTGTTTAATGAGGGGTCTGATTGCGTACTCACAATATGATACTTTTTTTTAGGTTTGATTGTCAACGTATTTGGGGGAGACCTACATGAACTCTTAATGAGCACGCGAATTTAATGAGCTTCACTTTTGATTATGAATAAGAAACTCATGTGAGCTTCAGATATTATGAGCAAAGTGGTTACCACCTTGATGTGAATTCGCTTAACAAATCATGTGTTTCGTATCCTAGAAGAAGGGAGCTAGTCATTAACCCCCCTCCCCCTCAGATAAAAACAAACCATTTCAGACCCATCTAATTTAGTGCTTCACCAATGTGAATATGAGCTCATTAACCCTATAATGCTAACATGTAGGCATCATATTCACATGTGTTGATATGCCTGTTTATAGGTGGATGCGTTAACAACTACCATGATAAACCATGCTTGGTGTAATTATCAGAGCGCAAGTCCCACTCCCCACGATCATGGCCAGGGCCAGATGCCCCACCTCTTTGAGCTAGTCCCCACCACTATTACCGAGGGTCAATGGGGTTTGGTGACTTTATCTCAAATGAGCAATGCACGGGGAGAATGGACCGCTAGTTACATACGAACCGGTTCAATTTGAGAAAAAATCAGTCGAAGTTCAAGACTCCAAGGAAATCACCAATCGTTTTAGAAGAATCTACAAAGATTTACCTCAAACCAATAAAGAAAAACCGAAAGATCACAACATAGAACCGGTTGGACTTGGAAAAACAATGGAATTTTGACCGATGATGTCCCAAAATCTCCCGGGACACTACAAACGAGTACTCCTAGATTGAATTGGAAACTCCGATACAAATTCCAAGGCCAAATGATCTAGAACACCTTATGCTATATGCTATATAATAATTGACCACCTTCTCACCTTGGACAATTAATGGTGCGGGCCCGACTCAAAGAGGTGGGTGCGTAGCCCTAGTCACGAAGTAATCCATCATGACACCATATATATATATATATAATACTATATACATACATATACATATCTCCTTCACATACTTAAACTATGATAATTTGGGATTCGGGATTCATTGTTCCCACCGACTTGGAGGATGATTGCTTCCACTTTTTGAGACTTATATAATTCTACTTTTGTGAACAAAACCTGGCACATTCGTCGTCATGGGGCCGGCCGGCATGTGTGAGGGCCCGGCTGGCTCCATGGGCCTCACAAGTGGCAATTGCTAACTCCTTTATTAGTACCTTCGGTTGTTAGGTCCGATGCCACGGCCCTTTGGCGGAGTAAAGTGAACAACTCTTTACAAAAAAAAGGTCTCTTATGTTTTCGGTAGTACTCCATATCAAGACTCATCATGAATTCTAATGTTTCGGTAATAGTGAATGAGATGTCAAGTGCCGGGAAAAGGGGGGGGGGTTCCGTTGTTTTGACATTTTGTATCATCCCCTCCCCTCCCCTTCTTTCGCTATTCAAATGTGTACAATGCTTCTTTTTCAAACTAACAAGAGAAAAAGAGTACATGTAATTTCAATACATTTGTTGATGATTGTAAGTGATATGACATTATTAAGGAGCCAGAGGATGGTCCTTTTTCAAAGAAAAATGTTGTAATTTGAAAAACTCGGAATTTATAGTTGTTTGGAGTTGAAAATTGGACCATGTTTTACAAGTTGGATGTTTCTTGTGAACATGAAATCCTGGGATTAAAGGATATTCATTCTCGCCCATTACATGGTCCCACAAACACACAACCAAGGAGCTAAGTAATGTTATTAGACTCGTGGTTGTTGGCAATGCATCATCATGATACCGTCACCTCCTCTTTATATTCAAACTAGCTTGAGTTTTGTGTTCTCCTGGTTTGACCATAACATTAAGTTACTCAACAACATCAGGCGCTCCCTTTTTTAAACCTCTATAGCATGGTCAAAGTATTTAAATATAATCAGGTCTAGGGGAAGGCGAGCCAAGTCGTTCAAGTGCTGTGAACAGAGGGCGTGGCATACCACATCCAAGCCATTTATTCATATAGCCCCATCCTACAATGCATATAACCATTTGGGCAACTTGAAAATAATTGATGGATGAAGTTTTTGAGGATGAATAATCAATGTTTGCATGATGAAGCAACTGGTTGTTCATCCCAGTTATATGGGAGGTAATTGTGTGGAATTTTAGAGGTTCCCTTAGCGTTTGGTTGCATCGCATTATTTTTCATGGAAGGGTTTATGCCCCTTGCACAACCATTTGGGAAGGAGGAGACGGGGGTTCAAATCCCCTTGCCTTCACATGCTCAAGATAGCCTTTGACGTATTATTCAACTGGTTTTTTCGTCCCAGGCTTGCAAGAAGGTGAAGGTGCAAATTTCATCCGACCTGAAGTTTTACAGACTCTACATGAGGAGGTGAGAAGTCGAGAGTTAGGGTAGTGTAGGAGCCTCTACACATGGTTTGCCATCGACCACATGGGAGATGTTCACAGATGGCCGAATGACGCAGGAAGGCGAGTTACCAAGTGTGCCATGAAAAGTGGAGATCAACTTGAAAAATGTTGGTGCCCAAGATTTGTTGGGACAATGTAGGAACCTTTACATATGGTAGAATGCAATTGAAGGTGGAGATACACTTTTGTCCATGACCACACGGGAGACATTCACAATGCCCAAATGACACGGGAAGGCGAGTTTACCATATGTGCCATGAATAGTGGAGATCGACCTCACCAAGATTCGTGGGAAGCCACCGTCATTAAGCTCACCAAAAGCACGAGAAGTCTTGCTAGTAATCACGACTGCCAAGTTTTTCTAAAGCCATTTACTTGTCAGCTCTTGCCCATAATAAAGGTACGGCCAACTCCACAAACCGGCTAGGCTATGGATTCGTGGTGTCTACGTAAACTCATCCATTGTGAAGGCGAAAATTTGCAGTGAATTGTATTATAACATGTAAATGTCTACATTTAGACTGTTTGATTTCAAAAATAAAGTCAAAGACCTCGAATTAGTCTAGTGTTGTTGAAGTGGAATGGATTGGCTTTCAATCTTGTAAAGGAATTTATTTTGTTTTATCGGAGTCCCTTCATCCACAATGGATGAGTTTACATAGACACCACGAATCTCAAACCAACTAGCTAGGCCGGGTCAAATACGGAGAGTGGACATTAATGTAAATGAGCGTACCTCTCGTTCATCTAACATAAAGGTCTTGAAATGGTGTGCAACCCCAAGTTTTTATTATTATTGTTATATTTTAGTTTTTAAAGTTGCTTTGACAGCGGAATCAACTTTAAAGACGCACAATTAGTCTACTCAAGCTCATTTGAGATGTATTGGCAACAAACCTAGGGAGCCAAGTTTTTATGTTGGATGGATGAGAGACATGCTCATATACAATAGTTCTCTCTCTCCTAAAAAAAACAAAGGATTGAGAGTAAACATAAAATCATTGATTGCACATTAAATTAGTATGGCACATGGCTATTTGTTACAATACAATATGGTTTAGAATACAAGGTTTCCATTGAAATATACATCAATAGTATAAAATTATAGATGTGATCATAATCAATTTATGACAATTGTCACATTCATCAATATTTAGCTTCTAAAATGTTTGCGATTTTGTAGATTGTCTGATCTAAACAATAACTGGTCTTCAACATGTTCTTGATGTCAACCAAGAAAACATTCAATTGATGAATAATGATAATCTACCCACAACAATTGTCATCATCTTTGCAACTCTCATCCGAGGATGACTATCATACAATTCAACATCTTATAAACGACGACTAGATCTTGGTCCAATTTTACTCAAAAATAGTCACCTCAATTAGTATCTAGAAATTAGACTTAGCAATCTATGACATTCAATTACACACATAGTATGTTATTGTGATTAAGGTATGTGGATGTTCTCTAGTTCAGTTTTTTATGTTCTTCAACTTCTACCGATTAGATCTACACAATACAACATGTGTTGCATTAGCAAACCTACGATGAAACATTTGCAAAAAATTGGATTGAGAATCAGACCTCCCCTTATTGACTTATGATTATCAAAAGTGCACGTTTGTTGATTTCTTAATTTTGAATACATAGGTCCTCCCAATTGTGTTCCCTATCAAGTATAAATTAGTTATTAATATTTGAAAAGGTCGTTCAATCTCTCTTAAGCATAAGTCTTTATGATGTTTGCTCTTTGATCCTCAACGAACCACATACCAATCAAATCTAGGGATCCAATTAAGAAAACGAGCCACTTAAGAGCTATCTACCTTAGGTAGTAGGTGGGTCTTCTTGTAATTGGAGCGTCCAACACGTGTTGCATTAGCAAACCTACGATGAGACATTTGCAAAAAACTTGGATTGAAAATCAGACCTTCCCTTACCGAGTTATGGTTATCGGAGGTGCACGTTTGTTGATTTCTTAACTAAATACATAGATCCTCCCAACTGTATTCCATATTGAGTGTAGAGTAATTATCAATATTTGAAGTCGTAGTTCAGTCTCTCTTAAACACGTGTCTTTATAATGTTTGCTCTTTGATACTCAACGAACTACACACCAATCAAATGTAAGGGTGCGATTAAGAAAACGAGCCACTTAAGAGCTATCTACCTTAGGTAGTAGGTGGGTCTTCTTTGTAATTGGAGGGTCGAAACGCCTACTAGAATGGTAGCGGGTGGCACCGATGAAACCCTAAGCTCATGAGTGAGCTTATTGTAAGGGTTTGAAAGAACCCGCCTACCCCACTCAATGACAACTTAACATGCCACCAGTTACAACCATGCATGCAATCGTGCCACATGTGCCCTTAACTACGGCGAGGTAGGTGTTGGAGTAGCGCGGTGCCCGAGAATTTTAAAAAGTGTACTCAACTCCAAATAATTGAATGTCATGCAAGTGTCGATGGCTATTTTTATTCAATTTTGGTTTTTTAAATGGCGCCCCCAAATTCTCCCTCACGTTTTCATGTGCACTTTAACGGGACTATAACATAGTCCCAGGGGCGGATTCAAAGGCAAATCATTGTTGAATATCATTGTAGTTTCAAGATTCTATTCAATAGTATGTTAGTTCGTTGGATTCTCGTTTTTTTCTTTAGAAAAATGAGGTTCTACTGATGACAATAAATTTCAAATTTTCTGAAAAATATAATTAGCGTTGAAAGCAGCATGGTAAAACGGTAGTGTCATTCTCAATAAATTTCAAATAGAGTGGGCTTCAAATAAGGCTTCAAATAAAATTCCTGTGGAGGGCATATATATATATATATATGCTACGGAAGTGTTTGTTGTTTCAGTGAGCTTTAGAAATTGTCTAGCAACCAATTGCAAAGGAACCCATCATGGCCAGTGATCGGGGAGATTTTTGGGCATAATTATCGGTTGAGATCCTAGTGTTTGCAAGTTCAGCCGGTTACATGTGGACATCCTCCGGTTTTCCTTTATGTAATTGGGATATATTCTATAAATTCCTCTAAAATGATCGGCAATTCTCCTGCAGTCTTGAACTTCAACTGGTTATTTCTTAAACTCAACCGGTTCATCTGTAACTACCTGCCGGTTCTCCCCGATCATAGATCATGAGGATGATTTAGAGAGCCTACAAGTTGGAAGTCTTGATCAAATTCTTCGTTTTCGTGGCTTTCAAAGTGGGATTCAAAGAAGAAGGAGCCGGTAACACCCTCGATTACGGAGTTTCGGTAACGAGACCAAATCATAGGTGAACATAGTGTTAATAACGTAGGCTGGAAATTTCTTCATTTGCTTGGCATTCAAAGTGGGATTCAAAGAAGAAGGAGCCGATAACACCCTTGATTACGGAGTTTTGGGTAATGAGACCAGATCGTAGGTGAACATAGTGTAATAACCCAGGCTGGAAATTTCTTTGTTTGCATGGCATTCAAAGTGGGATTCAAAGAAGAAGGAGCCAGTAACACCCTTGATTACGGAGTTTTGGGTAATGAGACCAGATCGTAGGTGAACATAGTGTAATAATGTAGACTGGAAAGGTAGAACATGGGGGAAATGAGTCACATATGCTATCAGGTAGCTCGGTAACCTGGTAAGGTTGAAGGCAAGAAGCCTTTTGGACTTAGAGAGAATGGATTGTACATACATCGAAACTGTGACTGTAGTAGAACCGGTAAGGTGGTAGATAGGTAGTAATACAAAAGAGAATCATGTCCATTAAGAATACCTAATTCTACCAGGGGTAGAATACAACATCCTTTATCAACCTTGTTTAAGAACAATGTTGTTGTTGTTGGTTTGCATATTTAAGGAAGATACTAAAACATATACGAAACTTCAAATTGAACCTCACCTTGAACATTTTTCAAAAATTGTAAGAGGGTTTGTAGATGGAGCCTCTATTCTAGCATAATGTGATATTATAAGATCCACGTTTATGTTGGATTGAAATCCTGAGATAATAGGATTAGGTTCTTGCACTTCAACATGGTTTATTTCTGGTATTCCAACTGCAAGAGTTTCAATATCGATCATGGCATTTTTTTGTAAAGATTTGTTGGTTTTATAAATAATTGTATTTCCTTTAAAGTTGTGCGTTAATATTATACAAAAATCCCGCAATATTTTGCTTTGCAAGTTTATTTCACTATGGTGTTATAACAAGGTTCCATCTGATTGATTTGCACACAAACAACTCTTCAACTACCATTTGCAACAAAGCATCATCCGGGTGCTAAACTTACATATGGAGAAGCAATATATCACTCTGACACTTGTAAATTTTCTTCAAGAGGAGGCATTTCAAAGATTTGTAATTTCTCTAGATATGAAAGTCTCAATTGTATGACAAAGAGATGTCATTGTTGTTTGTAATTCAACAATCAAGTTCTTGTCCTTAATTTCGAAATAAATTCAATTTCAAATTGTGCCATTGTAACCATGTTTGTCAATTGGGTCTTCAAACTCCAGATCTTTAGGTCTTATGTAAGCTTTGAATGGAAAGGTACTTCTTTGAAGTGCAACTATACAAACATTCCACAACCGATGTAGTGCTTTGAAATTGAACTTCTCTACTTTAAAGTTTTGTAATTCTTTGAGCGGCTTTGTAGAAATGTAATGCATGATAATGAACCGCAAAAGATGTCTTTCAAGTGGATTATACTTGGGCGAGAAATCCATCATAAAATTCCACAATCCTTGACTTTCATATGCCCTAGACTATGATTGCCAAACATGTTAATTATATATGTTTGTTTCTTATGTTGATGTGTTTGTGTCATGTGAGATGTTAGTGGAACAATATCTTTTGCATAATCTTGTACAAACACTAGGAGGAAGTTGGGCATGCACTCATTGATTTGAGACTGGAGCATTAACAAGTGTTGAGGTAATAGCCACACCAACATCATCGTTGATATTATTTCTTCCGATTATTTTTATAAGGACCTCCATAATTAGATCATATGTATATGAATCCCAAATAGCATAATCGGTAAATTTTCTAATAATTATTTAATTGTCTTGGACTTGAGGTGAAATGGAAGACAACCTAGGAATAAAATCTTTGAAGGACTTGGTCATTCCGAATTCTAAGTTGCAATTATGTGTACAGAAAGGTAGAGCCCAAAACATTGAGGTTACTCTAGAATCATGAGACACATTACTTTTTAATCGCAAAGCTAAATCTTAAGTAGGAATAATATCCATGGTTGATATCGGAATATAACTCCATTGTGCATTGAATTGAAGGTCGCAATTAAAAAGCCTGCCACAAACAAATGTATTAGCAAGGGATTCACCAAATGACAAACTTAGGGCTTCAAGAAACGAGGCTCAAAAATATCGCAAAAAAATTTCATTCCTCGATGAACCAAGTTACAATAATTTATGACTGAACCAGTCCAAAATTAAATGAGGATGTCTAAAGGAGTTTATGCAAATGATACAATGTTTCTCTTTTGTCGTAGAGAATCGGAGATAGCTTTTATGATATTAGGAAATTGAGTATCCACTACACCAAAATTTGTGATAATCTTATGTTGCAACTCAATCCCCCCCTCCCCCCCCCCCCAATGACCCTAGACTACCCCAAGTGAACTCAACTACCTAAGAATGTTCATGATGATGGGGGTTTGTTGGGTTGCCCTTGGAGATTGGTTCACACTGCTTCTACACTTACGTGGAGGTGTGGCACACTTGATGGGCCCCGCATCCCCTCCAAGTGGGTGTGTTTTCTTTGGATCTGAATTTACCTTTAAGATTGGTCAATTGGCCTTATGTCTAAAAAAAATTAAATACACACATAAGTATATAGACTTTTATGAGTCCTTCATCAAGCTTATGTTGCCTTAGGGATACTTACACTACTTGGTCCCCTCAAGACAATGACACTCCTTTGGGCTCTTAAAGATTGAGATCTTATATGAAGTGGGTAGCCCCGTTGGAAAGCTCTTCTCATGGGCATTCCAATAGTGTAGAGAAACTCTCAATCAGACAATGGATATGGCTTTTAAAACCCATCAAAGTAAGTTGAGGCAGGTAGCCCCCAAAAATGGTGATTGGCCTCACTTTCGAATGGACATTTCATTCTTTGATAGTGAGGTAAGACCCATGCACAAAGGAGTAGAGGTTAGTATGAGTCCCGGGACTTGCCCACTATCATGAATAGTGCAACTACTCCTGGTGGAGCTATTTGGCCTTCTTAGTTACTTGCACTAGTAAGGGCATGTCCTGGACTCCAATTGAGATTGTTGAGGCTAGCGAGTGGTAACAATAGCTTATAAGGAGTTGAGGGCACGTCCCTAGGACTATGAGTTGGGGTGAGTGTTGACTCTAAACCTCGTTAGTGCCGGGGTCCGAGGTACCTTGTAGCAAAGCATATGCCATGTACTTTGTACTTAGGCTTTTGAAGGGAAATGAGCTAACTTGTATGTGGCCTTGGTTGTGCATGGCTAGTGGCATCACAAATCCATCTAGTCTCGCTTGACGGTTGCCATTGTTAGACATTGGACTTCCTTCAAATTAAGTGTGGGTTTGGGTTGCAACATGAACAATGGGGAGGATGCGCTACTTGGAGTTGAATAGAGGTGTTGGTAGTTGTCTATAGTAAGTAGGGAAGATGACTCCCATGTAGGTGAATCATCACAAGAATCAAATGTTTAAGAAATGGAAGTTAGTTGTGTATACATGTACAAGAAATCAACAACCTTCTTCAAGAGGACTTGTGCATTCATCACAAGTTCACACTTGAACCATGTGGTTGGTAGTACTTCATTTTTGTCATGAGATAGATTGCTTGTTACTATCCCTTATGCTAACTATCTTGGGATGGGAGAGAGGTAAGTCTAATGTTTGTGAATAAACTTTCAATACCAAGGCAAATTGCACATGACTCATAATGTTGTGTACCTGGTAGTCAACACGACATTTTAGATGCTTGAGAAATGGAAGGGAGTTGTGTGCGCACATCCATAAATCAACAACCTTCTTTGAGAGGTATTCTCTGACAATTGTGCAATCATTACAACTTTGCACTTTCATCATGAAGTGGATCGGCCTTTTTCTATGATTCTTTTGTTCTAGCATTTTTGGCATGGGAGAGGGGGTCCTATGTTAGTGTTAATGGTTAAATTATTGATGGTAAAAAAAATGCATAGTGTTCATGATGTTATATATATGTGTACTGTAGAGCTCATATTTACTAACCGATAAGCATGTTCAACACAAATTAAATAAAGTTTGAGCAATTTGCCAAGTGATGTTTTTCTATTAGTTGCAACCCACAAAAATCCCGTGCTCTGCCTTGGGAAATGAGCATCTCGGCACCAAAGTGCAGAACCTCCTGCTCATAACATATGGTATATATATAGGGAAGATTGATGCACGTGTGAAGCTTCTCATGATTGACATCTGTTGCTAAGTTAATAAGCTGGCCGGCTGGCCGGCTGGGATAGACAGATAGATCATGCTTATGACCTGCATCGCTCCAGCTCCCGTACTTCTGGGCAGACGATATGCTACCCCCTACGAGCTTTTCGGGGGGGGGAATATTCTGTCAGGGGGCAGCCCCCGACATTTTTCCTGCACCCGCCCGAAAACTGCTGCCCGCCCGCCCGATTTCGAAAAAACTAGTGTACTTGCATTTTTGAAGGCTACTTGTCCACAAATCCCATATTGAGTGCACTTCATTTTCAAGGTCTCAAATCCAATATATATGTTCACTTCCATTGAGTAAATAAGCAATTGACTAGATTTCATTTTCAAAGTGAAACCGTCAATAAAGCATGTAATTAACTTGGAAGTCAAAAATATTACAAAATCCTCATTACCGCTGAGGTTATAATTTTTGTCACTTACAATTGAAGGGACTTTGTCATTCTAAAATGAAACTAAAATTTATGATTTGTTTTTTTATTTTTTTATAATTTATAATATAGTTAATACCTTCTACTATCACAAAGTTTTCATATGCATTTAAACTAGTTAAGTAAGATTGAATGCAACGAAGTCTAACATATTCGCGACGATGAATGACATCCATGTTCTTCACAGTGCTTATGTGTTCCTCGATGTCCAAAGCCGTGTACTACACCCTATACAGTGTCCTTTTGTGTTTCTATAATTAGGATTAATAAAAAATTATTAGACTTAGTTGCATTCAATCTTACTTAACTAGTTTAAATGCATATGAAAACTTTGTGATAGTAGAAGGTATTAAATATATTATAAATTATTAAAAAATAAAAAAATAAAATTTAGTTTCATTTTAGAATGACAAAGTCCCCTTCAATTGTAAGCGACAAAAATTATAACCTCAGCGGTAATGAGGATTTTGTAATATTTTTGACTTCCAAGTTAATTACATGCTTTATTGACGGTTTCACTTTGAAAATGAAATCTAGTCAATTGCTTATTTACTCAATGGAAGTGAACTTATATATTGGATTTGAGACCTTGAAAATGAAGTGCACTCAATATGGGATTTGTGAACAAGTAGCCTTCAAAAATGCAAGTACACTAGTTTTTTCGAAATCGGGCGGGCGGGCAGCAGTTTTCGGGCGGGTGCAGGAAAAATGTCGGGGGCTGCCCCCTGACAGAATATTCCCCCCCCGAAAAGCTCGTAGGGGGTAGCATATCGTCTGCCGTACTTCTGTGCCTCTTTCCTCAATCTTGTACTGTAAGCAAAGCACATGAACACATTATCTGGTTATATGTGTGCAGGAAATTGTGCGATAAGTCTACATATTGTTTTTGAAGCGAGGTACATAGGTTTACTTACATAACATTGCTGAGTGGGGTAAGTTGGTGAACTTGGACCCTTCCTAAGGCATCGAAACTCAGCAGTATTTGGGCCACTCCCTCACCACTTCATGCGGAAGATCTACTGTACTTTTTCCTTCCTTCCAACAGCCTTGAATGGAATTGACTACCAATCTTTTTGGTGACTCACCTACAAATTTGACCTAGCTTGTAGGTGTTATATTTAAATGTAGTAGTGGAAAGGTGGGGTTGTACATTGTTAAACAATGTTACATAACTTTCTGTGTTCCATTAACCATCACATGAAAGGAGCCAGTAGAACAACGTATAAGGTTTTTCTGTAAACCTAAAACACATTGTGGGAGCTGATTAAGTCAGAGAAGCCAGAAAGTGGAACCTTTTGCACAAAAGAAATCCCTTGACTTTCTCTGTTCTTCCTGTAAAATTTCCACTGTCTTTGCAAACAGACACTAGATTATAGAAACTGAAGATTTCATACCATACAAGCAACCATCACAGATAGGAAAACCATCCATTGCAATTCTTCATGTGAAAATCCTGGTCTCTGCATAATGCATATTTGATCTCTGAAGCTCAGTAATGAAATAATCATATGATGGTTCAGTATAATAAGAACCAGCAGACCTTTGAAACCATCTCAAAACATTTCAACAGAGTAAAATTTTGTGGTTATTGATACACGTGTCCAGAATTGAAGCCATTTCTTGAGGTTCAGTTTCTGACATTTCTTAGCCTACTTAATAAAATCCCCTGAAGCAGCGAATGTGGCTTTCGAGTAAGATACACATAAACAAAGTGATTCAAGATGGATCAAGTGTATCAAAGTAAGATGATGAATTGTTGCACATTTTTGAAACTTCGAATTGAAAGGACTAAGGTAACCGCCACTAGTTCCACAAAGAGCACGTGTTTGCTATTTTAATCTAATCAATGGGTGCTCCATATGACCACCGTTAACTAACCAAGTTGCCAATTGGTCTAGAACAATTAAAACGAAATTAATAACATACTTCATACAAAATTTAAATCCTATACCTAGTAGTATATGTTAGTAGGAAATATGTGACTTTTCAACACTGCCCACTTGACATAATGTTGCCTTAGACTTGTCAAGGAAATCACAATTCTTGTCAAAATGGTTGATATTGACACACATTTGACACAATCTTGATGGGCCCTAGGTGACAAGTGTTATACAATGATTGGCAGGGATGCAATGTGAGTAACAAAGAAAATTTGGTAATGTAAAACCCATATCTTTTTGCACACACAACACAAATTTAAGTGATATGTGCTGGAAATGAATACATTGCTTACATGGGAAACTACTCGTGGAAGACTGAAAATCTCAATACACATGTTGGAAAAGAATTGGCCACAATTGCACTTCGATTTGCTTCTTTGTCACATTATTACACTTATAATGTTTGTAGTTGCAAGCTTAGTGTTGTTTCTCACTGAATAACTAAGAACAACACTTTATTGAGAGAAAAACCTAGCCCTAGTATAAGATTAGGGGAAAAACAAAGGTAGAAATGTAGGCATGAGGAATGTTTTGGGTTTACAATTTCTAGGTTTAACCTAGAGAGGTTATAACTAACAAACCCGATGGTCATTTTACACATATTTTGTGTTACTAAATAGGAAAAACACAACAGGTGGAGGGCGGAGGAAGTATGTAGGACTTGCTTAAAGATGCTAATGGTAGGAATTAATGGAGATCAAAATTATTGGTCCAGATGGAACTAGGAAAAATAAAATGATGAAAACATGCCATGGCATTCAAAGTCAATGATTCCCATCTATTATAAGGTACACTCTAAACTCCGTAATACCAACCTCCTTAATGTCTCTCCTTCTCTTATATCCCAAAACCCTAGAGAACAAATGTTCCCATGTTAAATCTCATTCCTTGTTGTCATATTTCTCTCCCATATATCACGGGGATTTGACATTAAAATAAATCACCAAAGAATTCAAACCACACACTCGCATGCATCATGTTGTCATCATTGTAATTATTGTCAATTTTGCAATGTTGACTTTGTGTTATTCCATAATGTCACAAGCTACACTAATTCTCTTTTATCACGCATCCATGTTAACACTACAAATACTCTTCATATCATGTGCACTTTGGTTGCCACAAGTGTGATATTGCGGAGTTTACAGTGTGCTTGCATACTTGTTACCCTACATAAATAAATCAAGATTTTTCACAATTTTCTTAGCAACCTTCTTGTTTTGGTCTAACACTTCACCTAGCTATCTAACTACAGTACTAGACTTTGATAGGGCGTCTCCATGCACCCCCCTCAATCATAGCACCGACCCACTAGGTAAAGTAGTAAATACAATTGCACAAGTGGGATCTGAGGTTTCTAAATTTGCCTTTCCTAATTAGTATTGTGGATGAGCTTTGTTATTGTTCGAGAAGCACCGTTGACGATCATTTGTTCAAGATGTAGACATATAAATACATATCATTCTGCAACAACATATGTACCAGGTGACTTAGGCGGTTGTCCACTATGGCATCCATGATATTTTGAAAGTCAACATTTTGTAATAAGTAAAAAGGATTTGTCCATTTTATATTTTAACAAATGCAATTAGTTAAGAAATAGTGCATATAAACAGCTGCAATGAAAAATTGAAAGTTGGCTGTTTAGGACACCAATGCCCATGTAAACATTTGATTGAAACTGAAACCTCTTGCATGCTCTTCACAAGTTTGATAAGTGAGACGAATGCATTAATTGAAATCACCATCTTCCAGACATGTCTTATGCGATACAGAATCGTTTGTATACACCATTACAGCTGAACTAGACTGAGATTAAGCAATATAGCCTAAGGAATAATGAGTCATAAATATACATTCGTCTATTTCTTCCAGCTTCTCAGATTGGAGGGCGTGTCTTTGTGTTGCATGTTCTCTGTCTTCATCAATTAAACTCTATTGAATTAAGACGTGCTGGAGAAATTGGAGCTTATATAGTTAATCCACCAATCTTGAACTTATGACATATTCAGGTTCACCGATTAGCCCAAGCCACGACTCTAGATTTGCAAGTGAGTGTTCAATTTGTATATTGCATTTGATGTTGCAACACCATAATTTGTAGAGGTATGGACAACCATGATCACCTCGGTATCAACAAGAAAGGGCTCACTCTCCATTTTTGAAAACTGTAATCTGGATAATTTTTATACTGCATAGGATCAATTGAGTCCTATTTTGACAGTCCCTAGCACGAACTGAGTTTATAGAGGAGTTAGTATGTGGTCAGGCATTACACACATAAGCTGTTTTTGGTGAAGTGGATTGAACATGAACTTGGGATGTGAGCGTGCTTCTTAATCATGAGAAAGAGAAAGAAACATCAGAGTGATTTTGCACTGATGTGAATGAGAGCCTGTTCTTATACCAATCATGGGTATCGTGATGCAGGATAAGGTGTGTTGCTTTCCTTTTGGAAGGTGAACCCTGTAATATGATCATGGAGTAACTTCATATATTATGTGAAGTACAAGTAACTTCAACCCTGGCATCATCATGACTCCCAATTTCTAGTCTACACTGGGCTACTGGAAGATGCAAATCATCCCAGCTTCAAGGTGCGAAGATGAAATGTGGTGATAAGATAGACATGTGTTGTTTGGGATAGTTTTCTCTCTGCACCCACTTCTTGCAGGATGTGAAAACACCGCAATTAGTGTGAGATGGTTAGAATATCCAAATCGTGCTGTATCAATTTGTCTCAATCTTTTTGGAGCTCATGTGAATATCTTATTCATTATTGAAGTGAAGATTCTCCTGCTCATTAAGTGGTCATATAGGTCCTCCCAATCAACAGACTATTGACCCTAGAATATTTAACATATATTGAGGATGTACTCCAATCTCTTTTAACCACATGTCTTTTGGTGTCAGTTCGTAGATTCACAAGTAAACACATACCGCTCGAATATAAATGTCCAGATAATTGCTACGTTCGATTTAGGCACATCCACTTAACTGGAGAAACATCACTCAAAGTAATGTATAACACGCTGGTAAATTTTTTAAACCTCTGCCAAGATTGAAGCAAACACAACTCATCTTGATTATGAGGTGGAAACCATAATATGCGAAATTTCGGTCACATGTGAAATCCCATATATGCACTTACATAGAAAAAACCATATATGTATTCCCTTGCCCATTGCAGGGTGATCTGTCTAAAAATAATTGACATAGAAAATCTTGAACCATGAATTACGTACAACCAACTTAGGAATGTTGTGAATTACACTGGTCCAAGAAAAATTCAAGGAACACTCGGATCCAGGCAAGGATGGCCGCATGTTTACACGAAGGTGCATTAAAGACTACTCTGCGAGAGCAAGATGCTGATTTTTCTCTATTCATGGGGATAATTTGACAAGAAAAACAGAAGCTGCACTTGGTCCAAATTGATTCTGAATAACCACGACTATACTGCAGTAATATTATTCACAGGTGATCCATGTTGCTGGGTCACAGAAGATGAACGTCAAGAGCAAGCTGATCCAACAGACTATTGCTTGTTTGTTGGCCTCCGAGTTCGATGTCTTCGTTGTGTATTAAATGCAAGTGTGAGAATCAATGAGATTACTTCCATCCTGGTAGTGGAGTTTTCGCAAAGTCCCGGGTTACCGAGTAGAAACACTGCTGCTTGCAAAGTACTCGGAGACCGCGGAATTTGACCAGAACAGCCACGATTTGCACATTTGTGAATTAATTTGGCATCTGCTAGTAACTTGGAAATTCATGCATAGGTATCTATCATTGCCTAAATTGTTAGAGACACAACGCGAGTTCGTTCTTTCATTATATCCACGGAGCTGAAGTTCCATGTAAATTGCTTATTTCTATCCAGGATCTCTAATTATGTGAACAATCCGGAGCTTGCAAGCAATTTTTAGGGAGAGGCAAAAAGTTAGGGAGCTTGCCAATTAGGCTATCTAATAACATGTTTCTGGTCAAGTCCGTGAAAAAAACGAACTCGTCATCTTGGAAGGGGCCGTAGTCTTCAGGAAATTTTCCGGTGAATTTATTGTTAGCAATGTTCAAATCCTGGAGATTTCGTGGACCGGCTAGCGATGCAGGCAAATTGCGCGACAAGAAGTACCCCGAAACACCCATTTCGAACAGCCCGGAGCAATTGCCTAACTCCGTAGGGAGCTTCCTCTGGATCTTGTTGTTGTAAAGCTCCAGCTCCGTTAGGGTAGCGCAGCTGCCGATTTCCTTAGGAAAGGCGGTCACCTTGGTGTTGTGGATGATGATACGCTGAAGGACTTGGATGTTTGCACAGCTCCCCGGGGATGGGCCCCTTGAACGCGTCCTGGCCGAGCTCGATGTTGTCGAAAATGCTGAGCTTGCCCAACCACTTGGGAATTGATCCAGAGAGCAAGCTTTGCGGAGGGCGAGGGTCTGAAGAATCTTCAACAAGGTGATAAGTTGCGAGTCGATAGTCTTGAGCTTGTTACCTGAAAGGATCAAACGAGAGAGAAACTTGAGATTGGCAAAGGTGTCTGGAATTCCTCCGGTGAAGCGATTGCCCGCAAGTAACATGTCCCCCAACTTCACGAGCTTGCCAAGCTCCGTGGGGATGGCGCCGGTGAACTGCGTCTGGTACATCGTCAAGGACACCAGTTTCACCAGATTCCCGAACTGGGGAGGAATTGGGCGCGCGTATGGTTCATTGAACAAATCGAGAACTGTACAGAGTTCCTTCAGAGCTCCAATTGATCCAGCGGCGTTCTTCACACCCGCCTTCACCTTGAGCTTGATGTCACTGCTATCAATGAAGAGATTGGTGACTCGTCCCGCTGTATTGCATGTGACCCCCTGCACATCACTTCAATTGATTTATCCACATTTGAGAAAGGAAAGGTGAACTTATCCATCCACACACCCTTACCCTAGAAATGTACACGAACGTTTCTTGACCTAATAGATCAGTCTTGCACGTGACGTAGTTGAGATCCTTAATTACCCGCCAAGCACAGCAATTGGAGGTTGAGTTCCAGGTGCCCAAAACCTTGGCATCGTCAGTGAACTGGCTCTTGAATGCGAGTAGAGCTTCCTGTCATCAGCGTTGCAAACTCCACTAGCTGCAGATTTGAATCCGCACCATAGCGTTACTGCCACCACAAGAATCCTGAAGGAGCCAGTCATCATCTCCATCTTCGAATCTTCTTTGCTCGAATTTCGAACTGCAAAATTTGTCACTGTCAACAATCACATTAGACCAGATGCCTGCAGAAACCCTTAATGTTGCTACTTTTGTACTACTTGGTGTACTTGCCGTAAACAAAAACAGTTGTCAACAAAAACACAACTGACCGAGGCATGATCTTGTCACTATTCCAAATGTTGTGGGGTGGACTTTTGAGTAGTTGACTTTCAAGAGTTGACATTTTGCCAAGTACATATGTAAGATGCAGTGTCCAGGGAGATTTTGGGGCATCATCGGTCGATATCCTAGTGCTTCCAAGTTCAACCGGTTACATGTTGTGATCTTTCGGTTTTCTTTCCTACTTTGAGGTATATTTCATAGATTCCCCTCAAATGATGGAAAATTTTCTTGAAGTCTTGAACTTCAACTGGTTCATCTGTAACTAGCAGCCGGTTCTCCCCATTCAACCTAGAATTCAAAGATATGAATACCAAATTTGATATGAATGAATGACCATAAAATCTCTACTTAGTTTGTCATATGAGAATCTATACTCTTTACTAAATTTGTTATAGCTTGGAAATATGACATTGGAGGAATTGCTAATTATTTGGTCTACAAATCCTTCCATTATGTCTTGTAATGTTTTTTGGATCTTATCTAGTGTTTAGAAGTGAATTTTGTTGTGTATTTTGAATACTATGGTGTTCATTGAACACTTGTTGGCATTTAATTAATAATACTTGCATAACATCATGATGTAAGCCGGTTAATGATTAAAACTTAAATTTTCATGTAATTTCGTTGTAAATTTAAGTATATTATTATATTAACGTTAGTTAAATAATTGTTTTAGTTGATTTATTAGTTGTGGTTAGTGAAAGACTGGTATTAATTTGTTGACCAGATAGGTGAGTTCTTAAGGTAATGTTATTGTGAATTAGGGCTGACCGGTGGCGGCAATAAAATCTTAGTCACCAAGGGTTTAGTCATTCGAGTGGACATTTGAGTCTTAGAATTTAGAGAATTGAAGGATTTTTGGAATGTGAGTGTTTTACAAGGTGGTTCTAAGTGTTTAGGATGTTTGAGGGTATTAAAGTGACTTGGAGTAGTGAGAAGAGACATTAGAGGCATTAGTTATGTCTTCTATAATTAAAATATAAGTATGATTTTTTTGGATATTGGATTTTAGTATATTGTGCATGATTGGAGTTAGATTTTGATATGAATTTTTTGTAATGTTTTCATGGTAAGGTACATTAATTGTATATAATTTTGGAAGGCCTGGTTTTTATTGGAGAACGAGCATTGGAATCTTGAAATGAAGGGGATCTAGAAACTAAGGTAGGTAATTAAGTGACCTAACTTTGAGTGTTTGTTTCTCATCAAATATTATGAATGTGAAGATGAATCGTAAAGGGTACCAACTAAATGGCTTATCTAAATCATATAATTTTTTTTTAAATATGGAATTTTTAAATTATAAGATTTGGACATGAATGCAAACAGATATTTGAGGCAGTGGTGAAATTACAAAGTCAGTTTAAGATAAACACTCAGCATGGATTGTGCAAAATTCATCTTCTTATAAAATATGACATGTGAGGTTTTGATAAAGTATAGCACTAACTTATAAAATTTTGTAAAAAAGAAAGAAAAAAAGAATGAATCAAGAGCTACATAGGCCAAAAGTTGATTTGTTCAGATTAAAAATAAATATAGAAATTGAAGATCTAACGTTTGGTGAGTGATGCTTAAGAGGGAGATATTCTTTAGCCAAATTTTTACAACAGCAAGAAGTCTTTGTTTTCCATATACACATTTCATTCCTCTTGACAACACTGTTTATTTAACATATCCATGTGCTTATAGTATAATTAACATTCATGTCAATCATGACTCGATATTTTATTTAAATGCTAGTCAATTTTATAGTCTATTACAAGACCCTTGTATTTCTTGCACAAACTTGAAACAATACGAGCATGAAACTTAATCAAAGCATTTATTTATGTCCACATAGCAACACTGGAATTTAGAATAAGCTACCATTGGACTAAGTATAATATGTCCTAAATTCTATCACCTTGACAAAAACAAATTCATGGTCCAAAGTACCTCTAATATGTTGGGCCATAAGGAAGAGATATAGAGTTTATTTCTTGACACATGCGTCCACCGTTGATTCTTCAATGGGAGGAATAAGAAGAAAGCGGACGGGGGCCCTAAACAAGAGACAAAGGCCAGGGCCTTTTTTAGGAACTCAATTAGCCCAAATTTTAATATAATATTTACATTTTCAACATCAATTTTTTAGTCAGACTATTTTACATCTTTTTTTCTTGCATGTTTTTCATATATTTTTCCATCTCACCTCAAATGACAATAAGGGCTTCAATGTCGTAATCACATCATTTAATATGGCCTTCTCGATCTTCACCTTCCGAATGTTCCAACTCAATTTCATCAACTTTTGTCTTCTTCGGTTCTCATTTTGATTTTGAAATTGATGCCAAATTTCTTTTTTCCTTACCATGGTTATTTTTTTCCTTGGTATCTCTTGCCTCTTTTCTCATGGTTTCATCTTTAATACTTTCGACATTTTGCGGCATTTGTGATCCTATCACTTCTGCATCAACATCATCAAACAATTAAAAATGATTAAAATTCCTACTCACCAATGAGGCCCTATGCAACCCGAATTGTGCTTGACTTTATGACATCTAAGGAGAATTTAGGTGTCATTATTGGATTTCAGAATCACTGCCATTTTGCAAGAAACTTGACATTGACGGAAAAGGATTGTTAAAAAACCTTTAGTAAAAAACTTTGTTTTACTACAATCGCACATACTAGCAAGTTCCAAACACTTAGAGTTGTGGGTAGTTGGAATAGACGACCCTCTGCTTGTTTTTAACCAATCTGTCTTGGAAAAGCTATTGTTAGAAGAAAAAAACCATTGAAATAACCTTGGCAACATTGATTGTTGTTTCACTGCCATAGTCTTCCAAAATTTTTATCAAGCCTATCTCTTGGATGTGGGCCTGACGCAAATTCTGGAAGATTATATACCTTTATCCATAATTTGCCATGTAGGAAACTATGTAGATGTTTCATCCACAACATTTTCCTTGGGACTTTAGGCTTTCACGTCCTAGTGTGAAGTGAAACTTGGATGGTCTTTGCCTTTTTGACCAATGAGAATTCTTATATTGCAATGATCATGGGCCTTCAGTCTTGTGTGTGAAGCGGTCCTAAGCATCAAAAAAACTTGGAAGACTTTCTGTCAATTCTCATAAAACCAAGGTTTGGGACGAAACTCAAGGTTTCATATCCTATACTTTACAAATTACTCTACTACTTGTACAGTTTTCATAAGAAACATCATTAGAAAAGTAACTTACCACAAAGGGTGCAAGCTCAATCAAGTGAATAACTCTTGAACCCTAGATAACTTTAAGTGAAAATGATTCAAAATTATATATTAACTTTGAATTTTGTGAAGGAAAAATTCATAAACATTCTAAAAGCACATTGATTCACAAGGCCAAGCAATCTATGTTGACAAAATGCTTTTCAACAAAAATCTACATATTTTGGAAGATAGTTTGATTAAAAAAAAAAAAATTAATGTATACCAAAGCATTTTTTTGTTACACTTGACCGTGCTTGCACCCCATTGACATAAAATATCATATGATACTATATACAATATCTTATGTAGTTTCTTACAAACAAAAAATTACAACTAGATGGCAAAAATCAATTATGTAAGGCATGACCAATATAGCACAAATTTAGGTAGAAACACTTTAATTTAGGCTATATAGACCAAAGTATTTGGCATACATATGAAAGCTACATGAACCAAAAAAAATCTTCTAAGGTAGAAAATAGAGACCAGCCTGGTGTACTACAAATATTTTTTCTTTCCTCTTTTTCCTCAATATTGAAATAAATAAAAAATTTCAAAGTGAAAACTATATGGTCACACAAAACCATTAGGACCTGATGTTCACATGATGAAAATTCTCATAATCAACATGCACTATAATATCATATTATGCAAGATTTCAGGGTGTTGGTTTTAGCACCCTCTACCTTAGACAAGTGTTGCCTGGACATCAGCTGTAGTGGAGTTCTAGTACCTACCCCTACTTGCATCATTTTTGGTGTGGTAATGTCACACGAAAGAAGAATTGCGCGAGAAAGAGTCAGCAATCACATGGATTTGGCACACCTCCGGCCGAGCTCGATGTCTTTGTCGTGTATCAAATGCGAGTGTGAGATTCATTGAGATTACTTGCATGCCGGTAGTGGTGTTCCACAAAGTCCAGGGTTCCCGGGTCGAAATACTGCTGCTCGCAAAGTGCTCAGAGACTGCGGAATTTGACCTGCACAGCCACGATTATATGGCCATTTGTGAGTTTTAGCATCTGGCAATTGTTCAGAAGGAGAGATGTAAGAGGAAAAACCTTTGATATTCCTAAAGCTGAAGCTATATGGAAAGTGTTTGCTTGAATCCAAGATCTTCGATGATGGATGGTGCAGGGTTTTTGAACCTTAAGCTTGACTTAAGCTTGACTTAAGCTTGAGTTTTACGAACAATTCGGAGCTTGCAAGCAATTTGTAGGGAGAGGCAAAAGATTAGGGAGCTTGCCAATTAGGTTACCTGATAGCATGTTTCTGCTTAAGTCCGTGAAAGAAACGAACTCGTCATCTTGGAAGGGGCCGTAACTGGCAGGGATTCGTCCGGTAAATTTGTTGTTAGCAATGTTGAAATCCTGGAGATTTCGTAGACCGCCCAACGATTCAGGTAAAGTGCCTGACAAGACGTTCCCCGAAACATCAAGTCTGAAGAGATTGAAGCAGTTGCCTAACTCCGCGGGGAGTTTCCCTTGGATCTTGTTGTTGTAGAGCACCAGTTCCGTTAGGGTAGCGCAGTTGCGGATTTGTGGAGGAATGGCGGTCACCTTGGTGTCGTGGATGGTGATACGTTGAAGGCCTCGAATGTTGCACAGCTCGCCGGGGATCGGCCCCGTGAACGCGTTCTGGCTGAGGTCGATGATGTCGGAAATGGTGAGCTTGCCCAACCACTTCGGAATGGGTCCAGAGAGCAAGTTGTTGCTGAGGTCGAGCATCTGAAGATTCTTCAACAAGGTGATACGTTGCGACCCGATGGTTTTAAGCTTGTTGTCAGAAAGGATCAAACGAGTGAGAAGCTTGAGATTTCCAAAGGAGTCTGGAATTCCACCAGTGAAGCGATTGCCCGCAAGTAACATGTCCCCGAGCTTCACGAGCTTTCCAAGTTCTGTGGGGATGGCGCCAGTGAACTGCGTCTGGTACATCGTCAAGGACACCAACTTCACCAGATTTCCGAACTGAGGAGGAATCGGGTGCTTGTATGCGAATTGTACCGCATCGAAGAAGTCGAGAGCTGTGAGTTCCGTCAGAGATCCGATCGATCCAGCGGCGTTCGTCACACCCGCCTTCACCTTCAGCTTGGTATTTTTAGTGCTATCAAATGGAATGTAGAGATTGGTGACTCGTCCCGCTGCATTGCAAGTGACCCCCTGCACACCGCTTCAAATTTGAGTCCATCAGTAATATACATCTATGTTTGAGCAAAGGCGACTTAATTTAAACAATGCACACGAAAACTACCTGACCGAAAAATTTGACCAAAAATTCACAGGCTCGCACATCATGTGGTTGAGATCTTTACCTGCCAAGTGCAGCAATTGGAGGTTGAATTCCAAGTACCCAAAATCTTGCCATCGTCATTGAACTGGCTCTTGAATGTGAGCAGAGCTTGCTTGTCACCAGCATTGCAAACTGCACTGGCCGCAGATCTGAATCCATACAAAACCGTTAAAGCCACCACAAGAATCCTGAAGGAGGTCATCATCTCCATCTTCCAAGCTTCTTTATTCAAATTCCAAACTGCAAATGCCAGTCGTGAACAACCACAAAAATATACTAAACCACATGCCTGCAGAAAATCGTAAATGTTGCTGCTTTTGTAGTACTGGGTCATTCTTGTTGTCAACTGTTCGGACCTCAAACTACAACTGGCTTTGGTTTTGGCCTGTTTTGGGAGTTGACTTTGAAGGGGTTGACATTGTCTCGATTATGTTTTATTTTCTCATTTCACAGTCAAGTAGTAGGTAGTCTTGCTTTATTTAGGTTGGAGTGACTCATAGAATTGTGATTTGTGTGATGCCAGTCAAATATATCAGCAGGTAGAGACACAAAAGCCTGCCAAGTCTTATCCCCTTGGATTCGCCTCAAGCTTCGTAGTGTCTACATAAACTCATCCATCTGGACGGAGGAGCTCTATTAAAGGAAAGTCCAGCCTAGGCTGAGACTTTGAGTGTCGATTCTTTCCAACTACAATAATATTGTATTAAGTGTCACCAATTCTATATTTGTCTTGCTCAATACTAATTGTAAACCGCCCATGTAGTGTCACCTATTAGAATCAAGGGTTTCGAACGTACATGTGAACATTGAACACGGTTTTCATTGATAAGATAGAGTAGAGGCGCCTATAACCCATCACTTAAGAGAATTTGCGCAAGATCTAGAGAAGTATAATTAGGTGGTGCAAAATTTTCCCATGTAAGAAGATAGTAGTCAAGAGGATTGCAAATTCTTTGGTAGTTTAATTCCCTAAACTGAAATTCTTGTGGATTTTTGATGTCAAAAGTCAGCTCGAACATATATTCAATGTCTAGAGTATGTCATAACCGCTCATTTTAACCGCTTGTCCCTTCTCACTTTAGCACTCAAAACCAAGACATGTGTCATGGCACTATTGGTTCCAACCTTATTAAAATTTAATCCCAACCTTCTCAAAATTCAATCCCAACATGATTGGAATTTCAATACCCTATAAATTGTCAATGGGGTCATGATTGGGAATAGGCGCCTCTACTATAGTTGTGTTATTTATGGTATTTAGTGTCATATACAGATAGATAGATAGATAGATAGATAGAAACTCCGGTCCCTTTTTAGCAAGGGGCTGGCGTGAATAAAGTGTCCGTTCGTAATGCCAATGACCCGATGCCCACCGGACAAGGGGACATTGGGACAATACTACTCTCCCCTTTCGAGGATGGACACTATAGTGACACACTATACTAGTTCCTAGCTAGCCACTAGTGCCTTGAAGATACCGGACATGGTATCCCCCCAAAAGGGCTTTGAGGTACCCATACAACAAGGTCCAAGGACCCCCCACCATAGTTGGGTGGACTAAGGTGGTGAGCACCACGCCGGCATGGGGAATAGAACCCACAACCTCCTCATTGGGGGCCATGAGCCCTAACCACCAAGCCAAGGCCCGTGGTGCCTTGTGTCATATACACTATCTATGAATGGCCTAAACTAGATGCCTAGAGGTCTCAAACTGTCACGCCCGCTCATTGTCAACACGACTCCAGTCATCAACATAAGTAACTTCCTATAAGTGAAATAATATCTACATTATGACATTTAGAGTAGCACATTGGGATGCTTTAGATGATAGTCTTGCGCTTTAATATGCAAGGGGAATTAATATTTTTTTTATTTTTTATCGTACTAATGGCAAGTGTCATGTGTTCACATTTTAGTATCCAAGAGAAAGATATTCTCGAGCATACTAGTGACAAGTGTCATTTTTGTACACCTTAATCAACTTGTAGACCATTGTGTACATAGACATGCACTCATAACACTATTGAACACACTCGCACCAAGATATTGGTAAGTGCACTTGAATGCCAAGTGTCATGAGGTGACACTTATGGTGAAGTTGTTGATCATAAGTGTAACATAGGATACGCCACAAAATAAGGTCAGTGACACTATTACGCATGTGACACCAAATACCATAAATGGTGTAGTGGTTTTGTACTTGGAAGGCTCCAATGGGTTCTTGATACCTTCCTCTTATGCGAAGATTACTGTGAATCAAGTGTATGTCGTTTGCTTGCCAGTGTGTCTTGCAGTAGTCCATCGAAGCATTGATAGAGAGATAGTGTTCAAGGTAGTAATTAGTTGTGTGTATATCAACTGATAATAAAGCAGCTTGTTCCTTGAGTACTTGTGTATGTATCAATGTGTAATGAGTATAAGCTGAAAGATGACAGCATTGTCTGTTAATCTGGTGTGTATTTGTATTGAGTAGTGTTAATTCCGTGTCAAGAATGGCACAGATAGAACAATGTAGCCATTAGTTTTCCACATCACCAAAAGTAAATGTAAGTCTAACATTTTTTGTCATTCCTTGTAATAGATCAGGGCATTGATGTTATTAGATTTACAATGTTATCATTTATTGGGTGATTTTTCATCCATATTTCAATCATTCATGACAAAATTCATTACATAAAAGTTAAGTATCTGCAAAATATGTCAAATTTTAACTGAATAATTGAAATTTACTTGAATTAAAAATAAGTTGGGATGATGATATTTGTTATCTTATCCATAATAAATGTTGTTAGAAAAGATACCAATGTAATATGAAATACCACATGACACAGATAGAATACTTAGTGTAGATCTCATGACACGAATATGGGTCTTTGATGCCATTTATGGAGTCAAATTATCTAAAATTGAATTTTACAAGTTAATGGATAGTTCATTGCATGTTTACCTTCCTAATGCATGAGTTTACTTAGACACCGCAAAGTGGTAGCCTAATGTGATCATGTCCTTAAACCCAAGTTCAATGACATAAAATTTATGTCATTTCTCACATCAAAGCATCTCTTACCAAGCTCACATTCTCATTTTGCTCACAACACTACTTTTTGCAATGAAGGTATGACTCATGAGGGGTCTTATGAAAACTATTGAACATATTAAATTTTGTTTAAATTACATTTGGTACTATCAATTAGTACATGCATTCACTAGATCAAGTCCATAGATTGGGTCATGCCATTTCTTCTTCCATTAGGCTACTAGAGTATTCATAAATAGATTACCTAACGTTTGGGAGGGGGAAAGGGAGAGGGACTATCATAAATCCATCTCAAAGACATTTATAAGCATCCATTTTATGAGCTATTCAACAATTGACCACATATAAGTAGGCATGGCCATTGCTATGATTGGCCTTGGAAGATGGAGGGCCAAAATAGCCTTCCATGAAACAACAAGATGTTTATGTTGGCATCTTCACAATCATGGATTCTAGTTGTGAAGCCTTCTTAGGACACACTTCTATGTGTTAGCCAAGCTCATTGTCTACAAGAGGCCCCTGTGTGGCTTCAAGAACAAACACCAAATGACATGTGTTTAAATGACGTAGGTAGATCTTGACCATCCATGCATCTTACCAAAGGTTGGAAGGGTTGAGCTAGCCATTGATGGGGTGCCATCCCTAGTGCTATGGGGAGTGAAGGCGACGTGTGGGCATTCTTGGCAAAGACGGTCTCACACTTTTTGATTAGCTCTACATGCGAGACAAAACATAATTGGTTGAGCATTAGTTGACCACTAGCCAACACAAGAGAGTTTGTTGACAAGTCTATTCATGATTGAATACGAGGAGACACATTATCATCCATAAGTGATGACCTGGCCATAACTTGGGAGGACGTTAAATACCCCCCCACGAACTTTTCGGGGGGGGGGGGGGAATATTCTGTCAAGGGCAGGGTTTCGATATTTTTCCTGCACCCGCCCGAAAACTACTGCCCGCCCGCCCGATTTCAAAAACAAATTTGTACTTGGGTTTTTGAAGGCTACTTGTCCACAAATCCCATATTGAGTGCACTTCATTTTCAAGGTCTCAAATCCAATATATATGTTCACTTCCATTGAGTAAATAAGCAATTGACTAGATTTCATTTTCAAAGTGAAACCGCCAATAAAGCATGTAATTAACTTGAAAGTCAAAAATATTACAAAATCCTCATTAGCATTGAGGTTATAATTTTTGTCACTTGTAATTCAAAGGGACTTTGTCATTCTAAAATGAAACTAAAATTAATGATTTATTTTTTATTTTCTAATAGTTAATATATTATATTAATATGTATTTGGTAAATATATAAATATAATATCTAATATAACATAATATCTAATATCTAATATATATTTAATACCTTCTACTATCACAAAGTTTTCATACGCATTTAAACTAGTTAAGTAAGATTGAATGCAACTAAGTCTAATAATTTTTTATTAATCCTAATTAAGCCCAATTAAATCAGAAAATATGCGTACCAAATTAATTAATCCTAATTAATTATAAAATGTACTAACTGGAATTAATCATGATTTAAATGGAATTAACTCCAGTAAATATAAATTATGATTAATTAGGCTTAATTAATTTGGTAAGCATATTTTCTGATTTTATTGGGCTTAATTGGGATTAATCAGAATATATTAGACTTAGTTGCATTCAATCTTACTTAACTAGTTTAAATGCATATGAAAACTTTGTGATAGTAGAAGGTATTAACTATATTATATATTATATATTATATTAAACTATTAGAAAATAGAAAATAAATCATTAATTTTAGTTTCATTTAAGAATGACAAAGTCCCTTTGAATTGTAAGTGACAAAAATTATAACCTCAGTGCTAATGAGGATTTTGTAATATTTTTGACTTTCAAGTTAATTACATGCTTTATTGGCGGTTTCACTTTGAAAATGAAATCTAGTCAATTGCTTATTTACTCAATGGAAGTGAACATATATATTGGATTTGAGACCTTGAAAATGAAGTGCACTCAATATGGGATTTGTGGACAAGTAGCCTTCAAAAACCCAAGTACAAATTTGTTTTTGAAATCGGGCGGGCGGGCAGTAGTTTTCGGGCGGGTGCAGGAAAAATGTCGCAACCCTGCCCCCTCACAGAATATTCCCCCCCCCCCCCCCCGAAAAGTTCGTGGGGGGGTATTTAACGTCCTCCCATAACTTGACCACTATGCCCAATGTTGACACTTGTTGTCATGCCATCGACTGTAGTGGGCATCCAATACTTACCTTGCCCCTTCATCCGATTCGATTAGTTAGATACTTGACATCCTCAATGACAATATAATTATCAAAGTCTATATTACTTAACTTAGACCTATATTTTTTATGACACTTGGTGAATTTAAGTGCATCAACTGTATGGACAGTTGTTGAGGTCAAAGCAAGAAGAATTGGACGTTTTTGGGAGCGTGCCCGCAACGCTCACATAAAATGGCTTATAAGGGGAAGGTTTATTGGAAGGAAGATCTCGTGCAAAAGATGTAGAAGCAAATGACAAAGAAAACTTAAATGGGGATGTGGAATGGATAGTTAGGTCATGGGTGCCCTCATCATGAGAATTGCTAAGGAGCATGACCTCTTCTAAAGTTGACTGGATCTTAACTCCACGCAAACAATTGCTTTGAATAAATGTTGTGATGGATTCGTGTGTCAACAACATAGTAGATGAATCCATTTGCAGCTCAAACAAACTTATGACTTTGTATGATCCTCCACACAACGTCCAAAATGAACCCACACATTTTCTCGCAACTTTTGAACCAATATTGTCCCAAACAACACTCCAAATCATGGAACAATTATTATTCATCATACATGGTGTCCAATCAAAAGTCAAATTTAGACTAATTAAACTATCATGGACCACAACAACACCATCTAGACCCAATGGGAGGGTGAAGGGAATAGAGCCATCCAAGGTGCGAAGGGATGCCATTGACAAAAGTTGGAACCAAAATATGCGTGCAAAGAATGGTATATGGAAAGAAGGCAAAACATATAAATACAACGAAAGAAAGATGCTAAATTATGAGAAGACAACCACATGATTAGATTTTGTTGGTTGTATGTATTTAGAACACACTAGAAATGTCAATAAAAGGTAATGCTAAATTAAACTATATGAATTATTTGAATTGGTAATTGACACAAATAGGAAGAGAATTCTAGCAAGCAAAACTCACGCAAACGCCATACTTGTGCACATGAATTGAACCATTAATGGAAGCTTGTGTGTCATTATCAAACAATATTGTGAAGGGTATATACAAGCTCGTTTCTAGTGAGAAGCGCATTTGGAAGTCAACTGAAGGAGACAATGCAATTAGTGAACGATTTCGGTCATATTGTTTTAGATGCCAATGCAAGAGAGTGAATATGCGAAACCTACAAGGAAGGGAAGGAAGAAATGTGGTTTGAATATTTTCAAGTACAAACAACCAAAGAGGGTGACAACACTGAAATTGTGAAGACTTTAGTTTTTAAGGTCACAGAGTCACAAGCATTTATTGTTGGGGATGAAAATTTGGAGGTAGTTAGTGAAATCATGGAAGAGTCATCAGCCTCCAGATACAAGGACAAAATCCAACATTCAAAACAGGCAAGTGCACAATGCATCACAATTTTGGTTTTAAATCTTGTATGCAAGATTGTATATAAGATTGCATGAAACATTGCAAAGCAAGTAAATCTAATCTAGATCCAACTTATCCAACCTCCAAGCATACATTACACTCCTTATCTAATGTCTAATTCAACCTTCAAACCTAATCTAACCTCCTTAACCTATGTCTCATACAAATTCCTAAACTAACCAACTTCCTAACCTAACCTCCCACCCTAACTTATTCTCTTAATCAAACCTAACCTTTATTCTAGTGCGCTAGCATGGTGGCCGACCCTACCCCATGGCCGGAGGCAATGACATCCATTGTAAGGGAGCGAGGAACGACTGGGGGCGTGGAGCAGGCTCGCAGTGAGATCATCATTGACTCGAGGGAGGGAGCAACATCAATGAATATGTGCGGCCAAGCAAGTGCACCATCCTCGTGGAGAACATTGCATCAAAGATATGGCACCTCTCTTAGGCCATTTTTTATTTGTCTCAATATTTTTATTTTCAAAATTTTTGGTTGGGGGGATAATGTGAATGCTCTACCAAACATTTTTTTTCCAAGTATTTTGTGATAGGATGGTGCAAGTTAGGGGGTCATTGTTGGTTCTTGCTTAGTCCTTCGTAGGTAGATGCTAAATGCTTTCAATGTTGTTGGTTAATAGGTGGTTGATCCATGTTTGTTGTTGTTCAAGAAATCAATGAGGACATTATTTTCCCAGATGGGCTTGACAATGCCCATAGTGTGGCACACATACGCACTCTTTGGAGCATAAACTTCATTTCTCTAATCAATGGTTGGAGAATAAAACCACTATCTAAGTCCCATTTGTCTACTCTTCTATGTTGTCTTTGTTGGAGTTAGAAGATTAAATTGTGTTGAAAATAGAGCATTAGGTTGCTTGTAGTCTTAGGATACTGTTTGTTTAGAGCTATAAGAAAAAGAAAGGTTTGAATAAAACCATATGATATGTAGGAAGTGGGAGTTGAGATATCCTATATTCATTGTATGAACCAAGGAAAAGAAACAATAAATGACAAGGCAAGGGGTGAGGATGACCATCTCACTCCAGTCATTATTCAAATGCCTTTGTGTATGTGTATTTGTTTGTGCAATTAGATCTCTAGTTCTATTGTGCTTCAATAGGTTATTGGCCCACTCATGTAAGTTCTAGAGTTAGAGATTTGATTGCTAGTTGGTTAGGGAGTAGATCTTGAGAGGTTTTAGTGCTTGGAGGAGCTTTTGGGTGCTACATGTTGGATAAACATTGGAGCACGTTTGGGGCATTAGTTGGTGGTTGGAAGCTTGGAGATTGGAGCATTGGAGGTGTACAAGTGCATATTTGGAGGTTGTAAGTGTCGATATGAGTGTTTCTATTGCTTGAATGCATATTTAATACAATTTAATGTTGATTTCAGTTGGTTGAGTGCATTTGTGCAACTTTTATGTATTACAAGTCATTTGAATCGAAGATGGGTTTAAGGTTTAGGGTTTAGTGTTG
The DNA here is from genome assembly GCA_950295325.1 of Polytrichum commune. Lineage (NCBI taxonomy): Eukaryota > Viridiplantae > Streptophyta > Polytrichopsida > Polytrichales > Polytrichaceae > Polytrichum > Polytrichum commune. Next base: position 43,905,669 of record OX485808.1, on the reverse strand, counting down.
ATCCTCAAAGATGTCCTTCATGTGCCCAAGTTACAAGCAAATTTTTGTCAAATGGGTTGAAAATGCAATTCAACCTAAATGAATATGTTGTGAGAGGTTTGGATGGAGAGGTGAATGCAATAGGACTACACAATGACAATTTGTATAAAATAATTTTCACCAAGGTGTATGGAGTAAATTTTTCTTCCACCGATTTGGATCAATCATGGGAAAAAAATGATTAATTTAAGCTTGGGCATTTGAATGTGTGGGATGCTTATGCACTCCAAAGCATGGTGAGTGACATGAACCTTAGTGAAATTCTTTCTCCTATGTCTTTGTCGATTTGTAAAAGGTGCAATGAAGGCTGACAACTTAGGGCAACGTTTTCCAATGATAGGTGAAGGCAACTAAATAAACTGTTGGATATAGCACATTCAAAGGTATTTGGCCGAATGTGAGATGTTGTGTTCATAGATGATAGTACAAATGGTGAGAGTGTTTTGGAAATGCGTCCAAGTGGAAGAAATGAGGTTTCCATGATAGAGTGGCCGAATTTTCCAAATCACCCATGTTTGATCGTGGTCAAGATGTTGAGGAGCGTGACAAGCAAGTGGGAGATAACCTAGTTGTAATTCAAGCACCAAGAGGACTAGCAAACAAAGGTTGCTCTTCAACACCTTTGCCCCAAAAGAATTCTATTGAGGGAATGTAACCAAACTTTGGTGTTGATGGAGAGGGGCAACCTTTAAAGGCGTAAGGATACCTTATAATTGTTCATACCATTTTATGAATACATGTGAAAGTAGACAACATTACCTAAAATATTATGAAATATACATACTAAATCAACACACTAATTTAAGTGCCATTTTAGAATGACAAAGACAAATTTAAATTGTAAGTCACAAAAATTATAACCTCAATGGTAGTGAGGGTTTTGTAAGATTTTTGACTTCCAAGTCAATTACATGCTTTATTGATGGGTTCATTTTGATAATAAAATCCCAGTCAATTGCTTATTTAGTCAATGGAAGTGAACATATATATTGGATTTTGAGCCTTGAAGGTCAAGTGCACTCAATATGGGATTTGTAGTCAAGTGGCCTTCAAGAATGCAAGGGCAATGTTTTTTTTGAAGCTAGGCAGGGCGGGCAACATTTTTCGGTCGGGTTCAAAAATTTCCCGGGAGGGCTGCCCCCGCCCGGATCTGACACCCCCCAAAGTTCATAGGAGGGTGTTTAATGTCTGCTGACAAGATATCTATGATAGGAGTTGTTCAATTCTAAAATGAGACCTTTTGAAATCTATCATAACACACTCTTGCAGAATACTTTTAAAATTAATGACTAATTTTATAATAACAAATTAAATTCCAAAAATATTTATGACATATTTTTGTTCAGTTCCTCTACATGGGGAAAACATTTCATGCCAAATGCCAATGTACATAAATAGAAAAAAGTGCTCAAGATGTACACCTCTATAATAGGGCAGCTTACCTTAGTGGGAATTTATCTAAATCTGATCCTTTCCCACATACAGCCAGTATCTCAATGACTTTTTTTACTTTTTGTCCTTTTGATTTTCTCCCTTTCTTCTGTCTTCGTGTAGACATCAAACATTGATCACAGCAAATCGATCACCTGTTCACAGTTAGTGCCAAATCTGCAGTAGGTACTAGCAGAACATATGTGCACCAAAGATTAGGTCCAATAAGAGGATCGAATGAAGGTCCTCATAACCCTCAAAATCTATCCAACTCTGAACGGTATCCATAAGCGCATAATGACAGAAAATATGTGATTGCCATAATTATGCTTAGGGACATAGTCACGACCCAAATGAATTCGCCCTTTGCATCTTCATGTGTGGCAGCCTTGTGATCTGCAACATGCAGCATTTTTCTTTGCATTTCCAATTTGCAACCTTGCAGCCAGTACTTGGTCGTTGCATCCTGCAAGATGGAACATATTAATTTGCAGCCAGCACAATTCCTCAGGTATCAAATTCCAACTATGCCTTCAAGTTAACTTTGTCACCATGTCATTAAACTACCTGTTGTGGTCCTAACTCTACACGATTAAATCATGTTCACTCAATCATCAACATGATGAACAAAAGCCTAGTCAAATGGCAAGATTTGATCAAACCCCCCAAACATAGAACTCCAGCACTGGCCAACAATCGTATCCACGATTACTATGGTCAAGTAAGAAAAAGGATCGATGAAAGAAAGAGCAATGTGCTGCTTACAACCTCAGAAAGTTGGATTTGAACAACATTTACTTTCCCGCCCCAATTCACCAAATCAGATGGCAGTTCAAAAACGGATTCACAGTAATCCCGCCAATACTCCGGCTGAAATTTCCAGCTGACAATTCTCTCATTGAGGTAGATGTTGATGGGAGACCACCAATGGCCATCAACCAAATGGTAATCTATAATTGAGCTCAAGTGCCGAAGCGTGAGTTGTAGGTTCCAATCATGAGCGTTACTGACGCACACGCACTTGAATCGGATAAGCATCCTTGACATCTTGGCATGGAAGATATACGAGGTATCACCAAATTTCACATGTTCGTCCATTTCTACCTGCAGAAATGGTCGGTCACGTTATCTGAAGTTCAAAGGGTGAATCCTGACATCCATCAACTCTGCTCAAATAAAGCTCTATTGATATTGCAGGTCCATTGAGGACTCGATATGCAATGCTTACTGGTGAAAAGCCAAAGGTCTTTTGAATTGTAGCAGGCATAGAATATTGGGGTGGATACTCCAATCGCAATTTGCCCTTGTTAAATACCACAATTTCTTCCTTGTCAAAGTCAAGCTTGATGAGACCCACAACTGCAACAAACGTTCATGACCATCAGAAAGGAAAGGAAACATATGTTAGCAGCTTATGTACTTCTTGAACTTTCACTAAGGCTGCTTCTTCAACGTGTATATGAAGGCTGCTTTCTCTAGTGTATATCACACTAGAGCTATGAAGATACAGGCTATGATCGTTTTTCCACTGTTAATAACGCAAAAATTGAAACTTAAGGTAAAAGCGAAACAACTTTAACATCCCAAGCAGAAAAATAAGCTTCTCCCCAAGGTGACATTTACTCAAAGAAAAACGTGGCAAATTCCTTCAACTGGCAAGCAGGACATCAAAAAAGAGTGCAGGTAACTTGCTGGCAACTGGATCTGGTAGATTAAAGCCGAGCTCCTCTGCCTTCTTCCGTAATATTGGATTGGCAAGAAGCTCCAAGGTATTTGGTCGGCTGCTCTCACAAATGACACAATCAGGGAAACCTCCAGAACATTGCATTGCTGAGCACTAATTTTCTGTATAGACAGCTTCTTGGCATTTGGTGCATGTTCATCAGTATGCCACCGTAACCACGCTACACATACTACAACTCACGTATGAACTAAAATGCCAGCCAAACAAAAGTATTTCTGAAATAATCTTCTGATGGCTGGACAATGAAAATAGCTACTTATGGCTCCTGTCGACAAATATCATTCAAGTGATTACCCTCCACAAGCAAGGTCATTCTTTAGGTTTTGGATTCTGATCACACACCTGTCTGGAGACAGGCTGAGGCAGCTGCTAATGACCTTATCCAATTCATCCGAATACTTTGAGTTAATCCGCTCAATCATTCGGTTCTTCCAACTTTTCTGGTGAACATACAGTTTAAGACTGAATTTATGCATATACTTGTGGGGCGCAGCATTGGAGCATAGCATGATGACATATCAAATACACCAAGGTCACAGTATAAATTACTATCTGACAAGTTGCAAACAACAAAAGTTAGGGATGAAGTGTGCCGAAGATATTCATTAAGTAACAAAACATCGTGGTGATTCCAATTTCAAATGTTGAGGAGATTTCACATTGTGCCGAATATATATTGTGCATAAAGAAGCTGAGAATACTGTGTTATACCTCGAATTTATCATTGGAATTCGGAAGAAGCTAAGAAAACTGATTCGTACCTCGAATTGATTTGAATACGGATGTCTGAGGTTGCAGCAGTGGTGTACGACCAAGCCAATCTAGATTCACAAACATCAAAAAGTGGGTCGCAACACTCTTGCTCTTAATGTAAGCTTCTGAGATTAGTGTAACATACAAGACACAACAAAAAGTCAATATAAATTCCTCGTGCTCAGAAGACCTTCTATCGATACAAAGGCTTTCAAATAAAGATCCAGAGCAGTGGGACCTCCGGGACAGTGGTACTTGCCTGAAATATGTCGGTTTTTTCTGTGTAACTTCCGTGTCGGTGCTGCTCAGGTGCAAAGTTCCTTTCCTTCCCATAGTAGCTTGATCTGCTTGATTCTGTTTGTGCCCGTCTGACCTGGTTGTGCATGTCTTACAAATTAGAAAAAACTCGAAGCCCACCAACCACTGCGGTGAAATCAACAGATTAAGGTTACATGCTTATAGTGACCCATTTCTTCATAAATCCCTACACCAACCGTACATTGCAAAACAGGCCAACAAGCAGACTTTTAAGATTCAGCATCCTGATTGGCGGTAGTGAAGAAGCTAAGGCTTTGGACATCTTTCATTATTCAGATGTCATCAGTGTCTAAGATGCTCACCCTGGCCACACCCAGGTCGGAAAGTTTGTGGATGAATCTGTCAGGCTTGCCATCCTCACCCTTCTGTAGAACACGCAGAATGTTGCACAAACTGATGTCTCGATGAAGGATCCGATGTTCATTTGTGTGCAGAAAATGCAGACCAAGCAGGATCTGATTCAACATGCACCATTCCAGTCACCGTCAGTAAGTGTATTGACCATCAGCCATTCCGACGCAATCACTCTTCGAGCAGTTCACGGATCTGATCCCGCAAAGCCTGGTTTCAGGTTCAAGCTTTAAGGTATAGTTGAAGCTAACCTCGATAAATATCTGCCAAATTTCATTCTCTTCCAGATACCGCAGTTTGTAGCGGAGATCGTCTATATATGCCCCCAGAGTTTCTTCCGCTAGTTCCATGACAAGGTGCAAGTATGTGTCGTCATCATTTTCAACCTGAGTATGCGAATACCACAACCATCAAACAATCGCGTGAAATTCAAGAGAAAGAGGATTTGTTAAATCATTGTCGTGACAACGAGTCTACAAAACTTTCTTGAAGTTATAACTCCTCCTCAAAAGATTGAATAAAACTTGGGCACAATATTTAGGGAATATACATATCACGTAGTTTCAAACCCAAGTTATCATTTAGACACACCCCAATTCTGATGTATGACTAAAACTGCACTGACGATCACGGTTGCCCTAGATCTGCACTAAGCCAAAGCACTAAAGGGGAGAGATAGATCAGAATTTGTGTTCATCATCTGGAGGAAGGTATGCACTCACCACGAAAGTTGCATAGCATGATATAAGGTAAGTGTTTTCTAGAGTATAGAGCAGCCTAGCCTCTTGCTCAAAGAACCTTCTCTCCGAAACATCCTGCACCGACATAACAAAAACGTACAGCAATGTGGTGAAAAAGAAGTTCACGGAAGTCTAATCACAATGATGTAATGTAACTCTTTATAATACCGCTGGAGGTTTCAACATGACTTCATAAAATCTAGGCTTCGATTCCCCGGGTGTCAATGAAAGTTACATTGAACCTGTAAAACCTCGGCAATGTCTCTTAGTGTATTTTAAGAGCTGGTTATAAACCAGAACAGGGTACCATAAGGGTTTACACCTGGGAATAATGTGCGATTCAGGGAGCCTTATTTTAAAGAGGAAACCCTACACTAAAAGAGATTTCCTTCTTTTTAAAGCCCAAGGGGGAATGCGCCGGACTCATTGGGAGGGAGACTTTCCCGGACAAAGAATTCATTCCACAGCTAACTAGTGAATAAATGCAGTTAAGAGATCATTAATTTGAACCTTTTTCCTCTCCACGATTTGCACAATCTTAATTGCAACTTTTGATCCATCGAATGCGACAGCTTCACGCACCACTCGTCCATGTCCACCATGCCCAAGAACACGAATCCATTCCTTTCCAGGATTGAGCAAGCCGGCCTCCAGAATTTCCACTTGGGCAACTGCAATAATTCACATCCTTCCACCAGCTTAATTATACGAAAATTCCAACCATTGGCAACCTCATATGCTATATAAGACCACTAACCTGCCCCTGTCAGCGATGTAACCTGATTGAGACATGGTAGAAAAAGGTAAACCTTGTATAAGAAGCTTATTGCAGTTTTAAAAAGCAGTTATTGCAGCTCGTGAATTAAGTGCTGAGTGACACACTTGGGAAGCGACACCATCTGTGGAGAGGCCATTTCTTCATGCATTTCATATCCTGATCATACCAGAACATCAGGTTCTTTCCTGCCAACATTCCTTTTCGAACCTCGTGCCGAATTTTGAATTCATACCACGGGCATCCTCCTGCTGATACTCCTGCACTTGATTTCCGCCCATGAAAAACCCAGTGATTGTCCTCGACACGGGGTTGACTAAGTCCAAGCACATTACCATTTGCATCTTCAATCAGTATCACGTTAACCTGCCAGAGCCCACTTACACCTGCAGAACACGAATATTGATCCCATTTTTGGATCAGCAGGCTGATAATAAAAGTTCTGATCCCACTGAAATGGCAGCAGTAATTAGTCATATTTGTGACTAGGTTCACGCGATGACACACATATCAGTAATTGACACGAGTTTCACGATTAAGATAACTTAATATATAGAAATGTTGCTGCAAAAACGATCGAATTGAACTACACAGGCATCTCATATGCTCCATAACTTTCTGACCTCGCTTTGTGTAAGTCGGAGCAGTCTCCACGCCTGTCTCGTCGAACCTTTTTAACTGCAAATTCGATTCAGCGGACATGAGAATAATCATATGAACCGCCTAACATGAATGGAGAAGTGCACAAGATTTATACTAAGGAACAGGATCTGCAGCTAGAGATGTTCCTAGTTGAAGGCAGGTGTACAGACAATAATGCACAAAAATCTCCTTTTCTATAAGGGCGATATAACTGAATTAGGTCGCAACTCTCACTCTAATGCTAATTTGCAGCAGAATAAGACAAGACCGGGGGATTGATTCTAATGCTTCAGAAAAACACGGCCAAGCTTTAGGCATCAGAGAGTCATGACAAGCTCTTGGTTCTGGCTTGCTCAACAAACATGCACGAGATGGTCATTTTTCACACTCTCAGATTTGTCAGGCTTGAAAACGATCACATAAAGGGCATGTGTCGAAAAATCTATTTGGGTCATGGACACGCTAGTTACCCGTAAGCTCACACAAACCACCAACATCCAGAAACCAAGCAGAGTATGGAGTTAGATGCACAACCATTACCTCTGTCATCAAGCGACTGTGCAAGCCCAGTCTTCGGACTTTGGTCCTCGCTACCCTAAGCGCAACTTCTTCCCTCCGCTTCGCCTCATCCAAATTGCGCTTCTTCTTCTCATAGACATTCGATAAGACTTGCAATATCTTTTCCTCAGCATATTTCCACAATCCATCCAAATCCCAAACATTTCCATCGGCATTAGAACCAAATTCCTCTCCGATATCTGAATCATCATCTTCTTTGGTACTTAAATCAAAATCCTCTCTGGCATCAGGATCAGAATCCTCATCCACATCAAAATCTTCAGCTGATGATGCTAACGTGGCATTTGACTCGTCGTAAGGGACACATTCTTGCGTAGAATCCAATTCACTTCTTTTCCTCTTGAGCCCCGAAGCCTGTTCCATTGTATTATTGATCACATTAACCGCTTTGAATGAATCATGCTCCAATATATGATCGACGACCGCTTCTGATACATCCTGGCTCCATTTTATGATGAACTACCGAATGAACCCTGGTCATTCACAGTGGTCCTAGGTTAATGAGTCATGAATTGGTGAACAAATATCAGAAACCTGGAATTTGATGCACGTGCACACTTCACCATCACATGTGGACATAGCCTTCAACCATCCAATTATATCTTCTCTCGGACGTGTAAATGGAGTTCAGGTTCAATTTCCAAAAGAAAAACAGGTGAGTATCCAGCATAGTTCCACATTCTTCCATACATGACATCCCAAGAAACACGCATTGTGCACACTTCCTCATTCTCATACAGACCTTCCATCGACCTCCGCGCGTGCATCACTATCTGAAAAAACCCGATTGACGAAACAAGAATTCCACATAGGCCTCCGTCACAAAGAAGCACTTGATATACTGCTAAATTTTATCAATCACAAAGACCGAGACAATGCATGCATCCACTCCTTCACATTTACTATAGAAGTACTGAAACCCTTCACAAGCCTCTTGAAACGCTGACCTTCCAAAGCCACCCCTAGCTGCAGCGCTTCATACACCGATCAAGTGCTCCCACATCAGTTAGTCAACCCTTGCAATCGAAGCAATTGAGAGAGCCTTAATAATGTCGGACTCGATTCGGGAGCAGAAACGCATAATTGAACGCAGGGAAGGTGCACGACAGTCCAGCACTGTCGCTCATGAGCGAAAGCGAAAGTTGGGGAGCGTGGCCGAGTCGTTAAAACCGACAGACTGTAAATCTGCTGAAGGTTCTCTACGTTTCGAATCCTGCCTCCCCCATCCCACATACTCCGTATCTAAAAACTAGAGCCGAAGCACTTGCTTTTTTGCTTATCCTTTCATGCAATTAAATAAAGTGGAACTTTCCTAGAAACATATTGATGCTTTGGTATTTGAGCCGTCTCATTATCCACTTGAGAATCAATACTAGCCATTTCTTTCCCTTGACTAGTATAAAGTAGCATACTAGCCACTTTGTTGCAATGAAGTGAATTGATCTACACACACATGTTCAAATAATTGAATTTTTGTTTTGTAAGGTGTCACCTCCACTCTTTGTGGGTAAGAGGTGGGCCAACTACACTATTTAGTGTCACTTATTATTCGGAATCACGGGGAGGTCACTTCATTGTCAAGTTGACACCACGTGCGGACAAAGTTTGCTACCCCTATATTACATGCCATATATAATTTAAAATTTTATGATATTTTTTTCTACATATATATAACCATTGATAGTATCTTTTTTATATTTTTTTGAAAATTTTAGTCATCTTTTTTTTTTAGTAATTGTTTTAGTTCAATTCTGTGTCATTCTAGTTAGAAACGGTATGTTTTATGAAAAAAACAAATCATCAAATTTAGTTACCACTTGTAATTATGTCATAGGTACTGTGTATATCTACTCATGAAAAAAAATTGATAAAATTTTGATCCATTTTGGTGGTGCAACTTACCAAAAGAAGATTGTTTTTGGTCGCACGTAGTGTTCAACTTGACAATGGAGTGACCCCCCCGTGTTTAGAATTATGCAACACTATTGTTGTTTACTATACATCTCATTTTTCTACTAATAACGGTTGAATTGGTTGTTTAGACATAATAGAACATTAACATCTCTACTTGGTAGAAAACTACATTAATAATAATAAAAAGATATAGGAATGTATAACTCCAAATTGTAAGTGACAATAAATATCATATTTAGTGTAGTTTTCCATGGGTGGAGAGGAGTCACCTAATAATTGGGACATGCCACTAAGTTGCAGAGAAGAGAAACAACTTCGGTCTCCGAAGGAGACCGACGTGAAATTAAGTGTCTGTTCGATCTACCTTCAATCCCAAGCCCACATGACAGAGGTATGAAGGAGAAGATCTACTCCCCCCTTTCGAGAGTAGACACTTTAGACACAAGAAACCAGTAATGTAACTACGCCTAATATAATACCCCTTGCCCCTTACCCTAACTTTAAAGTTCTGAGTTATGGGGGGTCTGGATTTTGGGGGAGTGGTTGGTGGTTTTCAATTCTCCTTTTATGGAGGAGAATAGACATAGCATATTGTATTGCAATGGTGTTAATGTTTTTGAAGGTATTTTTGATGGTGGCCATAGGTATTTTGAAGTTGGTCTCTAGTGCTTTCATAGATGGGGTGTGGGCAGTTGCTCTGGCACCAGCAGTGATGACAATAAGTGGTTCGATTTTCCATCCTTTGGAAGCAATGCTGGCAATTAGTGGGTTGTATATGTTATTTTTTGCTTCAATTGCTTCTGGGGAGAATTTGTCATTGCAATATGTGAATTCAATGAATTGTATGGTAAGGTTAGGGTCGACATCATTGGGGGGGGCATTTTGATATGTTAGTCCTTTAACACATAGGATATCAGGTCTAAATCTTGCGTTACAGTGACATCTTTGTGTACTACATGTGCAGGGGAGTAGCCAATTGGGGACTGTGTTTTCTTGGGGATTGTTATTGAAGGTGCCAACATTCATGAGAGTAAAGCATCGGGATTTTTCTGATGAGATTAGGAGCTTCCTAATTTCTCCGACTGCTTTGTTATGTCTTTTAACTCTAAGTAAGTGTATATGTTGGTGTTTACATGTAAGTAATACATGTATCCATGTATCTGGTTCATTTGAGTTGCATATGGGGCACGTGATAGTGGGAAATCTTTGGTGGCCAAAAAACATTTGTTTTCTCGCATTACCCATGTAGGTTCCAGTGCGGAATTTGATGAGGCATGATTTTTGTTTGTCGGTGATAGCGGGATTTGTCCAGAATTCGTTTGACAGCTCATTGTCTATATCTACGTTTTCTGTCCATTTACGGGTGTTGGGGGTTTGTGTAGCCATGATTGCTAGGTTCGTTTCCCTATCATATTTTTTAATTTGTTTTTCTAGAAATCTAACTGGGCCTTTGTCCGGAACGTCTTCCATCGAGGCCCATACGTCTTTTTGGTAATAGTAAGGGGTGGCGTGGGCATGTTCGTATGGGTGGGCGGCAGTTCTGTGCTCTAATTCTAATCCTTTTTTGGCTAGTTTGTCTGCTTTTTCATTGCCGTCAATGTTGACGTGTGCTCTAACTTTGTATAGTGTAATTGGTTGTGTCCTTTTTTGAATTTTTTTTACCATGGAGGCTAGTGTGGTTTGGTCTGGGTGACTATTATAAAGTGTGGGGTGTTTAATTTGAGTGTTAAGTAGGTATAATACATTTAGACTGTCTGTGAATATGTATGCGGGTTCGTTGGAAAACTGTGCGTTGATAATGCTTAGTGCTTCGTGTATAGCAATCATTTATGCTCGTAGTATGTTTTGATGTCCATGTAATCTATTGGCGATGTTTAGCCCTTTGGGGCTGTAGATACCGTATCCAGCTCTTTCTCTTCTCCATTCCCCGGGGGCTATTTCTTTGGGTTTCATAAAGGAGCCATCAGTGTAGTAGCTGAATTGGGGGTGGAATTTTAGTGGTAGGTTTGTTTGGTAGTTTGGAAGTTGTGGGGTGGGGATGTTATTGTTTGGGGGTATATTTGGGTAGTTTGATTTAGACCATTTTTTACTAGAGTTCACTGTGATATTTGAAGGGATGGGTGGTGCAATTTGGGTGTGACTTTGTAGTATTTGGAGATTATCTGCTATGTCCTTTAGTAGTTTCATTTGTTCATAGGTGCCTATGTTATTGTTTTGGTGGTGGATACAAAATATTTGTAGGGTAGACGGTTCTTTTCTTGTAATATTGAGTTCGGGAAGTATTGTGGGTTCTTCATATGCAATCGTATCGGCTGCAAAGTGGGCAATGATGTGTGTGTCCAGGAATGGACCTACGGGCGGGTTTGGGTTTTTGTACCAGTCGGTATCCGGAGATATAAGTATAGTGATTGTATGTGGATAATTTTGGGCCGCCATTCGAGCCCAGTGAATGGCTTGTTGTAGGTCTGTTTCGTTGTGGGGGTGAGCGTATCTTATTCCTTGCCATTTGTGGTCAAATGCTTTCCCTAAGGATCCAAATATTATGTCACGCGAGAATGGCGAGTAGAATTGGGTGAATTGTGTGGGGCATGTCACTGGGGATGAGAAGTATGACTGGTTGATATTGAATGTGGTTATTAGGAGATCCAATATTGGGGTTGGTATTGTATATTGGGCACGTTTGAGTGGGTCACTTTTCGGGATTCGGTATTTGTATCTTTGATATAACCAGACAATTTCGGTTTCGAAAGATTGGGTGGGCGGTTCTAGCCCATGTGTGGTGTTTTTTGCCAATTGGTATTGTTTCCATAACCACATTAATCTAGTTTTCGGGATGGTGATGAGGTGCCTACCATTATCCTCGTATATGTGAGCGACGTCAAATTGTATTTGGATTGTATCGGAGTTGGTTTCGATGTCATTTTCTGGGTTGCATTCATTAATAGAGATATGTGCTAGTGGGATTATAGTGGTAGGTATGACATATCTCGTGTCTCTTTGTTGTTATGTGGAAAAGTAGGCATTAATAATGTTTGAGAAGTGTTTGTGTTGTCTTTCCGTGTAGTAGTGGGTAAGTAGGGCGGTGTTGTGGTTGCAAGTGTTGGCATCGCAATAGGGGTATAGGTCCCTTGGGGTTGGCATTTGTTGTATGTGTGGTTATTTGTTGTAGTCCATTGACATAGGTATGACGTGACTGTTCTTTTTATTCCGTTATGGTCGGTAGATTGTTTTTGTTTGTGATCCAGTATTTTGTATATGGGATATTGTCAAGGGTCCTTAAGTATGTTGTTGGGGGGAGGGGGTAGAGGGGGATGGGAGAGTTTGGGGGGTGTACGGGGGGAGTCGGTAGGTGAGGTAGAATGTTATGGTGTCTTAGTATATATTTGTCTTTAAGGGATCTGGGCAGATGGTGTCGTTGGCATGGTAGGGGGCATTCGTGGTTACAGGGAGATTGGCAAAATAGTTGATTAGCAATGTTTAGTGCACTTTGGATGAATTTGGAGGGGGTGGAGTGGTAGATTTTGAATTCATCTAGGTTCATTAGTGTGGAGCCATTAGGCATGGTAATTTGGTCTAGTGTTGCTATATTATGTATGAGCAATTTGTGTAATAGTTTAAGTGAGGTGTTGGGATTTAGACCCTGTAGCATTTGTGCTTCTTGCATCCATGCGTTTTCGAGTGGGGATGGGTGTAGGAGGAAGTTATTTATTGTACTTTTAAGGTGGACTCCGGCTTTATGCTTGAGCAGAAATAGTGTTCTAGTGATAGGTGATCTAACACAGTGGTGGTATTTAATACGGGTAATTTCTTTAGAACCTCCGTATTTGGCAAGTATAAATTGCGTTAAGCCGGTATAAATTTTCCCAATACGGCCTTTGTCGTTAAGGGCATTTTGTAGTTGCTCTCCAATACACCGTAGATAGGCATTTTGTAGTAAAAATGCTTCAATTCCAAATAGGTTGTGGGGGAGTTGTGTAGCAATATTAGATGTGCATTTAGGTATTCCGCATATTGTTTTATGGAGTGCGATGATCTTTTTGTCAAGTTTTTTTATGGCTGGTATGGAGTATGGTACTGCATAAAAGCTATATGCTATTCCAGCGCGTATGACTGTATCAGCCATGTTGATTTTTTGTTTCATAGTGGCTGGGCATGCTACGAGGGCTTGACATTGTTTGGTTATTTTAGCTGTAGTGGTATTTATTTGTGTTTTCCACTTGAGTGATGGTGCAAGATTTATTCCTAGGTATGTGTAGGGTTCGTGTTGGTTTAGGACTGGTATATGTTGGTTTCTATAGTTTATATTGGTGGATTGGATTAGGGCCTTGAAAGTTGTGGGGTTAAGTTTAGATTTGTTTGGGCATCCAGTTACTGCGCATTTTGGTATTCCTAGATCCATTCCTGCCCATTTGCAGAATTTGTCTAGTTTATGTAATTGTGTTTGTAGTGTCTCTAGTTTTTTGGCTATTGCTGCAAGATCATCTGCATATGCTGCAAGATCATCTGCATATGCTGCTAATGAGATTTTGATTCTAGACGTACCGAAAGTATATTCATTGTTTCATTTTTGTAGCCATCTGAGTAGGGACTCTAGAAATATGATGAATAAGTATGGGCTAAGGGTATCGCCTTGTATTGTATCTCTTTGGATATGGATTGGTAGGGTTTTTCCGAAGTGTTCGCCAGTAAATATGGTTGAAGATTGTGAGTATATGTTTCCTATGAGGTTTATTGAGTCATTGGGGTAACCCAAGTCTTTCATTATGGCTAAGAGTTTGGCGTGGTCAATGGAGCCAAAGGCGTTTTTGAAGTCAATGTAAAGAAAATATATATTTTGGTTTGTGAGTCTTGCGTCTTCAAGCGCTGCAATTAGTATTTGTCTGGAAGTGCTTCTTTCTACTCTGAACCCTTCTTGGCTATCGTGTAGTATTTGGTATCTTTCTCCGTATGCTGATAGGATAGAGGTTAGTGTACTTGTGGAAAGTTTATATATGGTGTTAGCTAGTGCAATAGGTCTGTGATTTGTTAGTTGTGATGGGTTGCATTTTTTATATAATAAAACTGTTAGGCTAGTTTTCTATGATGCGGGAATTTGTTTTTGTTTATAGCAGTACTTAAAGAATAAAAAAAAAATTTGTGAAAGCGCGGAGGCATATTTTTAAGAATTGAGTTGGGAATTTTGTCTGGGCCTGGGGCTTTGTTATTACTTAGGTTTTTAAGACAGAAGTCGTAGGTTTCTTGATCAAAGTATGTGTGTAAGGGAATTTGGGGTTCTCCTCGTTTGTCAATTGTGTACCCTTCTAGGTCGTGTCATGGGTATTATCTGACTCCACATGTACAGTGTAGTGGGTGTGTATTTTGATGGTGGCACGTGGGGACTGTTGGGTGGTTACTGATGGATTGTTGTGCGTAAATCTCTGATGCAATGTCTTTAGGGCTGGTTAATATGTTATTTTGTCTATCAATGATGGAGTCAAGAGGTGAAGTTTCAGTGTTTTTGACGACTTTACGGTTTATTTTCTTGGGGTTTTTTTCATACATTTGGCGGTATTTCGATACGGCTTTTAGAATGCAGTCTGGAGTATATTTTGTGGTGATTTTTCTGGCTTCTTTATTTGCAGTTTTTGCAAGGGCCGCTATTGTGTTAATCCATTCATCAGGGGATGCTGCTGTAGCAGGTGGGTGCGGGATGTTGACGTGTTGGTGGTTTCGGATATCGGTTAGGATGGGGTGCACTAGCCAGCTTGGGTCATGTTGTGCTATGTAAATGGCTTTTCTGATGAGGTGATATGTGTTGAGGTGTTTTTTCCATTCTCTAGCTTGTTTGCGTGGTAGAAAGCCGCCTTGTTGCGATGTTCTGGTTGTAAGGTTGGGTAGTGGGTCTGCTTTGCAGATTTTTTCAATTGTTTCTGAGATTTTGTTTATAATGTAGTCCAGTGATGCACAGGCATCTAGCCATTGATCAGGTGTTAAGTGTTGGTGGTTTTCTAGTTGTGTGATAAGTTGTTTAAGTTGGGTGGACTTTTCTTCAAAGAATGTTGTATTAAAATTTTCTAGGTTTTCAGGTGGTATCGGGTTCAGTATTCTAATTGGTGGGGTGTTTGTAGGGGGTGGGGGTCTGGCTATAAGTGTGTTGTGTGGGATGTGTAATATGACCGGATAGTGATCTGAATTTAGATTCATGTTTGTGTTTGTAGTGGAGGTGAATTTGCTATTGTCTGGGGAGTGAATGTAGAAACCATCTATTAGGCTTGTTGATGTGTAGTTGTAGCCACCTTGTCTTGAGATACTAGTGTTGGTTTGAATATATTCTAAGTTGAGAAATGTGGTGAAGTTTTTCCATTGGAAGTCTTCTTCTTGTGGGGGGGTGTTAGTGTTGTTATTTTGTCTGCCCCTGAGTGCAATATCTCTGTTAAAGTCACCGCAAAGTGTATATATGTGATTGGGGTGTATAGTGATTTCGTTAGTGATTTCGTTCTTAAGGTGTGGGATAAGACATGTGTTTTCTAAGTACGTGGGCATATACATGTGTATGATTAGCCAAGGTATTAGTGGGTGATTATTTATTTTTATTATTTGGAGATATGGGGAGATGTTTGCTGGTGTGGGGATTTTGGTGACATTTCCCGGGAATGCATATTTGTGATGGATAAGTGTAAGTAGGCCACCTCTTCCGGGGGTATAAGGCATCATTTGTTGGATGCACCTTGTGAGTGCGTGTGTGTTGTTGAAAATAAGTTTGAATTCCGGGAATAGGTTTTGTATATATTTCGTAGATTTGTTTGCAGTAAGATTGGTTTCTTGGATATGTATGATTGCTGTGTTGTTTAGAGAGTTGTTTATTAAGCTTTGTAGGTTTGATAATGATGTGTTGAGTGATGACGCATTCCAAGTTATTATGGTCGTTTCATGTTCGGTGTTGGTGTTTATTCTTGTGATTGGTGTGGGAGCGGCTGGGAGTGGGGGTGGGTGTGAGTATTCGCTGATGTTTTCTAAACATCTAAGTGTTTCGGTTATCAACTGGTTTGGGAGGAAAGGGAATTCTTTCTTGAGGGTGGTTGATGTAGGTGTGGTTACTTGGTTGTGGATGAATTCGTATATTTTTGCGTGTATTGAGTTTTGAGGGAGTATTATATGTTGATTGTTTTCTATGAACGTTGTGTAGGGGTGCGGTGTCAGTATGTGTCGCTCGGGGGGGTTGGTGAGGTTAGCTAGTCTAATGATTAATGTGTTGGTCCATATGTTATTAAAGTGGTAGTTTTGGGGTTGGGCTAGCATGTTATTGTCATATGTCTATTGCGGGGTGGATGGTAATAATTAGGGCGTATAGCATATGGGTTGGTGGCGACTGGTTTTGTGTTTGGGTATAATGGTGTAGATGTGGGTATGTGGTGATTGCTTGGAGGTGTAGTGGGTGTGTGTGTTTTAGGATAGGGGCGAATGTATTTGCTAGGTGTTGGTATTCAGGTTGTAGTTTTATAGTATTTGGGATAAAATACGTGTTGGCTCTTTTTTTTTGTGTAATAGGGTGTGTTCGTAGAATATCAGGCATTGGTCCCGGGTTAAGTTCGATGTCCCCGCATTTTAGTAGATCTAGTATGTCAATGAAGTAATATCCGTAGAATTGAAGTGTTTTTGATTTTCTCATATTTATTTTTAGATATTTCAAAAATGTGAATTTGGTTGTGGTAAAGAGGTTAGGCATAGCGGGTGTGGTTTTTTCTACTAGTTATGGTGAGAAGTGTGACGTTGCATTGTTTGTAGGTAGTGGGTTTGTTACTGAGTTAGGTTTCCAATTTTTTATGAAGTGGTATGTGTTATTTATGTGGCGAGGCCGGTAGGCCGAGGCCATTTTGTTATTTGGGTAGGGATTGTATTTTGAATATGGGTGTTTATATTTTTGGTAGGGTTTGTATTTAGGGTGGAGGTGGTATTTGGAGTGGGGGTAAGGTGTGGGTTTTAGGTACAAGTTGTATGTAGGGTGAGGCTTGTGAGATTTTGAGTTAGATTGGGTTTCTTGTTTTGGTTGGTACCTATACGCTTGTTGGTATTTGTGTTTTGGGTATATTTTGGTTTTTGGATGAAGTTTATGTTTTAGGTGGACTCTATGATTTGGATGAAGCTTGTCCCTTGGATGAAGATTGTGCTTTAGGTGAAGGCTATATCTTGGATGAGAATAGTATTGTGGGTGGGACCGGGGTATTTTTTGTTTTAGGTGGGAATCTTGTTGTGGGGGGGATGTTATATTTCCTAATTGATTGGGTAAAGGGCGTGTTTTGTTTGTTTTTGGGTTTTTCATGTTTATGGTTTTAATTATGGTAATCGGGTTGGGTGGGGTGTGTGTGATGTTACTAGGTTGTTTAGGTGTGAGGGGAGGTTTAGGTTTTGGTTGTGTATTGTGGTTAGGATGTAAACTATGCTTTGGATGTGATTTGAGTTTAGGGTGGA
Source organism: Polytrichum commune (assembly GCA_950295325.1). Taxonomy (NCBI): domain Eukaryota; kingdom Viridiplantae; phylum Streptophyta; class Polytrichopsida; order Polytrichales; family Polytrichaceae; genus Polytrichum; species Polytrichum commune. Next base: position 43,887,935 of record OX485808.1, on the reverse strand, counting down.
ATCTATTTCTTGATGAGTACTTGTATTGTGAGAGAGGCCATTGTACTTTTTGTTTTGGATGAGCGGTAAAATTTGGATGCGTAGTGTGTTGTGTTCGGGGGTTGTATTTTGTGTAGTTGTTAGTGTGATTTGGTACATTTATAAGTTTATATTTGATGTACTTGAAATAATAGGGAAGTATCTATATAGGTTAGTTGTTTTTGGTTGTGTCTGACTTGGTTTTTGATTTTTGATGAATGTTAGTTTTGTTGTAGAGGGGATGTGGTGTAGGGTGGGTATTATGTTTTCTTGTTGTTTAGGTAGGGGGTGTGAGTTCACATAGTATTTAGGTACTTGATTTGTCATTAAGGTAGGTTTCCAGTTGGTGAGGTGATTTTTTCGATTAGTTTTGTGGCGAGGCCGGTAGGCCGAGGCCATTTTGTTTGTTGGGTGTTGTTTGTATTTTGAGTAGGGGTCGGGTTGTGAGTGGGGGTAGAGTACGGATTTCTGTCGGGGTTTATGTTTAGGATGTAGTCTATTTTGTTGGCATGCCTTTAGGTTAGGGTAGGTTCCTTGTTCATGATGTGGGTTATGTTTTGGATGAGATATGTGTGTTGAGTGGCTTATGTGTTTTGAATGGGATCCATGTCTTGGATGAAGGTAGTTCATTGGGTGTGGTATGTGTTTTGGGTACTTTCCATAATTTGGGTGTTTGTAATGTTACTTGATTGTTTAGATGTGATGGGGGGATTTAGTTGTGGGTGTGGCCTTTGTTTAGGGTGTAGCCTATATTTTAGATGCGGTTTGGATGTAGGATGAAGTTCGTTTCTTGTGAGGTGCCTACATTGTGAGTGGGGTTGTTGTATTTTGTGTTTTGGATGAGAAGTATAGTTTGGATGTGTGGTGTGTTTTGTTCGGAGAGTATGTTTTGGGTTGTTGTTGTGTGGGTGGTTAGTGTAATTTGGTTTGTTTATAGATATTTGATTTACATTTGTTGTACTTGAGGTAGAGGGGTAGTATTTATGTAGGTTAGTTGTTTTGATTTTTGGTATTTTAATGAGTGCACGGTTAATTGTAGGGGTAGTGTGATGTTGGGCGGGTATTATGTTTTCTTGTTGTTTGGTTAAGGGGTATGCGTTTGCATAGTGTTTAGATATTTGGTTTGTTATTGGGGTAGGTTTCCAATTAGTGAGGTGGAGTTTGCGGTTAGTATTGTGGCGAAGCCGGTAGGCCAGGGCCATTTTATTTGTTGAGTATTGTTTGTACTTTGGGTGTGAATGATGTTTAGGATGTAATTTATTTTGTTGGTGTGTTGTTAGGTTAGGATGGGTTTCTTGTTTATGGTGTGGGTTATGTTTTGGGAGAGGTATGTATTTTGAGTATAGTATGTGTATCGGATGGACTTTATGTCTTGAATAAAGGTAGTGTAATTGTTTTGGATACTTTCCGTACTCGGTATGAAGGGTGGGGATAGTGCCTTAGGTGGTAATTATATTTTGGACGAAGCTGGGGTACTTTGTAACTTGTATGTATTCTGTATTTTATACAGAGACGGTATATTATACGGAGGATGTAGTACGGGATGTATATGTATTCTGGTATATGTATTGGGTGGGTGGTTTGTTGGGGCCTACTGTATTGGGGTATAGGTGAAGTATGATTGTATTTCGTATAAGTCTTTTGACACCGTAGGGTACTTTGTATGCAACTAGGGTATAGTATGTATTTTTATTTTGCTATATATTTCTATGTATTTGGGATAGTATTGTAGTAAATACTTTTTTTTTGCTTGGCGGTTTGTGGTCACTCCACATTTGGTTGGTCTTTAAGCATGAGGTTAGGATTTACCGAGCCGGTAATTTGTTGCATCCCGGTAAGTGCTAGGGTTAGAGTATTTTGGATGTCTAGCATTTGTTTTTTCATTTTGTCATTTATTTCATCCGCATATATGTGTGCTTCTCTCACAATATCATTTTTTAATTCTCTCATGTCTTTATGAAGCTCAAGTTTGAGTTTCTTGTTGCCTTCCTCAATAGCTTCTTTCATGACGGTAAAAACATCCCCTTTTGTAGCACTTTCCTCCCCTTGAGTTTGGTTTTGAATGGCTTCAATAGTGTTTACCAAACACGTATTGGTGTCTTCAAATCCAAATTTGATTAGTAATTCCTTGGAGGGTTTGTCTATGCCTTCAATACTCCGGCGGTGAGGGGTAATTTCAACATGGTAAGTTCCGATTTTTACCTCTTTCCCTACAAATTTCCTATACACATAGGGGTTGAGGCATTCCACGTTGGCACTTCCGTTATGTCTCAAACCGTCTTGCTTGTGGAACCATATAGAAACAACATTCTTGGTTCCTAGTATTTTGCAAATTTCTAATGAGGTGTCATCAATATTCATCAATATTGGGAGGTTGTAAAAGGTTAGAATAAGGGCCTCTTTTTTTGCCTTTTGCTCTAGTGTGAGAGAGGGGCCATTCTTTACTTGACCTTCAAGGATTTGGTGGTGTGTAGCTACTTGAAGAGTTTGGATTTTTTTGGCTTGAAGGGGGGTAGGGGCAACAAGATAGGCATGATTGTTAGCGGTGCTCTTTTGAACTTCAACAACCTCAAAATTGTGACCTCTTCTAAAGCTATTTTCTAGGACATCAAGAAAGAGAGCATGAGGTGTCAATCCAATTAGTGCATCATTTGGATTTTGATAGAAAGATTGTTGCTCCTAGCAATGGAGTGGTATGACTTGCATACCTTGCCAAGGCTCCCAACATTGGAGTGAGGTTCAAGATGGAGGATGAAGGGTCTAAGACCCGTGAGTAGGGCTACTCCGTCGGTTTGAGGGTTAAGGAGGTGAAGTTTAACTATCCCAACCCATACTCCTTTAACTCCTCCTCTCTTAATACTCATGCATAAGACTGAGATAGGTTCAATGAGGTTAGTACCAAGTGGAATGTGCATGTCATTTAGCCTTTCTTTAACAAGCTCCTTAATGTGATTGTGGAATAAGGGGTTGTTAGGGAGCTGAAAATGAATGGCAATTTGAAAATCTAAAGACATGCATGAAATGGGGTCGATTTCAATTTCGGATGGGAGCTGGGTGAGGTTAAGGTGCTGGCCCGGGAGTCCATCACTTCTCACACTTGGATACAAAATTTGTGGCACTCTTGGGTAGGAGATGCTTACGCTTTCAAGCTCCTCGGCTTCCTTACGAGGGATGCCCCTTGTAACTCTATCAGCAATGGTTTCATCTGAGAATAATTCCTCAATCCCTTGCTCTATAGCTAGGTATTCCATGGTTTCAAAGCCTAACCACAATTTGAGTTTCTGGTTTAATGGAGTTTCGGTGGTGTGAATCCCGGTTCGGGGGGAGATTACCTTCTGGGTGTTTGAAGGCGGGGAAGCTCCTGCCCGGTCCCTGGACCTCTTCCCATTGGCTGCCGCTTTCGAGTTTGATTTAGCCTTCTCTGCCAGCAGTTTTTTCAGACTTAGCGACGGGGAGTCTATCTCCATGGTGTCATCCTCTTCCCCAAATACTTTGGCTAGAGCCTTTGGGATCAGCTCCCTTCCTGCCCCGTTGCCACTGTCCCGGAGGGGGGGCCTTGTTGAGGCCATTTCGGTCTGTGCTGTGTTGTGGGAGCGGCGGTGATTCGTTAGACATTGTGTTGCTATAGGGTGAGAATCGTGGCAGGTTTGAGGCGAACTCCTGCTGGATCGGCGATGAGAATGCGGCGATGAGTCTCGGGGGTGGCACTTGATATGTAGACCTGCAGGGTTAGAATTAGGGTAGATCTGATGCGGGTTTTTGCTGGGTTGGCATTGAGAGTGTGATGATGCGCTACGGGGGCGGTGCTTGATCTGTAGACCTGCGAGGTTAGGATTGAAGTAGATATGATGTTGGTCGCCTTTGGTTTCTACAATCTTCCTGCTGCAGCTCTGGTGTGGGTTCGCACATGTTGTCGATCTTGATTTGTTGATGTTGTGAGTAGTCTCTTTTCCAATGCTGCTGGTTCCTCGTGTTTCTGTAGGCCTCTGGTGTAGATCTGAGCAGCTATGTTGCGTTGGATCCCCTCCTGTAACGCCGCTTCCCCTATCTTCCGCTTCGACCCCCTCCCTGCTCCGTTCGTTGGTGCTGTATGATTTTCCTCCGCGTAAGGCAGATGTCGCTACCTGCAGATCTACTCTGTGCTGGGAGTGTGTTTCTAGACCTAGTTGATAAGCATCTATACTATGTGTAAGAAGCAGGTACAATGTAGTAGCAATGTGAATGAAAGAAAAAAGGAGCCTTTGGCTCCTCTTGTTCGACTCTCTGTTTATTTCTGAAGGTGTATTTCCCGGCTCAGTGTGGCGATCTAGAGTGTCAGTATGCTTGGGTCATGGGTGCTTGTTTTCCCTTCCCCTAATGTGATACACACAGTTTTCAGATCTAATCGAATATCATTGGAGCAATGCAGTTCTCCTAATCATAATTAAGCAGAGTCCCAGCTCTTCAGAGTGCTCTACTTCTTAAGATTCAACTGACATTTCCACATACCTAATTCACCAGATCTAAAACTTGAGCATACACAATACCCCTCAACACTGCCAAGCCCCTCTCCAAACACACTGGCCGTCTGTTTCCTAGTGAGCGCGGGGTCACTGCAAGGCCAGCCTCCTAGCAGTACGCACATAAATCTACAGCGGCTTCTCTACCGTTGCACACCTCACCGGGAAGGCTAAGCTCTCAGCAGCTCTCTCTCATCTCCACAACCTCCACTAAGTTGCATTATTGAAAGCAGCCAGTGAGCTTCATTGTGAGTTGTGGATGAAGCCCATCCTTCCATTCAAGGGCTCACGTCGCCTACTAGGGTTTAGTTGGGTGGGATGAGTGGTGTTGCCACTGTCTCCTTCATTCATTGCCATCCTCTTGCTCTGTAAACTTGTACCTTGTAGCCTCTTTAATACATACCAACACCCCCCTTAGTATGTGGTGTATGTGGCCACATGTAGGCTGCAAATATATATTTGGGACCACTTATTCACCTTATCAAAGCATACATGTAGCCTTGGATTTCATCCATGTGCAATTAGAAGTCACCACCCAAATTAACACATAGATTTTGTGCATTCATCAAATACTCCCTTTAATTCATCTAAATGTAGTCACCCTAAACACCACAAAAAATCTCAAGTTTGCCACCATGATTGCTTCTAAACTCAACATGTAGCTACTTTTCATAACCAAATAATAAGGATTGGTCAATATTGTTTGCAGTGGATCTGGATGCGGAGGTGATTTTATGCTTTCACATTTAAATTTAGCTAGTTTAGGGGTTAAGATTTAGACAATTCTTGTCTTTAATTATGAATCCTCTATGGTTGTACAAACATAGCTGCAATGGTTGAGTCTAAACTCCAAATAACAACACTTGATTATATGACACCTCAACTATGCAACATATTTTCTTGTCAACGGAAATTTATAATGTTAATGTACCTCCATATTACGATCCCAAGTACACAACTCCCATATTATATGCAAGGGGCATCAACATTAAAGTAACTTAGAGGATGGCTATTATAAAACATATATCAAATTATACAAAAATAAAAGGACCAAAAAGTTGGGTGAAGACTAAATTACATAAAGTGAGATGTAGAAAACGTCAAGTTGCATATTTATAAAACAAAAACTCCACAACGTATATAAAGGATTGAAACACCTATTTTTTTAGCCTTGTAGAGCGTCTAAGAGGGGTGTTCAAAATAGATGTCAATATCATATTTACAAATACTAGAGTGCCCTTTGAAGGTCTCAATCTTTTGAAATGAGTTACAGCAATTACAGGTGTAGCATATTCCTTCTTCCTACCTCCATCCCCATTAGATGAGCCTCTACACTTCATTTCTCAATTCATGTGTTTGTCTAAGGCATCACAATCTTCTACATCCAATATATAGATATCCTTAGCTACATCAATGACTACTGAAATAATGCATAAAACACTCTTCAAGCCAATAAAGTCATATTCAGCTCTTTCATAGCCTCTATATGTGTACTCCATTCTTGCAATATATTTGTAGTACTTCAGCAATATGATTATCAGAAAGAGAAACACTTCGAGCATAATCTACCTAAGCTCAATTTTCTCCAACAACCTTAATTATTTTTTGCACCCTTCCAATATGTCCTCGGGGGGTGCACTGTACTAAACATGTACGAGTATACGTGAGTGCACGGAGGGGTATTGATTTGGACCTTGCCGTATTACGTATACATATGTTATACATGTTATAATTTATAGTTACGTACATATATGGAAGGCCTTTAAAAAGTATACAATAATTGTACTTGTATGGTATTGTTACTATACTACATATGATAAGTTTTCATATTGGATGCGGAGGAAGTTTTGTAATCGTTGGGTGGAGTATAGGGATCCAATTGACTTGATGGACCGTCCATCAATTGTGGAGATTGGTTTATGTTGGTATCAAAAAGGGGCTAACAACAAGTGGACATATGATCTTACTGATCATTTGATGGTAGACTTAGAGACAATAATTGCATTGGCTACAATGACATATATTGGTGAATCAAATGTTTATGAGTTACATCCGGGAGATGAAAAAGTTTTCAACGACTTTGCTGATGAAAGCTAGGATATTTTGTTATACATATTATAGGGGTTGATTATTGTTCAAAAGTATATTTGTATACGTATGTTAATGACTATATATGAATGGATGTTTTTTTGTGTAGACATATTGTCACTTGTATATTTATTGTTGTAATTGTATGTGTATTACTTCATTTCACAAAAAATAACTTGTATATAGGGGGTTTTTAGAGTATGCAGCGAACGCACGTGATTCTAGGTTTTAATGAAAGGTGCACCCCCCGAGAATATGTCACACCAATTTTTGCTTACCCTCATCCAACAAGAGCCCTACATCATCAAATAATTTCACATGCCCTTAATCATCATTATACACATAAGCATTTGGATCTGTGCTTTTATATTTCATACACCTCAATTTGTCCAAAGGTAACTTCACAAGGGAGTGTATGTTCAATTCAAAAATTAACCTCAATTTTTTAACTTGACCTTTACATAGTACTTTAATTGTGGACAAGTGTTCCAAGATACTATAATTTGAGCTTACACTTAAAATTGTACCATCATCAGTTTGCTCAACATATAAAAATATTGATTAAAAAATTACTATGGTTTATCTAAGAGGTTCATTATCAACAACACAATTGTCAATTCTCTCCATACAATTTTCATGTATACTATGAGCTATTGATTCATGGCTAAAAAAAGGAAAAGATGGTCAATTCATTTTCCTAATATTTGGAGTATTTCCTTCATAGAATTTTTTTAAATTTTATTTTGCACCATGACAATACTCTCATGCTAGATTTTTTAAAGATTTTCATCAGTCACTAAAGCATAATCACACAAATTAGCATTTGCCACTTGGACATTTGATAACCATCATATATTTCTTCTTTTGGGATTGAATGATTAATAATCTATCATCAGACTATTTAATATGCTCAATTTTACAAATGTGATAACATTTTGCTATAGCTACCCCAATATAAAATATATGTTTGTTCTTTATTCGTTGTCCAAAGAAGAAAAAAATCCTCATAAATCCTCATCATCAATTAATGTAGTATCACCTTACGATAAGGGATAGGTGCTGATAACTGAATTTTATATAACCGTATATGAACATGATGATGATATTGATGGTGAAGGCTTATGTAATGATTTGTGGCACCCACATGCACCGTATTTACGAGCAATCACCTACCATTGTGTTTCTTTACAAAAGCACCACTACCTACTAGAGGTATATTGTAAATTATACGGTGAAAGCTTCTATGATAGCTTCTATGACAAGTGCAACAATCACAAAGCAAGTGTTTTCATTTGAAAGGTTAAACAACAAACAACCATCTCTATTACAACTTGTAAATGCTTGCACTCACATGATTTATAACGGATCACCAAAATGCAACACACTAATAGAACCACCACATCTGCATCATCAACAATAAATGAATATTAAAAATTCATAGCCTCGTTCCCTTCAAACCCTCAAGATATTAAGATATATCCTTGCATATTTTTTCAATATTACTCAAACCATGTCAATCTTTATAGCCGCGGGCTGGACTTTAAGCCCTAAAAGACCAAGGATTTATGGTTTTAAAATTTAAAATTTAGTGGTTCAAGAAAAAATGAAAGAGAAACAACATTGAGAAATGAGAGCTGGGAACAATCAGATAGGAACAACACTGCGGCCCAAAAACCCTAATTCAAACCCTTGGGATACCTCCATGAAGTCCCTTGAATACCCAGGGTACCATATGACGTATATGGTTTAAAAAATACATACCTTAACCGTATCCTAACACAAATTATCAGTCTTTTATCCCAATAGTTAGACCAATAAGTTGTCTATGCATAATTTTAAAAGATCCACACAAGTAGTTGCCTCCAATTAAAATCAAAAGTCAGTGGCAATGTTTTATTTATGATTAAAAAATATTCATTTTTTTTCTTAAATGCAAAATTTGGGTGGTTTGGCCTATGCTACATGTATTTAAAATAACCTCATATAATTAGGTTTTTAACGCAATTATATGCTTCAAGGAGTATTCACTTTTTATATATAATAACATTTTTGGATTCCTCATTAGAAGGGCTATATAAGTTTCCTACATTAAAACAAATCATATCACCCAGTATTTGACTAAAATGCATTATCAATGATTATAATCATAGCCATATAATACAAGAGTTGCACACCTGGGACTACGACTATGGCACTTGTAAAGCGACATAATTAATGTGCATTTATGGTAGGACCCACTTGTATTTCAAAGTTTATTTGCGATGTTTTGTACTTCAGAACATGTAGGAAAATCTTGGAGAACAACTTATCTAACTTTTTCTCTTACATATATATTAAGGTTTTTGTGATAAAGGTTATTGTACACTTGCATTGTACTCTCATTGTATTTTGTACTCAGTGGAAAGTTCAAAGAGAAAATGAACAGACTTGACTAGAGAAGAGAAGGAGGAGGTTGTTTTATTGCATAGGTCTACTCCAAGTTGGAAACAACAACAACTTGCCAATGAGTTTAATCAAAAGCATGTGGGAAAGGATTTGAAGAGGAATTCAGTTTCTAAAATTCTTGAAGAAATTGTGAAGATTATGCAATCAAGTGATGATATGAAAGAAGTCAAGAGGACCAAAGAAACCATGCACCTAGAGCTAGAGTCACCCCTTTCAACATGGTTCAAGCAAGTACAAATTTTTCCTACACACTCTCTAATTCATATTTTGTAATGTGGATTCTAACACTCACTTAAACTGTCCTTCATTTAATGATAAATTAGTTTGGTTTATGTTGGATTGATCTCTTTCAATTAGTGCTTCAATAAAATGGTTTTCCATTTTTGGATTTTCATTTCTTGTGCACCCAAAGGTGTATTAACAAGAAAACGGTAGAACCGTGAGGCTCTGTCCTTTCTTATGATAAACTACAACTGTAGTTGTCCACTTTGCTCATGCTAATCCATGGTCATTTACTATACATATAACCAAACCTTTCTTGGATTTTGTGCACCTTCTTCTTAAATGTAGGTCAAGGATTCAAGCTACTCATTTATCACCCAAAAATATTTAAATCAATAACTAAAAACTGCCAAAATAACTATAAATAACTAGATTTTTTTCAATGCATAATAGGGAGAAATTATAATTAACTAGATATATATATCTATAGTAAACATCCACATTAAATAAACTGAACCAAAAATAACAAGAACAAGTAACGTCTAAGTGTGAACGCAAAGTGGTTAGAAAATTTGCTCTTGAAACATAGAAGTCGATGCATAGTCTCTTTCCTACAAACAAAGCCAATAAAGAGGGAGATCACTACAGACCTGACAGCTCGTTGTACTTTGAATAGACAGAGGGCCGAGGATTCGTGGCACTCAAGTAAAGTCATCCGGTAACAAAAATTGGATGAGTCCATCAAGAAGCTCGGATGGAGCTTACTTTAGTAAAACACCTCCGAGTTGGCATGTAAGAGCTATTTTCTCCATCATAGTTATTTTATAAATATTAATTAGTTGGCAAGGGGCAATGATGTGGCCTTGGATGCTCTAAGCCTATTTTCTAACCTCCCATGAGTTGTTTCCAAGGCCATGATGTGGCTTTGAATTCCACATGATTATTTTGATAAATATCGCAAGATATCAACGTGTGCAATATATGATTATGATGTGTTGTCATAGACATTTTTGTTGTTGTTCATAATTCATTTATTTTGCACGGGTGTGATTGCTCAAACATTTGTAATATGTCAAAATAATATATATCACCTTATGATAAATTGGTGAACTAAAAGAATCAATTCAATAATAATAATATTATTATTATTATTTAAAATAAATAATATACACCATGTGATTTTAAAGATAATACAATATGTGATGATGATAAATTATTACAATAATTCAAATAGGCTATAGTCAGAAACTTATGATTTTTTGAGTATACCCCATCCATAACGTTGTCCCATAAGTCTAATTCCAAATAACATGTCATTTATTTGTACCTTATATTATATTATCTAGAAAATAAAATTGATATTTATAAATTTTTTTGTTATATGTTTTATATTCTATCTTCATTGTTTCATTTTGGTCATCTTATGAACAGTTGCACTAATCTATCATTAGAATGACAAAGATAATTTTAAATGGTAAGTCACAAAATTATAACCTCAATGTTAGTGAGGAGTTTGTAATGTTCTTGACCTCCAAGTTAATTACGTGCTTCATTGATGGTTTCACTTCCGGAATGAAATCCCAATCAATTGCTTATTTACTAATTAGAAGTGCACATATGTATTGAATTTTAGACCTTGAAGGTGAAGTGCACTCAATATGGGATTTGTAGTCAAGCGGCCTTCAAAGAATGCAAGGGCAATGGTTTTTTCAAAGTTGGGCAAGGCGGACAACAGTTTTCGGTCAGGTTTAGAATTTTTTTGTAGAAGGTTGCCCCAACCCAGATTTGATACCTCCGAAAGTTCGTGAGAGGGTATTTAACGTCCACCCATGTTAATTTTTCTTTAAAATAACCGGATTAGTAGTGATAGGTTGGCAACGCAAGATGCCCCCACTTGCTTCTATATGAGACATTTTTTTTATGTCTATACCCCTTTATATGGGTGCCTTAAGTATTAGATTAGACTAGGATTTTTAAAACTACTAAAACTTGGTATTCTTGAAACCCTTGAAACAAGAAACCGACAACGTATGGAAGTATCTAAAGTCGTTCATCTCATCCGCAAAGATGAATGAACTCTCACTAATGAGAATACATGAGTGCCACGAATCCCGGCCCCCCGGGCGTCTACAGAGCTGGTTGTACAGACAGTATCTGTACAGACAGAGCTACAGTAGCTGTACAGACGGGCTGCTCCTTGTCCAGTCAACGGGGAAACCCCACTGCCTGCTTCTGTAGTTACTGATGAACCGGTTGAGTTGGAGAGAGAAAGACCCGGTTCAAGTTCAAGACTTCAGGAAAATTACCCATTATTTCCCAGGAATTTATGGAATATACCTCAAAGTTGGAAAGAATAAACCGAAAGATCACAACATGTAATTGATTGGACTTGGGAACACTTGGACTTGGACTTAGGATTTTCACCGATTATGCTCAAAAATCTCCCCGGACACTGTCCTTGTATGTAGCTCTTCATCGCAGACAGCTTACCGGGTGCTGCTCGCGCTCGCCGCCCCTCGCTGTCCAGGTCATCATAGCTAAGCTTACTCCATGTCGATCCTCATCTACAGGTCGTGGATTGTGCACCTGCCGATGCTGGTCTAGAGTTTGTTAGAACGAAACCAATGTGGTTCAGACCATAATTCCATGCTTGGATTTGTAGCCGCAAGTAAGAAATTCAGTTTGTCAGGATGCCCCAAGCTAGGTTTTGGAGCGCTGATATCCAAGGGGCACGAGGGCTAGGAGACATTAGAGGATCTAAGCTTGACAGTGACTGGTATCGTGCCGCAGATCTGAAAGACGAGACTCCCGTCTACGATGTGAATAATTTCAAGACAAACGTGGATCCGCAAATATTGGGAGCTCTGAGGCACGACTGCAATTCTGGTTGGAGGATTAGTGGTGCTATCCAGGTACGTAGCTAGTGATATTGACGCCCTAGTGATGCGGCTCCTAGGAAGGAGATGGAAAACGTGGTCAATGTATAAGGTGACTCTATTTCACTTGTGTATTTCTCGGCCTGTCAATTAAGTTAGATGTCAATTTGTGAAGTTTTGTACCTGTTCTCACCGATCAAAGTAGCTAAGTTTTCAGCCTTAGAAGGTCCGTCATATTAAATACTGAAACACCTGTGGCATTGCTCACAGTGCGTTGGCCACTAACACAACTATAGGGACGTGTGATATGTACCATGTGATAGTCGTCAAGGTAGAAAATTAGATAAAAAACAAACAACTGATGTATAGGTTGTAGACTGTATTCAAAATTTACACATCTCCAAGGACGATGTTTGTTGTTTTGGTGTCCTGTAGGTGGGCCAAATGGTGACTTTGGAGGCAAGCTACCAAGGTGCCACTCTTCACATGTACGAAGGGATAACAATGCAAGAAATAAACCACCACTCTGAGAGCTTCAAATCGGCTCTTAGGGAGGTCGTGAAGGCGCAATCCACGAAAAGTAACATGCTGCTGCCCCCAGCACCGTCCGGGATACTTCACAATTTCTTCAAGCCAAAGCAGGACATAAGGGAGCAAATGAAGATGCGAGTCGTGGTCACGCAAGTGCTTTACGCGGAGAGGCGTGTGTCGTTCACTGCAAACTCCAAAGGCGCTACCATCTCGATGGACTTGGCAAATTTGGCTGGGGCAACCTCGCTCGGAGCAGGGGCAATGGTTTCCGCTATTGCAACCCCACCCACAGCTACAATCAGCTTCACTGCACACACCATGGGAGTATCTCGCAGCGAGAGCCAAGTTGGCAGGAGTGGAACAAGTTTGAATTTGGTTGCTTATGCGTTGCAGGCCTTTAATTGCAGACGAAGTGGAGAGTGCTGGGAGGTGGAAAACATTGAGCACAGCTTCCTTAAACCCCCGTCGGCACACGTTTCGCCGCTTGATTCCATATGGCCGTGAGAGGATTTTTATACATATGGTTGGTTTCATGTAGGATTCAATGATCTCAACTCATGCAGAGCAAGCACAGTCAAGTATAACGTAAAAAATGCTCTGGTATATTAGAACCATAAATTTTTCATCAAACGTCTAAAAGTAGTAGCAAAATGTTGTTTGAATTGGAATTTTTTTCATGATGCCTTCTATTTGTTGTGTTAGGTACTCAAATATGATATATCAGGATGAGATCTTCAAAACTTATCATTAAAAGTACTACTCAAAAGGTAATAACTAAATTTGGTTTTGGATGTAGATTTCATGACTTAAAAAAAATTTAAGTTGATTCTTTTCTTAATATTTCTTGAGTTTGTTATAAACTTGAGGGCACCATTACAAAAAAATTCCCTCAAGGTTAATATGATTATATCATGTTTTAAACAAATTCTAGATAATTATGTGTTCAATCTATGTACTTGCACATTTAATGAGGCCAAACTCTAAAATCCCAATTTTTGGAGTATTGTTAACTTAGGTTTTGAGGGAGCTCAATAATATAACATGTAGGTTATCTAAACACATTGTGCTCAAATACAAGCCAACCATGATGATTAGGGTGTCACAAATACACTTTGAGCTCTAAAAATCTTCTAGAGTTTTGAATAACACTTTTGGAATTGTTTCAATTTTTGTCTAGAATAAGCACTTGCTTGCAATCAACCTTGCTTTCGTGTTCTCAAAGTTCCATGAAAAACCAACAACTTTCTAACCTGACCTAAATAATTACACACTTTGGAAGTCATCAAATCCTTCAGCTTTGATTGCCAAGATAATCTTAAATTTTGATGTATTTATATGTAATCAATCTGCATTCATAGTGGTATGATACATGCAACTTAGGGTTAGTTTCCATGCAGGCTGCTCGCCCACAACATTTTAGTGGCCAAGCAGCCCACATGGAAACCAATCCTCAATCACCCAGATGTTTACATCAGATTAAAGTTTCACTAGTGCTCTGGAACCGTTAAGAGGTCTGTTTTTACGCTTTAACAAGAGAAGAGGCTTGTCATTTCAGTCATAATACCATTGAATCTTGGACATGACCATGTTCATTATAAGGATCCAATATTAACAGAAAGGCTTTGGTTAGTATGACAAGCCTCTTCACGCCTTCAAGTTTCTGATCCAACTCACGCCTTCTACAGAGGTCTAGGATTTCATAACAAAGTACAGAATTTCATTATATTCATGGTTATGCTCTGCAATTCAGCCAGATATTTATAAATTTGTGTTACAGATCATGTACTTTGTGACAAGAGTGGGATGGCTGCAGAAGTGAGGAAGGAGAGTTGCACCAACATTCATTCATTCATGTCCCTGCTTGCCAAGACTCATATTGACTGGATTGGAAGACTGGAATACTGTCGGCACATCAATGTCTTGAAGATTTAGCAATGTGCTGTAATCCTCGATTGCTGTGAATATGCATGGAATAAGAAGTTACTTGCAACCAGACTGTGAGAACTGAAACTGTTTAGAGTTGAAAATGATAGAAGACAAAGCTACGCATCAAGTCAAGACTTCCCCTAAGATTCATGTTGATAGATTTGTTTTGGATTTCTCTATACATCCACATTAATAGTATCGAATTTCTAATTCTATTGAATCCATCATACGATGTAACCTACATCATGGTGATCCTGCATTATAATCACAAAAGATGCCCTAACCCCTAAACCCAGGACCCCTATCATTCTGATGATCTTGCTACTATATATAATCACCCTATTGGGGCATTTTCAAATCTAGTTGGATAAAGTCAGGAATTGTGTCATCTGGTTCAGAATTAGTATCGAATCACATTGATGCAAAAGTCCTAGGAGGTCCAAGTGAAGATAGGCCCATGAATAGGGCCCATGTCACTTGAAGTCAATGCGTTCAATCTCAGCCTTTGAGAGCATGAGATTTGGGACTTACCACTTCACACAAGGTCTCAAGTCTTAAGTCCCAAGTATGACTTGGATGCCTACATGATTACACTTTTCGGTGATGAGACTTGGAACCTGTGTTGAGAGTTGGGTTGAGCAAAAATATAGACCCAAAGTCTCTCAACATAATACTCACAAACAATTTTGCACAAGATAATCAAGATCCAACTAAAATGATAATTAACCATATTTAAGTGGTATCTTGAGGCTCAAAAGTTGGGACTTTGGCAAGATGTTGGGACTTGCTAACATGAGTGGGACTTGGGGCCCCATGTTAACCAGCCCTAATTTAACCTACAATGGTGTTTATATTATTTGGAGTACATTGTCCAATCTCATCATGACAAGTGCTTTTCTGGTGTCCATATTAACTACAAACTTTGCCTTACACCCCTCAAACACAGGTGTCCAATCAAGACGACTGATCTGAACTTCTATACAACTTTGAAGAAAGAGATAGGTTTGCACAATCCCTAGTACTCAGTCGATCAATTTGAAACTGTTTTCAGTCACCTAAATTTCACACTCCTGGACTCTCTTGGTATTGAAGTGATCAAATTTTGAATACATGGAGACATAGTGACATCATGTCATCAGCGATACATTCTAATGCACGATTTGGTGACTGCTGGCCTGGCATTTGATATCATTGGGTTTTTATCAACTCTTCAACATTATCTTGAGAGATGAAGGATGATTCAAGAATTACTTGTCCTTGTCAATCAGCCTCAGTCACAAAACAGTCAAAAAGCAAGATCTACAGAGACCAACTGTGAAAATTTTGAACATCCAAATGCATGATTTTATTTTGGATCCAACTGTACAAATTGAAGTTTCTTAGAGGTATCAGAGTTTTGTGTAAGAAAGTTCAACCATCCACTGTATGGTCATTTGAGAGATGTTATGGAATTTGGTCACAATGTTTCATTTGGACAACCTTGAAAAAAACATTTGTATCTACTTCTGGCTATGGAATGGATGACAGAATGATGACCAAATGAGACAAGAAACTTACGGAATGTGTAAAGAAAACCAAATTTATACCTTTACATAGGCTTGGATCCAAGCAACAGAAAAATTGGCCCCATAAACCGTTGCATTGACCCACAAATATATTCACTTCCTTCCTAGATGAACAGATGCAACCCAAAACGCTGGATGTATTGTCCATGTACATTAGTATATAATTCCAAGATGGAACTTAGCAAATCCAAATCGAGGCTGTAGCCACTTTCCTCATGATATTTATTGGAGCTCACATGAATATCTTAGTTCTCATCAAAGTGATTCAAATTTTTTATGCTCATTAAATGGTCATATAAATCCCTCCGATTATGTTCGCTATTGAGCCTGGAGTAGTTATCATAATTTGAGCATGCATCTCTTTTAAATACATGTGTTTTTAGTTCTTGGAGTCATACCTAACCATATCATAACATTATGTAGCAATGCTAGGAGGGTGCCCTTCGAGTACCTAAATGAATATGTTGTGAGAGGTTTGGATGGAGAGGTGAATGCAATAGGACTACACAATGACAATTTGTACAAAATAATTTTCATCAAGGTGTATGGAGTGAATTTTTCTTCCACCGATTTGGATCAATCATGGGAAAAAATGATTAATTTAAGCTTGGGCATTTGAATGTGAGGGATGCTTATGGAGTTGAAAGCATGGTGAGTGACATGAACCTTAGTGAAATTCTTTCTCCTATGTCTTTGTTGATTTGTAAAAGGTGCAATGAAGGCTGACAACTTAGGGCAACGTTTTCCAATGGGGGGCATTCACGGTTGAGGTACTACTTTTGGGACAAAAGACTACTTAAGGACTATGTCGCATTGACCTTGGTGTTTATCATGATTTACTATTATTTGATCAATAAATTTTACATAAATAAGTAGATAGTTCATAAGCTTTATCAAGAAAGATTTTTATTATTATTTAATAATCACCCTAAATCCTAAACCACATCAATGGCATTTTTTTGCTATTTAGGTGTGCATTGGAGGTCAATTATTTCTTGTTTTGCATCTTAGTACCTTGGTATAAGTGTCATGTGTCCGTTCATATAATTTTTTTGTCCAATTCTAATACTAGACGTTCATTTTACGTGTGGCCGTAATTATATGTATTTTTGGCCATGTTTGGTGGCTCATGTAAAATTGGGCAATTGGTATTCAATACATACTTGGTTCTATTGGTACACACTTGAACGATAATTGTGAGGAAAACATTTGGAATCGTTTCGATTGATTCTTGTTGTCCTTTTCATTTCTTGATCCTAAGGTGAACAATTAAGACAACACTCCTAAATGTCCTTTAAGGAATCAAAATGATATCTTAGATGACCCTATTCTTTCTAAATTAACTTTGTCGGTGTACTCAATATGGAGTATGAAATGTAGGTATGATCCAAAATATCACTACTACAAAAACATGGCTTAATGTCTCGGCACAATTGACTATCCATGTTTATTTAACTGAGGTAGCCTGACCTCATAGTCAGGGTGGTTTTTGTGACTGACCATAGTCCCAAATCACCCTTGGTTTTTTTGACTCAACAATCCAATCGCACTTATTGACTAAACATAGTCCACAAAGTCAGAGGAGGCATACATTATTGGGAGCGAGCACACTATGCATTGAATATGTTTTTTTGACTCAAGACCCAATCACACATTTAGACTAACTACGGTCTTAAAAACTTGAGGGTTCATACATTATTGGTAGCAAACAACCTATCTATTGCATATGTTGTTTTTTTTACTCAGTAATTTGTATGCATGCATGGCACATGATCCTACATAAAGTTTGGGCATATCAAATACAAATTGAATTAGAAGCATGGCTATGTGCACCTTGTAATAACTACTTTGTACGTATGAGATACACAAGCCGGTATGACATTCATTCTTCATCTGAAGATGAAATTCCAAGGTAATCTGAATTGTCCTCTAAGTGTACAGGGTCATTTATGGCTCCAGGTTTTCCCCCTTTAGCAATCCATTCATCCCGCTCTGTAGCATTTTTTATAATCTCGTCTGTCAAGAGTGCTCGTGGTTTTGTCATTTTTTCTATCTTGCCATTGAACCAGCTTTTCTTTTTTCAGTAAGGATGTGGGCGAGCGAGTAGGCGTCTATGACCGGTATAGATCATTTTCCGCATAGGTTTCGAGTACCTTGCAATTGTATTTGGCCCGCAATTTGGACAAGCCTTGTAACCCTTGGTTACACACCCTGAAACAAGACCTAGGGCTGGGAAATCATGTATGGTCCACATCAAAACAGCTCGCAACAAGAAGCGATGGTTACCATTAATTGCAGCAACATCATATGCCTACACTTCTTGCCATAGCTGGAGAAATTCTTCAATGACAGGTGCTAAATAAACATCAAAGTTATGATCCTTAACCGCATCTTTCCCAAGAATGATGAGAGCCAACATGACGAAAAATCTTTTTGTCACAAGCCATGGAGGTAGATTATAGTTTAAAAGTACCACTGGCCATGTAGAATGTTTCAAGTTGAAATCACCAAATGGGTTCATCCCGTCTGTAGCTAGACCCAATCGTATGTTACGGGTCTCAACAGCAAAATCCGGCCACATACTGTCAATGTGCTTCCAAGCCTTGGAATCTGCTACCGATCGCACCAAATTCTCATTTTCTGCACTTGTTTCAAAAGATCCTATATCTTTTGGTCGATTATGTGCATGATGTTGCATAAGCCCAGCTATGGATTTGCAACGGTACATTCGTTTAAGTCTTGGGATCAAAGGGAAGTGGCGAAGTACTTTTCGCGGGACTGTGGACGACCCTTTCACATATCGGCTGCAATCACACTTTGAGCATTTGTCAAGATCCTTGTGCTCCCCTCGATACAATATGCATCCATTTTCACAAGTGTGTATAGAGTCATAGGACAATCCAAGGTTTCTTAGAAATTTTTTGGCTTCATATCTTGATTTCGGCAACAAATTGCCCGGCTCCAATATATCCTCAGAAATGAGAGTTAATAACTCATCTACATGGCCATTCATAGTACCATGCATTGTGCATGTATTAAGAATAAGCAACACAGCCTGTAAGAGCTTCACTTTACTCCCTGGATACAAAGGAGTGTTAGCCCCCTTAAATAATTCATCCAAATTGGGGTCCACCACAGGATCTCCTGAGTCCAATGTATGCCCATCCTCATCATTTTCCACCTCATCAGGGATGTCATTTTCGCGTGAGCTATTCCCATGGACTTCGTCATAGCGGATAAATGCTTCATTACACATGCGATGCAACTCAGTTTCAAGATCTATGCTTTCATTGAATGAACCTGTACAAGGTGCTTAAATTCGATTGCCATGACGACCCAATGTATGGGGATATTCACGATTTGACAGTGAATAGGGATCACAACCCAATGGCGCCAACTCGGGCTCCGGTCCCTGCCAAATTTTGAAATTAAATAATAAAGTGTAAAGTTCTCAAGTCAACCAAGACAAAAATAAAATATTTTGAAATTTATAGTAAAAAATGGTTATTTGGTCCATTGCTAACCTCAAAGTCTCAAAAATTTACTTTATAGTATGCAAATAGTTCTTCTCCTGCTTTGATAGGCCTAGTTGACCTAGTCATTACATATCCCCATTCTTTCTTGTTCCATGGTCTAGGATCCACATTATGATATTCCCAACTGACATTCTCAATCTCCTCACGCCTATCAATAGAGCTATTGATATAGCCTGCAACATTCCATTTTTCCACATCCCCATCAATGTAAAATGTTTTTTCCGCATTTAATGCATAGCATTTTACTCTTGCAAAATAACCTTGCATCTTCTTGTATTGGTTGGTTGTGTAGCAAGGCCCCGTAAATAGAATCAATTCTTCTTCTGCTTCCAAATTTTGAAGTGTAAATAGACCCCACCCATGTACGAAAATGTGGATATTCTAATTTCCCATTGAGGGTTCCACCATGTGAAGGGGATCATCCGTGGGATTGGTAGAGTAGGCCATTGGCCATAGTTCTTCCCCACATCAAAATTGACCAATTGGATTAAGGCCATAGGCACAAATGAAGCTGACATTTCTTGATTGGGAAAGCCTTCCCTAAGGAAAGCCTTTAATGCCAAGCTCATTGATTTTTTTACTTGTTGGCGATGTTTATCCTACACCATACATAAATGCAAAATATCAAGCTTTGATGTCCATGTTATCTACATTATGTTGCAAACAATGATATTGATCCAACTATCAACATTGCATGAATAAATAAAAACTCACCAGAATTGATTGTGTGAAGAATTCGTCACGCTTGAACTTTCGGAGATGTGCTCGTATCGTCGTTCGGTTGAGCACTTGAGAACCATGACATTTGTTGCATGGACAACGATATTCATGCAGCTTAAGACGATTTGCTTGTAGTTCTTCTCTAGCATAAAGGGCAGCCTCCATGGTGTTGGGATCAAGTTCCCCTTCTACCATGTTTGCTGTAACAATTATTAGATAATACCATAATAATTATATTGATACATTATACTAATATACATATTAGTATGCCACAAAATTAATTAAAACACTATTTGCCATGTAGGATATTGCAATACATAGGTCTTTACCATGTACACTAAGGTTAGTCAATAGGTGCTTAATTGACTACATAAGTCACAGAGGTGCTTATAAATATATTTTTATTGACTGGATGTCACATATTGTGAGTCCAAAGATAACTTATTGACTACATAGGATATTTAAAATTTGAACGTTTAAAAAAAGGCGGGAACATGGTTATATGGAAGCGGGAAAAGCCAGTGAAACAAGTGGAACAAGGAATGCAAGGATGTATTGCAAGTGAAGCAAGAAATGCAAAATGTATTGCAAGTGAAGCAAGAAATGCAAAATGTATTGCAAGTGAAGCAAGTGAAGCAAGAAATGCAAGAATCGGATACAAGAATCGGATGCAAAAATGCAAAAATGCAAGAATCCAAGAATGCAGTGAAGAACAGTAATGGTGGACAATTGTGGGTTTCCTAGTGAGAGTTTGTAAGTGAGGATTTCCTACTGAAGGCTTCTAAGTGGTAGTTTGAGGGTTTCAGACAAATATTTGAGTTTCAACAAGATAGCAGAAATCATCTCAAACAATAGTTTCAAAAATCATCTCAGAAATCATCTCAAGCAAGCAAGGGTTTGAGTCTAAGGGTTTTAGACAAGGGTTTTAGACATCATCAGAAATCATCTCAAGCAAGCAAGGGTTTGAGACAAGGGTTTGAGATCTGAAGTGGTTTGAGACAAGGGTTTGAGCAAGGGTTTGAGACAAGGTTTCTAAGTAGTAGTTTGAGGGTTTTAGACAAGGGTTTGAGATCTGAAGTGGTTTCAGACAAGGGTTTGAGACAAGGTTTCTAAGTGGTAGTTCTAAGGGTTTTAGATTGTGGGTTTTAGATTGTGGGTTTTAACAAGACAAACCAGAAATCATCTCAAACAAGAGTTGAACATATAATCAGGCAAGGCAGGCAAGGGTTTGAGGACATACAATCAGACAAGGAAACATTAAGGGTGGATAGGGTTTGAGGACATACAATCAGGCAAGGGTTTGAAGCAAGAGCAGGCAAGGATTTGAGGCAAGAGCAGAAATCATCTCAAAGAACTTCAAGAGGCAGGCAAGGGTTTGAGGCAGAGCAGGCAAGGGTTTGAGGCAAGAGCAAAAATCATTCCAAATGTGATCCACATGTGATTTTCTTTTGTTAGGTGTCATTTTTCCTTTAGGATTCTTCACTTTACTCCTCCTTTTCCAAACGTACAGAAGCTCCTCCTACAAATCACATACAACTGCTCAATAGATAGTTCATTCAACCACACACCACTCAAATACAGCTGCTCAATAGATAGCTTATAGAATGGGAGGCTCTCTACATAAACCCATATACTTTTGTATACTTTATATTCCTGGCCGTGCTAATTCATATTGATGTTTGTCTTCTAGTTTGAGAGACAGGCAGAAAGAGAATCAGCTGGGTTGTTTCGAGTGTTTGAATACCAATTGCTCAAATACATTGGAAGAGAATGTTCACTTGAAACTAACATGTGATTTGTTTGTGGATGTATGTAGTGGAAGGGGTGTGCAGGTGTGGATATAATGGATCCGAATTTTAGTTTAGTTGCTCAAGGACAAATTGCAGGTTGTCCAGGTGACAACTACAACGGAGATAAAATTCCAGAGGGATGTTTTAGTGTTTTGGTAAACAAAGTGTAGGTACAAGATGCGAAGTTGCAATATCCAAACCTTGCGGGGAATCCTCCACAAGTAGGACTCTCAATTTGCACCAATTTTGTGGAGAAAAGAGAATCTGGTTCTTCTTGGTGGACTAGGAAACTCATTGTAAACTGTCATGACTTCATATATAGTAAAGGTTCACATACATTTTTTTGTCTACCTAGCCTCATGTTGCAAGTTTTATTGACTCTAATGGAGACTAATTTCAGTCTTATAAATGTGTTTGATTGGTTTAAAAGACACAACTTGCCATCTTTTCTTAGTCAATTTGCAAAAGAACCCAATGCAATATGCTCTTTTTTTACTGTAAGATGCTGTGATGTTGAAGTTCTTTGCACTCCAAGTAGACAAACGACTAGTCAATTATGCCCAATATCATATATCGTATACAAACGATAGTCAATTAACCATATAAGTCATGTTCTTATTAACTAATAAACCCTACCATAATATAGTCAATTACTATACACCAAGTAGTCAACAACGCCACAACAAACTATGTTTTATTGACTAGGAGTAGTCTATTATGTCTCAGAATGTTTGTCAAGATAAATCATCATGGTAGTTTATTTGACCATCCATAGTCTACTTATGTGTGTTTTATTAACTACCCATAGTATAATGTCTCTATGTGTTTTGACTACCCGTAGTCTAATGTACTTTGTTACTTGTGACTACATGTAGTCTAATGTACTTTGTTACTTGCGACTACATGTAGTCTAATGTATCAATGTTTTATTGACTGACTATAGTCTAATGTAAAGTTCAAAAGCATAGTCTAATGTACATACCCAGCCCATAGTCTAATGTACACCATGTTTTTTAGACTGCGGAACATTTGACTATGCCTTATTAGACTAACCTGAAACGACTAGGAAGTCAAAAAATATTTGATTGTTTTGTAAACTCAAAGTAGTCATATGTCCAGTCATATAAGCCATGTTTTTGTAGTAGTGTATGCTTCACAACACAAATCTAAACATATCAAGCATGTGAAGTTATCTAAAAAAATTCTTTTTCCGTTAGACACCCAAAAGTAGTACCTCAACCGTGAATGCCCCCAATGATAGGGGAAGGCAGCTAAATAAACTGTTGGATATAGCACATTCAAAGGTATTTGGCCGAATGCGAGATGTTGTGTTCATAGATGATAGTACAAATGGTGAGAGTGTTTTGGAAATGCGTCCAAGTGGAAGAAATGAGGTTTCCATGATAGAGTGGCCGAATTTTCCAAATCACCCATGTTTGATCGTGGTCAAGATGTTGAGGAGCGTGACAAGCAAGTGGGAGATAACCTAGTTGTAATTCAAGCACCAAGAGGACTAACAAACAAAGGTTGCTCTTCAACACCTTTGCCCCAAAAGAATTCTATTGAGGGAATGTAACCAAACTTTGGTGTTGATGGAGAGGGGCAACCTTTAGAGGCGTAAGGATACCTTATAATTGTTCATACCATTTTATGAATACATGTGAAAGTAGACAGCATTACCTAAAATATTATGAAATATACATACTAAATCAACACACTAATTTAAGTGCCATTTTAGAATGACAAAGACAAATTTAAATTGTAAGTCACAAAAATTATAACCTCAATGGTAGTGAGGGTTTTGTAAGATTTTTGACTTCCAAGTCAATTACATGCTTTATTGATGGGTTCATTTTGATAATAAAATCCCAGTCAATTGCTTATTTAGTCAATGGAAGTGAACATATATATTGGATTTTGGGCCTTGAAGGTGAAGTGCACCCAATATGGGATTTGTAATCAAGCAGCCTTCAAGAATGCAAGGGCAATGTTTTTTTCGAAGCTGGGCGGGGCGGGCAACAGTTTTCGGTCGGGCTCAAAAATTTCCCGGGAGGGCTGCCCCCGCCCGGATCTGGCACCCCCCAAAGTTCATAGGAGGGTGTTTAATGACTGCTGACAAGATATCTATGATAGGAGTTGTTCAATTCTAAAATGAGACCTTTTGAAATCTATCATAACACACTCTTGCAGAATACTTTTAAAATTAATGACTAATTTTATAATAACAAATTAAATTCCAAAAATATTTATGACATATTTTTGTTCAGTTCCTCTACATGGGGAAAACATTTCATGCCAAATGCCAATGTACATAAATAGAAAAAAGTGCTCAAGATGTACACCTCTATAATAGGGCAGCTTACCTTAGTGGGAATTTATCTAAATCTGATCCTTTCCCACATACAGCCAGTATCTCAATGACTTTTTTTACTTTTTGTCCTTTTGATTTTCTCCCTTTCTTCTGTCTTCGTGTAGACATCAAACATTGATCACAGCAAATCGATCACCTGTTCACAGTTAGTGCCAAATCTGCAGTAGGTACTAGCAGAACATATGTGCACCAAAGATTAGGTCCAATAAGAGGATCGAATGAAGGTCCTCATAACCCTCAAAATCTATCCAACTCTGAACGGTATCCATAAGCGCATAATGACAGAAAATATGTGATTGCCATAATTATGCTTAGGGACATAGTCACGACCCAAATGAATTCGCCCTTTGCATCTTCATGTGTGGCAGCCTTGTGATCTGCAACATGCAGCATTTTTCTTTGCATTTCCAATTTGCAACCTTGCAGCCAGTACTTGGTCGTTGCATCCTGCAAGATGGAACATATTAATTTGCAGCCAGCACAATTCCTCAGGTATCAAATTCCAACTATGCCTTCAAGTTAACTTTGTCACCATGTCATTAAACTACCTGTTGTGGTCCTAACTCTACACGATTAAATCATGTTCACTCAATCATCAACATGATGAACAAAAGCCTAGTCAAATGGCAAGATTTGATCAAACCCCCCAAACATAGAACTCCAGCACTGGCCAACAATCGTATCCACGATTACTATGGTCAAGTAAGAAAAAGGATCGATGAAAGAAAGAGCAATGTGCTGCTTACAACCTCAGAAAGTTGGATTTGAACAACATTTACTTTCCCGCCCCAATTCACCAAATCGGATGGCAGTTCAAAAACGGATTCACAGTAATCCCGCCAATACTCCGGCTGAAATTTCCAGCTGACAATTCTCTCATTGAGGTAGATGTTGATGGGAGACCACCAATGGCCGTCAATCAAATGGAAATCTAAAATAGAGCTCAAGTGCCGAAGCGTGAGTTGTAGGTTCCAATCATGAGCGTTACTGACGCACACGCACTTGAATCGGATAAGCATCCTTGACATCTTGGCATGGAAGATATACGAGGTATCACCAAATTTCACATGTTCGTCCATTTCTACCTGCAGAAATGGTCGGTCACGTTATCTGAGGTTCAAAGGGTGAATCCTGACATCCATCAACTCTGCTCAAATAAAGCTCTATTGATATTGCAGGTCCATTGAGGACTCGATATGCAATGCTTACTGGTGAAAAGCCAAAGGTCTTTTGAATTGTAGCAGGCATAAAATATTGGGGTGGATACTCCAATCGCAATTTGCCCTTGTTAAATACCACAATTTCTTCCTTGTCAAAGTCAAGCTTGATGAGACCCACAACTGCAACAAACGTTCATGACCATCAGAAAGGAAAGGAAACATATGTTAGCAGCTTATGTACTTCTTGAACTTTCACTAAGGCTGCTTCTTCAACGTGTAATATCACACTAGAGCTATGAAGATACAGGCTATGATCGTTTTTCCACTGTTACTAACGCAAAAATTGAAACTTAAGGTAAAAGCGAAACAACTTTAACATCCCAAGCAGAAATATAAGCTTCTCCCCAAGGTGACATTTACTCAAAGAACAACGTGGCAAATTCCTTCAACTGGCAAGCAGGACATCCAAAAAGAGTGCAGGTAACTTGCTGGCAACTGGATCTGGTAGATTAAAGCCGAGCTCCTCCGCCTTCTTCCGTAATATTGGATTGGCAAGAAGCTCCAAGGTATTTGGTCGGCTGCTCTCACAAATGACACTATCAGAGAAACCTCCAGAACATTGCATTGCTGAGCACTAATTTTCTGTATAGACAGCTTCTTGGCATTTGGTGCATGTTCATCAGTATGCCACCGTAACCACGCTACACATACTACAACTCACTTATGAACTAAAATGCCAGCCAAACAAAAGTATTTCTGAAATAATCTTCTGATGGCTGGACAATGAAAATAGCTACTAATGGCTCCTGTCGACAAATATCATTCAAGTGATTACCCTCCACAAGCAAGGTCATTCTTTAGGTTTTGGATTCTGATCACACACCTGTCTGGAGACAGGCTGAGGCAGCTGCTAATGACCTTATCCAATTCATCCGAATACTTTGAGTTAATCCGCTCAATCATTCGGTTCTTCCAACTTTTCTGGTGAACATACAGTTTAAGACTGAATTTATGCATATACTTGTGGGGCGCAGTATTGGAGCATAGCATGATGACATATCAAATACACCAAGGTCACAGTCTAAATTACTATCTGACAAGTTGCAAACAACAAAAATTAGGGATGAAGTGTGCCGAAGATATTCATTAAGTAACAAAACATTGTGGTGATTCCAATTTCAAATGTTGAGGAGATTTCACATTGTGCCGAATATATATTGTGCATAAAGAAGCTGAGAATACTGTGTTATACCTCGAATTTATCATTGGAATTCGGAAGAAGCTAAGAAAACTGATTTGTACCTCGAATTGATTTGAATACGGATGTCTGAGGTTGCAGCAGTGGTGTACGACCAAGCCAATCTAGATTCACAAACATCAAAAAGTAGGTCGCAACACTCTTGCTCTTAATGTAAGCTTCTGAGATTAGTGTAACATACAAGACACAACAAAAAATCAATATAAATTCCTCGTGCTCAGAAGACCTTCTATCGATACAAAGGCTTTCAAATAAAGATCCAGAGCAGTGGGACCTCCGGGACAGTGGTACTTGCCTGAAATATGTCGGTTTTTTCTGTGTAACTTCCGTGTTGGTGCTGCTCAGGTGCAAAGTTCCTTTCCTTCCCATAGTAGCTCGATCTGCTTGATTCTGTTTGTGCCCGTCTGACCTGGTTGTGCATGTCTTACAAATTAGAAAAACCTCGAAGCCCACCAACCACTGCGGTGAAATCAACAGATTAAGGTTACATGCTTAGAGTGACCCATTTCTTCATAAATCCCTACACCAACCGTACCTTGCAAAACAGGTCAACAAGCAGACTTTTAAGATTCAGCATCCTGATTGGCGGTAGTGAAGAAGCTAAGGCTTTGGACATCTTTCATTATTCAGATGTCATCAGTGTCTAAGATGCTCACCCTGGCCACACCCAGGTCGGAAAGTTTGTGGATGAATCTGTCAGGCTTGCCATCCTCACCCTTCTGTAGAACACGCAGAATGTTGCACAAACTGATGTCTCGATGAAGGATCCGATGTTCATTTGTGTGCAGAAAATGCAGACCAAGCAGGATCTGATTCAACATGCACCATTCCAGTCACCGTCAGTAAGTGTATTGACCATCAGCCATTCCGACGCAATCACTCTTCGAGCAGTTCACGGATCTGATCCCGCAAAGCCTGGTTTCAGGTTCAAGCTTTAAGGTATAGTTGAAGCTAACCTCGATAAATATCTGCCAAATTTCATTCTCTTCCAGATACCGCAGTTTGTAGCGGAGATCGTCTATATATGCCCCCAGAGTTTCTTCCGCTAGTTCCATGACAAGGTGCAAGTATGTGTCGTCATCATTTTCAACCTGAGTATGCGAATACCACAACCATCAAACAATCGCGTGAAATTCAAGAGAAAGAGGATTTGTTAAATCATTGTCGTGACAACGAGTCTACAAAACTTTCTTGAAGTTATAACTCCTCCTCAAAAGATTGAATAAAACTTGGGCACAATATTTAGGGAATATACATATCACGTAGTTTCAAACCCAAGTTATCATTTAGACACACCCCAATTCTGATGTATGACTAAAACTGCACTGACGATCACGGTTGCCCTAGATCTGCACTAAGCCAAAGCACTAAAGGGGAGAGATAGATCAGAATTTGTGTTCATCATCTGGAGGAAGGTATGCACTCACCACGAAAGTTGCATAGCATGATATAAGGTAAGTGTTTTCTAGAGTATAGAGCAGCCTAGCCTCTTGCTCAAAGAACCTTCTCTCCGAAACATCCTGCACCGACATAACAAAAACGTACAGCAATGTGGTGAAAAAGAAGTTCACGGAAGTCTAATCACAATGATGTAATGTAACTCTTTATAATACCGCTGGAGGTTTCAACATGACTTCATAAAATCTAGGCTTCGATTCCCCGGGTGTCAATGAAAGTTCCATTGAACCTGTAAAACCTCGGCAATGTCTCTTAGTGTATTTTAAGAGCTGGTTATAAACCAGAACAGGGTACCATAAGGGTTTACACCTGGGAATAATGTGTGATTCAGGGAGCCTAATTTTAAAAAGGAAACCCTACACTAAAAGAGATTTCCTTCTTTTTTAAAGCCCAAGGGGGAATGCGCCGGACTCATGGGAGGGGGACTTTCCCGGACAAAGAATTCATTCCACAGCTAACTAGTGAATAAATGCAGTTAAGAGATCATTAATTTGAACCTTTTTCCTCTCCACGATTTGCACAATCTTAATTGCAACTTTTGATCCATCGAATGCGACAGCTTCACGCACCACTCGTCCATGTCCACCATGCCCAAGAACACGAATCCATTCCTTTCCAGGATTGAGCAAGCCGGCCTCCAGAATTTCCACTTGGGCATCTGCAATAATTCACATCCTTCCACCGGCCTAATTATACGAAAATTCCAACCATTGGCAACCTCATATGCTATATAAGACCACTAACCTGCCCCTGTCAGCGATGTAGCCTGATTGAGACATGGTAGAAAAAGGTAAACCTTGTATAAGAAGCTTATTGCAGTTTTAAAAAGCAGTTATTGCAGCTCGTGAATTAAGTGCTGAGTGACTCACTTGGGATGCGACACCATCTGTGGAGAGGCCATTTCTTCATGCATTTCATATCCTGATCATACCAGAATATCATGTTCTTTCCTGCCAACATTCCTTTTCGAACCTCGTGCCGGATTTTGAATTCATACCACGGGCATCCTTCTGCTGATACTCCTGCACTTGATTTCTGCCCATGAAAAACACAGTGATTGGCCTCGACATCGGGTTGACCAAGTCCAAGCACATTACCATTTGCATCTTCAATCAGTATCACGTTATCCCGCCAGAGCCCACTTACACCTGCAGAACACGAATATTGATCCCATTTTTGGATCAGCAGGCTGATAATAAACGTTCTGATCCTACTGAAATGGCAGCAGTAATTAGTCATATTTGTGACTAGGTTCACGCGATGACACACATATCAGTAATTGACACGAGTTTCACGATTAAGATAACTTAACATATAGAAATGTAGAGCTGCTTTACGCAGTATATAGAAATGTTGCTGCAAAAACGATCGAATTGAACTACACAGGCATCTCATATGCTCCATAACTTTCTGACCTCGCTTTGTGTAAGTCGGAGCAGTCTCCACGCCTGGCTCGTCGAACCTTTTTAACTGCAAATTCGATTCAGCGGACATGAAAATAATCATGTGAACCGCCTAACATGAATGGAGAAGTGCACAAGATTTATACTAAGGAACAGGATCTGCAGCTAGAGATGTTCCTAGTTGAAGGCAGGTGTACAGACAATAATGCACAAAAATCTCCTTTTCTATAAGGGCGATATAACTGAATTAGGTCGCAACTCTCACTCTAATGCTAATTTGCAGCAGAATAAGACAAGACCGGGGGATTGATTCTAATGCTTCAGAAAAACACGGCCAAGCTTTAGGCATCAGAGAGTCATGACAAGCTCTTGGTTCTGGCTTGCTCAACAAACATGCACGAGATGGTCATTTTTCACACTCTCAAGATTTGTCAGGCTTGAAAACGATCACATAAAGGGCATGTGTCGAAAAACCTATTTGGGTCATGGACACGCTAGTTACCCGTAAGCTCACACAAACCACCAACATCCAGAAACCAAGCAGAGTATGGAGTTAGATGCACAACCATTACCTCTGTCATCAAGCGACTGTGCAAGCCCAGTCTTCGGACTTTGGTCCTCGCTACCCTAAGCGCAACTTCTTCCCTCCGCTTCGCCTCATCCAAATTGCGCTTCTTCTTCTCATAGACATTCGATAAGACTTGCAATATCTTTTCCTCAGCATATTTCCACAATCCATCCAAATCCCAAACATTTCCATCGGCATTAGAACCAAATTCCTCTCCGATATCTGAATCATCAGCTTCTTTGGTACTTAAATCAAAATCCTCTCTGGCATCAGGATCAGAATCCTCATCCACATCAAAATCTTCAGCTGATGATGCTAACATGGCATTTGACTCGTCGTAAGGGACACATTCTTGCGTAGAATCCAATTCACTTCTTTTCCTCTTGAGCCCCGAAGCCTGTTCCATTGTATTATTGATCACATTAACCGCTTTGAATGAATCATGCTCCAATATATGATCGACGACCGCTTCTGATACATCCTGGCTCCATTTTATGATGAACTACCGAATGAACCCTGGTCATTCACAGTGGTCCTAGGTTAATGAGTCATGAATTGGTGAACAAATTTCAGAAAGCTGGAATTTGATGCACGTGCACACTTCACCATCACATGTGGACATAGCCTTCAACCATCCAATTATATCTTCTCTCGGACGTGTAAATGGATGCAAATTTCATGTCCTTCCTGTTGCAAAAAGAAAAACACAATGACGTCCATCCAACTGCTAGCTAGAAGTGTGAGATAAACTGTCCATCATCATATCCTAGATTTGTGCAACTCCCTAAAAATTCCGAGCTCGCAATATCACGTCAGAACAAAACAATCAATTAACCTAGGTACATCTCCTCATCATCCACATCAATTAAACCCATACATATCTGATTTCCTATAACGGCATAGAATGAGCACGTCCGTATCCGAATAGCTGAGTATATATCACTAAATACACATCCACATACATACTTCATCATAGGCCATACTTGGATTGTGCGCTCGCTGGTAAGGACTTGGTGGAAATTGAACCTGACTCTAAATTAACATCCAAAAGAAAAACAGGTGAGTATCCAGCATAGTTCCACATTCTTCCATACATGACATCCCAAGAAACACGCATTGTGCACACTTCCTCATTCTCATACAGACCTTCCATCGACCTCCGCGCGTGCATCACTATCTGAAAAAACCCGATTGACGAAACAAGAATTCCACATAGGCGTCCGTCACAAAGAAGCACTTGCTGTACTGCTAAATTTTATCAATCACAAAGACCGAGACAATTCATGCATCCACCCCTTCACATTTACTATAGAAGTACTGAAACCCTTCACAAGCCTCTTGAAACGCTGACCTTCCAAAGCCACCCCTAGCTGCAGCGCTTCATACACCGATCAAGACCTCCCACATCAGTTAGTCAACCCTTGCAATCCAAGCAATTGAGAGAGCCTTCATAATGTCGGACTCGATTCGGGAGCAGAAACGCATATTTGAACGCAGGGAAGGTGCACGACAGTCCAGCACTGTCGCTCATGAGCGAAAGCAAAAGTTGGGGAGCCTGGCCGAGTCGTTAAAACCGACAGACTGTGAATCTGCTGAAGGTTCTCTACGTTTCGAATCCTGCCTCCCCCATCCCACATACTCCGTATCTAAAAATTAGAGCCGAAGCACTTGTTTTTTTGCTTATCCTTTCATACAATTAAATAAAGTGGAACTTTCCTAGAAACATATTGATGCTTTGGTATTTGAGCCGTCTCATTACCCACTTGAGAATCAATACTAGCCATTTCTTTCCCTTGACTAGTATAAAGTAGCATACTAGCCACTTTGTTGCAATGAAGTGAATTGATTTACACACACATGTTCAAATAATTGAATTTTTGTTTTGTAAGGTGTCACCTCCACTCTTTGTGAGTAAGAGGTGAGCCAACTACACTATTTAGTGTCACTTATTATGGGGATTGATATTTCCACACCTTTTTTGGCTAGATTCACACTTTTTTGCCGGTTCGGTTGCCGTGTCACATAGGCGCTATATATGAGATTCTTCATGGTGCATCCGGACCATTGATCCACCAAGACCCATCCAAGGGCCTCAATGATCCTAGGTGACGGTGGGATGGGGGGCGGGGTAGTGCTTGCCACCAAGGCGGGGTGGGGCCGTGGGCCTCATGTCTTTTTTGGGGAGGCCGGATTTAGGGTGGTGTCGGGCCTAGTGGCTAGGCCTACTTATTATATAACTAGTTCGTTAGCCTTACTCTACTTACTAAATGACTACTGTAGTTGGTTACCCTTACTCTACTTACTAAATAACTAGTTGATTAGCCTTACTCTACTTACTAAATGACTGCTGTAGTTGGTTACCCTTACACTACTTACTAAATAACTAGTTGGTTAGCCTTACTCTACTTACTAAATGACTAGTTGGTTACCCTTCCTCTACTTACTAAATAACTAGTTGGTTAGCCTTACTCTACTTACTAAATGACTAGTTGGTTACCCTTCCTCTACTTACTAAATAACTAGTTGGTCACCCTTACTCTACTTACTAAATAACTAGTTGGTTACCCTTACTTGGTATTTTGGTAGGCTATCATGTTACAACCATTGCAAGGAAGGAGACTATCCACAATCATATAGCATAGAATTACAACATAATGGTAATGTCATTAGAGGTAAGATGATAGCCTACCAAAATACCAAGTAAGGGTAACCAACTAGTTATTTAGTAAGTAGAGTAAGGGTGACCAACTAGTTATTTAGTAAGTAGAGTAAGGGTGACCAACTAGTTATTTAGTAAGTAGAGGAAGGGTAACCAACTAGTCATTTAGTAAGTAGAGTAAGGCTAACCAACTAGTTATTTAGTAAGTAGAGTAAGGGTAACCAAATACTGTAGTCATTTAGTAAGTAGAGTAAGGGTAACCAACTACTGTAGTCATTTAGTAAGTAGAGTAAGGCTAACCAACTAGTTATTTAGTAAGTAGAGTAAGTGTAACCAACTAGTTATATAATAAGTAGGCCTAGCCACTGGGCCCGCCTAGCCATTAGGCCCGACACCACCCTAAATCCGGCCTCCCCAAAAAAGACATGAGGCCCACGGCCCCACCCCGCCTTGGTGGTAAGCACCACCCCCGCCCCCCACCCCACCGCCACCTAGGATCATTGAGGCCCTTGGATGGGCCTTGGTGGATCAACGGTCCGGATGCACCATGAAGAATCTCATATACAGCGCCTCTATGACACGGCAACCGAACCGGCAAAAAGGTGTGAATCTAGCCAAAAAAGGTGTGGAAATATCAATCCCCCTTATTATTTGGAATTATGCAACACTATTGTTGTTTACTATACATCTCATTTTTCTACTAACAACGGTTGAATTGGTTGTTTAGACATAATAGAACATTAGGGTCTTTACTTGGTAGAAAATTACATTAATAATAATAAAAAGATATAGGAATGTATAACTCCAAATTGTAAGTGACAATAAATATCATATTTAGTGTATTTTTCCATGGGTGGAGAGGAGTCACCTGATAATTGGGACATGCCACTAAGTTGCATTATTGAAAGCAGCCAGTGAGCTTCATTGTGAGTTGTGGATGGAGCTCATCCTCCCATTCAAGGGCTCACGTCGCCTACTAGGGTTTAGTTGGGTGGGGTGAGTGGTGTCACCATTGTCTCCTTCATTCATTGCCATCCTCTTGCTCTGTAAACTTGTACCTTGTAGCCTCTTTAATACATACCAACATCCCCATTAGTATGTGGTGTATGTGGCGACATGTAGGCTGCAAATATATATTTGGGACTACTTATTCACCTTATCAAAGCATACATGTAGCCTTGGATTTCATCCATGTGCAATTAGAAGTCACCACCCAAATTAACACATAGATTTTGTGCATTCATCAAATACTCCCTTTAATTCATCTAAATGTAGTCACCCTAAACACCACAAAAAATCTCAAGTTTGCCACCATGATTGCTTCTAAACTCAACATGTAGCTACTTTTCATAACCAAATAATAAGGATTGGTCAATATTGTTTGCATTGGATCTAGATACGGAGGTGATTTTATGCTTTCACATTTAAATTTAGCTAGTTTAGGGGTTAAGATTTAGACAATTCTTGTCTTTAATTATGATTCCTCTATGGTTGTACAAACATAGCTGCAATGGTTGAGTCTAAACTCCAAATAACGACACTTGATTATATGACACCTCAACTATGCAACACATTTTCTTGTCAACCGAAATTTATAGTGTTAATGTACTTCCATATTACGATCCCAAGTATGCAACCCCAATATTATATGCAGGGGGCATCAACATTAAAACAACTTAGAAGATGGCTATTATTAAACATATATCAAATTATACAAAAATAAAAGGACCAAACAGGTTGAGTGAAGACTAAATTAAATAAAGTGAGATGTAGAAAATGTCAAGTTGCATATTTATAAAACAAAAACTCCACAACGTATATAAAGGATTGAAACACCTATTTTTTTAGCCTTGTAGAGCGTCTAAGAGGGGTGTTCAAAATAGATGTCAATATCATATTTACAAATACTAGAGAGCCCTTTGAAGGTCTCAATCTTTTGAAACGAGTTACAACGATTACAGGTGTAGCATATTCCTTCTTCCTACCTCCATCCCCATTAGATGAGCCTCTACACTTCATTTCTCAATTCATGTGTTTGTCTAAGGCATCACGATCTTCTACATCCAATATGTAGATATCCTTATCTACATCAATGACTACTGAAATAATGCATAAAATACTCTTCAAGCCAATAAAGTCATATTCAACTCTTTCATAATCTCTATATGTGTACTCCAATCTTGCAATGTATTTGTAGTACTTCAGCAATATGATTATCAGAAAGAGAAACTCTTCGAGCATAATCTACCTAAGCTCAAATTTCTCCAACAACCTTAATTATTTTCTGCAGCCTTCCAATATGTCACATCATTTTTGCTTACCCTCATCCAACAAGAGCCCTAAATCATCAAATAATTTCATATGCCCTTAATCACCACATAAGCATCTGGATTTGTGCTTTTATATTTCATACACCTCAATTTGTCCAAAGGTAACTTCACAAGGGAGTATATGTTCAATTCAAAAATTAGCCTCAATTTTTACACTTGACCTTTACATAGTATTTTAATTGTAGACAAGTGTTCCAAGATACTATTTGAGCTTACACTCAAAATCATACTATCATCAGTTTGCTCAACATATAACAATAGTGATTACAAAATTACTATGGTTTATCTAAGAGGTTCATTATCAACAACACAATTGTCAATTCTCTCCTTACAATTTTCATGTGTTCTATGAGCTATTGATTCATGGCTAAAAGAAAGGAGAAAATGGTCAATCCATTTTCCTAATATTTAGAGTATTTCCTTCATAGAAGTTTTTTGCATTTTATTCTGCACCATGACAATACCCTCATGCTAGACTTTCTTAAGATTCTCATCGGTCACTAAAGCATAATCACACAAATTAGCATTTGCCACTTGGACATTTGATAACCATCATATATTTCTTCTTTTGAGATTGAATGATTAATATTCTATCATCAGACTATTTAATATGCTCAATTTTACAAATGTGATAACATTTTTCTATAGTTACTCCAATATAAAATATATGTTTGTTCTTTATTTGTTGTCCAAAGAAGAAAAAATCCTCATAAATCCTCATCATCAATCAATGTAGTATCACCTTACGATAAGGGATAGGTGCTGATAACTAAATATTATATAACCTTATAAGAATGATGATGATATTGATGGTGAAGGCTTATGTAATGAATTGTGGCACCCACGTGCACCATATTTATGAGCAATCACATACCATTGTGTTTCTTTACAAAAGCACCACTACCTACTAGAGGTATATTGTAAATTATACAGTGAAAGCTTCTATGACAGCTTCTATGACAAGTGCGACAACCACAAAGCAAGTGTTTTCATTTGAAATGTCAAACAACAAACAACCATCTCTATTACAGCTTGTAAATGCTTGCACTCACATGATTTATAAAGGATCACCAAAATGCAATACACTAATAGAACCACCACATCTGCATCATCAACAATAAATGAATATTAAAAATTCATAGCCTCATTTCCTTCAAATCCTCAAGATATTAAGATATATCCTTGCATATTTTTTCCATATAACCCAAACCCTGTCAATCTTTATAGCCGCAGGCTGGACTTTAACCCCTAAAAGACCAAGGATTCATGGTTTTTAAATTCCAAATTTAGTGGTTCAAGGAAAAATGAAAGAGAAACAACATTGAAAAATGAGACCTGGGAACAATGAGATAGGAACGACACTGCGGCCCAAAAATCCTAATTCAAACCCTTGGGATACCCCCATGAAGTCCCTTGAATACCAGGGTACCATATGACATATATGGTTTAAAAATACATACCTTAATCGTATCCTAACACAAATCAACAGTCTTCTATTCCAATAGTTAGACCAATAAGTTGTCTATGCATCATTTTAAAAGATCCACACGAGTAGTTGCCTCCAATTAAAATCAAAAGCCAGTGGCAATGTTTTATTTATGATAAAAAAATCTTCATATCTTTTTTCTTAAATGCAAAATTTGGGTGGTTTGGCCTATGCTACATGTATTTAAAATAACCTCATATAATTAGGTTTTTAACGCAATTATATGCTTCAAGGAATATTCATTTCTTATATATAATAACATTTTTGGATTTCTCATTAGAAGGGCTATATAAGTTTCCTACATTAAAACAAATCATATCACCCAGGATTTGACTAAAATGCATTATCAGTGATTATAATCAGAGCCATATAATACAAGAGTTGCGCACCCGGGACTACGATTATGGCACTTGCAAAGCGACATAATTAATGTGCATTTATGGTGGGATCCACTTGTATTTCAAAGTTTATTTGCGATGTTTAGTACTTCAGAACATGTAGGAAAATCTTGGAGAACATATTATCTAACTTTTTCTCTTACATATTAAGGTTTTTGTGATAAAGGCTATTGTACTCTTGCATTGTACTCTCATTGTAATTTGTACTCAGTGGAAAGTTCAAAGAGAAAATGAACAAACTTGACTAGAGAAGAGAAGGAGGAGGTTGTTTTATTGCATAGGTCTACCCCAAGTTGGAAACAACAACAACTTGCCAATGAGTTTAATCAAAAGCATGTGGGAAAGGATTTGAAGAGGAATTCAGTTTCTAAAATTCTTGAAGAATTTGTGAAGATTATGCAATCAAGTGATGATATGAAAGAAGTCAAGAGGACCAAAGAAACCATCCACCTAGAGCTAGAGTCACCCCTTTCAACATGGTTCAAGCAAGTACAAATTTCTCCTACACACTTTCTAATTCATATTTTGTAATGTGGATTCTAACACTCACTTAAACTGCCCTTCATTCAATGATAAATTAGTTTGGTTTATGTTGGATTGATCTCTTTCAATTAGTACTTCAATAAAATGATTTTCCATTTCTAGATTTCCATTTCCATTTTATTGTGCGCCCAAAGGTGTATTAACAAGAAAACGGTAGAACCGTGAGGCTCTGTCCTTTCTTATGATAAACTACAACTGTAGTTGTCCACTTTGCTCATGCCAATCATGGTCATTTACTATACCTATAACCAAACCTTTCTTGGATTTTGTGCACCTTCTTCTTAAATGTAGGTCAAGGATTCAAGCTACTCATTTATCACCCAAAAAAGTTTTAAATCAATAACTAACAACTACCAAAATAACTATAATTAACTAGATTTTTTTTAATGCATAATAGGGAGAAAATATAATTTACTAGATATATATAACTATAATTAACATCCACATTAAACAAGAAAACGGTAGAACCGTGAGGCTCTGTCCTTTACTATGAAAGACTACAATTATAGTTGTCCACTTTGCTCATGCCAATCCATGGCTATTTACTATACCAAACCTTTCTTGGATTTTGTGCACCTTCTTCTCAAATGCAGGTCAAGGATTTTGATATCACCCGAAATTTTTAGAATAAATAATCAAGAACTGCCGAAATAACTATGGTTAACTAGATTTCTTTCAATGCATTTTAGGGAGCAATTATAATTCTATATATACATACATATACACACATATATATACACACACATAAACATATATAATTATAGTTAACATCCACATTAAATAAAGTGGACCAAAAATAACAAGAACAAGTAACGTCCAAGTGTGAACGCAAAGTGGTTAGGAAATTTGCTCTTGAAACGAAGAAGTTGATGCATAGCCTCTGTCCTACAGACAGAGCCAATAAACTGAACCAAAAATAACAAGAACAAATAATGTCTAAGTGTGAACGCAAAGTGGTTAGAAAATTTGCTCTTGAAACAGAGAAGTCGATGCATAACTTAGTCTCTGTCCTACAAACAAAGCCAATAAAGAGGGAGATCAGTACAGACCTGACAGCTCGTTGTACTTTGTACAGACAGAGCTGGTTGTACAGACAGTAGCTGTACAGACAGGGCTACAGTAGGTGCACAGACGAGCTGCTCCTTGTCCAGTGAACGGGGAAACCCCACTGCCTGCTTCTGTAGTTACTTCTGTAGTTACTGCCTGCCACTGTCACTTCTGATGAACCGGTTGAGTTGGAGAGAGAGATCCGGTTCATGTTCAAGACTTCAGGAAAATTACCCATTATTTCCCAGGAATTTATGGAATATACCTCAAAGTTGGAAAGAATAAACCGAAAGATCACAACATGTAATTGATTGGACTTGGGAACACTTGGACTTGGACTTAGGATTCTCACCGATTATGCTCAAAAATCTCCCCGGACACTGTCCTTGTATGTAGCTCTCCATCGCAGACAGCTTACCGGGTGCTGTTCGCGCTCGCCGCCCCTCGCTGTCCAGGTCATCATAGCTAAGCTTACTCCATGTCGATCCTCATCTACAGGTCGTTGATTGTGCACCTGCCGATGCTGGTCTAGAGTTTGTTAGAACGAAACGAATGTGGTTCAGACCATAATTCCATGCTTGGATTTGTAGCCGCAAGTAAGAAATTCAGTTTGTCAGGATGCCCCAAGCTCGGTTTTGGAGCGCTGATATCCAAGGGGCACGAGGGCTAGGAGACATTAGAGGATCTAAGCTTGACAGTGACTGGTATCGTGCCGCAGATCTGAAAGACGAGACTCCCGTCTACGATGTGAATAATTTCAAGACAAACGTGGATCCGCAAATATTGGGAGCTCTGAGGCACGACTGCAATTCTGGTTGGAGGATTAGTGGTGCTATCCAGGTACGTAGCTAGTGATATTGACGCCCCAGTGATGCGGCTCCTAGGAAGGAGATGGAAAACGTGGTCAATGTATAACGTGACTCTATTTCACTTGTGTATTTCTCGGCCTGTCAATTAAGTTAGATGTCAATTTGTGAAGTTTTGTACCTGTTCTCACCGATCAAAGTAGCTAAGTTTTCAGCCTTAGAAGGTCCGTCATATTAAATACTGAAACACCTGTGGCATCGCTCACAGTGCGGTGGCCACTAACACAACTATAGGGACGTGTGATATGTACCATGTGATAGTCGTCAAGGTAGAAAATTAGATAAAAAACAAACAACTGATGTATAGGTTGCGGACTGTATTCAAAATTTACACATCTCCAAGGACGATGTTTGTTGTTTTGGTGTCCTGTAGGTGGGCCAAATGGTGACTTTGGAGGCAAGCTACCAAGGCGCCACTCTTCACAAGTACGAAGGGATAACAATGCAAGAAATAAACCACCGCTCTGAGAGCTTCAAATCCGCTCTTAGGGAGGTCGTGAAGGCGCAATCCACGAAAAGTAACATGCTGCTGCCCCCAGCACCGTCCGGGATACTCCACAATTTCTTTAAGCCAAAGCAGGACATAAGGGAGCGAATGAAGATGCGAGTCGTGGTCACGCAAGTGCTTTACGCGGAGAGGCGTGTGTCGTTCACTGCAAACTCCAAAGGCGCTACCATCTCGATGGACTTGGCAAATTTGGCTGGGGCAGCCTCGCTCGGAGCGGGGGCAATGGTTTCCGCTATTGCAACCCCACCCACAGCTACAATCAGCTTCACTGCACACACCATGGGAGTATCTTGCAGCGAGAGCCAAGTTGGCAGGAGTGGAACAAGTTTGAATTTGGTTGCTTATGTGTTGCAGGCCTTTAATTGCAGACGAAGTGGAGAGTGCTGGGAGGTGGAAAACATTGAGCACAGCTTCCTGAAACCCCCATCGGCGCAAGTTTCACCGCTTGATTCCGTATGGTCATGAGAGGATTTCTATGCCTATGGTTGGTTCCATGTAGGATTCAATGATCTCAACCAATGAGGAGCAAGCACAGTCAAGTATAGCGTGAAAAATGCTCTTGTATATTAGAACCATAAATTTTTCGTCAAACGTTTAAAAGTAGTAGCAAAGTGTTGTTTGAATTGGAATTTTTTTCATGATGCCTTCTATTTGTTGTGTTAGGTACTCAAATATGAAATATCAGGATGAGATCTTCAAAACTTATCATTAAAAGTACTACTCAAAAGGTAATAACTAAATTTGGTTTTGGATATAGATTTCATGACTAAAAAAAATTTAAGTTGATTTTTGTTGGCACCATTACAAAAAAATTTCCCTCAAGTTTAATATGATAATATCATGTTTTAAACAAATTCTAGATAATTATGTGTTCAATCTATGTACTTGCACATTTATTGAGGCCAAACTCTAAAATCCCAATTTTTGGAGTATTGTTAACTTAGGTTTTGAGGGAGCTCAATAATATAACATGTAGGTTATCTAAACACATTGTGCTCAAATACAAGCCAACCATGATGATTAGGGTGTCACAAATACACTTTGAGCTCTACAAAACTTCTAGAGTTTTGAATAACACTTTTGGAATTATTTCAATTCTTGTCTAGAATAAGCACTTGCTTGCAATCAACCTTGCTTTCATGTTCTCAAAGTTCCATGAAAAACCAACAACTTTCTAACCTCACCTAAATAATTACACACTTTGGATGTCACCGAATCCTTCAGCTTTGATTGCCAAGATAACCTTAAATTTTGATGTATTTATATGTAATCAGTTTGCATTCATAGTGGTATGATACATGCAACTTAGGGTTAGTTTCCATGCAGGCCGCTCACCCACTAGAACACTACATTCTAGTGGGCAAACAGCCCACATGGAAACCAATCCTCAATCAACCAGATGTTTACATCAGATTAAAGTTTCACTAGTGCTCTGGAACCGTTAAGAGGTCTGTTTTTACGCTTTAACAAGAGAAGAGGCTTGTCATTTCAGTAATAAAACCATTGAATCTTGAACATGACCATGTTCATTATAAGGATCCAATATTAACAGAAAGGCTTTGGTTAGTATGACAAGCCTCTTCACACCTTCAAGTTTCTGATCCAACTCACGCCTTCTACAGAGGTCTAGGATTTCATAACAAAGTACAGAA
Source organism: Polytrichum commune (assembly GCA_950295325.1). Lineage (NCBI taxonomy): Eukaryota > Viridiplantae > Streptophyta > Polytrichopsida > Polytrichales > Polytrichaceae > Polytrichum > Polytrichum commune. Next base: position 43,846,012 of record OX485808.1, on the reverse strand, counting down.
TTTCATTATATTCATGGTTATGCTCTGCAATTCAGCCAGATATTTATAAATTTGTGTTACAGATCATGTACTTTGTGACAAGAATGGGATGACTGCAGAAGTGAGGAAGGAGAGTTGCACCAACATTCATTCATTCATGTCCCTGCTTGCCAAGACTCATATTGACTGGATTGGAAGACTGGAATACTGTCGGCACATCAATGTCTTCAAGATTTAGCAATGTGCTGTAATCCTCGATTGCTGTGAATCAGCCCTTTTTTTTTGTTTTTCTGGAAGTTGGTCATCTGGCTACAGAACAAGCATTAAATTTCTCAATCGTGGCGATTATATTGAGTTTGAAGCTAATTTCTTTGGCAACAATGGTCACAAAATTTCATACATTTGGCTACTAACATAAACAATATGTGGAAAAATGTGGCGATGGTCTTTATTGAAATATAGTTAAAAGCAGGCGACAACTTTTCCTAGCTCCAAGGTATTGTGGCTACTCCTAGAAAATCATGCCTTGTAAAATGGCAAACTAACTGTTGTTTAAGTGGTAATATGGCGAGTAATTGTTGTAACATATGGTCATATGGCATCTAAATCTGTAGTTTGAAGTGCAGTGTTCTTCAGTCTTCAGGTTCTTCAGTATTCAGGTCTTCATGTTCAGTCTTCAGGTCTTGCCTGCAAAACAACAAACAAACACACACTCCGATGCTGAAATGAGTTCAAAATTTATACAACAATACATAAAAAAATGGGATGGTTTTCAAGTCCAATCTTCAGGTCTTGCCTACCTGCAAAACAACAAACAAACACACACTCCGATGCTGAAATGAGTCCAAAATTTATACAACAATACATTAAAAAAATGGATGACCACGTTGTTGTCTAGGCAGTAAGGCCATAGCGGCCATTCACTGGTGCAGCATTCGTCCATGAATCAAACACGGCATCATAAGGAAAATTTTGCAAGGTATATATGTTTTGGTTGTACATGCCAACAACTACACCAAGATGGGGGTCAAGGGAGTTGCGGAGTTTCGTCTTCAAGAAAGACACTGATGAGAATACACGCTCATCTTCTACACTCCCGATCACATGGACCAGGGCTATCTCTGCAAGTTTCAAATACTCGGGGAACCCATGTGAAAGCACCCTAGAAGCAGATATTGTGCGCCATATTCTAGTGACAGGATTCACGTCAAAAGGAGGTTCCATGGCAGCAGGGGCGTTGCTCTTCATGGCAATCTTGAAGTAGCCTTGTTGAGAATCCAACGACCATCGATCAAGGATGCCAGGAATGACCTCCTTATCAACCCCAGTTCCAAGAACTCTGGCATTGCAATACCAATTCTTAAGAGTGTCCAGATGCTTAGAAAATGTAACTTCAGCATTTGGTTGCAACCAGTATTGCGGGTAGATGACGCCAAGCGCATCCAAGACTGCGTGTTCGGGGAAACGGCGCTGCAGCTCTTGTATGAGCTGAGCGGCAACCCCTGCAACAAAACCATAAATTAACACACGTTAATTTAACCATACATGAATCTAATAAAAAATGCACAACACCAAAGGATTGGCTAAACACATACATGCTAAACAAACATAAAGATGAGAGGGTTAGGGTGAGGGTACCTGAGCATTGGGTTTTCACATCGTTCACCATTGCTGCAAATGTTTCACGTGTGATAGGCTCCAATCTGCCCGTCTCTTCGTTCTTGCGTTTGGCAAAGATGTTGCTGCCATTAACAACAAATGCAAGATGTTCTACATTACAGTTTAGATCAAACATGGCTGGGTTCTCGGGATCATTTTGAACCCAACGTGTGTGAATGTGGTCATGTGTGCCTTCGGTGATGCTCTTAAAAAGAAAGAACTCGTCGGTGTTGAAGGCTCCTGAATTGCAATTGTATATGCTGTACAACTGCCCCTCGCACATCTTCACTGCCCCTATGAAATCGTAGATGAAGACATCGCGTTTCTGGGCGAAGGTGATTAGGGAGTCCAGGCATTCTATGAGCGGCAGCAAGGCACACATCCCAATGAGGCAGGTGGGATCACACAACAAGTCCAACACAGCCTGCAAAAGGGTGAAACAAATATTAAGCAAATTCAGTTTAATTCAGTTAAGCAAATGTTAACAGCAATTCAACAATTCAATTGAAATTGAACTGAAATTGAAACAATGAACAATGAACTGAAATTGAAATTGATTGAATTGAAATTACAATGAACAATGAACTAAACTGACAATTGACAATGAAGTGAACTAACAATGAACAATGAACTAAACTAAACTAAACTAAACTGAAATTGACTGAAATTGAAACTGAAGTGAATTGACAATGAACAATGAACTGAACTGAACTGAAATTGACTAAAATTGAACTGAGATTGAACTAAATTGAACTCTGAACATGCAATTACAAAAAAAAAAAAAAAAAAAAAAAAAAAAAACACACACACATGAAGGCAAGCAAATTACCTCAGCTGACTTCTCCTTCGAATCGTTGTCCGCCTTCATCTTCGCTAATAGGACCCTGTATTCTTGTATAATACGTCTCAAAGGTTCAATCAAAGAGACCCATTTGGTCTTCACATGTTTTAGGAGCTTCAAACCCTTTGTCTCCATCAAATCAGCAAGTTTCACAAATTCTAGATGCCTCTTCGGCGAATGCTTGAAGTAAGCATGAGAGCTCTTTAGCAAACCCTTGATACGGCTCATTATATCAAGCTGGGACAGTGTCTTGAAGGCCAAGTTGCACCTATGTGCCATGCAATGCACTCCAAGTGCAAAAGGAGCATACTTACTCTGAATCTGGTGAGTTACACCAGTTTTTGGACCCTGGAAAGTACTAACACCATCTGCACCGAAGCACAGCAGCATTTTGGCAAGAGCAAGCCTCTCCAATTTGGAAGCTTGGGTCAAGGCGTCTATGATCACCTGGGTTAGGTTGTCTGAACCAGATCCTTCAACAACCTTCTCAAGTGATATCAGGTAAGGGACACGACTCCAATTCTGGACCACATAGGCATGGATGGATATCCATGAGCCATTGTCAATTGTGGTCATTTCATCACATGTTAGTGCAACATAGTTAGCACCCACCAAGACTCTAGAAATGGCAGTCCTCACTTCAGCATACATGAAATCAGCCATAATCCAACCTGAATTGTCTGACCAATGCATCCTAGGGAAATTTGGGACATTCAGAAATTCATACAAGGCTGCCCTACTCTCATACTCCAGCATAGGACGACCATCGGCCAGAATTTGGAACAGGGTTGCAAACTGCACTTTTTTCTTCTCCCTCTCTAACCTATTCGACTGATTCAATTGTTGCAGCACATTATCGGGAGCTCTGGCATTGTACAGTGCCAAATTCTTTTTATGTTTAGAGTCCTTAGCCATATACCACTCCCTTTTTTTCACATTATAGGCCGGCATGTTTCTTATTGCCTTGCGCCTTCCCTCATGCTTCTTAAGAGTATCCCACTTAGGTTGCATCAACCTATCTGATTTCTCCATGGTAGAGCAAACTGTGCATTTTACCATGTGCAACCTACCATTGTTTGTTAGGATTCCCTCTGCCCATGGAAGTTTACAAGCCCACTCCAATTGAAACTTCCTTGTTAGATCATAGTTTTTTCTTGGTTTCTTTTTAGGATTTAGACTCTCACCATCCTCATCGAAATCCTCATCGGTGTCAGGAACACTTACCTCTTGCAGATCGGTGGGTGTCTCTGCACCTCAATCCTCCGAAGTGGTGGAGATGATGATGCAGTTCGCAGCTCCCCCATGGCGTGCGTCGGAGGACTCGCCTGGACTTGCTGCAACGGCGTCCAAATCATCCATAGGCGCAGGTGGCAGTGCAGCAGACGCTCGCATCAGAGATCGGGTGCGGCACATTGCGTTGAGTCTCCAGCGGCATCGTATTGTCACGGTTGCGGGAGGAGGCGTAGTACACCAGCGTATTTTGTCGATGTACGCGCTTCACTCGGCCTCTCTCCGCCTTCGCGCTGAGCACACTCTCACGGTGTGCATCGGTGCTGGCCTTCTTCTTCCTCTGCGAAGAACAGCTTGCGGCCCCAGGGTGAAGAGATACAACATCGCCATCGCCATCCATCGCAGGGAGACAGGGTTTAGGGAAACACAAGATTGCACCAAGGAAACACAAGGAAATGAGTTAAGCAAATGAGCAAAGGAGCATATAAGCAAATGAGCAAAGACAGAAGATGATCGCAAATGAGCAAAGACAGAAAATGATCGCAAATGAGCAAAGGAGATGATCGCAAAGGAGCAAATGAGCAAATGAGCAAAGACAGAAGATGATCGCAAATGAGCAAAGAAGATGATCGCAAGGAAGAAGAACAGGTTGTGCAATGCAATTCAGCATGTGCACATTATATACTAAACCCAAGCTTGTGAATTCCATTGCAGATGATTGCAACAATTCAATGGAGAGCGACACGGAACAACAACAACCTACACAATCAACACACATTGCAAAGGAAATTGAAAGGGAGCTTGAAGATGATGTGATGTGCAAGGGCTGAGACAGTGAAGGAGGCCCCTAAAGCAACTAATCAGCAGAAATGGCAATTGCAAATGGCGACTGGCATTGAAGAGAAGAAGATTAATTGGCGAGTACACCCAGCGATGAAGGAGGAAGAGGGCGAAGGAAGGAGAGCGATGTAGGCGGGAGTTGAGAGCGACGAATGGAGCGCATCTGGCGCGACTTAAACCCTGCCCAACGGAAAAAAACGAAGGAGGTGAAGAGAAGTTCCATAAGGCGGCAAGACACAGACGGATGGGAGGCGGGAGGCGGCGAGGGCTCATCAAATCGAATTGGAGTTGGTGGGGGTGAGCTGGCGAAAATCATCCCAGGCAATGATGGGATATGGCGTACTTAACGCTCTCGAGGGATGGAATTCGGCGAGACACGCGTCATTCCATCCCATAATTTAACATACAGGTGTCACGCAACTTTTTTTTTTTTTTCATTTTTTGGCGAAATTTCGCCTTAAAAAAAAAGGCTGCTGTGAATATGCATGGAATAAGAAGTTACTTGCAACCAGATTGTGAGAACTGAAACTGTTTAGAGTTGAAAATGATAGAAGACAAAGCTACGCATCAAGTCAAGACTTCCCCTAAGATTCATGTTGATAGATTTGTTTTGGACTTCTCTATACATCCACATTAATAATATTGAATTTCTAATTCTATTGAAACCATCATACGATGTAACGGCGGACATTAAGTCCGCCCCTACGAACTATGGGGGTGTCAGATCCGGGCGGGGGGCAACCTCCAGGGAAATTTCTGAACCCGACCGAAAACTGCTACCCGCCCCGCCCAACTTCGAAAAAAATATTGCCCTTGCATTCTTGAAGACCGTTTGACTACAAATCCCATATTGAGTGCACTTCGCCTTCAAGGTCTAAAATCTAATATATATGTGCACTTCCAATTTGTAAATAAGCAATTTATTGGGATTTCATTCCGGAAATGAAACCATCAATGAAGCACGTAATTAACTTGGAGGTCAAATAAAATTACAAAATCCTCATTAACATTGAGGTTATAATTTTTATGACTTACCATTTGAAATTGTCTTTGTCATTCTAAAATGACACTTAAATTTAGTGTGTTGGTTTAGTATCTATATTTTGTAATATTTTAGTAGCACCGCCTACTTTCACAAGTATTCATACACATTCAATTAATTAATTTAATTAATTTAATTACTGTAATTAATTCATTAATTCATTTAATTACTGAAATGAATGACTGTAATGAATTAATTACTGGAATGAATTGGTTCATTTAATTAATGGAATTAATTATATTTAATTCCATTAATTAAAATTTATAATTAATTAGTCTTACTTAATTTGGTAAGCATACTTTTCTGATTTATTTGGGCTTAACTAGGATTAATCCGAATTAATTAGACTTAATGACATTAAATCACACTTAATTGGTTTGAATGTGTATGAATACTTGTGAAAGTAGGCGGCGTTACTAAAATATTATAAAATATACATACTAAACCAGCACACTAAATTTAAGTGTCATTTTAGAATGACAAAGACAATTTCAAATGGTAAGTCATAAAAATTATAACCTCAATGTTAATGAGGATTTTGTAATTTTACTTGACCTCCAAGTTAATTACGTGCTTCATTGATGGTTTCATTTCCGGAATGAAATCCCAATGAATTGCTTATTTACAAATTGGAAGTGCACATATATATTGGATTTTAGACCTTCAAGGCGAAGTGCACTCAATATGGGATTTGTAGTCAAACGGTCTTCAAGAATGCAAGGGCAATTTTTTTCGAAGTTGGGCGGGTTGGGCAGCAGTTTTCGGTCAGGTTCAGAAATTTCCCTGGAGGCTGCCACCCCGCCCGGATCTGACACCCCCATAGTTCGTAGGGGCGGCCTTAATGTCCGCCCGATGTAACCTACAACATGGTGATCCTGCATTATAATTAGAAAAGATGCCCTAACCCCTAAAACCCAGGACCCTTATCATTCTGATGATCTTGCCACTATATATAATCACCCTATCGGGGCACTTTCAAATCTAGTTGGATGACGTCAGGAATTGTGTCATCTGGTTCAGAATTAGTATCGAATCACATAGATGCAAAAGTCCTAGGAGGTCCAAGTGAAGATAGGCCCATGAATAGGGCCCACGTCACTTGAAGTCAATGCGTCCAATCTCAGCCGTTGAGAGCTTGAGATTTGGGACTTACCACTTCAGACAAGGTCTCAAGTCTCAAGTCCCAAGTATGACAACCATTTGGGACTTGGGACTTGAGACATGTAGTCATTTGGATGCCTACATGATTACACTTTTTGGTGATGAGACTTGGAACTTGTGTTGAGAGTTGGGTTGAGCAAAAAGATAGACCCAAAAACTCTCAACATAATACTCACAAACAATTTTGCACAAGATAATCAAGATCCAACTAAAATGATGTTTAACCATATTTAAGTGGTATGTTGAGGCTCAAAAGTTGGGACTTTTTGCAAGATGTTGGGACTTGCTAACATGAGTGGGACTTGGGGCCCCATGTTAACCAGCCCTAATTTAACCTACAATGGTGTTTATATTATTTGGAGTACATTGTCCAATCTCATCATGACAAGTGCTTTTCTGGTGTCCATATTAACTACAAACTTTGCCTTACACCCCTCAAACACAGGTGTCCAATCAAGACGACTGATCTGAACTTCTATACAACTTTGAAGAAAGAGATAGGTTTGCACAATCCCTAGTACTCAGTCGATCAATTTGAAACTGTTTTCAGTCACCTAAATTTCACACTCCGGGACTCTCTTGGTATTGAAGTGATCAAATTTTGAATACATGGAGACATAGTGACATCATGTCATCAGCGATACATTCTAATGCACGATTTGGTGACTGCCGGCCTGTCATTTGATGTCATTGGGTTTTTATCAACTCTTCAACATTATCTTGAGAGATGAAGGATGATTCAAGAATTACTTGTCCTTGTCAATCAGCCTCAGTCACAAAACAGTCAAAAAGCAAGATCTACAGAGACCAACTGTGAAAATTTTGAACATCCAAATGCATGCTTTTATTTTGGATCCAACTGTACAAATTGAAGTTTCTTAGAGGTATCAGAGTTTTGTGTAAGAAAGTTCAACCATCCACTGTATGGTCATTTGAGAGATGTTATGGAATTTGGTCACAATGTTTCATTTGGACAACCTTGAAAAAAACATTTGTATCTACTTCTGGCTATGGAATGGATGACGGAATGATGACTAAATGAGACAAGAAACTTACGGAACGTGAAAAGAAAACTAAAATTATACCTTCACATAGGCTTGGATCCAAGCAACAGAAAAATTGGCCCCATAAACCGTTGCATTGACCCGCAAATTTGTTCACTTCCTTCCTAGATGAATAGATGCAACCCAAAACGCTGGATGTATTGTCCATGTACATTAGTATATAATTCTAAGATGGAACTTAGCAAATCGAGGCTGTAGCCACTTTCCTCATGATATTTTTTGGAGCTCACATGAATATCTTATTTCTCATCAAAGTGATTCAAAAATTTTATGCTCAATAAATGGTCATATAAGTCCCTCCGATTATGTTCGCTATTGAGCCTAGAGTAGTTATCATAATTTGAGCATGCATCTCTTTTAATCACATGTGTTTTTAGTTCTTGGAGTCAGACCTAACCATATCATAACATTAAGTAGCAATGCTAGGAGGGTACCCTTTGAGTACCCGCAATAACACCTCAACAAGAAGGGAAAAGCTTGCAAAGCAAGAGTGATTGAATGGATAAATAATCAAATATAGTAGCTTCAAAAAGGTATCAAAGAGGTTTCCAATGCGGGTGTCGGGAGACTTTTTCAAAAAGTGTAACTACCTTTTTGAGCTCACCAATACTTCCGTTACTTTAAAGCTATTTAGATTTGTTTAGATCATAATTTAGCCTAGATTAGAACATTTACCACCACTTAGCAGTAGCTTTGTCCTAGAAACCGACATAATTAACTCTAAGCATTGAAAATAACTACCCAAAGAAATTAAAAATAACCTAAGTAAACTCAAAAGTAGCACTACCTTTGCTCTTGAAAGAGCATCAAACCGGCACGCGCCAGTTTCATGCTCTTTTGAGAAGGTCATTCCGGACTTGCTACTTAATGTTATGCATACCACTCAAATTTAGGTGTCCAATTAAGACAAGTATATGAATTAGGCACGTCCACCTTTAATGTGTCAATGTAGTAGAAGAAAAGTGACTACTAACAGTCAATTATTGACCAACTTGAAAGGCTATATTCAACTTTGGTTTAGGGTTAAATACCTCTTGGATCAATTTCAACCTATCTACCTACCTATAAGCAACGATCATGCCAAGTGCACTAGGGCTAGGGCTTCGTGGTGTCTATGTAAACTCATCCTTTAAGGAGATGCATGAAAATGACTATTTCTTATATTTAACCCCAAAAATAGCATTAAAAACTTACAAATTTATCTAGTGGAGTCTACACTATATATTGTATTTAGTGTCACTTACTATTTGGAGTTGGACAATGGTATACCTTTTTACTATTAATGTATTTTTTACCAAATAAACATTTGTCTTATAATATCCAAACAACCCGTTTTGACCTTATAGGCAAAAAATGAGATGTACAATCTATCTTTACAACACTGCCTAATTACAAATAGTAAGTGACACCAAATGCAATATTTAGTGTAATTGGAATAAATCAGCCCTCAACCTTATAAGGGACTTGTTTGCCCCTTCATCACGAAGGGTGAGTTTACAGACGACACAAATCCCAAGCTGTGCATTGGTCATATTATATACTTAGAGATGAATGAGATTCCCAGCTCCAGCATGTCTCAAATATAGCAGTGAATAATAATGAAATAATCTTTGATTACTTCGTGACTGCAAATAGATGAGAATTTGTAGAAACACTACGTAGTACGTACCTGTATGAGAGATATTTACGGCAGCCAAGTGGCATCATCTGCACTTGCAATGAGTTTTGAACTCTAAAAAACACCAGAGTCTGTAAGCTTACCTTGTTTCTTAAAGTGCCCAAGACGCATTCCTCCAAGTGTGGGAAAGCATGCATGTAGGCTCAGAAGCCAACACACGGCGCATGCACAACAGCTCTGAATTGAAGAAGAAGAAAAAAGCACTTCAAACTGGTAGTTACTCAAGTCAGGGATGGCCATGCAGATATACCTCAAATCCAAACTTATATAAATGTAAGTCTTAAGAAGCCTTGTTGAGAATGGGCATGCAGACCTCCAGAGAGGCCACCACAACATACAGAGGATAAATTTATACGCAGATTTACTGGTTCTAAAGATAGCCTAGAATAAGTATAGGATTCATTATGCAATTGCGATTATAAGTCGCTTTTAGACAGGGTAAGTTAAAGGTAAGTTATGTGACCCTATTGTTGGGATCACTTGCAACAATTTCCAGCACAGACGGTTTGGGCCATTGGATCAAAATGACAATGTTCCTGATTCAGAATTTCGGTGATTCTTAACCAGACACCTATGATTCAGGTCTGGTTAAGAATTCGCCACATACCTCAATGAATCATAAGGCTGTGTAAAATGTAGGTGAATTAACATTTGTTGGAGCCCAAGCTGAAGAAGCAAAGTTGGTGACATAGGGGCCCTTCCATGACAGGATCTGGATTCCACCATCGCCAGCCTCGCTGTCGGACTTTATCCCCCATCGATCCGCACGCATGGCTGCCGACCTTATCCCTTAGTCGCACCACCACATCCTCAATTGGCGAAGAGGAGGGCATCACAAAACTTGAGTCACTCGTAGCTGTAGAGATGTTTTCAACGGGAGAGGTCCGGGGAGGTAGTGTCGCATGAGTGTCAAGATGGCAGGGTTCAAGGAAGGACATGTTCTGCATTATCTCAAGAAATTGACAACAGTGACAATTTAATGCTGGTCCACCTCGAGTCTGAGCTAAGGACAGAGTGCAGGAGGGTTAAGGTGGAGGACTGCACATGCAAAATCCGATGGAGTCAATTTCAGACTGCACATGAGTTGACAGGTGTTGGTGAGCGACGCGGGCGAGGAAGCCCAAAAAAAGCGAAGGTGACATTGTGGCCCTTCCATGACAGGATCTGGATTCCACCATCGCCGGACTCGTCGTCTGACTTCATGCCCCATCCGCCCGCATGGCTGCCCACCACATCTCGCAGCTCAGCAACCACGTCGTCGGTGAAGGAAAGGGCACGGAACTTGAGGCGCCGCATCCTTTTTGACCACTGGGATTTGGACTCCAATCGCTCAATGCGATGCACTCCTTCGAAGGTGACGATGTTTTAAATGTTCTTGTCCACCTCCTGATCCTGCTCCTGCTCCAGACGAATGACGCTCAAGTGGCGAGGATGTGGCCAGAATGTCGAAGGGGATCCACTCGCAGCCATAGGAATGTTTGAGGGGACACGAGATCCGGGGAGGTGGTTTTGTAGTCCTCTTCGTACAGTGTCAAGATGGCAGGGTTCAAGGACAGCATCAGCTGAAGAAACTTGTCTCGAGGGTATGCTGATGATAAATTTGCTTGCAAAATCTCCTCTAACTTGCTGGAGTGCTTGATCTCCGAGATTGCTCATCATGATGATGTTGCGAGAGATTTGTTGGACCGGCTGCGGTTTCATCTGCAAGGTAGTGCAGCCGCAGTACACAGTTGACGCCTAGAGCTCCCTCTTCTCGCAGCCCAAAGTCACTCGCCTGCAGACTCTCCAGCGGTTGCGGTAGGATGTGGAACTCGAAGAGGACTCCTTTCCTGCGAGCAAAGGCAGTCATTCAAGGGCCCAATTCTTCGTAGGTCGGTGGCAGTCTGGGAGGCCTGGGCGGTGTGACGCTAGAGATGGTGAGGCGAACGTGGTGAGGCCGTCCACGCGATCCGCTAGAGCGTCGATGAAGGTAGGCCATTGAATGCATTGGGTTGTGCTGAATTCCAGTATGTGTATCCGCTTCAAGCCCTCAAACGCTTCCAGTCATGCTCCGTTGGCCGCCACATAGTCGTAGCGGTAGTAACGGGTCACCTCTACGAGGCTTGTGAGCTCGTTGAAGTTCAGTTTCCTCTCCATCCACTTTACTTCTGTCAATTGGTTACAGCCGAATGATAAGTCAGTTAGTCAGTCAGTCAGTTTCAGAGCCTGCTTACATACGTTACAGCTACAACTCAGAGTTTGTAATATTTGCAAATACTAGAGATTACCTTGAAAGAGAAGTCATTATAAGTACAGGAGGGTTTCAGAGTGGAAACATGAACACGAAACCTTTTGAATTGAAAACCTGTCAAGCGAAGCATACAGCCTGGGTGTTCATCTCCATCTTTCATGATCTGTTGTGAGCTCACAATTATGTTGAAGTGGGAGAAACTGGGAAACTAGGGAATTGGGGTGCTCAATAAAGTAAACTTCAAGATGATGAACCCCATTTCACACTTGAAATGGATTATAGTCCGAAATGGAGTGATAACAGTATAAATACCAGCCTTGTTCAATTCTTTTCTGGAAGGCTGGATGAGAGGAACCCAGTTTCGTGAGTAGTCGACTTCAGATGTGAAATACAAGAATCTAAATCTAAGTACTGCTTATTCATAGCCGTGAGTCCTGTACCTGTCACTTGAAATCGGCTTGTCCCATTGGCCAAACTAGAGATCATTAGACCAAGTAATGAGTCTCTTTAATTTGGTCCATGGGTTGCAGCTCACTCATAGGATATCTAAAGACTTAGTACAAAGGTATTTGGGTGTTATTTGGTCTATTTTTAATGATCTCCAGCTTCTACCAATTAGATTTACACGACAAAACTTGCGCTGCACTAGCATTCTACAACGAACCATCAGAAAAAATTGGAATGAGAATCAGACATCCCTTGATTTAGTTATAAATATCGGAAGTGCATGTTTGTTAATTTTTTAACTGAATACATTTAATTGAATACATAGGTCCTCCCAATTGTGTTCACTATTGAATGTGTAGTAATTAATAAAATTTGAAGACATAGACAAATCTCTTCAAAACATATACCTTTATGATGTTTATTCTTTGATCCTCACCTACGTACTCATACACCAATCAAAAATAGGTGTCCAATTAAGAAAATGATTGAATAACACCCACGTTCCTTATAGCTAATTCTGGAGCTAGAGCTCGGTTCTAAGGTGTTACTCTTCTTGATCATGGTATTTCAATTTTGTTCTACCTGTTCTCTGTTATCAGTTATTACATTTTAAATTGCATATTCTTTGGTACATGTAAACATCTTGGCATGTTATCGTGAAGTTGAAGTTGATCGAGTATCAGGAACACGACGAGTTCATGCTAGGAAACGAGGCCTTTGTCGTCCATCATATTCCCTTGCCTTGCACAGGGGTCCCAACATACATCACCTCTCTCCTAATATCTATGGTAGAAGTAGATGTACCAGTACTTTTCCCATTGATCCCATCTACCTCTTACTAGATAGTGGACAGAAGGTTAAATATATTTGAGTATCAAGACCGAGACTTGAAGTTGATCCTAGGACGTATAGTCTCTAGTCCATCAACTTCCCTGACTTGCACAGGGACTTAAACTTCATCACCTCCGTCACAACACGCTTGGGACTCATGGCATCTATGTAAACTCATCCATCGTGGATGTAGGCGCTCTAGTAAAAACAAGTTTCCTATAAGATTGAGGGCCGATTCATCCCAACTAGACTCCGTTACACTAATTTTGGGTCTCTAATTAGAAGTCTCTGATGATATTTTCGGAGTCAAATCAGCTTAAGATCGTCATATACAGGTTATAATATAATTCAATGTATTTTCACCTACTCAATGGATGAATTTACGTAAACAGCACAAATCCTTCCCTGCCCTATTATCTATTATATGGGTAGATGTACCACTTTCTCCAGTAATCCCATTTACCTTTACACTAAATACTGGACAGAGGTTTCAAGTTGTCTGAGTATTAGGAGCTAGACTTGGAAGTCGATCCTAGGACAGCAGTCCATCATACTCCTCTAGGGCTGGGCACATGCCCATGGCTTCCACAACCCGGCAGCCCTTGAAGACTTGGACTGCAACAGTAGAAAGCAAAAACTGAATGAAACAGTAAAAACTCTCAGTAAAATTTATTTGTATACCGTTGGGTAAAATACAAGTGTGTTTATTTCGTTGGGTAGAATGCAGTCTGCGTTTTTACTGCATTCTTACAGCCTGCGTGATGGCTTGCCTTGGTGGTAGCCGCTTGCCCGACTGCTGGCCTCCCTAGCAGCTAAAACCAACTGCGGTGCAGCAAAGCTGGGCAATGTGCCCAGCCCATCTGTCTTGCACAGGGCCCTAAAGGTCATCACCGCTGTCCTAATATATCTGGTAGGGGGGACATACCACTTTCACCAGGGGTAGATTCATCTACCTCTCTACTAGTTACTGGACAGAGAACCCTTGTGTTGTCAACAGCCACCGAATATGCACAGATGAACGGTGACGAGAAACACCTCAACGACTTGATCAGGTCTACAAACTCTATTAGGTAAACAGACTTTCCAAATTCTCAGGTTCTCAGGTCAAAGTTTCAGATGCTCTCAATCCCAAATCATTGGTTTCAATGCTCTGAAAAATATTGCAAGTTTGGGTCGGCGATAGCATACCATGAGCTTTATGAGGATAGTGAACTTTGCTCTCAGACTCCATGCCATCCTCCAATATACATCCTGCTCTGTAGGCAAGGGCCTGTAGAAAGTAGGCAGTGACTTGCTCGCTAGGATCTCCATCCTTTGATGCCATCTTCCTGAATGCAAAAATTATGGGTTGACCTAGGCTGGTATTCTTGTTCTCAAAAACAGTCGCATAGAGGATGAGGAGTTCCTCCGCAGGCATCCCATGAAGATCGATGTTGCTCATTCTGAATGCGAGCCTCTGGAGAGAAAAAGTCATTCAACAAGTCACACAACCAGTTTCTATTTCCTTTTGTAGAAAATGAGTTATGAAGACGGAAACCTAATTTAATTTTCGTTCAGGTAACGCAGACTCCACTAGGGAGCAGTGTTGTCAAAACCTCAATTGCTTAAGTTTCAAATTGTGCAAGAAACACACTATTATATCTGTTTTTTTCATGCTACTGCTTTAGAAGCTAAGTCGGGCTTTCGACTGAACAACTAGCCTCAAAATATAGCTGATTCGAATAGTGTATCTAACTGTACATTAAGTAAGTTGCTGAAAACGTTTTGTAGGGTATACCTCTCAGCCTTGCAAATGTAGTTCTTGTGGCTTCGATCTGGTTATGTTGGCTCGTGTCAGCGACTCCCTCCAGGTCTGGCTGCATGGGCTTGGCTAGCGCTCATGGGTTTAGCAGGCTGCATAACTGTTGTAGTTAAACTCCTTGCCATTATTTCTCTGTTATATATATATACACCTCCTAGATCTTTAGAGTTGTCCTTTACATTGTCTGCAAGCACAGATGAAGATTGTAAAACGTAGATTTACTTTGTGCAAATACTAGAGAATAATACATGTAACACCAACTTTGAATCACGCTGACAGTGTCGAATGTACATAAATTTACTGGTAGCTTGGCCCTCATGGGCCGTTTCAGAAAATTGAACGTAACCAGCTGGCTCCACATAGCAGCAGAATACATCCTATGTAACCGGAAATAGAAATATTTACAATTATATATCTTTGAGTTGCAACATGAACGATTAAAATGCCACACTTCGAGACTACGCTAAACATCTGCATAAATGTGGCATTGAAATCGGTGTGCCATGTTAATTAGAGTGGCCTTTCATGACTTTCCATGTAGTACCAAGTGTTTGCAAGACAGTCACTGTGCGTTGATGATAAATGGTGTGGGCCACACTAAATCAGATGCTTACTGTAAATTCCTGAATGTATCATCACAGGATCATAAGAAGCTGAGCGATCCTGGACCTGCACTTTCGGAGGGGTAAGTACGTGGCCTCTGTTGGCTTGCAATATGACTAGAACATAGAATGCTCAACAGCCCGGCTAATTCTGTCACTTAACACATTAGGATTGTAATCAACCCTAAATGGGGTCCTGATATATAAATATTCCAATACATGGACCTAGGTCCCATATTGAATCAGATGTGTATAAATCAGATTGAGTTGACGAAACACTTCGATGAAGTTATTATTTGCAAACCATCAACTTGCCAGATACTTTGCTTTCTATTGTTTACCAGTGGTCGGATGCTTTTAGGTTTAAGCTCTGAGTCTGAGGAACTCTGGTACTAGGGAGTAACTACGATATTCTGCTTCATATACATGAGTCTGCTACAGAAGAAGGTCTTTACAGCTACCCACTTGACGTTTACACTTGGAAGCGGATACATGTTACAGTTGCACCACCTACAGCATTATAATTGAGGAAGACAGAATTGGGAAAAAGAAAAAAATCTGCACCGAAAGCAAGTCTCAGTTACGTAAGGAATTTGAAGTTTAGCAAGTTGTGGCATTGAACTTTTTACCTTCAGGTCACTGGTCGATCTTACAGTGACTCTACTCGTGGTTCCTTTTTTGAGACTCTGCTTTTTTGCATACTAGAGAAATCTACAAATAAGTACCTGTTATCTTTGTCGGCTGCAGAATAAATGATGTTTGTGGAGACGCCTGATAAGTATTGTGTAACCTCATGATTTAGAATAATCGTAAAAAGACAACTCATGCCAAGCTCGTGCAGGTATAAATTGCTGAGGAGGAGGAACAGCCTGCTTCAGTAGTGGGCTCCAGGAGTGGACATCAAACGCAGATCTGAAATATACGTGCAAGTTACGGCAGAGTAACTATATGAAAAACCTAAATGTCGACCAAACTAGGATCGATGGCTCAAAGATTGCATCATAGATGAAAGAGAGATACATAGCAGTAACCTTTGGGTCATTTCACGGTTGGAAATGTAAACTAAAAGCCACGCTCTCTTGCGACGTTCATAGGTATAAGAAGTAGCTCCACAACTTCAGATCTTCGACCCTGTCTGCATTAACCCTTCTGAAGCTTCATTTCAGAGGCCGGCCTCCACTAGCTATTATGTTTTGAGACTCTGAATCATTTGGCCTTCGAGGATTAAGAGGTAGATATAGTTGAGAAATTTTACATGGGTAGGATGTCAGAGGCGATTAATGCAGAGACGGCTTGATGCCGCCGGCACTATTCACTTGGTCGCACCAGAGCTGATTCATCTCCCACAAGCTCCATGAGCACCGATCTGCTCAATATCGCACCCCATTTCATTAAGCAGAGAGTTAGTTCTTCAGTTCCATGTATTAAGGTCGTATTAACTTTTGCCCGCGACGAAGAATAAGCCCGGCCGCCACCACGTGCCTAGGGCAGATGGTCGCAGCTCCAAGCTGTGCCCTAGCCACAGGTTTGGGCACCTCCTTTCTCATCTCTGGAGGCGCTTATTAAGTTGCCGACAACACAGAAACCTGATGAAAAGTCTTACATCCCTGCATGCGGGCTAACTATGGAACCAATCTCGCCCTCGCATCTTAGCCTTCAAGTCAAACTTGGCACTCTTGCAGGCTGATCCCCAAAGCTCCACACCTATTCTTCCACCCATGTATATAAAGAAGTACAAGAACAAGATTCAATCTTTTAGTAAATACTTCAACATCGTACTCAGCTTGTCTACTTATATTCGAAAAACCTACTGACACCATTTCCATAAGTTCCTTGCACTGGCACATATATTTAAGCAAGGCAGAAAAATGGTCGGAAACTAAGAAGTCCTCCTTCACTCCACAACGGCACTGACTTGATTCACCTTGATCATTGTAAACATGATACTGATGATGATGATGATGACGACGACGACGAAAACGATGATGATAATGAGGATGTCAGTTTGCTGCAAAGTTCTTTCTCCTCACAGCGTATTAAATTCTCTAGTAGGCATACCTGCTCCGACACCAGTACCATTGGATGTCTTCCTCGTATTGGTAACACGTGTAGCTCTTTACCGCTCACCCTCTTCCACAGAGCCAATAAGCTAACTTACAGCTTGACTGTGCACATCTGGAAGATTCAAGCACCCACCTGTGACCCAAGCGTTGCAAAACTTCGCAACTTCGGAGGTGCTAACTTCCCCGCGGGGGGTTCCATTGCGAGATGGGGGATGTCAAGGTAGTTGGGTCATGTAACCATGTGAACTACACTAAATATGATATTTAGTTTCATGTGGTATTTAATGTCACTATGGTAACATTTGGGATGAAACTTTTTGTGAAAAAGCGAACAAATATTGTCATGGATGATGGATGAGTTCATATGTTGGCCAAAACCCCACCTTCTCTTGTCAACAACTTATGATGAAATTTTGTCATGGTTGATTGAAATTTGGATGAAAAATCACTTGGTAAGTGACAGTAAATTGCAACACTATAAATCTATAACCCCCCAATTTTTTTACAAGGAATGACAATTGATATTGGGTTAACATTTAGTGTGCTGACAATATACCGCGGTTTAAAATTAGTATTGAGCAAGATAATTAGAATTGGTGACACTAAATACCATATTTAGTGTAGCACCAAGAGGAAGTGCCACTTGTAGATGAACATGAAGCTCCAATATGAGGAGCAAGGAGGGGAGTTCCCAAGTGAGAAGCCATGGATTTTTTTGAGGTACAATTGGACTTAAAATTGTCAACTTTGATTGGTCGTTGGTTCATTTAACCATGTGAAACTTGCACTGCAAGGAAGCACCACTTGTAGGTCCACATGAGCCCGCATGTGGGCATTCACATGTAGTTTATAGTAAGAGAATGGTTGGGATTCAAGTGTGTTAGTCGTGACCATAGCACTAAAAGTTGGTTGTGTGCACACATACAATAGAGCAGTTACCTTCTTCAAGATGATTTAAGTATTCTTTACATTGTAAATTGACTATGATGAAATATTACGGGCCACACTGTTGGGTTTATTTCCACCATGACCAAAACATTGCGAATAATATTAACGTGGATGCACGTTATATACTAGAACCTCCAATATTTAACATCGAGGGTCCATGTTGTAGGTTAGGGCATTTCTAAATTTGGACTAAAACTATTATACATTGGAAAGACTTTCAAGATAAGGGAAGGGAGGTGGGCATATCAACAAGGCTTGACAAGTGTAACCAGGGTTGCACATCATTTTCTTGCATGATGGAGCATGCTCTGAACCACATTATAGGGTTGCATGGCAAGGCAAATCACACTAAATATAAATGTGCCACATTATTTACCACCAAATAGTAACGTAGATGTACCTAATTTTGTTACATATCTTAATTACACACCTATATGTGAGTGGTATGTGGTTAAAAGTGTGACTCCAAGAACAAATAATATCAAAAAGACATGTGATTAATGAGATTGAACTATGTGATCAAAATATGATCATAACCATTTCAAACTCAATAATTTGCACATAATTGGGGTGGGGGGGGGGGCTATATGACCAATCAATGAGCACGTTGAAATCTTCATTTTGTTCATGGATAAGATATGCATATGAGCTCCAAAAATCATGAGGACAGTGGCTATGCCTCGTTTTTGCTAACCATCTCAAACTGACTGTGCGTTTCATATCCTACAAGAAATGAGCTAGTTTATTCCTGTTATATACATCAAGACAAAGAGCTGCTCCCACGGTAAGAACATTCACATTTGGATGGAAGTATATTAGATATTAGAGTAGATTTCGTACTTGATGTAATAGTGCATCCAGTGCAATAATTTCATTTCAACAATCGGTTTCAGGAACAAATCAATGCAGATTGGTACACTGTGTTCCAGTCATTCTGAGCCTTTGCCAAAACAAGTAAACCGTTACATACATCTTCATCAAAGTGGTCATGATTTGAAAGCCAGATTCGTGAAAGAACATCCCAGCAGAGTTTCTATAAGCCCATCTTTGGTTCTACTCGATGTCATGACGTTGTGCTGACATCAAAAGGTAGGTGTCATTCTTACCGGGTCCTTGTGATGGGACGGTATTTCAGAGTAGGTAATATTGAGCACGATTTCCTGACTTGACATTCTTCATCTGAATGGAAGGACTGTACCATCTTTCATTGCCAGCTGCGGACACACTCCATAGTCCAGAAACATGATCAGTGACAGCAATTCAAGAGTCGCAGAGTTGGTGGATAAACTCCCTTGAGGTTCACGGGCAATGAAGTGAAGTGAAATGAAATGAAATGAAATTGATTTCAAAGTCCGGGAAGCCAAAAGCCTTATGTTCCATTAAAAGTACATCAAGATGGTGTCGAATCGGCTAATTTCTTAGTGTAGTAGAGTGTAGTAGCCTTTGTAAGATAGTCTAGGCTAATATTAATATGATAGCAATGTCGTGTTTTTGAATTTTTTCCAGATTAATTTGATTATTGTGAGTTTAAAGTTTGGTGAGTGATAATAATGTATTTTATTATTCATTGTACATTCGATGGCCATTTTCCAATGATTAAAAGAAAAATACACTTCAAGTAATAAACTTTGTTTTAGTGATCCCAAGTCAGGCTTGGAGAGAAGCCAAGCACAAACGCTTAAACAGAGATTGGATATCACTTGTCGATTGACAAAGTAGCTAGTAATTAGTAATTGGAGCAAAAGAATCATGAACCAAAGGTAACCCATCTTAATGGCAAGATCCAACAACTCTCCCACAATTATGATGTCAGTGAAGAAATGTGAGTAACCCAACCATGAGTTGTTAGATGTTATATTGTGTTCTTGTCACAAATCACCACTCACTATTTTGACTATTAGATTTGTGGACAATGAGGAATGGTTTGCACCAAAACAAGAGCAATAGACCGCTTGAATTCTTAAAGATGTGATTGGCTACAAAAATTGGGTTGTGATCCAAGTTGGGTGTACATGTAGGCAATGGCTTGAGATATTTTTCATGAATGCCCAAGAGAGTTGCCAACCCCCTCTCTCTTTTTGCAAGCCCTAATGGCTTTAGTACTTTTGTTTCTGGTACATCAATTATGATATTTAGTGTCACATGCGTAATAGTGTCACTTATCCTATTTTGAGGTGTAAGCTAGGTTACAAATTTGATGATTAACAACTTCGCCATAAGCATTGACTTATGACACTTGGCGTTCATGTGCGTTTACTAATATCTTTGCATGAGTAGGTATGTTCAATAGTGTTATGAGGTGCATACCTATGTTACACAATGATCTACAAGTTAACTAAGATTTACACAAATGACACTTGCCATTACTATGCTCAAGAATAATATCTTCCCATTGCATGCAAAAATGTAAACACACGACACTTGCCATTAGTACGTTCAAAAATATCCGCCCCTTGCATACTAAAACTCAAGACTATCATCTAACATATCCCAATGTGCTACTCTAAATGTCATAATGTAAACTTTTTCACTTAAAAAAAGTTATTTATGTTGACAAATGAAATCATCTGGGCAATTAGCAGGTGTAACACTTTGAGACCTCTAGGCATCTAGTTTAGACCCATTACAAATAGTGTACGTGACACTAAATACCAGAAACGGTGTAGTGGACTACTAAAGCTTTTCACTTTGTCTATTGATGTATTTTTGTTAAAGAGGAAAAAGGAAAAGAAAAAATAGGATAACATTGGGCCCAAAGACTTGTAGACAAAAAGAAGTTTGTGATTTACAGTAATAGAACAAACCTCTGTCAAGACTCGAGACAGCCTAATTTTTGGACTATAGAGAGTGACAAGTTATTGAAATATAGAATGATAAGTTGCACGTTACGTACACAGAATTGACTCTTTCAGTGTGAAATGAGGCCACGGTGTTATTGAATAACTTAAGTCAAATGTGACATCTATTAAGTTAGAAACAACCAGATTCTGACACAGGGTAAGGAATTAATCATAGAAGTTAGAATTTAATCTCAGTTGCAGTTCCCCAATGTTGTGATCTTAGGACACTGGGTGCTACAGAGACACTTTCTGAAACTATGTGATTTGTACCTGCACAGCTCTACATTACTACTGTTCAAGAAAACTCTCATTTGGGTGCACAATTATTTTTTAAAGGAAAATAAAAAGAAAAAGAAAAACAGCCACTTTTCAATGTAATTCACATGGTCTGCCTAAATTGCAACCTGGGCTTGACAAACTTCCTCCAGATTCTCAAAACGGATAAATTAGGAATATTCTTCTCCTAAAGAATGCTACACTCGGATTGTTTGAAGTCAGAAATTTGCCACCTCAATCCTCAGTGATGAATAATAAACAAACTAGTCCTTTGGGAATTGTGGAGCAAGCTGCAGGAGACATTGAGCACGGATAGAGCAAGCAAGTGAACAAACAATGCACGACGTTAGTAACTCCCTTTGTTTTAGACACAACATGCAGTGACTCAGGTTAACACCATTGAAAAGTCCTGTCTTCAATTCAAACACATGAAGTGGTTTATAGGTATGCAAAGCGGGATATGCGAGATTTTCAAATGTAAGATGATGAGCTCATTCAAATTCAATCAAATTTTGGCGTAAAACTTGAGAGGGCAAATCTCCAGGTCATTAATCTACCATGTCTTAATGAACTCGCTCAAAGATTGTACATTTTACTTCCTACTCTGTGTTATGTAACCGTCAAAATAATTTATATGGTCTGTTGCTAAAATGATTCCCTTGTCAACAAAATTAAACATCATCTACTTCACCTGACCCAGCTCATAGAAGTGACCAGTTTTGAGATCCTGTCAGTCTCTATCTCCTCAGCACAGCATTCTGAAATCGATTTCTGACATCACCAAACAGTGAAGTGTAACCATGTTATAGTTGCCCTCGATTCCATACCTACCTGAAGGACAAAAACCGAAAAAAACATAGAAATTCTTCATGGCAGCCAACTTGATCAATCCTCACATTCTTCAAGCATCAAGTCTTACTTAGAATGAGCAGGAGGAGGGAGCCCATGTCGATGCGAACACCAGGCTGTTACCCTTCCACGACAACATGACAGCCGTGTCGTCAACCGATTTTTCCCACTTCATCCCCCACCCCGCCGCATGATCAGCCACCATCTTCTTGAGCTCTGCAACAACGTCTTCACTCACTGGAAGGGCACGGAAGTGAAGGCGATGGAGTCTTTGGTACCACTGCTGTTTGGATTCCAAGCGCTCGATGCGACTCAGGCCTTCGCAGGCCACAATGTTCTCAATCTTCTGCCCAACTTCTCTCTCCTGCTCTAGCCGATGGTGCTTGCTCACATGCTCCGGGTACGTTGCCAGGATGTCAAAGGGCATCCACTCATAGTTGAATGAGAGCTTCAAGCGGCAGGAGAGATCAAGGGAGGTGGTGTCACAGTCCTCTTCGTAGAGTGTCACAATGGCTGGGTTTAAGGAGTGGATGAGCTGAAGAAATCTGTCACGGGGACAACATGAATTGGCTGCAAATTCTGAACCTGCTGATTCATCTGCAAGATAATGCAACCGAAATGCACAGTTCACCCCAAGGGCTTCCCCATCGCGTAACCCAATGTCACTCACCCGGAGTGTTTCCAAGGGTTGGGTAAGGATGTGAAACTCGAATGGGACTTTCTTGGAATTTGCAAAGGCAGTCAGCCGAGACCCCAATTCTTCATAGCTTGAATGCAAGCCCAGAGGTCTGGGGGGAGTGGCACTCGACACTGTGAGCCGAATGTGAGGTGGGCCATCTATGCGATCCGCGAGGGCGTCAATGAATGTCGGCCATTGCATACAGTGAGTGGTGCTGAAATCCAGTATGTGGAGTCGCTCTACTCCCTCAAACCGTTCCAGTAAAGCCCCGTTGGCGGCCATATAACCAAACCGGTAGTAAGGTGTAATGTCTATAAAGCTTGTGAGCTCGTTGATGCTGAACTTTCTTTCAATCCACTGCACTTCTGTACTCATCACATTGCAGATCATACAAGCAGCAACAATCAGTCTTAGTGCATTTTGAAATTATTCTAAATTAGAGCACATTGTGGGAGATCAACTATCAAACTGATGAATTTGAGGGGTTAGACATGACCTGAACGTCATATTCTATTTCTGACAGTAAAGGGAATCATAATCATATACATGTATACAAGTGCATATGTAGGAGATGATCATCAACTCTCAAAATCAACTAACAAACTGATGAATTTGAGGAGGGGTTAGACATGACCTGAACCTTTTATTCTACATCTGACAATATAGGAAATCATACTCAGCAAGATGTTTACAAGTGCATAAGCACTTGTGACAGCTTTGTTGACTCAAATGCAGTTGCCACGAGTCACATCCACTTGCACGAGATATCCACCGTTTAAGAACAATATATAAACTTGTGTAAGTTTTAGGCAATCAAGAAAATGAAAAATCCAAAAGAAGTAGGCAATTATGGTCTTAATTTTCTTCAGTTTGGGTCATCACTGGAATATATTAGACTTTGCTACTCTTGTGCCAGATGTGGTCAAGTTGACTTGGAATCCTACCATGAGAGGTGCCATTGTGAGGTTTGAGTGGCATATGTTGATCTGGGTCTAGCTGCATGTTGCCTGCTCTACACAGGAGTGCTTTTAAGAAGTAGGCGATGACCCTCTCACTGGGCGATGACCCATCTACAGCTGACCTGCGCTTGAGCTCAACTACTGTCTGCTGAGCACAGGCAGCATTGTTGTTCTCAATTGCCATTGCACATATAGCCAGAAGTTGTTCTCCACTCATTTCGTGGAAGTCAGCAACATTCTTCTGAGATAGGCCACCCTGCGCACATGGATGGAATTAAAACAACTGATGTCTTCTCTTTGTAATTACCATCATCATATACATGATCAGTACGAGCGCAACTGCTGGAAATAATAATCAATGGAAACATTCTGTGAAGACACTAGCACTAAAGATCTGAATCAGTGTGGCCCACAGTATTCATCATCGATCCACACTAACTGTCTTGCAATCACTGGGTGGCAACTAGAGAGGGGATTGTTAAAGGGTGGATTGATTAAGTTATTTTAATGGTCTGGATTTTCATATTCTTTCTATCAGCAAGAGACATCCGATCATGAGAACTGGGCATCTTATTATAGCAAATCGGGGAAGCATAAGCTTATAAAAGTGCTTGTCAGTGTCACCTGACGCTTAGAGCTACACCACAAAGTCACAAAGTCACAAAGTCCGCTCTAACTAACATGGCACACCAATTTTAATGGCACACTAAATAAGATGGTTATTGTAGCACAACAAAATCAACATGCATGTAGTATGAGATGACTCAAACATATGGAATATGCTCACAGTTGATGAGAAACTGATCGGCTGGTGCAAGTAATCGGTACTCCTGGTGTTTGCACTAGAGCTCCCCGTAGCATGGTCGTGGACAGTTGATGCACCCGTGCTCATTGTCAATCCCTGGTTTGAAGATGATTCTTGCCTTGAAATTAGGTTGTGAAGAACAGCTTGGACGCACTCAGAATACTCACTGTATGAAACGGCATCAACACTGTCAGAAATTGAACGCCAGGAGTTTGACCTGTACAGAGATGTCAATGGGCTAAACCAACTATATATGATTCTTTCACATGCACTACAGGGCCATGTCATACAATATGAACTAGTTGTGCTTTCCCTTTCAGTTAAGTAATTCCCCTCCAACTTTATCATTTACTTCAAACTTCAAATTACGCTGGGCTTTGCATCAATCTGCAACATGATCAGTGACAACAAGCTGCTCACGTGTCTGTGAGCCCTGCGCCATGTGATCAAGAGTACTAACTGAAGCATGTTATTCATCAGTGACACTACCTAGGTACAACTTCATTAACTCACCCAGGATCTACTTCTTTTGGTGAAGTGTCTGGTGGAATTTCTTGAGGTAATTCTACAAAATCGACACTGCAGCCTACAGTAGTATCGCAGGCTGGAGGTCTTTGAAAGAGTTCACTGGTACATCCCTGTGCAGGTTGCATGATGATGGGCACATTCCTGCACAAGGACGTCTATGTGAGTTTTTTCCATATCTAAATAATTAAGGATAGATTGAACCAGATGCACTGGCTATCAAAATTTCCAGGGATGATTCATAATAGCCTCCCTTTGCAACTTTGGTTTGCGCGCTTCTTGAAAATTCATAATAGGTTTTCTTTCCCTTTCTTAACCACAATAATCTAAACTCGGTATGAGCAGAGAACTGTAATACGCATCTATTTGCAACAGAAGATGCATATTCTCATCTGTGCATGTCCTTCACGTTAATCTGAATCCTGACTCCTCTGTACTGATCAACGTGAAGGACCAACATTGGACAATTTGGAGGTTAATTAGTGATGGCACTTATGATGTGTCTATTGGTGCAAAACATATATAAACTGTTTGCCATATTTGTGGTACCTCTGATCACTCGATGCAGATGAGAGCTCGTAATGAGAGTTCTTTGCAGAGCTATCAAGTTGCTGCAAGCTTGAGTTTCCACAACGAGAATCACGTGAATACAATCCCAAATCCAGATTTTGAGTTGTGGTGGACGTTGGAATAGTCATCAGCCCACCCGCTCCTGGATCCTGGCCGAATAAGTTGTCCACAGCTGAATGATGGCCACTGATCTGATAATCGTCATTACTTCGGGGAAAGAAATCTCTGCTGCCTTGGTGTAGCAGCTCCTCCCCACAGCTGATGTGTTGTGTATCCCTTCTGTTGTAGTTGAATGCACGGCCAGTGGTGACTGCGTGAGTTCTGCAAAACTTGCTTGAACTTCCAGGGATGAGGTTATGGTAATTGCAATCGTTCCAAGATGGAATCCGGAGACCAGTGGATACAGTCTCTTTGCAGTTTGCCTCTATTTCCGCAATGATAAGTTGTTTTCTTTTGCCTGTCATGGTCTAACTCGTTACTCAGTGATTCCCTACACAGTATAAGTACTGATACGGCTATTCTATATACCTAGAGGCTTCAAATGACTTGCAGCAATTGCAAAATTTGATGTTTTCTATCTTTGTCCATGTGACCTCCGGAAGAAAAGTAAATCGCTTCTGTTGCACAATGGCTTAGAATATTCCTTCAGCCATCGATATATCTGCAACGTCATCATCTTCTTTCCATAAGTTCAGTATCAAGCAGTTACACATGTTTCTTTCAAAAGTCTAGAATCTGCACCTTCGAATTGCACTGGATTTGCATACAGTCTATCTCCAAATATAATACAGCGTCCGATTGATTCCATTCTTTCACTACATTCACTTCGTATCGTTATGTACCTCCTGTTCTTTGGAATGAGGGGAGCTCTCAGCCATACGGCACACTTACAGCAGGTACTCTGTCAGGAATTTTTGCAACGAGGTCGCTGCACGAATCGATCAAGGCCAACCTGTTCGGTTAGTACTTGCGGCAACGTTAGCATTCATAGGCCGGTAAAGAAGACCTGAGCTCACCGGAACTCATTAAAGACCAGTGCTTTGACATGGCGACTCTGCTGCGCCACATCCTCACGGCTGATTCTTGAGTGCTTGGTGGCGCTTGACAATAAGGGCTTCACGATTGGCGCCGCCGTCATGCACCTCAACTTGAAAGTAGGTTCACAATTAGTACCTGGATACATATATTCGATTCCGCGTTTGCAACTATATGTATTCGTAAGCTGCAGATGTGCACATGAGAAAGGGAGTGCAACCTCAAAATCACATCAGCATCGAAAACCTATAAACTTTGTACCCTGCTGGTGTGCCGAAACCCCAAACCACAATATGCTCGGTTGAGCAAACTCAGAGACACATGGCGGCCGTCGCTCCAGTCCACCACAAGTGCAGATCGGGCATCCTCCGCTCGCCAACAAATTTGCTTCAGCGAGCGCAAAGACACTCAACTCTCACCCCGAACAACCACACATAAACGTAAAGATCGAACCTCAAGCTTTGTCTCAAGGCTCAATATCGTGTCCACAGCAACTTCCATTTCGATGCAAACTCCAACATACAAAGCATCATCACCAACATCATCGTATGTGGTTCGCAAAATTACTCCTCCGTCCTCCCTTCAGCACAGAAACCCTGCGACGAAAGCTCATATCGAATTGGTCAAGTTCCCTCAGGAGGCTCGTCGTATCACAGTATAGCCAGAGATTCGTTCACGCCGATCGACAACATGCTGAGTCTGCAGATCAGAGCTCCTCGTCTCCTGGCTCCCGGCACACAACCCTGCTTCCAGAAGAGCCGCATCCGATGGCCATCAAAAACGTAGGGTTCCAACATACTACAGAAGTAAAGCCTGTCCCACCAGTACCGACACAAAGCCACAAAGGCAAAGCTCACAGCTCCGAATAGCTTACCTCCACCAGCCTCGGTGGGCTGTGCTGGAGTTATTCGGAGACCTGAACATCCAACCCTCCTATACACACCTGAGATTTTACTAGCCATACAAGTAGATTTGTAGCAATCCATTATGTCAACAACTTCCAAGCAGCTCCTAAAGAAAGTGTCTTCGTTGGTGAATCCAGACATCAGTTCAAACTCACATTCACCAGACAACCAAACAAGCAACCAGACTTGTATTCACCAAACAACCTGACAACTAGACAAACCAAACAAACCGACAAAAGCACACTCATGTAGCAGCTCTCTTGACAAAGACAAGAAGCTCTTCACTATCCCTTATGTGAGTGTGAGGATCTCCACTGATCTTTGCAGGCGTTGATCATCGATGTAAATCGGCGATCTGCAAAGTGATGCATCGCATGAGGTACTGTCATATTTTGATAAAATTCATTTCACACGAAACATTATCACCTTGCTAGTAGTCTTTGAGATGCATCAAGTTCCAAATAGCCAATTACATCGATGATCAACCCCTGCAAAGAATCAATAGAAAACCTCTAACTAACCACCTGAAGAAGAAAACTAAAAGATCCTCCTTGCATGAAGAAGCAAGAATTTATACTAGTCTAAATATCATAATTACATGTTTATTCAGAATATACAAGAAATTTGACCCCAAATATATGCATTTTGAACTTGGTCAAATGGTTCCACAAGGCCAACTTCAATGTACTGTACTGTATAAGCTGACTTTCTTGTATGTATTGTATTCATATGCAACCGTATATGTCCGTATTAGGAGAACCGACCGTATGGACAGGTCTTCTTCGAAGGCACAGATTACATCCATTCTTCAGCTGGTTTAGGGTTCTCTGTTCTCTGTTCTCAGCATTTATCTTCATTTCATGTAAGTTTAGGGTACAAAACCATTGAGAATGAACTCAAAAAATCTGAAATATCTTCGGAGTGTATGTTCAGAGTGTGGAACTTGCCTTGAGAATTGCAAACTGAGGGATTTACCTACTTGTAAAAAGTATGAACCCATAACTAAAAGCTTTGGACAAGTGATAGCTTGCACTAATTTATGCATAAGTACATAGTCGTCACCACTTCCCCACCAAGGATTTCAAAGTAGCAGATGCAGACAATGTCATTTCTCAAAAATCTCCACGTATAAAAATATTACTTTGTTGTGTTGTGAAGGTAGTTGTCAGGAATTCAGTCTCCAAAACAGATCAAGTCATGAAGCTTTTATGTTAAGACAAAACTTACACATCAATCCCACAAAGTTTAAAGCATACATATCCATCCAGTCACAAATCCCAGCCATGGTAGAATCCCAAGAGGATTGTATCGAAAGTTCCAGTCTACCATTCTCTAGACTGAAGTCTGTGCGAACTTCCACGTAAAGCAACAAGAAGAGAGTGCAAATTGGCACAAAAAAGCAGAAAATCAGAAACACTATCAAAACCAAATTGTTGAAGCAAATTTTGCCAAATGCATCACAAAGAATGTATCAGACAATGACCTCCATATGCAGAGCAACCACTGAATGCCCTAGGACCCTCTACGCAGCATCATCTAGTCCTCTACACCACCTCAAGATCAATACACACAAGACTGTCTTCAAGCTTCAAAAGCATGCTGAAAGATGGGCAAGAATTGTATCCTTGTCAGTATTACATAACTTCTGGAAACAGTGGGAAAGATTTTACTTCACACAACGAGCTGTTTGCATGGGATAAGATGCAAGGTATGGATATTTCTGGTTCATCTGAGATTTCACGTTGGATTGCACGCTAGAGCGCGCAAAGCACTTGCAGAAATTACCTCACCAGCGATTTTAAGGCACAACTCCCTCGTGTGTTGTCATATGTTTGCTCAAGCATTAGTTACGATCCCTCACTCACAATAAATTCTTCACAAGCTTTGAGTGCCATAGTCTGCATGTCCAGAGTTTCCATGTTCGTTGCAAAGAACAAGGATGTGCTCAATAATAAGTTGAGCACACACAAGAGCATTTCCACAGAATTTCCTTTAAGCTCTTGTGAATTTCAGGACATGCAAGCCAGGCAGCGTACCTTAAACTATAATTACATTTGGTTTGATTCACGCTCAGAGAGCAGCAGACACTGCAATTTCACAATCAAGCAACTGGCAGAATGGTTTCCTTGACACGCCACAGGTACCAAGATGCTAAAGACCGATATGGTCGCCAAGAGCTTGCAAGCTGCTCCATTTCAGTCACTGATGGCAATGCCTTGAGACAGTACAATGTCTGAAAGCCCTTGCGGATGGCCAGATCTCCAACTGGAAGCACATCAGGTTTGTGAAGATAGAAAATCATGAACATGTGCGCAGACCAAACCCCAATGCCCTTCACTGCCGTCAAAACTTTGACGAGTTCGTCCTCGTTCATCATCACCAGTTTCTCATCTGAGAGTGCTCCTGATAAAAAGTGTTTGGCTAAGTCGTGAAGATACGTCGCCTTGCGCCCTGAGACACCCACTTCTCGAAGCTGCTCAACTGTCAGGGCTGCAATGACAGCAGGTGTCACACAATCTGGCCCCTGTTACCACCCCACAATCTCAAGTGGTCAGAAGATTTCCACTTTGCAACACAAAACCACGACCATCCTGGGATTCAACACTAGGAACAGACAATGTGATCACTAGTACAGATTCAAATGTATTAAATCTAAAACTATTCATTGGCTGCATTGGATCCAAGTAAGCTTGTATATGTAAGACTTTAATGTCACTACCAAAGTTTACACTGATTAGGAAGTGCCCATGTATACCTTCTATCATGGACACGATGCAAACCAGGGCATCGACAAGCGGGTAGCAAATGTTAGCCTTATGTGACTCCCTGAAGACTGCCACTTGGCAAGTCATTATAGCTTATCTGCGACAACGTTTGAGTTGAAGCTCGGTGCAAATGAACAACAACCCTAAAACCTTGCGAGGTTGCCATTGGATATGAAATGTGCAATTGCTGGGGAGGAAGAAACATTTGTGGAGATTGGAGTGACATACTTACCCCACAGAGTGCAACAAGGCGGCCGTGAATTGTAGCGGCAGCCTTGCCAGCAAGCTGTTGGTACACAATGCTGCGCACCAGAGCCACGAAACAGTTATCGCATTTCTCAAACTTGGGCCCCTGCCCATGGCTCGCTATGATGCTCCCCAGCTTAGGATCCGCCGCAGTCAGAAATTTGGTTGCTTCAGCAAGGGACTCTGCCGATGACAGACTGCTGCTCCACGAGCTTTTTACCTGCGACAAGGTGCCAACATGCACAATTTCCCTCTACCATTGAAGAAATCTTATAAACATCCAAAGAAATTCTCACAAAATGACTGAACCATTTCATAACCAAGTGATGACATCCTCAACACCATAAACCATCCGTCCAAGCAATTCCCCCCGACTCCACACTCAAACAACTTCCGATAATGATTACAATTTCACAGATGACCTAAAAGTCCACCGCACATTTTCTTAAATCAAGTCAAATTTCAACAAATTAATAAACCAATTAATGACCAAGTGAAGACATACTCAATACCAAAAACCAAAGTTTTAAGCAAGCAATTCCCCACCAAATGGCAAGGTTGGGTTTTTTCACCTGCAACAGGATGGCAGTAGAATTCTCTTCTTGTACCGTTGGTAAAACTGCTTCCGTAATTGCGACACTCAAGGGGGTTTCGGCAACTACTACTACACTCTTGTTATTAGATTTCCGTAACCGCTTCTCCGCCTTCCCAACAACATCCTCACTTGCAAATGGCTGCACTTCGCCCTCCCTCTTGCCACCTCGCTTCTCTTGTGCAACAGCTTTCAGCTTCTCTGCATCTCTGTTTACAATTTTCTTCGACTTCAAGTTGAGCTTAGATTCTACCGCTGCCGCGCTCGCCACTACCGCCTTCCCGCTGTGCGAGCGCAGGATCCGACCCGTGGGTACCATCGCCACCAATTTCGATGCGGTCATGCCCAAAAATTTCGGAAAAGAAATCACTGGACCAATTTATGACCGAGTGGGAACCAGCCTTACAAGCAATTCGCCGCAGCTGAAGATTTATTTTCCCCGGAAAGTAACCCAAATAAAAACTACCAAAAATCACTGACTGGCTTCATGACCAATTGATGTCATCGTCGACATCACAAACTAACCCTTCACGCAAGTTGCCGCAGCTGGATACAAAGCGATCTAACACTTAGCAATACACCGTAGAAAAATCAAAGGAAAATCGAACAAAAATCTCAAAAAATCCACTGAACCAATTCGCGACCAAGTGGTGACATCCTTGACACATGAAAAACCAGTCCTCCAAGAGATTTTCCGGAGCTTAAAATTAATTTAACGCCCCCCCCCCCCCCCCCGGACAGTACAATAGTAACCCAAAAAATTAAAACGCACGAAAACTTCCAGAAAGCACTGAACCACCATCAACAAAACAAACGAAGTTCGCACTCCAATGCCATTCACCGCAACTGATGTAACCCTAGGGTATCAATGCAAGTTGCAACTCAGCGTAGGTTGGTCAGTGAGAGTAATAAGAAAGCGAGTTTGACTCGCGCAGAATGGAAATACTGTGAAGGGTGGCACGTGGAGAAGGTGAAGATCGTGGAGAGCAAGGATCGACGATCGGTGGCGGTAAAGAGGAATTTGTGGAAGAATTCTCTGATACAGTAAGAAAGCTTCACCTCGAAGAGTCTCCGAACACTTAGTGCCACTTTATACTTGGGGCCGGATTGACGGCCGGCACGAACTCTCAGAATTTGGGCCAATAGGATTTCATCAAATCAGGCCTTTATACTAGAGGCCGGCCCGAACACTCACTCATCTTATGTGGCATCTTAGGTGGCACAAATTTGGTGCCAAATCATCGGATCCTAATGAAGAAATGGGGACGAGCTTTTCCTTGACCCGAACTCTCATCTGGATCGGATTGGGCTCATTCATTGGATTGAGGTCATCTTGTCCGTCAATCTTTAAGGGGTTAATTCTTTACCTCTCCTCTCCTCTCTACTCCTCTAATAACACAACAATTAGCATAAATATGATTGCATTAGACTAACAAGAAAACAATTAGGGCGTTAATCACACACTCAAGATAAAAATGAAACATTTGAGCATTTAATCAAGCATATAGGATGGCTTAGGTTAATGATTTGTCTAATACGCATCAATTAGCATAAATATGATAGCATTAAGCTAATAACACAACAGTTAGGGTGGTAAGCACACACTTAAGATAAGAATGAAACATTTAAGCATTTAATCAAGCACATGGTATGGCTTAGGCTATGGGTTAGTCTAATAAGGCAACAATTAGTATAAGTATGTTAGCAATAAGGTAATAACACAACAATGAAGGCGCTAATCATACACTTAAGATAAAAATGAAACATTTCGGTCGTTAATCAAGAATTTGGCGTGCATTAGACAATGGGTTAGTCCAATAACACAGTAAATAGCACAAATATGATAGGATTACGCTAATAACACAAAAATTAGGGTGTTAATCACACACTTAAGATAAAAATGAAATATTTAAGCATATAATCAAGCATATAGTATGGCTTAAGCTATATGTTAGTCTAATAAGGCAACAATTAGTATAAATATGGTAGCATTAGGCTAATAACACAACAATTAAGGTGCTAATTATACACTTAAGACAAAAGTGAACATATAAGCCATTAATCAAGAATTTGGTGTGCCTCCTAAACCACACCCATCGGTTAATCCATTGAACATGGTAGATAAATCTATAGGAGCATTTTGATGCCATAATAGATTCAAACGCCCCAATTTAGTCTAATGGGACCCGATTTCGATTCACTAATGACAACCCTATAGAGGCCATCTCTCATGATAAGTGTCATGAAACTTAATTATCGAGAACACCGGACATTGACCGTGATAAGCTTCATGAAACTTAACCCTCGAGATCATCGGACCCCAGAATCGAGGACAAGGTTGGGCCCAAAAAAAATTCATAAAGCGGGGCCGGCCCCAAGCCGTGTATAAAGCAATACTTATTAGTGTGACGAGTTGCCAAACATGGCTTTTCTTTTGTAACCAATTGGAGCCAAGCAAGCTTACAAGTAATCAACTATTCCCCTGCCACGTGGTTCCTACATGGCAGAGTACGTACACTAATCTACTTATGGCATTTTATTCTATGATTTAGTGGGGCCAGTCTCAGAGTTGGTTAGTAATTACTAAGCAACATTTGAAATACGGTCACGTCTGAATTTTGGTGAAGTTGTAGACAAATATCCTTAACAAAAAATATGTGTGTGTGTGTGTGTGTGTGTGTGTGTGTATGTGTATGTATGTATGTATTCATTGTGTGTATAGGGTTGTGTTTAAGAGAGAATTTACAAGCATGTTACTAAGCCTTTGCAAACTCTGAAACTCCAAACCAAATGACATATTGTGAACAACTTGAAGGTATGTGTAGAATGGTATATTGTAAACAAAGTAGTACGTAGTTTTTTGGTAATAAGGGCCAGTTTACACCATGGATCATGAAGTTTGACCATGGAAGATGGCCTTCTTCCATGGTCCAACTTCCATAGTCTGATTTTTTTGAAAACCCAATTTACAAAGTCTTTGGACCCTTCACTAGGTGTAAATCAAATGTGGACCGAGAGGAATGAGCATGCACCAAATAGTCAATGTGCTGATTTTTTTAATATATGTCAAAAAAGTGCAGTTTTGAAAAAATAAAAAAATAAAAAAATAAAGTTTGACCATTCTTTTGTCTTCTTTTGTCTCCACCTTCTCTTCCCCCAAAAAAAATCACTGAATTTCTATTTTAACATCATTTCTCTATCATGGGCCCTTGCCTTTACCTACCACAACACCTCTTTTGCCTCTTCCACCGCAAAATCCATTGGACCATGTCAGTGGATGATGTAGACCTTAAAATATGTCTTTTGGGGACCTTGAACTTCATGGTCACTTTGACATATTTTCCTTGTTGTAAACCAAAGTGGCCCGGGATAAGTTCAACAACCAATCACATATTTCACATGGCCTTGAGACGACTTCATGGTCCAAACAACCCCTAAGTGTGTGTGTCCACAATGTTCCTTGGAGAACTCACCATGGGACCCTACTAGGTACGTAGATGGTGGAGGTACGTTCAATTTGGTAGACGTACACTACAACAAATAAGGCATTTATATATGTAGTGTGGGCGGGGTCATTTTACCAACGATGCAAAGTGGGGCACATGGAATCATCACATACGAGCACGCCTCTTATTCATCTAACAAAAATCATTAAAGCTTGTTGATTTTTTTTTATCATTGATTTTAGAGTTTGTTTTACACCATATTACACCAATTTGTTGCTTTTGTGTGTCTCGCTTTAAAAAGATGTGATATCAACTACAGGTTGGCAAGATAAGCAATACTTTCACCCTTGATCATAGACTTAAGCTTGTATGGAATCCCCGGCCATGTTTATAGAACTAAGTTATGGGACAAGTACAAATGCCTCATGTCCGAGGTGGTTTTCTTGCTCTAATTCCAAGAAGTCATTTAAAAAAATGAACTCTTGAATGTACATGACATTCCTATATCACAACTTATCGAATGCAAAATGCTTGTGTAAAAATCATAGCACTCAACATTGTCAATTTTCAAATGATGTCATGATAATGACAATGGTTCAAGTTATATGCATCACATCATACTTGCTATATAGCAAAACTACTACATGAAAGCAATAGATAAATTACACTATAATTATGTTAGTCACCACAAGCTGTAAGATCAACATAATAAGTACGCACTTGAAAGTTAATAATCTAAAGACATGCTATTTTAGTATGGATGACACATTATGATTGCCACACAACACTTTTGGGACGGCAATGAATAGAGTGGACCACACTAAATCGTATGGTTAGTGTAGTGAAGTGTTAACAAGGTGGCACTAAGGTTGAGGCATCTATAACCAATAAAATAAGAGAATTTGCATTTGTTTAGGAGAAATAATAGGAAATAATTATATTTCATGAGAATTCTATTTTATGAATATGGAAATTGCTACAAATTTTAAAGTGGCGAGGTTAGGGTAACACATTGTCAATCTACATGTTAACCCAATATATGAGGAGTGTTTGGGCACATTAGTGGCGACCGTTAAGGTGGACATAGTTACTTGTCTAACAACGGGATTGAACTGAGGGGGGAGGGTATTCTTGTTGGAGCTAACAACTTGGCTGACAAGTTGAGATAAGATAATATAAGATATCCAGCATAAGAGGAGTTAAGAGTAGTTAGAAGTAGTTATCAAAATTACCTCTAGGGGTTAAAAGTAATAAACTAGATTGCCACTGGTTCATTCTTATCCACTTAGCTTCATAATAGCCTAGTTGAGTTCACCCTCGAGGCTTCATAATAGTCTTCTTCCGTATATAGTTCATAATAGTCTAGTTACGTGTCCATCACGGGACTTAGATCTAGGAGCATCAAAGAGGCTTTTTGAAGCCCATGTGTCCTTATGGTTTTTTGTGATAAAGTAACCATCTCCATTGGAGATGTGACGTGGATTTTTTGGTGCACTCGTTTTTTGTGTGCTATGATGTGACCCCATCCGAATTAATGAAACTCCCAACACCCAAACATAGATGTTAAACTAAATGCCAGTGCTTGGCTACAACATTTGTCAAAACTACTACAAAGGTAATCAATCACAAGTTATTGCCACAAAAACCTTAACTCTGTTCGCCTAACAAATATAGATCTCATCACGTCAACATTACATGACCCTAGTGAGCGATTAAACGGACCTAGTCAACTATGGATGCCTCGCCCTTAACTAGCCAAATCACAATGTGACAAGTATTTGTCAATGTAGATTAGAGGTGCGCATAACCGACCACTTAAGAGACTATGCGTCATATGTGATGGTGCCAAAAAAAATCCTCTACATGAAGATAGAAATTAGGTGGACTACAAAATTTATAGATATTTTAATTACTTTAATTGAAATTACTATGAATCATTGAAGCCAAAAGTTGGCCTAAACATAAGAGCATCCTCAGTCGGTCTAGGTAAAGCTCACTGCAAACCAAAACCTAACTTTTGACTGACCTAAAATTAGAAACTGAAATTACCATCATTAGAAGCACACCTAAATAAACGTGAGATATTTCTCAAGAAAAAAGAATTGTAAAAATTTGACGTAGGTGAAATCCCTCATTGAAAACACCACATTTTCAAATTTTAGAGGGAGTGCACCAAATCTTGCTTTAAAATGGAAAGATCCTCCCACACTCCCTCCAAATTTTTGACATTTAGAGGGAGTGTGGGAGGATCTGTCCATTTTAAGCAAGATTTGGTGCACTCCCTCTAAATTTTGAGCAATTTTAAGCAAGATAGGTCTTGGTTTGCAGTGAGCTTTACCTAGACCGACTGAGGATGCTCTAACACCAATGTCTAGAGTGTGCCAAAACCCCCTTATCTTAGCCACTCATTCCTCCTCACTTTAGCACTCAAAACCCTGACATGTGTCATGACACTATTGGTTCTGACCCGATCGAAATTCAATCCCAACATGATCAAAATTCAAAATTTAACTTTATTGAAATTCTAGTACCTTATAGATTGCCGATGGGATCTTGATCGGGAATAGGTGCCTCTATTATAGTTTGATTTTCACGAGCATGCCAAGGGACCTTTCATACTTAGAAGCTTGAAAGATGCCTTTGATCGCTCTAAGTAGGATCCATTTAAGATTAATTAACCAGAAGCCTGCAATAGCGGTGGGTTTCCTGCTCAAGGGTTTGCATGTAAGTAAGTGAAGGCTCAATTTGCATGGAGCAGGCAATTTCCCTTTCTCTTGCCACCAAGCAATATTTTAATGTTGCGACTTTGTTGAGTAAGCCACGGCACTCCCTAAACTTGATATTTTGTGCATGACTTGCATGATTATGCGTGCTACTAATTAAAAAAAACACTCTATCCAACCGGGCCATGCAGAAGTTGTAAGCCTAGGTCTCAAATAAGTCGATCGGCTCTATTTTGTGGGAAAAGAGACCTAGGGTTGGTAGGTGAAATGGCCCAAAGACTGCCAACCAACCTGAACTCGTCACATGTGATGTTAGTAACTCACTTTTCCAAGCAAAGTTCAGTTGTAAGTGGTTGTCGATGTAAAGTAGTCTCTAGAAGAAGCCAAAGTTTGATCTTGGCTGGACAACCAACTAAACCTAGGCATGTGTGCAAGACGACACTAGGACAAAGCGCTCTTGCAACCAATTGC
The DNA here is from genome assembly GCA_950295325.1 of Polytrichum commune. NCBI lineage: Eukaryota > Viridiplantae > Streptophyta > Polytrichopsida > Polytrichales > Polytrichaceae > Polytrichum > Polytrichum commune. The sequence goes on along the minus strand of OX485808.1, from coordinate 43,807,910 downwards.
TTGTTGGTAGTAAAATGAACTATGTTATTTTGTGTTAAGGCGGTGTATGCTCTCGAAATCAATACATGTTGGCTCCTCATGCAAGGTATTGCATTTAGGACCCACTTGAATCAATTTAGATGATGCTGGCCCAACAATAAAAGAAAGAAAAACATATCCATTTCAACCATGTGTTGCAACTTGCTCATTGCAGTCAACTCGTGGTCAACAATGCATGATTGCGTCATTTTTGTCCAAAAACACTTTCAATTACACATTTCGACATTCACGCCACAAAAGTTAACCGAACATGAAAGACATGGAACAGTAAACGTTGAACCAACTCCCAGTAGGAAACTCGGCTGAGTCAGCGGAAAACTCTATTGACCAAGTAGAGTCAGGGGGTACTTGGATTTGGTGGGGTCGTAGTCTATACACGTATATACATTGGCATCTGCATTGGTATGTATATATACATACACGTATGAGTTGGAGTGGCTGCATTGAGTGCGAAGTGAAGCATGTACTGTGCTCATCATAATTTTGTATTACTGGGAGCGTGAGTTCAAATCCCATCATGGCGCCTCACTTCTTGGATCCAATCATGGCTCCCTCTGGATAGTTGATACCCAAGTACGTCCACATCAATTCCCCGTCTGCATCAATTCCAATAAATCGTGTAGCATTTATGCACCGGAGTAAGCAGACCGTACTCAGCAGATTCGACGGCAACTCATTTAATTCTTGAAGCTGCCGTGCCACGTGTCACCGCCCTATTCATCGAACCCTACAGTACAGTTGATGTGGCACTTGCAATGTTGAGTTGACACAATGCCATAATGGACAAGCTTAGTTCATAGACTACACTGAATATTGCTACCTATTTGTGTCAATGGTGTCACTTACTATTTGGAGTTACACAATGCTATATGTTTATTATTATTATTACTGTAAATTTTTAATCTAGTAAAGATGTTGGTGTTCTAGATAGATAGAAATGGCAGCCTCGATCGAGGCAAGAGTGGATTAAAAGTCACTCTGTTTGTGGGCTACTGCCACCTTTCGGTAGTGGATTTTATGTAATAGGCTAGGCCACGCATAACCAATAACTTCTCCATATGAGGATGAGACGAGGGGGAGGGGGGGGGCATATGAAAGAGGATAAACAAGTTGTACATTGGTACCTTGGAAGTAGGGTTGCAGTCATCCAACAGAAAACCAATGTATGGGTTGGTTCGCCCATCCCAGGGGCGGAGTGGGAGGGGTTTTCCAAGAAGAGATAGCAAAATTTTGGTTTCAAGTTTACGTTTATTAAGGATGATGGCAAATAGGGAGTGAATGGCGGTTGGTGTGTAGTTGGGTCTGCTTTGTTTTGATGTGTGTTGGTTGGGAGTTTGAATTCCTCCTTGTTGGCCGACAACTAGGACAATAAGTGGTTAGATTTGGCACTTGCTATCAATGATGACAGTAATGAGTGGGTTGTATTCGTCAATTTTCCATTGGGCGGTTGTTTATGGGAAACGGTCATGACAGTTGGTGAATTCAATGTAGCATAGTTTGATGTTGACATTAGGTTATTTGGAAAGGGCTCCTGGGTTTGGAGGCCCTCTATGAGAAGAATGTTTGGCCAAAGGCATGATGGGTAGATGCATGGGGTAAAAAGCCAAATGCAAGGAGTAGCCAACTTGGGATGGTTGTCATTGGGGGTAATAAAAGAAGATATGCCATTAATGAGGCATTCCCATCGAGTATGGTGGTGGAGGGTAGGAGTTTGCTGAATGTGTCTCAAAGCCCTTATATTGTTTATCCGTGTGCAAGCCCTTAGGAGACTTAGGAGTCACAAGAGTAAAGGCACGAGCATCGGGTAGCTTATGACGTCCGGATTCTATAATGCTCGAGAACTCCCCAATCAGATGTGTGAGCTAGGAGATATGACAATTTGAGTGGGGCGCTGCCTCGGGACAGCGCCCAACACTGCAGGGGGCACTGTGGTGGGACAGCAGTGACCTAGGAATGGCGCCCAAGACTGCCAAAGTTAGGATAGCCATAACTCCATCAATATTTGCCCAAATGATGCAAGTGAGGAGTCTATCGGCATCTACGCAAAGAGTAGTTGTTAATGAATTGGTCATTTAATAGAATTAGAGATCATACAACAAAGTTATGAAGGTTTGAAGTTGTTGGGGGAGGGGGTCCAGACCCAGCGGCTATGGGAAAACGTCTACATGACCCAAACTCTTAGGAGAGAGACAAAAGGCTTGCACAAAGTAGAACATGTCTACTACATAACAACGTGGGCTCCAATATAGGGGCGAAATTGCCAAGTATGCTTTGGGATGTTGTAGTGTTGCTCTGGCAACGCGATGATCAACTCAAGATTGGATGGACATGAATGGAAGTCCATACCTAATCATTGGCTACCTACTAAGGGGAGAATCATGATGGTGCATGTGTAGGAGGGTTTGGCAACCAAGCTACGAGCTCGAAGGTTGGTACGGGGAGCTAACCATGGGCGTGTGTGGGATGTGCAGGGTTAGCACTCGTGACACTTGCTAGAGTTGCAAAATGATGAAGATAAATTAAGGAGAGCTCGCAAGAGTTGTGACAGCTCTAGTGAGGTGTTGTTGGTCCATTTAAGATGGGTTTTGAATGAGTAGCAGAACATATCCATCCGAAACTACTATATTTGAATTGTTTTGGATAGAATTTTAGGCAAAGGTTGTGGCAATGTTTTTGGCAGGTTATATATTTAAGAGTGGTGGGGTTAGAGTTAGGGTTTGGACTTTTGTCTTGAGCATAAAAAGTTGAATATTGTGTATTAAGTGGTTTTAACCACTTGAACTAGAAAAATGACAAAAATTGCTTCAAATCTAAACGAGTAAACCCTAAATAAACTTTTTGATTGGTGTTGGCTAGTTATGTTCTCATGCTACATCTATGAATGTAATTGTGTTTCAATGCAAATTTTGGAAGGATTTGCATGTGTTTTTGAACGCAAGCATTTTTTCACCATTTTCATGGGTGTATGTTCTGGGTTTTGAATGAGTAGCAGAACATATCCATCCGAAAAGAACTCTATTGAGCCTCTCAAGCTTGTAGCTAATCATGCAGATAATTTTTTATATCAAAGAATTGAAAGGGCCAATCTATAATTATTATGAATACCTTCAAGTAGTGACATGAGTTTTGCATACATGTCGCCTTCAACACCCTCGCAAGATCCAATAAGTTTTGAACTAGCATAGGCATGAACACGTCAATGAAATGTTGGTACCAAGCAACTGCTTCAAAGCCAAAGTGATGCGTTTGGGTAAAATGCCAAGTGAGAACAATGTTGATTTCAAAGACATTGCAATTTTGGTTTGTGACCAACAGCCTCATTGGATCCAAATACCTTGAGTCACAATTGGTATCACTCATACAAATGCCTCTTATTGATGTCGCCCCCTCCTCTGCTTTGAACCCCTCCTATGTGTTGACAATGCTCCCAATTTTTTTTTTGAGAAATCACAACAACAAATCGAAACCCTACCTATATACCAAGTGAGCAAAAAACAGAAAGTGGGAAAGATGAATTTCGGGATCAACGCACCTAAGGAGCACAACTATGTTCATATGCCTACTGTCCAACCTTCAACAATCAACCATCGATATTCGCCAAGTTTGCAAGATGGTGGGAGTTTGCATAGACATCAAAACTTCAAAGAACTCATGCAAATCCTGATTGAGCACTCACATCCAAACAAAATGTGCGAACCCACCGGGAGCCCTTACCACATCTAACCTGACATCTTACATCCAACTACCAAGAAACATCCACGAGATGTCATCCCATTATGCTCATCCATAATGTGGGGCCCTAATATATATTGTTTTGATTCTCCACCCTACCTTAATTTCTTTATACCATGGACTTCAATATACAACTTGAGCTTTGTTACAAATACATGTTTTATAATTTGTAGCTTGCAACTTTACAGTGAACCCTATACTTGTTCTCATGTAGTTTTCTAAAATATGGGAGTGCCCCCCCCCTAGGGTTAGAATTACAAGGTTCCCATATGCACTAACTTGATTCCCTCCGCACAAACACACCAAAATCATTAGATCTTGATTTCAATCCACATTGGAAGAAAGACTAATGCAGCGACAATGACTAAGTAATCAATCTACGATTCTACCTTTGAGCCAAACTCTGATTTTTCTTGCTCTCCCGAGCTGACTCCCAAATATTTGCACATGAAGAAATTAGGGTTCCCAAAATGAGCCTAACTCGAATTCCCACCACACACACCAAAATCCATACATCTTGATTTCAATCCACACCATAATTAAAACAAATGCACAAAGAGGATGGTACGTTTCTATATTGTAGATTAGAATAGTGAGGCACCAAGGACCCAACCCCTTTGAAACCCTAGGAGACATCTCACAAGTGATTCATCCATCCTCAAATTTGTCACAAAAAAAATCATCAACTATTCATTCGTTCTTCATAATTGAAGTGCAAGGTATGCGACTTTTCATATCTAGCCTTTTAAGTTCATGATATTTTATATGTACCACTTAGGTATTCTATACAAAAGAAGTATGTAATGATTATGTGGGTGGACAATGTGTTCATCCAACGTCATAAAGTTTCACAGACAAAAAATTTACAGACTTCTTTTGAAGCACTTTGCATTCAAGTACCAAAGATGTTGCTAACCAAAGTTGTTTGATACAAATGTGTTTTGGCTAAAAGGCAACATTAGAGTTCATTTATATCTTCACATATGCTTATTGAGCAATTTTCTCCTAAGCCTAAAGTTATTCGTGAGATGTAGATTGAACCTAACTCTTACAACATTATTGTATGTCAACTCTAAATAAGGTTTCCAATTCACATTTTGTAATCCACCTTTGATTTGAGTTGGAGTGCCCATGCATTTAGGGGTTTACTTCTGTTCCAAAGCCAAATATCACTTCATCACAAGTTCAGAAGTATACCCAAATCTCAAGGAAGAGGTTGGTTGTTTGAATCCCGGCTGTGAAATCTCCTCTATTCTTGACGGAAAACTTGCCAGGTGGTCAACTGCCTCCTGTGCTTTGGCGTTGGCATGTCGGCCTTTTGTCTCAAAAACAAAAAAAAACAAAAAAAACAAGTTCAGAAGTGTAGTTATTACATTGAAATTAAATCTGGTGGTGCGAGTGTAATAATTCGCTGAAACGTAGCATAGTGAGAGCATATTGTGTTCACAATGTGACATATAATACTTGAAAAAATACAAATAATGTTCTTACCACAACATTAACTATAATATTAGGATGTGTCTCGTTATAGTGTCACACAATAATTTTGTGTGTGAAAATTTGTGAAGTTGGATAAACACATTGCCCACCCACAATTTGTCGAGTACAAATAGTAGAGTGCCCAATGTCCAATGGACCAATTGTTTTATATGTTGGTTGTCCCCCCACCAACACCTTAATAGTTGATACCTATAAATTTGCACTATCCTTTTTTGCTTGAAAAACGACATAGTCTTGCACCAAAAGACATTGAGCATTTTTCAACTTTCCATCAAAATAAAACCAATAGTAACTAACTGCAACAAAACCACATTATGCTAAATAGGAATGAGATGACCCTAAACTACTAGATGATAGTGGAGAGGTACCCATTTTCAGAATGAAGTGGTTGCCAATTCAATTCCCCCATGTGAAATATTTTCTCTACTTGACGGAGAAAACTAGCTAGGTAAGTAGGAAGCCAAGAGCCCACTCATTGCAAGGTAGCCAATAAACCCCGCCTGCACCAAGAGGATTTTTGAGCAAGGTAGGACCAACATGCTCAAATTCATGTTGGATTGCCTGACGTTGATTATTATTTATTTATTTATTTATGATAAATAATTTTATCTTACCACAATTTCCCTTGCTTTGATTTCCAATAAGAATGATGTTGTACTCCAAAAATGGTGAGCGACCCTTTGACATTTCTACCATAATAGACTCAAGCTAACCCTAAATGCCCAAGAAGCCAAAAAGTGGTCGTGGGCATTAACAAATATATCTTTCTCAAGGCTTCTTGGTCTAATTGTACATGCACTTTGAATAATCAGAATTCCACCTCATCTACACCAAAATGATTGGAATGATCTATTCACGACTCGAGATATGGACCTTGAACTGGTTGGAACCCTTAATTATTTGTTACAAAATGCATAATTTGAGGAAAGTAGCAATGGTAAGGATATGGGATTTTTTTGACTCTTCCCAATTGTTACAAAACTCGTAATTATGATAAGATTTACCGAAGGTCAATGGATTTTCATACATCTTGGATATTTGATTAGGTTATGAAGAATAAATGCTTATAAAAAAGTTTTGGTGGAGATCAATGATAGTAATCCATGGATAGTAATCCTCTGTATGTAACTGTATGGACGTGGTTCAAAACTCACACTCTACAATTTTATTTTGTGTGCCAACTCCAAAAAATGCCTCTATTTTCCACAAATACCTTGACGGGGCACTATGACTTAGGTTGTCATATTTTAGGGGTCACAACAAGTTTCTTTCCATCCCTTAGCCGTATTATTCTTTAGCCTATACTAGTGAGGGAGAACGAAGCTTATCAATTTTCCACCACCAAGTATTTTGAATATATTGGTAGAGCAAGACACATAGAGAGCATGAGTGTCTCTTAGTCAACTTTGTCAATGGTTTGATTGCTTGATCTACATAACATTACTCATCGATGTGGGTCCTTAGAATACAACAGTTGGATGTGTGGGAGTTCAATATGAATTTATCTCCCTACACAATTTTCTTAGCATACGACTATTATATTACGAGAGCCCACAAAACAAGAGTTACATGCTGAGTAATATTATGTGAGTTTGGGACTTGTGGATTACACTTGTGTCTAGCTTTGTGTAGATATGGAATCTATACATTTTTGTGCTAGATTCTAGCATGATTTTGTTGATGAACTATGAATTTTTGGACATGGGTAATCATAGTTAAAGGTTACTAATTTTGTTGTACCCAAAACTTGCTTGAGCCTCAACTTGGCCATATACCTTTGTGCAACTTTCACTCGAGATGTCTAATGTTTCCATGAATCGCTATTCATAGTCGTGTATCACAAAGAGACTGGTTGATTGTGAGTATTTTGCATAAGTGTATTTTGGGGGGTTAACTAGATGGACCCAAGATGAGCATGATTCCAATTGGTGTATTCAACATTGGACTAAAAATAAGAAGAAGAGGGCATCGTCTCTTTGATGATGTGGCCTAGGTCCGTTCATCCGAAAGCAACCATATGCACGACTCGGATGTAATGCCTCCTTGTGATAGGTGAACTAGGTTAGTAAGGTTTGAGGTTTTTATAAATTGGTTGTGGCAATACGTGAATTCAATGAGTTGGATGGTGTATGTTCATGTGGGTTGTGGTGGTGGGTCATTGTAAGGCGAGATATTGAATATGCATAATGTGTCGGGTTTTAGTCATAAAAAACATTGACAAATATTTGTGGAGCAAAGGCAAGGGAGGAGCCCTGGGGGAACGCCATTCTTGTGTGTGTGCGGGTGTGGGGAGGGGGGGGATGTCATGGTGGTTGTTGGTGTTTATATGTTCGCAGCTCCTGGTGATGTGAGGAGATAGCATTATGAAATTGTTTTCACAAATAATAATGGCAATGGGTCGGAATTTGTGGAGGTGTGTATGGATACATGAGCTAAAGTGGGTATGACCATGTGTCATTTATGTGGTGCATGCATAACTGACATGTTTCGGTGGGGAAAGTTTGAAGTCTTGTTGTTAACCATACATTGGACATATCGAAAATTGAAATTGTATGGTTTGGCATCAATATTCTAAGAGACATCCCATAATAGGTTGGTCCATTGATCGTGGAGATTTGGGTTTTCTAGCTATGTTGCAACATAATCATGCTTTGTGTGTGCTCGGTAATGGGCGAGGAGTATTAATTATACCTTTTACGGGAAACGTGAGAATGGCACGTTTGATATTGAACTACAAGGATGAGAATGTGGTGACGGCCTTGCTAAACGTGGGCTACTTATTTGGCGTTCATAGGCAGAGTTGGCTAGACCCTCCAACTCTTGCGTCCTTGCACTATCCTATTGCCTTGAAAAATGATGCGATGTTGTGCCTTCAAAATAAACCTATTAAAGCCAACCACAACCAACCCACATTATGATATATATATATATATATATATATTAAAAGCACAGGTTTGCATTCCTCCCGCCCCACTGATTTTCTATAAGGTGGGAAAACTTGAAACGGCAAAAACAAGTTGATTCGGTTAGAAAGAGTGGCTTAAATTTTTTCTTCAAAGATGGAGTACAGAAAATAACGAGAAATGCAAGTTGTTTTGTAATTTTGTTCCTATAAGTATTTGTAACATTTTTCCAAAGAAATAAGTAAGTCAAACCCCCTACTTGTATAAAAATGTTTCTCTAATTTGAGCATCGACATAATTTAAACTACATATGAATGCATAAATAAACGTTTATTAATTCAATGACACCCAAAAGTGATTCCAAGTGACATGAAACAACACCTATTTGGCCAATCACTACATCCAACCTATCACTGCATCCTTTTTGGGCCATCACTTTTATAATGAGTCATTTTGGGTCTACACAAGAATAAACACGAAAAAAGGCATGTGCTTAAAAAGAGATTGGACTACATGCTCAAAATATGAAAATCATTCTAGGCTCAATAATCAACACAATTTGGGGGTAACTATACGCCCATTTAATGAGCATAAGAATATGTTATTTGAGAATGAGCAAGGTATTTATACAAGTGGCCATGCCCTTGATTTGGATTCGTTAACCATCTTGTACTAGTTTAGGGCGGCTCCTTATAGAGGTGGGCTAATTGGAAAAAATAACCATTTAAGACTTGTATACTTGAATGGCAAATTTCTCTCAACACAAACAACTTTATCATAACCTAGTACCTCATCATATTACACTATCGATTTTGGCCTTAAAGAAATAATTCAATTGGATGAGGTGCCACTACCGGAGTTTCTTTGATCTCGGACCCTAATGTAAACCCACCCTTTTGACATTAGGACCATGTCCAAGAAAATAAGGTTCCTAAACAACTCTCAAGGGATCTACTTATGGCGTCAATATTAGACCCAAGCCTTAGGATCAATTTCATGAGATCTGATGAAAAAATGATGTCATATTAACGCCACTTCATTATATTATACCTTGAACCCAAGCCCAAGAATAGTTTTTTATATTTCTTGGGTGCAAAATTTTGCTCTTGACCAATAAGATTGCTCAATTTTGGAGTTTCTTTGGTCTTGGACCCAGTTTAAACCCACCCTTATACCTTTTGAGTTTAAAAAGAGGTGAAGTGTTCAATGTATCGAGGAAAACTTTCACTTTCAGCAGCCCCACGGTCTACGTTTGACCGGCTGAGCCCGTCGCCTCCGTTCCGCTTTGCCACCTCCCTCGCCCCGCTTCGCTTCGCCTCCAGCAACAATCACCCTCGTTCGCCTACTACCGTCCTCCCACCAAATTCATCGCCGAGGTCGGGAGCCTCGCATCCAGCTGCTCCTTGTAAATTCCCTGCAGCTATCTCCTCCAATTTACAGCTCCTGTTTTGGTCCGGTTGTCGCAAATAACGGTGCTCTAGGGAGTGTGATTGAGATGCTTTTCCACCTTAGGGCGGGAGAGCTCTCCCGTTGTTTAATTAGTCTGTTTACCGATAATTTTGTGGAGTAATTAGTCGCATTCTCATTTCTTTGACAGGGGATGTTGATTTTACCAGGCGAGGTCGACGTGGCACAATCTGGTGGACTCTGTAGCGGAGAAGCTTGAGAAAGGGAGAAGAGAAGAGCAATTAATTGGCATACGGCAAGGAGCTCCGTCTGATGCCGACGTTCGGGTGAGGCATGTTATGTCGCATTGCTATCTACGGATGCCCAGTTAGGGTGTACTTGTAGTTGCTGTTTGGATTGTGTTGAGAAAATGCTCGTTAGGAAGTTGATGATGTTTGAATGGAGTTTGTCATTTGCACTGGCAATGTGCTATGATGCCGAGAGTGTCGCGATGTTTTTTTAGCCTTCCGAGGTTAAGTTGTAGAATTCGTCCTCTATTCCCGCGTGAATGCGCGGACAAGACATGAATGAATGAAAGTACTTGTTGCGGCAGATAGTACTAAAAAATTGGCATTTGCTGGATATGTTCCAGGCGATCACAGAGATCCACACTCTTAGTCGTCATCGTCCGACAATTTTTAGTTGAAAATAACTATGATTTATCGTGTTTAAGATTTTGTGATATGTTAATGAAATCCTTACTCCTTCCAGCATTCGACCAGCTGGTAGGAGTCTCCATTTTGTCATTTTCTTGTTGACCTAGAGCAAGAGTCGAGCACATTCATCATAACGTTGACTCAATTAAGTCACGAGATTTGCATTTGCGCTACTGCTCTCGCTTCGGTCACATAGATCCACAATCACGTCATCGTCCGACAATCTTTAGTTGAGATTTTTCTCATTCTCCTGTCTAAGATTGTGTAATTTGTTACTGAAAATCTTACTCCTTCCAGCTTTCGACCAGCTGGTAGGAGTCACCATTTGATCATCTGCTTGCTGACCTAGAGTAAGAGCTGAGCACATTCATCACAAAGTTAAATCAGTAAGGCATTGAGAGCTGTTATTTTCATGTGATATAGTTTCGTATGTTAAAAAAGACTCTGGTGCACAACATTGTGATGAACACATGTCTATCTAAATTCTCCATTTCTATGGCCGCAATCCCTTCAGAGTGCATTTTATGCAAGTAATTCCAACGAGTCTAATGTTGTCGATCCTAATAAGTTTATGGTCAAGTGCAGGGTGCGTTGAGCAACTTCAAGTATGGATCGATTTGTAGTACACGAATCCGGTCCATCATTATCTTCTACTAAACGAAGGATGCTCTCTAGGTACCTTGGCTCTTGCGTGCTGGCCTAGCTGTGATTTATACATAACCTCTTCTCAGTTGTGTGATTGTCAATATGTTTTCTACTCGATTGTGATATTTGTATTGGATGTTGCTGGACTACTCATGCCTCAATTGGTCACATTTAGGCCTTTTGTAACATGCTGCACTGTTGTTTTTAACAGTGTGCTATGGTTTCTTCTGATGACCAAGCGCTGTGCTGGATTAACAACGGCAGAAATGACTCCTCTCAAATTCTTAGAACAAGTTGTATCCGGATAGTTGACAGACTGCTAATTCCCTGAGCCTGTGTGCTACTTGCAGTGACAAGTCTAAGAAGTGGGATATGTTGAGTGCTGCAGGCAAAAATGGAAAGCAGGTGATTATCAAGTGGACGGAAAACTGCCATCTGTTTACAAGCATACACTCCTGAATGTCTTGTTGCAGTCATACTCCGAGGCAGGTTCATTTTTGCCAACTGTTGAGTGAAGAGTTTGCATTGTCTTAAGGATGATTGAATAAGACTTTGAGATGATACACTGCAGGCATATACACGCTATGTGTACAGTCTTTTGTTCAAAAGAATGTAGTGTGTCTGATGTATGCTTGTTTGTATGGCTACTTTTTCATTGCTTCTCTTGTTAACGTGAATTGGTTTGAATCTTGTTAGCCTGAATTTTTATGTGTAGATTTGTTTGATAGATCTGCATATTGACCTAACAAGCAAAGGGATTCATTCACAGTTTTACGAACTGCATATCACAATGAACCTCTGATGGAGGTGTTTGATTGCAGATGGGCAGCTTTCCTCAATCAAATTTGAGCCGACATTTTCCGCCTCCTGTGCATGTCAGTTATCCTTTTGTTTCGTTATCAAGAGAATGTCATTCATTTTGTCCAATGCAACCTCCAATTCCTCTCCTCATTGTACTGGACTGCTTGGAGTCCCACTGTTAGCAGAAGACTATGACAACTGGTTTGTTGCTAACATCCTCTTGCAGCATGGCCTGTAGACATATGTACAGGACATTGTGTAATGATGAGCATTAAACACCTGCTACTGGCATGATTCAGGCATCTCTGTGTATTGATTGCCAAGTCACTGCTGTAGGCATGCTTTGTTTGTTTGTTGATCAGCCTCAAACAATTGATCTTGGTAGAATATGAGGTATTGCCGGTCAGAGGGTATGGTGTATTGGGGTGTGACCATTATAGCATGATAAAACATCAGTCTTCAACAGCCCGGTTTAGCAGAGGCAAGACAACAGTAATTGATGTCCCTACTCACGTTTTGGCACTTATTGTGCCAAAACGCTGACCTATCTTGTTCACCATTGTGGCTGCTCATCTGGAATTCTTGTGTCTACATATGGTTGTAGGCACCTGTGTGGCAAGGATCAGTTGTGGACACCCTATCAAGCTTTTCAGAGATAGTAGGAATGGCTTCTGGAAATACTTTTTTCACGTCCAGGTAATTTTTTTTTCCAGTTTTTGAAACTTCTGCTGAGGTGCACTAAGCAACAGCTCTCCAACAGCCTAGGCATTCTTATTGCAGAAACTTTATAGAAATGCTGTTTGAAACTGTGAACCCATTATCGGTTAATGTCATCAGGTTTGAAGCCATTGTTTGTGGACCTTGACCTGGTTCATTCTACTGCTACATTTAGTTGAGCACTGGAATGGGTGCCAATCTGTCTGGATTCTGTGAATTCCTCACTCATATCTGTTGTTGGAATGTCTGGAATTGGCAGGCCAATAGTGACATGCGTTGATTTTGATGCAAAAGTAAGAAGCACATACATCTCTATATGGCTTCTGACTTTAAGAAGAGATGTGTACTTCTGCACAAAATTCTGTTGACACATTCTGACTGTAGTTTGCATGCTCTCAATGCAAACATAACCAGTTTAGAATGTCATAGAGTTTTCTGCCAGTCATTCACCTTGGGTCGTCCACTGCTCTGTTTTTTCAGTTATGATGGAATATTGAAATTGTGAGTGAAGCTGATCACAACTGCCTTCTGGTTATGCAGAGGAATTCACATCAGTTCTTTAGTTGCAGTTTGTCATAGTTCTTCAAACCATGTCATTGTAAGTTTCAGCTCATTTTCAATTTTGAGCCAAAAAGTTATCCATTGTGGCAGGGTATATATGTAGCATCAGTGAGCAGCAATGGCTGCCTTTCCATACATGAGTTTGAAAAATTCTACTGCACAGCTGGAGGTGATTTTTGCTCTCTCCTTCAGTTTCATATTGTTTATTACAGTTTTACTTAGTGTATATGGAGGTATATTACTTAATTTCTGGTGAAATGTACTGTTGTTCCTCAGATTGCCCCCTCTGCTTAAAAAAATTATGGATTGAGTGCACTTGCCAATGAACAAGCCTCACTGTGATAGATGATTGTTACAATAGGTTCTGAGGCAGACAAAGTCAAACCAGATGTGCATATCCATACACGGCACAAGCTGGAGTCTGTGCGATGGAATCCACACAACCCTGTAGAGGTATGGCTTTGTGAATATAATGAAACGTGAGTAATGTACATCACTTTGCATAAATTTTATTGTGTATACAGTTTTTCAGCTAACCTGCATCTACCATGCACTCAGAGAGCTACATAGTTCATTTTAAAGAGATTCTGATTCTAGTCTATGATACTTGTATGCACTACTGCCTTCCTTAAGTGGTGTGAGAATAGTTTCCCTCACCTTCAGATGGTAATGTTATTGCCTTTGATGATTAAGAGCAAGGTCAGAAATACACAGCATGTGGAGCAAATGATGAGGATGGATGGTGGGTTTTGGGGATGAATGAGAAAGTTGCTCAGTCTGTTTGTTATCGTATTGAACAGGTTGCGTGTGTGGCATCGGGAAGCAGCAGTTTGTATCTCTATGATGTAGAAAGTCTCGCCAGTGTTCCACGTCAAGTAAGGCCTCAACAGTTACCTACCCATAAGAATAGTTTCTTGCATATCTTCACTGGTTCAGAGTAATTCGACCTCCTACTATCAAGCCATTCAGGATACTTCCTGTTTCAGTACTAAACCAAAAGACTTCCACTTCAGAACCTTCAAGTCCATCCACAAAGTATTGGTCATCACAATCTTCATCCTGCCTGTATTTTGAAGGTTGTCCAGGATATCATACAATATTTTTATCTTTCTCTCAGTATGACACTTGCATGTAATGATAATGTATATTTCTTCAAAGCCGGAGCAGAGAAGAATCACAGAAACGTCTAAGACCTTTGGGCATTATTTAAGCTATAGAGGTCTTCTAGTAGTACCCTGCTTACCTGTTTAATATCCTTACTGAAAATTGTACTTGTGTATGAACTTTCAGATACTGCACTTCAAGTCCAAAAGTCAAAGGGGGCAGCCTGCAAGTCTTTTTGACGTCTCTTACTGTACACTCAACAAAGACAGGTATAATAAATAGTTTCGCAACATCTGGATTCAAGTTGCTCTCTGCATTTCCCCTTGGATTTCCCCTCCAATGGTAATTTTAGAAAATAAATGTTGCTTTTAATCAAAGAATATTGTAAATTGGAGGATCAGTTTTTTCTTGTTCAACTGAGAATATGGAGAAGGGTATTGTGCATACTCATTAGAATGTTATTTTATGGTGGCATGTCCATTGCCAGGATGGTGGCCTGTGGTAATGATAACAACGTGCATATATGGGATAGAAGGGTGGGGAAGTTGCCTACTATGTCCCTGCCCGCACATACAAATGTAGGGGATCTTAACAGTCTTCAGCTGTCAAGGGATGAGCAGGTACTCAAAATAATATCTGTTCTGTTGATAGAATGGACGTTTTGATACTTTATGAAGGCTCCATTTTAGGAGCCTTTTCGATCCTTGTGCAAATAGGGTGTCCAGCCTTTATATAGATCATGTGGTCTTGCTTGGCCACTTGAGATTATTCTTGTGGTATTAATCATTTCACATATATCTTGTGTCATGTGCATCTTTGTGCTGGAATTTCCATGTCTAATATACAGCAATTTGGTCTACCTCTGCCACTGTCAAACTTGTTTCTGATTACACACGGGGCTGCTAATTGTCATGTCCTCTGCACCACAAGGCGATGATAGTAGTTTAGATCTTTTGCGAACTTCATGATTGACCTGAACTTTTCAACTTCGAGTGGCTTTGTTGCAATGCAAATACTTGATGTAGTGAGAACTCAGGAAGCTAGAAAAGCTAGATCAGCATTCTTATAGTCCTCTCACATCCTGGGGTTGCAGCTTGCTTTTGCAGGCAGTGAACGGGGCAATATTTTTCTTTGGGATCTACGAGGAGGAAGGGATGGGGCTGCTTTTGTGCCCTCTGGCGAGGTATTTGACTGAAGTTATTCTTGACTTTTATTTTTCTACTGAGACTGCTTTAGTTTCTAGACCGTGTGGTTTGGACAAATGCAAAACCTAGTTTGGATGAGAACTAGTAAATTGCTTCAGAGGATGTACTATCCTAGTCTTTGTGATAGGTGGCCATTTCAATTTGAGCTGCCCCTTGTTGTAGAATGTAAGAAGTCATTGTCCTATTTTGGCAATGCCTACCAGGTGGAGGCCTCATCAGTGTCAGGGTGTCGCAGGTTTATCATCCCCCACTAAAGTCACTTAAAGTGGCTACACTGCTTGAGGGGATTCCTGACTTGAAGGTATTGTCTTCAGAACCAGTATAAGTATAAAGATCAGGTTACCTTTAGAGGAAGGCATTTTAGAATTTGATCATATTGAGAACCTCCAAGAAAGATCATATAACTAAAGATTTCTGCTGTTGGTTGCAGTTTAAGGATCCGAAACTAACTCCTTGAATGTAGCATTTTCTTGTTCTGCAGGCGCAGACCAACATTGAGAATAGTTCCATACACTCAATATCTTTGAGTCCATCTTGTGGACACCATCTTGGATTCCATCTTAACAATGGATGGTAAGTTTGAAGGCAATACATAACACAGGGTCTCTGGAAGACACCTTCACATAGCACATAGACACTTAAAAGTTGGAGTTTCTTGAAGAGCTCTGGTAGCTTCATCAAGCTGTTTTTTAAATGCACAATTGATATTGTCAACTCTCTTATCTGATGTATCAGCTGGCCTTCCAGGAATTTGTGTTTACTGTCTAAAATCCTGTCAACAGTCACCTTGAAAGAACTTGCAAGAAAATGTGATGTGCAGGTCAGGTGTTCTGGATCTGATGGATTTTTCTGTAACACACATTCATTGTCCTCCACCTCCTTGGTCGTAAGTACTACAATTGCTTTAACTGCGACCCTCTCATTCTCTCTGGAGATTCTAATTCAATATCCACTGTTATATTTTGGGTCTCTTGAGATCAGTGTACCCTAGATTACTGACTTTATCTTTGAGTGGTTTGTGCATCTCTGTCAAGATGAGGCACACAAGTTGCTGAGACATGATTAAAAGTTTTTTATGGAGATTTGATTAAGCTGAGTCCATTGTGGCCTCTTTTAAAAACAATTTAAAGGATGTCGGCGAAACATGGACTCGCAGTTTGACTTACTTGAATTGTGTGTCATAGCAGAGAACAAGATTTTGCACCTTGGTTGAGCATTCGGCGCAGGAGGCCTGCCTGGCTCACATCTTACCCTGTAAGTGGTGATTTCCGTGAGTTCATAAGGTTGTGTTTAGAATGGAAATCCATTGAGTTCAGCACAAAAAAAATTCACCAAATCTAATGCACTGTTAGGTTCTCCCAGTCATGGAGCTCTCACATGAAGTAGATGATATATAGAGTGAAAACGTGTGGGTTGATGTAGAGAATCCTCAAATCTGCAGATTACAGTTCACCAAATTGCAATCTCTTCTATTGTATTTTACACTACACCATTTACGGTATTTAGAGTCACATGCGTAATAGTGTCACTTACCCTAATTTGAGGCATATGCTAGGTTACATTGATGATTAGCAACTTCACCATAAGTATCAACTCATGACACTTGGCATTCAAGTGTGCTTACTAATATCTGGGCATGAGTATGTTCAATAGTGTTATGATGTGCATGCCTATGTTACACAATGGTCTACAAGTTGACTGAAGTGTACACAAATGCCATTACTATGCTCGGGAATGTTTCCTCTTGCATAATAAAACGCAAGACTATCACCTAACGTATTCCAATTTGCTACTCTAAATCTCATGATGTAGACCTTTTTTCACTTAAAGGTGTTACTTATGTTGGCGAATGGAATAATATAGGCAATTAGTGGGTGTGACACTAAATACCATAAATGGTGTAGTGAGATTAGTAATGCATTTGACAAATACTTGAACTTTTTCCTTTGTAACTTTAGTTTCATTGTTATTCAGTTGGTGGTAGAACATTTTGTGCAGGTCTATGCTGTGGGATGTACAATGAAGTGCCACATCAATGTTTTGGATTTTACTCCTGGTCCAACCTCAGAATGTTCTGTTGACAGCACCTGGTTTGTGATACCTCTTGACAATATTTTGTTATGATTTTTCTTGAAATATTTACTCTCACTATGTGTAGGTAATTGATGATCAGAAAATTTATAATGTGAAACACATGGAGTTCCATATTTACTTTGTAAGTTATAATAAAGTTTGCACAAACTTAAATAGTGTTCTATTGTTTATCAGCCATGATACACTGTCCCAGACTGAAGAGAAGTGGCAGAAGCAACTCCAATGCTCTGAGCCAGTGGTGGCTGTTGCCTCTCACCCATTAAATGATTGGCTACTTGCTGGAACCCAGGTTCATATTCTTGTTCTGAAAATAGTCTTAATTTATTTTTGACAACAGTTTCCCTGTGAATATAGCTTTTTCGCTCTCAGATTCCTGTACTGAAAATATTGTAACTTAATGTGATTGTTTTCTTGCTCTAGTATTACATTATTTACTGAGTATATGAAAACAGGTAGACATATGCTCAAGTTTATCATATTGTTGTGTGACTCTGGCAGGCTGGTTCACTGTTACTCATGGCTCAAAAGAAAAGGTTTGCATGTGACGAAGATGAGGTCCTCAACGCAGAGAACGAGGCAGCAAAAATTTGTCATTGCGACACACTGGTGGATGTAAGTGAAATGCTTGAGATTCGAGCTTCAGGCTCCACTGCAATTTGATAGGTACTCAGGTTCTTGAGGTATGTAGTGCTTGGGCACCAAAGATGTTGATGCAGGATGCATACATGCAGCTGAGGCCTCTCCATTGCATGTCCAACATAAATCTCCAGACTCAGGAATGACAAATCTGGAGTGCCTCTGAGGCGAAATCTAAAGCTTAAACCATCTGTAAAAATGAAGAATCTATATCCTGCTAGCATATGCAAATGCAGAAGGAACTTGAGGACTCCCAAAAAGTGACCATTAATGACTGGTCATGGGTCTCTTCCTTACACTAAGCAACTTGAGAGCAAGTGTAGATACTCTTGGTTTGGGTGAGTCACACTGGCCACGAACACAGGTGGCAGTACCAGTGATATTTTGAGAGTGTACAGTTCATAATATAGAAATGTCATCAAGCAGTGACAGATTTGTATTAGTTTCTTCTTTTCTTTTCTTTTTTTCCGATTTTTAGACCAGACCCAGTCATCTGTGACAGATGGCTACTGACTTTCTGGAAACACAGCACTAAATGTATCAGGTATCCCACAGTGTAAGTACTTTCAGTTTCTGACCACTGGGCGCCTGCCTTTTGGGTACCAGTGTGATACAGAGTCTAGTTACCAACTGTAGCCGTGACCTGGCTACCCAATTGATCATTCATAAAATTGGCATAGATTTGATTCAAGTGTGCAGCATTGCAAAGTTTCTTTTCTGCTCATTCTGCTCATTGCAATCTCCTGTTTCTTTTACGTATACAAAGCTACATTGTTTTGTCTAATTATTGTGGGTTATTATTCGGAGGTACGTGTTGCTGTAAACTTTTACTGACATTATCGATTTTTACCAACTAAGTGATATCATATTATTTGGTGTGCATACTAACAACTTACTATGTTATTTGGGCAAAAAAATGATGTTCTCAGTAAAATGTTATAGCAATACACAACTCCAAACAGTAACCCACACTCATTAGACAAAACAGTGTACTTCGCATCAAACCGATTGCTGGGTGTATCATAAGGGTCGGGAGGTTCTTACATATGGAATGCATTAGGGTCAGTGCTTTAAACTGTCCAATTGGGTTTCAGTGTCACTTACTGTTTGAAATTAGGTAATGCTTTTACCAATATTATTTAGATCTCATTCGTCATTAACAAAGTGCAAACATGCAGTTTGGTTATAAAAAGACATTTAATGGAAATATACATTATGAGTCAACATTGATAGCACTGTGTAATTCTAAATATGAAGTGGTACTAAACATCATAAAAAATGTAGCACCTGTACATTCCATTCAGTAGATTGCACCAGCACATCTACGAGTGCAATTTGTAGAAAGAGAGACGTTGTAAGGGGGTATAACTCGTCTCTCTGTAGACAACATGCATATCACCTTCAATTCTGAGTGGAATCAAGCCCAGAGTCGGGGGAGATTTTTGTGCATAATTGGTTCAGATCCTAATGTTTCGAAGTACAACTGGTGACATGTTGACATCTTTCGGTTTTTTTATTTGATTGATTGGGGTATGTTGTCTGAAATCCTCTAAAAAGATTGGTAGTTTTCCTGAAGTCTTGAATTTCAAATGCTTGTTTTTCAAACTCAACTGGATCATCTGTAACTGGCATTTGGTTCTCCTCATTCATTGATTAAGCCTACCATTGCACAATCATCACAATCTAATTTTAGATGTTAATTTGGTTAAATACAACACAATAGTAATTGATGTTTTCACCCTCCCCCCTTCTTGGCTCACCCTCCCCTTGGGTAGGCGTCATGAAACTTGACCTGGTCAATACTACACTAAATTGTCCTATTCCAATGGGCCACAATAATTTTGTAGAGGCCATGCTGATTTTCATAATGTGTATTAATGTGGGCACATAAGTTCTCAACCCATGCTAAATTTCTAGTAGAAATTTAGTGTGGACTGCAATTCTAGAAAATCAATGTGGGTGATGATTTTGTTTCGCTCTTTTGTCCTATAACTAATATTCAATGTGTTGGTTGAAAGTCTTCATGAAGACTTAGGGGAAGACTCGGGGTCTTGGACTCACATTAGTCTGCCTTGACTAGAAAATTAGTGTGGCCCACACTATATGTTTTCCACACTAATTTTCCACCCACACTATTCGAAGGACTATTAGTGTAGTGGCTTACAACAAAACATAACCTTACCAAGTTGCTTCCTTCACTTCTTGGGCCTAAGAATATCCAAGCTTTATCTCAAACCAATCTTAGTGATGTTGGGAATTGTATATTTAACATGTTGCATCCTCCTCCCTTTGACCCACATTACAAGAGAGCAAGTGGAAGACCATAACATTTTTTCACATCCATAACAATGCTTTGTGGGACTGACAATATTCCACAAAATATTCTTCGACATTTAGTCTGAATGTGGAGAATATCCCGTGGACTACTGTCAGTCCCACAGAACATTTTTATGGATCTGAATGATGTTATGACATTTACTATTGTTCTTGAAATCAAACAATGCCAGGTAGCTACGTATTATCCAACTTGCGATCTCCTCTAAAAGTTGAAGGATTGAAAATATAATCAAAGAATAACCAATTGTTTAACCTTAAAAGATTCAAGTATGCATGCAAATTTGTAAGAGCCCTAAGAAATATTCATGTCAAGTTTCTTGTGGTCCATGCATAACAATACACAACTCCTTGGTTCCATTCCGTAGGAGTAGGCATCACATGAGCAAAAGTGTCATACAATTTTGGGATTCTTTGTTTATGGGGAGCACTTAGGTTTTACCCTGTGAACTTTTTGATAAGTTGTAAATTATCATATTTTGTTAATTACAACATCTTTCTTTGGAAAGAGACCATCATGCACTTGCTTAGTACTGATGTTACGGATACAAATTTTATTTTAGAACATTTGAATACAAACTTGAGAAAATTTGGTCACACATGATAACTGTGACAAGAATTTGTGACATGGTAACTACACTTATCATTGTACTTCCAAGCATGTGAACACAACTTAGTGTAAGAGTAAGAGTACTACATTTGAGTTCAACAGGATCTTACTTGAGTGGATTAAGCATCCAAAGCCATATTTAAGAAAAACATGGCCTAGTTTGAATATATTAAGGTGCAAGGACACAATTTAGAGCAAGATGGCCTCATTTGAGTGGATTGAGATACAATGGCACATTTGAGTTCAAGAAAGGCTCATACAGTGTAAGGGAGGTTGGTTGAGATTTGTAAAGCCAATGGATGCATGTAATCATTAAGGAAAGACTAATTCAGTGATTAGAGAGTATATCCTACTCTTTGAGCTTAAAGTTATATTAATTAAGGATGAGAGTGTTAGAGCAATTGACAAGCTCAATGGAAAGAAATTCAAATTGTGGAAGTTCAAATTGGAAATAGGGTTGCCTTCCATGGACCTTTGGGACATTGTGGATGAATAAAATGGAGCTTCAACTTCCAATGTTGATATGAAAATGAAGAAAAAGTAAGAAATGCGTGTCAAGAAGACATTGTCCATCATTGCACTCGATTTGGTGGATAATTAATTTGTGCACATAAAGAGTCGTAAAAAATTAATGAAAGTATGGATTTTTTTTATAATATCCGTAAAGACGAAATTTTTGTCCAACATTCTTTTCGTTTTCTACAAGTTCTTTACGTGCAAAAATTAAGAAGATAACGACTTGTTAGATCACATGAACAAGATCAAATTTACTTTCGGATATGCTTGCTTGTTTAAAGGTCCATGTGAGAAACGAGGACATTGTCATAACTATGCTCAAAAGCTTGTCACCCTTGTACGAACATTGGATCACCTCCCCTTTGGAGACCATGCTGATGTAGGAGTTGACCATGGAGTATGTGATGGCATGTTTGGTACACGAGATGTCCAAGAGGAAAAAGAAGGAATACCAAGGTGATGATGCTATAACAGTATTGCATCATGGCAAAGGGACAATCCATCTTCAAGGAGAAAGGCTCGACGCTCTGGTTGATAAGAGTGCAGATTTAAGTTTAGCTTCTCAGGTACCTCTTTTGCCAAAATTGTAATTGGCAGCTGCATTTGTCTCTGTTTCTATTCTAACATTAGTAATTCCTCATTGAGAGTTTTGCGAGTACAAAAACTGAAGTTGTAGTACTCTGATTAAGACTCTGGAGAAGGTTTCTCAAATAACCAATTTGCTACAAAACTTGGATGTTGATTTCGACTGAGCTTTTGTGGTGTGTGTGACTTAATGCAGATGTTTTATAGGCAAGCTAAGAAATCCAATCAGTCCTGCACTTTAATGAGATGTCCGGGCACTTACCGGAGTTCCTTAATAATGTTTGCAGAAGCTGATCTTCTGCAACTATCACTGATAAAGAACGTCCTCACCACGTGTAGAATCTTTCAATAGCCTCAGAAAAAGATTCCACCATGTCTACTCACTCCAGTCACTGATTCTAATTTACAAATTATTCCTAGACTCTCTACCAGTTCCAATTTAGCCCAAACAAGTCCCACTCACTCCAGAACACCTGAACAAGTGCCCAAAACATCCTATTGAACATTTAAGTAATCCCTCCCATGATCTCAAACTTAGTATTCATGAGTTTTCTGAGAACCTGATTACCGGTGACAGTTCTGGCACAGAAAGTGGTACTTAATCCGATAACATCTAGAAAGTGATACTTAATCTAATGTGAATCTGATAACATCTAAACTACTCGAATGACAAGTCACAGCAGTCTGAAGCTTATTTATGTAAATGCATCAATGATACACCTGTGCTCACGTCTTTCAGAGTGTGAGTGATGATGTGTGGAGATCTGATTGTGTGTTGCTTAAACATAGGCGTGTCGAGGGGAAATATATGTTTCTGAACATGAGCTTGGGGACTATGTGGCAGATCTTGTTTGAAGGGGTGTGAGCAGACTGGATGCTTAAGTGAACACTGCTTCAACAGCTGCAGGTTTCCTGTGAATGTTGACCTAGCGGGCAATAAACTTCCTAAATGTAATGTGGCCTCACCACACGAGAAGTTCCTAAAAGAGCCTCTGGATCTTCGATGGAACAAGTGGGTTTGTGTTAGTGAATGACAGTATCGATGCATGATCCTTGAAGAAGTCACACGAGATGCAAGCTCAGAGCCTCCTGTCAAGTACCATGGCAAATGGCCCTTTGCTAGAATTTTCGGCATACAGGTTTGTGGGTTGTCAAAGTTATATTTTCTTGTGAAATTGTTGTATGTACTGCTAGTATGTGAACTTGTTCTTAAAAATTGAAGGTTTTTTCTCATGCTATATTGAAGTTATAACTCTGCTAGTCTAAATATTGGTCAAATCATTGTTACTCGTTTTTGAAGCGGTTGTTAATCACGTATCCCTGTGGGCATGTTAGTTTCGTACTAGGAACCAACATCTGTTATGTTCTCTCTGATGAATCTACTTGTTCACTTTCAAGGATTCTCCTCCTTTTTGGTGCTTCTGCACTACAAATCACCTCTGGGCCCTAAGGGTCCCTACTATGAGTATCGAGTTCACTGGGACTCAGTATGGTGTTTTATCAATGAATAGCTGGATTTGGAGCACTGTCTTTCATTCACGGTTAGTTAGATTAGCTTCCTATTTTGAAGTTCTTGGTTGAGAATAAGAAGTAATTTTGTAGTGATATCACCACAAAATCGATGGACAGGGTTCGGTTCGTGGCTTCCATTGAGGTTTTGGTGCCTCCTATAATGTATGCTTAGTGGGAAATCGTATGGTCTTTCAGACATAGCACAAATAATCACTTGATGTTGGGGTAGCTTCATAGCTATGTGAGCATTCTGAACAACATACTATCAATTTTGCCAATGATACTACTCATGACTGGGGCTATGAGGGGGAAACCCGCACAATGGGATTATTTGCATGATGATGTTTGCTAGCAATTTAAATCGTACAAAACGTGGATTTAGAAGGTCCATAAACTCAAAAGCATTTTCGCAAGCAATGAAAATGTATGGAGGTAAGCACATGTGCGATTTGTTTTCATTGGATTATGCCGGTCCTAATTTCAATACGACCAAAAGAGAAAATCGTAATGGTATGCAGTTTGTTCATGGGGAACATGCTAATATTTTTGAAGTGTGGCCCAAATCTACAAAGACGCCAAGGATGCTCATTGAATTTTTGGTCTTGTACCAGTAATCCTTGTAGAGGACGAAACACACTTAAGGGTCAGATTGCATGGGGTCATCATTGGGACACTCTAGTTGGATTTTGTGAGCCTAACATAAACCATGTGTGTGTTTCTATTTACAAACAAGTGGTGGAATTATGTGAAGAGGGGTATAATAAAATGGTGGATTGTTTTTGTACTAATAATGTGGGAGTTTTTGCCAAGATTGTAATGGTAAATCCCCTACACTAGAATTAGCCTTGGCTTGTATTGGTGGCAACGTGTACATGTAATTGCTTTGAAGCATCATGGGTGAGGCAACAATGGTTGAGAATTGAGGACTTCTGGAATAAGGAGTGCAAAGACCTTGTTGGACCCATTATTGGGCATGCTAGTGATGGGGATAGTAGAAGACGTTAGTTGATGTTGGCTGATTATATAAGCAATGAAGGAACTCGAGTCATGGTCAACTGGGATGGTTGGTTGCTTACGGCCTCACTCAATGAACATGGCAATGCCACCGGGCTTTACAATCAAGATTGGATACACACATGGGGAGGTCATTCCATTGTCAAGTTGAACACCACGTGCGAGAAAAGTTTGCTACCCCTATATTACATGCCATAGATAATTTTAAAGTGATATTTATTCTACATAAACATAACCATTGATAATATCTTGTGTATATATT
Source organism: Polytrichum commune (assembly GCA_950295325.1). Taxonomy (NCBI): domain Eukaryota; kingdom Viridiplantae; phylum Streptophyta; class Polytrichopsida; order Polytrichales; family Polytrichaceae; genus Polytrichum; species Polytrichum commune. The sequence goes on along the minus strand of OX485808.1, from coordinate 43,783,038 downwards.
TTTTGAAATTTTTAGTCATCTTCATTCTTTATAGTAATTTTTTTAGTTCAATTCAGTGTCATTCTAGTTAGAAACGGTATATATATACAAACCATCAAATTTAGTTACTATTTTTTACTATGTAATAGGTACCGTGTATATCTACTACTATTTTTTTTTGATAAAACCTTGACTTAAAGTAGGATGTTTTTGTTGTATGATAAAATGTGAATCGACATTGATATAAATTCTTGGCTTCTTTTGGTTCATTATGGGCACTGTATTAACCAAATGATATATTCATTTGTATTAACATGTAATTTGTGTTAGTAGTATCATTTTTTGTGCATCATACATATTGCATTTACTTTTTTTTGTGATGTATCTTTTTAGTGCGTGATGGGTATTATATCCACTTAGAATAACCAAATCAATAATGCGATACCCATCGCAAATCAAACAGTGATACAATTTCAACACTGATATCGAGAATAAATTAGAATTGTATCACTGTTTTTTCATCATGGGTATTATGACTTAAGTTTACGATGCATCATCTAGATGCGTGTGATATCAATTTTCTGAATTTTTTTAGTCGGAACAGTGTTTAAGTGTAAACCAAGCCCATTCTGAACTTTACAAGTAGAAATAAGCAGGTGTAAAAAGGGCTATGGATTGAGAATTTAGAAAGTAACCGAAAAGAGGTTATGGCCTGATTCTAGAAGTTTTTCCAGGGGGAGATGAGGCCTTTGTCTGAGAGGAGGAAGGGGGCTTTTGTGTGTGCAGTTTTTTTAGTTTTGGTTGATAGAGATAGAGATGCCGAGGAGGGATTCCTCGAGGTCGTCAATATAGACTTTGAATAATATTATTGTTTGTTCCATCCAGGGGTGTAACTGTATTATACTGTGTGTCTAATTCGGCCATAGTCTTTGTTAACTGATTTTGCAAACTGGGTGTTATTTGAATATATCAATTGCGGAATTTATTGAGTATGAATTGGTTGTAGTTAACTAGATGCAAGCCTAGGCTATAATAATTTGCTTGAATTTGGAATTGTGAGTTGGCAGAGAGCGGGATGCACCCTAGTCGATGGTCTATATTTATGAATGTAATTGCGCGCGCACACACACACACACACACATATATATATATATATAGTCTCAGGGACTCATTAGAATAACCAGGGAAGTTTTTGTCTAATAATTGCTGAAAACTGGCCTCTGCTGTATTTGATTCATGTGTGCCGAATGAGTAAGAAGATTTGGTAGATTGAGTGTTGAGTCAATTGTCTGGTTAATGAGAGAATACCGAAGAGAGAGAGAGAGAATATATTCATCTTACGCTTAAGGACCACAGTCTGTCCAAAGTAATATTTGTTAAGCCGAGAGCACCATGAATGATTCATTCTATGATGCTAGGATGAGTTACTCCAGGGATTGCAAGATCTGTTTCATTACGTGTGATTACCTTTGCTATCAAATAATGGATTGCCTGATCGTGATTGCGCTGACTCATATACATAAGATAAATCAAGAGGCTATTATCTGAATTAGACAGTGTTCAATTGGAGAGAGAATCTCGACTTGCAATTAGGCCATTGACTGAGAATATTATCATCGTGAGGTAGATCTGGAGTCCCACAATAATGTGGTAATTAATCAAGAGGAAATCAGGTTCTGATTTCACTTGCAGGAAGCGTGGCCAAGAAACTAGAAAGGTTAAAGGCCATAGCCTTCGTGACAATGCGGAGGGAACCTGTATTGGTTCAATGGTGAGGCAGAAGCCATATAGACACGACATAGGCTATAGACTTCGAAAGGTCCCAGGATTCGTTTTTTGGAAGATGAAAAGACTCGGTCGCAGTCAACTTCGTAGGTAGGAGGGCTCGATGAGGTCTGCAGCCTACACAAATTTTATATGAACATGTATTGCGTTATGATTAATCCTGCGATCAAATAATTGAAAGGGCTTGATAATAATATTGTGATTTACCAAGAGGATGGAATTATGAACGACTATATCTGAAACCATAATCTCATTGAATTGCAACCTTATAAACAAGGGATAATGTGATGAATCCAATAGTATGACTTATCTATCTATCTATCTATGTGGTTTGGCTTAGTAGTGTAACTCGGAGATGTTATTGTTACTTTGGCCAAGACTTGGTAAGGACTATTGTCGGACAACATAACTTAAAATGATATAATCAATTAAAGAACTTCGACAATCCTGAAATGATGGCGGTACTGCCTATTTCAAGTTTCATTAAAAGGATTAATTAAATGTCAGATTATTGACGATATCAAAGTGCCCTTGACTTTGATAAGCAAGACTAAAATGGGATACTTTTGCAAAAGACTATTGACGATGGCGAGTCCTATGATTGTACACCGCATCCGGTCCAATTAAAATGAACTCACTGCCATACTATTGACTGGGAAAGTAGAGTAAGATGAGAGACTGTCACGTGTGCATGTACTGACAAGGAGAGGTTTTTAGAGTTTTTACCCCTTATCTATAAACCAATTGTCATTCCTGATCTAAAATAAAGTGTAATAACTTTGTCATTTCCTTAACAACACTTATCTAAGACACCTAGATGTTATACAAGTCATTTTTTAAGTCTTCCCAGAGTATTTCCATAGGTTTTGTGCATACCCCAAAAAATAAATTACAATGCGGGATGGGTATTGTATCTACTTAAAGAAACCAAATCAAATATGCAATATCCATCACAAACCAAACAGTGATACAATTTCAATACCGATATCAACCATAAATTAGAATTGTATCACTGTTGTTTTCGTGATGGGTATTGCACTAACCAAAGTTTGTGATGTATCTTCTCAATGCGTGATGGATATTGCATCTACTTAGAAAATCAAATCAAATATGCAATACCCATCACAAACCAAATTGTGATACAATTTCAACAGCAATATCTACCACAAATTAGAATTGTACCATTGTTTTTTGCATGATGGACATTATCTCGTAGCCTTTTCTAAAAAATATTGAAATACCTATAACATCCTCATTAACTTGCTCTAAGTATTTATGTGGAAAAAATTGTTTTTGAATAAAAGAACAACTACGCATTGAAATATTATTGCACACATAAATGATAGTACAAAAATAATAATATAATCACAAAAATTGCATTATAAAATCTCATTATCATGAACTAATTTCATATAAAAACCTACAAAAGTGTCACTATTGATTGTCTTCTTCATCTTCGTTGTTTTCATCACCGTCCTCTTCTCGTTTACTTTCATCAACTTCAACTTCTTCACTCTTAAGTATCTCTTCATTTTTTTCTCCATCTTTATCATCTTCTTCCTCCACAATGTCTTCAATAATTTCTTCTTCTTCATCCTCATTGAAACATTTAGATTTGTAAAATTCACAAGTAACCTCAATCCTCTCCATTCTAGTAACATTTGTCATTTCATAAAATTTCTTGTGAAGATTTATGTATGTAGATATCCACTTCTCCTTCCCTACCATTGCCCTATCACAAAAATTTGAAACAAAAACATGTTAGATAAACACTCAATAACACATTGAAAAGTAAATATTACACACAAATACAAATTATCAAATAAAAAAAAGATACTTATATATTTGCAAAAGACTTTGCACAATGCCATTCCAAAATCGGCTCCACCATTTGTTTCTTTTTATTTTCATTTGCTTTCCAATTTATAGATGAAAATGAATTCCTCATAACCTTTGTGATTCTCTTGGTAGAAGTAGGGCATTCAATAATCAAAGTAGCCAAAATTTGAGAATTGTGCAATTTTTCAAATTACTTACATTGATTATATCCTTGCCCAAGGACACTATTTCCAAAATCTCTTCAAGCTTTTGAGAAATTTTTATAAGAGTTAAGAGTGGAGGACATGAATCCACACGTTGCACTTCCTTGTTTTTTGCCTCCAATTTTTTCCATGTACCAATTATTTTTGTCTCCCATTGCTTCGATTTCTTCCAAAATTATTTTCTTACCCTCTTAAATGAGTTAGTCATCACCTTAAAGTTCATAGCTTTTGCATTCACAACTTTTGTGATTTCTTGTTTATCTTTCTTTGGCCCCGGCTTGATTTTAGGAAGGACCATAAGATAGGCTTTCCTCATATGGTCATTCAAATGAAACCTATATTTGAATGGTCCATATGGACACTTCTTCCGCTTGCCTTTACAAGGCAAGTGAAAGGTACTTCTTCATTCACAAGATTAACCCAATACGCATATATACGACATCAATTTTGACAAATAGAGTCTACTATCTGTTCCTTGTTTACCTGACCCGAATGTGGGAGTTCTTGCATCCTCTCACGGTCTTGTTTGTTTTGGATTCCGATTGGGGGGGGGGGGGGGGGGGGGGGGAGAATTGACCTCCACAAATTTTTACATTTGTAACCTGGTTACAAAGAAGTGGAAACGTTCCCGCAGCACCCAGAGAAGACAGTTGGCCACTTTGGGTTGACCTATAACAGGAAAGCAGACATTTATAAGATTATAACCATGAATGTTGCATCTACCGGAGCTTGTATTCGCAAGGTGATTATTTATGACTCGAAATCCAAGCAGTGAAGTGCGGTCGTCATCCCCAGAAGCTCAAACCATTTTAGCAAAGCCCCCATGGTATGGTGTAGAGGATGTTTTTACCTCATGGACCATATACCCATTGAATATAGTATTACTCTCGAAGATACAATGCCAGTCTTCTGATCTAAGGAACGAAGAGTCACAGTTCAGAATGCAAACCCTAAACCCATAACAAATAAAAACCTCAGGGTGTGTAACATGGAACATCCCAAGCCCAAAGGCTTCATAGAAATCCATTTTTTTGTCATCAAAGGCTCCATCCCTCACACCAACAAACAATCTCAAAACATAACTTGTGCAAAACTCATCTCAAAAAATCATTCGCACCTTGGTGAGAGCGAGGAGAAGCGAGCAATACCAGGCGGGAGCAGGAGGTGGTGTCAGAAGGGCCCACCCTAACTACAGTTAACCACTTCAAGTGGTTAACCTAATGTGGATGAGGGGGACTTGGATGATGAGGCTTGGATGGAAGTGTAAGGTACGAGTGTACATGTTAGTTCGCCCCAACCCTCACACACACACCTTTATCATTGAATTTGGTGAAGACATTGGGTTGCACACTCCAAGTTCTTAACTTTTAGCTTATCTCTCATACCTACACTAATACCTTCATTCTTACACTCACACACATATTCTCACTCACATACACATTCTCACTTATACTCATACACACATTCGCATTCACACTCTCATAGACTTACACTCACACACAAATACACATTTTCATTCACACAAACATACACACACATACCTTTGTCATTGGATTTGGTGAATATATTAGATACGAGATAAGCTCAAATCTCGGGCGGGGGGGGGAAGTGTGTTAAAAAGTTAAGGATATAGGTGCGAACAACCACTATTTTATAGGGGGGTATTACTTTCAATTCTCTTCTTTTTTTCACATGCTATCATTATGTAAACTTCTACTTTGGGTTAATAGAAAAATGGCTTGCCTTACTTATAATTCCAAATTACCTATTATTTCATACCCTATAGTACTTTAAAGATGTCCAATGCAATTTTTGATACCCTATATTACTCTTAAGTCCAATTATAATTTTTTTCCCTCATGTTTTTTAAATACCCTATCATTTGTTCGCACGTGTATTGCTACTCCAACCAATGACTACCCCCCCCCCCGAGGCTCAAATGTTATTTGACATTCAAACTTAAGATAACTTCATTGCTAGAGAAAGAGGTGTTTCTCCCAAAAAAATCATTCTAAATTTAATACTTAATTATAAATCCAAATCTATATTTTATGTGGTCACTATCTTCTTTCACCTAGATATGAGCTTATCTACGATATTTGTAGTTGAGAGCCTTTTCAAACGGTTATAACCGTCAAACTCTTCAAATGTTCATATTCTAAGTTCTAACCATATCTATGTGGTGGTTACATATATATATAGACGAAATATTATTTGAGATCTAATCCAATTCTCATGACATATTTGTAGTGACATAATGAAGATGATATGAGTTGGCAAAAATCCCCAAGTTGTATACCAATCACTAGTCATATATTTTTCTTCCTCTATGGCTTAAATTATCCTCATAATTTAGTCTTCCAAATGATGACATTAATTTTCATAGTCTTCATGTAATCTTTGTGATTTTTCTCATTAATGCCAATGCCTATCCTATCCTCATGGGTTGTTTACGCTATAACCATGCGTCTTCCTCCTAAATCCATGGCTGAGCACTTAATTCCGCAGACGTCTTTCCCTTCACTCCAATGTATTATGTTTGGCTTCTTCTTGGTCCTCGTACATTCCTAAGTACTCAACATTGCTCCAATGTGCTTGGCCGCCTTGCTTGGCTCTCTTTTTAATCCTCTTAGTTGTGGTTTGTTGCTACCTCGAGGTGTGAAGCTTAAGGTGCCATTTTCTTGCTTCAAGTGCCATCCATAACCTTTATATCAAGGTTTTGTCTCATCACCTATTGAAAGTCGATAGGAATATAGATGAGTGCACAAGCATATACACATACACAAAGACATATGAACAATGCTTGGAGGGAGATTGTCTTATGCTCTCCTTGCATTGCCTTTAATTGCTTTTTTTTTCCTTCGGTTCATACAAACAATATGGGATAACTCTTATCCTTCTTTGGATTAGTGTTGTGGCCTTATTCTAACCTTATTGTTTCTCATGCCTCTTCCATAAATAGATATAGCATGTAGTCATTGTATCTCAGGTCTAGTTATAAATATATTACAATTTATTTTTAGTGCAACTCGTAATTCTATGAAAGTTTAGCTATAATTACCATAGTCTATTTTTTGAACATAGCTAATACAATAAGCAATTTTGTCAATTTAATCATATACTCAGTTTCATCATAATAAAATTTCTCATTATACCTTTTATATTCATACCACTTGTTGTATTTAATTTCCTTAGGCAATCAATCGCAAATTTGAGTCTTAGATTACGTAGGTGCAAGTATCAATGTAGAATGAAGAATGATAGCATAATGAAATAGGTACGTAAGGAATTAATTATAATTTGGTTCATGTTGAGCAGTTGATAACTCTAGACTCATAGCAACATTGATTTAGGAAGATACATGTGTTTAATTATCCAACGTGCTTGCATGCAACCTCATACATTCTTATTATGATATTATTTAATAATCTCCTTCTCTCAATAGTTTCCTTAATGTCTCTAATATTTTTTCTCTCTCTCAATTGGTGAACTCTAAATATTCATGAGTCTCTCAAGTATCCAACTCCATTCACCAACTTTGTAATGCAACTATTCTCACCTCATGTGAGGTTCTATGATATTTCATTACACAATTGCCTTTCAACACTTACAATTTCTCTCACTTCTTGTAAGTCCTATAATAATTTCTCAACCACATTCAACCTTCAACTCATCTGACTATCTCACCTCATATGAGTTTCTGTTCATAGCACTCGTCAACTCTCCAATCACAATCAACTTGATGATGTCAATGCTATCAATTACTTCGCCTCTACCTTGAATAACTAAGAAGAAGATTTGAGCTTAAAGCACTTATATTCATAATTATAAAAATACAAAGGACCTAGCTCTCGTGTAGCCTATCGTTGTGAATAAGGTATGCTAATACTAATCCGAACTCTATATACAGTGAGAAATGGCACCTAACATGTGTCTTTCTCCTAGATTGCTATATCCTCTTTTTCTTCAAGAAGAGGAAGAATGCTCTTTTGAATCCTCAAAATAGAGGACCTATACCTCATCTCTTTTTCCATACAAAAAGCGGTAGATTGCTCTTCTAGATCTACCTATGCATATCTAGGTTCGGAGAAATTCTTAAGAGTAGACCAAGAAGTCGTTTCTTGGTCTTCATTGTCTTCCACCTCCGGTTTCTTTACCTATGTGGCCTAAGTGGTAATTAACTAACATGGAATCTACTAATACCAAGTGGCTTGCTATGTGGCTTACCAAGTTTCACACAACTAACTAATGTCTTACTTGCCTCAAGCGCCTCATCCTTTGTAATTGTTACTTACTAATCTTAATGGTTCACTCATTATGGTAGTAGCTCACTATGCGTATAAGTGGATCACTAATTGAAGTGGTTTACTTGTTCAAATAACCTAGCAACTCACTAATTGTTGGGGCGGTCTACTCATTTAAGTGACAACTTACTAAATTAAGTGGTGGCTTACTCATATCCAAGGCCTCCAATTATTTAGGAATGGTTCATAAGTAGCCTTACATAATTATGGTAAACTTAACTCTTCGATACCCTCGTGGTACCTGGATTGATGGTTGGCCGAAACCTGGGCCCATGGCTGCATAAGTACCCGGCCGCTTCCTAAGTTGTTTCTTAAGGTTACCCCTCCTTGGTAGCTATGGTGGCTCTGACTCTGAACACTCAACCCTTGGCTCTTGGTTCTTGGTTCTTGGTTCTTGGTTCTTGGTTCTCGGCTCTGTCCCTTTGTCTTTGGTTGATGTCTCTTGATCTACAGCTACCGCCTCTTGTCTTCGGTTGTTGTTTCTTCATCTTTAGTTGCTCCCCTAATTTCTCTTAGCTTAGATCCAATGCTACCCCGTGTTGCTTTTGCTATTGAGTTGTTGATTCAAGCATTCTCCCTTGGCTTTGCCTACCTAATCTATGTCAATGAGCCAATTGTGTTTAACACTAATCCTTCCAGGATCTTCTTTAAGGATTTGCATCCATAAACACCAATCCCTCCAATGCCATGAGCGTGCACAGTCCGGATGGGAATTCTTCTTAGGCGTTTATAGTTAAACTTTTGATTACAAACAAATCCATGGAAACACTAAGGGAAAACATAAAAGGTGATTTTTATATCATCTAGGTGTCTCAGATTAGCTTTATTAGGGAAATTACAAGGTTATTTCGCTTTATTTCCGGGTTGCATTGACAATTAGATTATGATTTGGGGGTAAAGACTTTAGAATCCCTTAATGTGAGTGCGTGTAATTGTAACAATCTCTTGCCTCACTTTAATTATCCAAACAACAATCTAGCAGTGAGTTCATTTTCAAATGAACCAAATGCAGTGCACAACCATAGGCACAACCATAGTCAATCATCTTGCGGAAATATCCCATTTGAGTCTTTCTTACCAAAGCCAAGGGCACTTTGGTATAGGCAATAGTCTTATATAAATTACTGTTTTTAATCTAACTTGAGAAATCTGTACAATGTTCCTTCCAGAAGAATCTATGACTCTTCATTAATCCTTACAATCATGCTATAGTCTTTGGTGATCTTCCGTTAATAAACTTGATGGGAACGTACCAATTTATTGCATGACTACTCTTATCCTCTTGAGTGCACCCAACTCCTTTTTGGGAGCCAATAGCATGTGAAAGGTAACCTTTTGCTTCATCCAAACTATTGACCTTTCAAATTCCTTTAACCGGAAGACAACTATTCCTTATGGGAGATCACACACACAACCAACTTCATACTACAACATCATCAAATCATTGTAACTATCTGATTCTTCAAATTCTCAAGGCAATGATCTCATCATATTTTTGCAATTTGGAATCCTCACTTTGTAATCCTCACTTTGTACTCATGTTTAAATGATTGCGACATGGACCAAATTCTTACCACCGTCTCGCAGACTCAATTAGTTTGTTTACTTATTTGTCATGACCGCCATAGTCTCCTCGTAGGTCAAGGTAGGTGATCATCAATACTCATCTTATAAATATATATGGCTTTACGCACAAACTATAGTCTTCACCTTGCTACTTAGGATTCATTCATTAACAACAAATATTCGTAGCACTACCATCTACTATGATTAGACATAATTTGCTTATTATCACCTATCAAATTGATTTTCTCAATTTAATGGTAGTTGATTTGTCTTGAAGCTTCACATATCTCCCTTTTATTATGACATTAATTAAAATATATTCAATCACTTCATCAGGAAGTATTCACCCACTCATGTTTCTCTCTCTAATTCAATCAAACCATAATCTGTATCACCATTGTGACTCCAAATTTCAATATGTAGCAAGACTATAGTTTGTAGAAAGAAAGAAAGGGATAATGAATTATGGTAGAACACTTGCATTCCGATACAATTACCCATGAAGCTTCTCCTTCAATTTATTACCAAGCAATAGCCTCAATCTGTAGAACACTCATAACAAAATCTTTCCAGATCCAAGACAATCACCTTAGATACTCTTAATAAACTTGAAGCGTCAAACAATTGCCCCGCATTTTACAAATCATAGAAGAAATATTTTCTTGATATCGTAATTCTAGTGGGCCCAAAGGCCAGGTTGTGTCTACAATGTCTGGTGGTAAATATGAAAATGAGAGCCCCTTTATCTCCTGACTTCCTAGCCTTATATCTCTTTGTATGAAGACCCTTGCAAATCTTTAAAAACATGTTAATTCTTATCAAGCTATGGCTTTCTCTATCGCTACTTTTAATATCACAACATAATAGCATGTTCAACTTTATTTTGATTGCAAATTTCCAATTCACCCTTGGTCATTTTTACACTTACTTTCATATTCAACGAAAGAAACCACAAAAATTGCATTATAGTGTCACATTCTCACATGTCAGTATCTTTAAACGTGCAAAACCCCATAATCTTTCCGGGATCTTCCTCAAGGATTTCCATCCACAAACTGTCAATTCCTTCAATGCCACAAGCGTCCACACTCTGGATGGAAATTCTTCCAACGCCTCGCATTTTCACATGTAGAGTTTCTTCAAACTTGTCAAACCCCCTAATCTTTCCGGGATCTTCTTCAAGGATTTGCATCCATGGAAATTCAATTCTTCCAATGCCACGAGGGTGGACACTCCAGATGGAAACTCTTTCAAGGCCTCGCATTCCCACATGTAGAGTTTCTTCAAACATGTCAAACCCCCTAGTCCTTCTGGGATCTTCTTCAAGGATTTGCATCCATGGAAGTTCAATTCCTCCAATGCCACAAGCGTGGACACTCCTGATGGAAACTCTTTCAGGGCCTCGCATTCCCACATGTAGAGTTTCTTCAAACATGTCAAACCCCCTAATCCTTCCGGGATCTTCTTCAAGGATTTGCATCCATAAAATGACAATTCTTCCAATGCCACAAGTGTGCACACTCCTGATGGAAACTCTTTCAAAGCCTCGCATTTTTGCATGTGGAGTTTCTTCAAACATGTCAAACCCCCTAATCCTTCCGGGATCTTCTTCAAGGATTTGCATCCATGGAAATTCAATTCCTCCAATGTGACGAGCGTGCACACTCGTAATGGAAACTTTTCCAAGGCCTCGCATTCCCACATGCAGAGTTTCTTCAAACATGTCAAACCCCCCAGTCCTTCTGGGATCTTCTTCAAGGATTTGCATCCATTAAATGCCAATTCCTCCAATGCCACAAGCGTGCACACTCTTGATGGAAACTCTTTCAAGGCCTCACAATTCCACATGTAGAGTTTCTTCAAACATGTCAAATCCCCTAATCCTTCCGGAATATTCTTCAAGGATTTGCATCCATAAAATGCCAATTCCTTCAATGCCACAAGCGTGCACACTCCGGATGGAAATTCTTCCAAGGCCTCGCAATCCCACATATGGAGTTTCTTCAAACATGTCAAACCCCCTAATCCTTCTGGGATCTTCTTCAAAGATTTGCATCCATTGAAATTCAATTCCTCCAAAGCCACAAGCGTGCACACTCCGGATGGAAACTCTTTCAAAGCCTTGCATTTTTGCATGTGGAGTTTCTTCAAACATGTCAAACCCCCTAATCCTTCCGGGATCATCTTCAAGGATTTGCATCCACCAAAACTAAATTCTTTCAATGCCACGAGAGTGCATGCTCCAGATGGAAATTCTTCCAAGGCCTCGCATTTATACATGGAGAGGTTCTTCAAGCATGTCAAACCCCTTAATCCTTCCGGGATTTTCTTCAAGGATTTGCATCCATAAAATACCAATTCCTCCAATGTCACAAGCGTGCATACTCCGGATGGAAAATTCTCCAAGGCCTCGCATTCCCGCATGTAGAGTTTCTTCAAACATGTCAAACCCCCTAATCCTTCCGGGATCTTCTTCAAGGATTTGCATCCATCAAATGCCAATTTCTCCAATGCTACGAGAGTGCACAGTCCATACGGGAATTCTTCCAAGGCCTCGCATTCCCACATACCAAGTTTCTTCAAACATGTCAAACCCCCTAATCCTTTTGGGATCATCTTCAAGGATTTGCATCCACCAAAACTAAATTCCTGCAATGCCACGAGAGTGCACACTCCGGATGGAAATTCTTCCAAGGCCTCACATTCCCACATGTAGAGTTTCTTCAAACATGTCAAACCCCCTAATCCTTCCGGGATCATCTTCAAGGATTTGCATCCATAAAATGCCAATTCCTCTAATGCCACAAGCGTGCACACTCTAGATGGAAATTCTTTCAAGGCCTTGCATTTTTGCATGTGGAGTTTCTTCAAACATGTCAAACCCCCTAATCCTTCCGGGATCTTCTTCAAGGATTTGCACCTATCAAATGCCAACTCCTCCAATGCCACGAGCGTGCACACTCCGGATGGAAATTCCTTCAAGGACTCGCATTCCGACATGTAGAGTTTCTTCAAACATGTCAAACCCGCTAATCCTTCTGGGATCTTCTTCAAGGATTTGCATCCATTGAAATTCAATTCCTCCAATGCCACAAGCGTGCACACTCCAAATGGAAATTCTTTCAAGGCCTTGCATTTTTGCATGTGGAGTTTCTTCAAACATGTCAAACCCCTTAATCCTTCTGGGATCATCTTCAAGGATTTGCATCTATCAAATGCCAACTCCTCCAATGCCACGAGCGTGCACACTCCGGATGGAAATTCCTTCAAGGCCTCGCATTCCGACATGTAGAGTTTCTTCAAACATGTCAATCCCCCAAATCCTTCCGGGATTTTCTTCAAGGATGTGCATTGTGTAATGTTTAATTCCTCCAAGGACACTATTCCTTGAAGTCCATTTGGAAACTCATCTGGTGTTTTACAACCTACAAATTTGAGTTCTTTGAGAGTTTTGAAATGGAGAACATCAAATGGAAGAGATTTTGAAATATGGCCCATGAATATTTCAAGGATACTTAGTTTTTTCAAATGATTTTGGGCAATTTTTTTAATATCATTGTTGAATATATGTTGTGTTGCCAAAAAGTTATCACATTTTGTATTGAAATGGATCCTCAACCTCTTGAGTTTGGTGGTTCCGATGAGGATAGCAAAAAGAAGGTGCACATCCTCGCAATTTTGAACACTTAACAATCGTAGACCTTGCACTTGTATGGTTGTTGGAAATGTCAATACTTTCTCAATATTTGTAAACGACATGCCTTCAATCGATCTTGTATCCTGCATGGAAAATAACCATTAGACAACGGAACATTTATTTTTTTAATCTCAATTTTTCTTGGTTATGATTACAATTTTGACTTTCAAGTCATATCTTCATAGTGATTTTGTAAAGACATTCATTTGTGTGCCACGTACCTTTCGATTACAATAATGAATGAATGTGGATGAAAAAAAATCCCATATTCGAGAGCCTTGGTATTCTTTTTCCACAATCATACGACCCATATCCCGCAATTGATCGTGCATATCCAAACCACCATTTTCATCAACTTTTAGCAATGATTTGTCTTGTAGTCTTTCGAAAGTTTGCTCTATAATATTATCATCATCATCATCATCATCATCAAAACATCTAAGTATTGTTTCTTTTGTAGATTGCAAGCCACCAATCCACGAGTCTTTGCAAAAGAAACAAGATATATCCAAGAACATGTTTTTTTCCCTTCCATTGAGCTCATCAAAACTTATGCGCAATGTATTCCAAATTCTATGATCTCCATTTCCATCATGCCTCGCCCTCAACAATCTTTGCAATCTTCGCTCCCATATTCTCAAACGTTTTTCCCCATTTAAAGAACAACCCATCACCTCCAAACTCAACGGGAGTCCATCACAAGCGTCTACAATTTTCTTTACTACATATGTCAAGTATGGTAAGCATGGTTGGTTGGTGGTAAAATTTGCATGCATCAAAAATAATTCCAAAGATTGTTGCATGTCAAGGGTTTTCACATCAACTTTACCAACCATAGGTACGTATGCTTCCAATGACTTCCATTCACGAGAAGTGGCAATGAATTTACTTCCATCACCATCTTGAAATTCACGATTGCCCAATAGAACCTTGAGTTGGCTTGCTTCACCAACATTGTCCACAACAATGAGGATTTTTTCTATACTTTGTAATTGGGTTAAAATCCCTTGTCCTTCCATTAATGTTTTGGTTTCGGGCAGCGCTTTCACATTTTGTAGCTTATATTTCACTGCAAAAGTACAACTTTCATCTTTGAAGGCATTTACAAAGACCGTCGCATCAAATTTGTGGGAGATGTGATCACTTAGAGCAGCTGCGAATGTTGACTTGCCAATTCCACCCATGCCCACAAACCCCACACTTCCAACATGTTGAAGTAGTTTTTCCAATTTTGGCATCTTCTCCTTGAGGCCAATCAATTTGGAATCCTCCTTTGTGTTGTATCCCCCCTACAAAATGTCAATGTACCAAGTTACATCATTGCTATTGAACAAACCACATAAGTTACATGAGGTTTTATATTGTGTTGCACCGTCAAGTCTATGATATTATTATTGGTCAAGATTCATTCAACTATTTTTGCAAATAAATATTGACAAAGTAGTATTCACCTCATGTCGCATTTGATCCGCTGATGTGTTTTTTGACTGCTCTTCAATTCTTGATAATGAGGTGGTATTACCAAGCTTCAAGCCGGGAAGAAATGTGGGCTCATTGAATTCCTCAAGGGCTACAACATCATGGAAAGTCTCAAGGATTGCATCATTCTTTAATTTCCTCAAAGTCTTATGAATATCAAGGAATGTTGGCCTTTTTGAAGGTTCTCGGGACCAACATTTATGTATCAATGATTTCAATCCTTCGGAACAGGCTTGAGGGAGCTTGGGCCTCTCACCATTCAAGATAGAATTCTTGTAATCACGAAGAAGATAACCATCAAAATTTCTTTTTTTTGAAAGGATCTCAGAGCACATCATGCCAAAACTAAAAACATCTGTTTTGAATGCATCTACCTTTGAATTTCTTTCAAGAACCTCAGGTGCCATATACCCACAAGTTCCATATATATTTTCACTAGTGGGCACCTTTGAAGAGTTTGTCACTTCAATTTTGGAAATTCCAAAATCAACTAGCTTCACATGCACATGTTCCACACTAATTGAATCATTTAAAGTTAGGACGACATTATCAAGCTTCAAATCACGGTGGGCAACCTCCATATCGTGAAGGTAGCACATTCCGCTTGTGATTTGCAACATAATATCAATTGCATTTCCTTCATTGAACAACGTCTGTTTATTTAAGAAACATAACAAGTCCATAGTTCCTCGCTCAGTGACAATTTCAAACATTTTATTTTCTTTGCCTTGACTGCTCTTTCTTATCAAGCCACAAGGAAACAACTCGGTGTTCAAATGATCCCTTCTAAAGCCACAAGAAAACAACTTGATGATGCTCGGATGATTCAATCCTCCCAATATACTTGCTTCTTTCCAAACCATTGCTTCATGCTCTAGGCCATTGACTTTGATGACCTTTGTGACAGTATCAAATTCTAACCATTTTGTGGAGTATACACTTCCAAATGCACCCCGACCCAAAGGAACATGTTGCCTTCCATATTCAGGGCAAGGGTAGTCATCAGGAAAGATGATGCTATCCAATTCACCACCTTCTGCCCTTTGAAGACCCTTTACTCGTTCCTTTAGATACTGTACAAGCGTGCAATCTTTGCAACATGCATTTTTGCACATTTTCAAGTGCTTTGAAAACCTTTCACACATTGAATCATGGTCCTCTTCAACTTCATCAATGGACGTTGGAAAAAATGTTGTAGAGCTTTCAATCTTCAAAATTTTAGCTTTTTGACTAGGAAAACAATGACAAAATACGTTGCACATTGTGTGAAAAGAACACTCAAAGTCCTCAAGAAGTTCTCTGAAGGTCTCTTTGTTATTCATTTGCTTCACGACAACTCGACACCAATCATCATTGCAGCATTCTTCTATGACACCCCTTGCCTTGTTCACAACAAGGAGCATGTCTTCCTCCACTTGACGAAAGACAATCCCATGTGAACCATTGGCAATTGTTTCAATTGCTTGCACACCCTTGCGGAAGTTGTCCAACAAATTTTCGCATTGTCGTCTATTCAAAACTTCTTTTGGCAATGATAAATTGGGAAATTTTGCAATCTCCATTGGTACTCGTAGAAAGTTTGTCATTTTCAACGCCAGTGATTTCTCGTTTCCATAAAATTGTTGGCATAAAAAATACTATTTGCGCAATATGAGTAGTATACACCTTCAAGCACAATCATAATGAGATGCAAAAGTAAGGGTTATGATAGATTTTAAAAGATATAAGTTTCCAATATACAAGGCCTATCAATATATTTCTAGCAACCTCACATCAAGCATTTTGACTTTCAAGTGCTCACATGACAATGATATATATTATATGATGTAAAAAACATGTTTCCATTACTTCATTAAAATAGAGATTGACATGATTATAGGAACCACTAAGGGATTGGGAGGCCAAACTCTAGCCTCAAAATTCTCTTGATACCATTTTTGGTGTAGAGAATTTTACTTGTATTAGATTTCTTCATCCCATAGCTTGTATGCAAAAATTCTATGTAAACACCCAATGTAAAAAATACATATATGGAATAATATTATTTTTTAAATCTCATTTCTCACCTACAACTAGTTAACATTTATATGGATGCAAGCTCAATGAACATTTTTACAAAGTTTGTCATGAACTCAATCACATGAGATAACAAGGAACTTGTTGAGTACACTTGCAAAACATTAAAATATCAAACAGTTGAGGTATGTGGCAAAATTCAAACCTGATAAAGTGAAAAACCTTAGAGACTTGTCTGAAATGAATAACTTCCCCTGGTACACTTGGTCTTTGGAGTCCCTTGTAAACCATGGAAAATGCTAATGCTCAAAGGTCCGTACAGAGTGGGCATCATGCATGTTCTAGCTTAGCAACAAATGTGGATTTTGTAGCTTGTTTCCTTCGGACACCCAAATAGGTTGGCTTTAGGACATTGTTGATTTGCATGTTATGAAATCATTTCATATATGACTATTGAATTTCAAGATTTATGAACACCTGCACATGGTCATTATTGAATTAGCTAAAGTCATTTAAAAGTGCATTGGTGTAATTATGAGTTTGTCTTATGCAACCAAGCAAAGCAAAGCAACACTTTCTTCACAAATCCATTATGAAGACAAATAACACATCATGCATATTACTTTAGGTCAAGCACTATGTGTCAAGAACAACTCCCTACATCCCACAATCTACATATGTATTACACAAACAAAAAATAAACTTACACAAGCCACATGAAGATTGCCTTGAAAACACCAAATCAAGAATTTCATGTTGGTCTCTTCATGACTCTTCATAACATGAAATAACCTGTAGAACCAAGCAGTAGCAAGTCCTCATATACCCAACCCCAACTAGGGTGAAAGCAATACATGCATAGAAGGTCACTCTAGGTTGAATGCAATAAAATATAATTCTATGCCTTTGACTAGGACAAAGTAGTGCAAAAAATGCATAGAATGGGACTCTAGGTACTAGGTGGCAATAATTTTAACAACACAATCAAACACACATGATGATCCAATGAAGGGCTACACCAAACTCAAACATTGTGCCACATCCAAGAATGAAACCCCTCAATATGGCTTACGATTAATGGTAGCCATGTTAAGGGGTCCATTACGTAATTTGCTAAGCCATGTATAGATTTATAGTTGACTCATCCCACTAGATTAATTTGGGATCTTTAGTACTAACTCCGGCTTAAATTTGTTCAAAAAAGAGAAATTTTGAGGTGTATGGGATTCTAAAGGTTCAACTTCAACTTGCAAGGCTACCACAAATTTTTGGCTCTAATACATGCCACAAACTCAAAAACCTAAACCAATTAATACATGACACAATAAGACCACCCTCAAAATACCACATCAACAAACTCAAATATTTATATGAACTTGATTGTACCCACAAGAACCACTCTACTTGGATAATTCACAGTTATCCATCTTGAGGTAGACTAAGTGAATTGATGCACACTTTGGATAAAGTTCAATATCTCCCCAACATCTACAACACCACCAAAATATGCCCAGTGTTGGATCGACCTCATAATCCAAACTCCGCATGCCCAACAAAGATGAAACCAATCATTGAATAGAACACAACATTTAACTCAATACTATACTACCTCTCAATATTCCAACAACATGAGTCCAAATTTTGAACAATTTTGCAACACTTTCAAGATTTTTCAAGTGTCTCCCAAATGGTCATTTCCCATGATGGGTTCCAATGAAAAACATTCCACTATAAACATGACCATGATCTTTTCTTCCAGAAACACAAGTAA
Organism: Polytrichum commune; assembly: GCA_950295325.1. NCBI lineage: Eukaryota > Viridiplantae > Streptophyta > Polytrichopsida > Polytrichales > Polytrichaceae > Polytrichum > Polytrichum commune. The sequence goes on along the minus strand of OX485808.1, from coordinate 43,764,399 downwards.
TCCTTTCTTGAATCCTAGTAATAGGCAACAAAAGAAAAAAAAACTGACAACATATCATGGTGTTAAGATGAGATGTTAAGTAGTAGATGCACATAGGAGAGTACAAAGATACATGGCTCATACTATGAAACACTAGCACACCACGACATAGTGTTGAGCTGGTACAAACAACCCAATACAACTCTAGCATCCACACACTATATGTCAAGCAATAAACAAAATCCATTCTCTATAAGTTGAAAGGCGGCAAACCTCTTGTACAACATGGATGGAACGGTGCCTCTTGCCACGAGAAAGGAAGGAGACGAAAGAAAGGGGGTAAGTTAGTCTATTGATGAGGCTCAACCTAAAAGTTATCATAATCTAAGTTAATGTGCCTAACGGTTGTGAGACTATGCACTTGTGGGTGATAGTGTTGTCATTTGACTGCCACCTGGAGGTTGGTTGGAGTAAGCAAGTTATTGAAGGAAAGAAATAAATCTCCTAACTTAGTGACCATGGGTCCGATTTGCAAGTGTAGACAAAGAAAGTTTCTAGAGCATCTTAGCACTCCCACAACCAAAGTTCCTATGGGCCCAAGCAACATGTCAAAAAGGGATAGGTTGGCAACCCAACGCTTAGTCCATCAACAACACAATAGTTTAAACGAGCAAAATGAACGTGAACAAGATATCAAAATACAAACAAACATGATGGAATCAAGAGAATTACCACTAAATTAGCCTACTATATTTGAAACTTGAAATGACTATTTGCATTCTAAGGTCACTTGATCCCAACAATTCTAAGAAATAGCATGACATCCAAGAAAGGACATTACCTTACAAGAAATAGCATTGTATTCTAAGTAATGACAAGAAACTAAAAAATACAATACTCTTCCATAATTATGGTCTTTGAGATGTGAGCATTTTGTAGCCACTCTTTATTGGATGCCTATACTTGAATGGCATATTTACAAGGCTTGTAGTGAAGAATGGACACCAAAAATTCATGACTTAGGATGAAATTGAAATATGTGCTCAAAATTTAATAACCTACCTAGGTCCATAAAATTGGGAAGCTTTTATGATCACTTAAAGAGAGAGATAATTACCACTTAATGTATCCTATAAGTATTGTGTCTAACTTTAATTGATTGTTTGGGTGCTTCACAATTTCTAAACCCAGTTGAGACAATTCCCAATTCAATCCACCTCTCAATATTGTCTGTAACCAAAGATCATCATGACAAGTATCATGTTCCTCATGGCCAACACATGCATGATGATCTGCTTCATAGACACCATCCAGGTATGGGAATGAGCTTACCGCCAAATTTTAGTGGCAGATTTTGATCTTTCAATCTAAATTGCAAGGATTATGGGTAAAAAAGATTTTGCAAATTTTTAATATAAAGAATCTTACAATGTTTTGAGGCAATGATTCTCATATTTTCTACAAAAGGAAATTGTATGCAATATTATAGTACACTATGCAATTCTTCATAGATACATGATTGAGTCTAATATGGAAGAGTGTTGTTCGGGACACTTGACCCATCTAATCCCTCATTCTTTGGACCACATCAATCTTACTGCCATTCTTCCGTTCATATCTCACTCTGACCATTGGCAATTTAAATTTGCTCAAACCAAGTCAAGGTTGAATAGTTTGAGCTTTGGCTTAAATATTGTCAAATCAAAAATACCAAACTCCCAAGATTTGCAAAGTTCAAACTCTCAACTCAAGCTACAATATAAAGGATGCTCTAGTGCTAATCTTTCTTTGATATCTCACTTAGAGCATGATAACTTTACACTTGCACAACCCATGGAGAGCTTGAGGAATATTCAAGTTTTCTTTGGTTTGAGCTTGGGATGGAAGCTTGTCCAATGCAAGTATCAAACGCCCTAGAAACATATAAGTTCTCAACTCAAGCTCTAGCTTAAAGGGGACTAAGAAAAGCAACCACTCCTACTTCAATTTGATTGATGCAATTCAAAGCCAAGGTGTACCATGGAGTTTTTACTTGAGGTTTGTAACTCCTAAAAATTTGTCAAGGCTATTTGTAGAAGTGCTTACTTAGGAAAGCCCACTAATTGGGCTTAACAACACTTTATCTAAGTCATTTATTGCAAACACATATATATAGAAATTAATAACACGTACCAAAGGCTTGGGATTGTCTAAATGCATACTTTAGTGAACATGGTACAATTGATCTTTCAGTCACATAGTAATCGTGGTGGGTAGCCCCATGGCTTCACATCTACACCCACAAATGTCCAAATTTCTTGCAATGAGAGACTTACTCATGTAACTTAAGGATGGCCACCTAAAACAAAACACACTTCTTTATTCTCTCTACACTTACAACATGAGAAAACAATTGTGGGATTTGGGGATTTAAGTGTAGAGGGATGATGAATGCAGGCACAATTCATACCACTCTTGGATGTTTCTCTTGAGTGCAGGCCCCAACAACAGTTATGAATATTAAAAAAAAACTTCCAAAAACAACCCACAAGGATGCAAAACAAAAGGGTGCAAATCATTGCTTACTTGTTGGTGCAAATCCTGCTTGTCGTTAACCTTGGCCACTACATAACCATGGCACCAAGCTTGTAAACGGACCATCAGTTTCCGGGGTTAGGCATGTCAATGGCACATGCTCTCTCTAACTCTCTTTCTCCAATGCAATCCCCAAGCTATGTTCTTGCATTCTACCACTTCGAGTCACCTTCTCAGTTGCAAATCACCGGATCGTGTGGAAAAAAATATACATGTGAATCCCAACAATGCGTCCCTCCTTCACTTCACTTGAAATCTCCACAAACTAAGATCTCCATCATCCTTTTGCAAATGAAGGCTTCAGATAAAGTCAATCTTTGCCACACCACCACTATCCACACATACACTTCGGCAACAACCAGATATCGATAGATGAAGAGGATTTGCATTAAGAAAAACAAAAACAATTCCTTTCCCCTGCACTCAACCCAGTACCACTATCCTCCACCAAAAAACGTGGATCAGAGCTCGTGTCCCTACTACTTAACAAACTTCGAAAGAGGCAGTGTACGTGAGCACCTCTCTCTCTCACTCTCCGAACCCTCCCAGACCCACAGGGCAGGCTCACAGCTCTCAACTTGCGAGGTGCGTGGGGGAAGCATCATCGACTCCCAGGAAAAACGACCCTTCACTTCAAAACTATTGCAACTTAGACTTGTCAGTTTGTACTATGTTTAGGATGGATCTTCATGCGATGATGCGACCTATGATCATCTACTGTGACTTGGTCTACTTTATGCAGTCTTCAACAGGATGGACGGTGAGCACCTCTCTCTCTCTCTCTCCGAACCCTCCCAGACCCACAGGGCAGGCTCACAGCTCTCAACTTGCGAGGTGCGTGGGGGAAGAATCATTGACTCCCGGGAAAAACGACCCTTCACTTCAAAAGTATAGCAACTTAGACTTGTCAGTTTGAACTATGTTAGGGAGGGATCTTCATGCGATGATGCAACCTATGATTATCTACTGTGACTTGGTCTACTTTATGCAGTCTTCAACAGGATGGACGGTGAGCACCTCTCTCTCTCTCCGAACCCTCCCAGACCCACAGGGCAGGCTTGACAGCTCTCAACTTGCGAGGTGCGTGGGGGAAAGAATCATTGACTCCCGGAATAAACGACCGGACACTTGGGAACTACAGCAACTTATAGGCCGCCCACACATACTGGTGGTGCGCAGCAGTGAATGGGTGAACTCCGTTCACTGCCGCCAGTAAGTGTGGGCGAGAACCGGGGAGAACTGGCGGTTACTTCCACATGAAGTGGTTGGTTTTGAGAAATAACCCGGTTGCAGTTCGAGACTTCACGAGAATTTGGTACCTTAAGTTACAAAGATGCACATGTTGTTTTTGATAAATTACGCGGTTGAAGTTCGAGACTTCAAGAGAATTTGGCACCTTAAGTTACAAAGATGAACTGGTTGTTTTTGAGAAATAACCCGGTTGAAGTTCGAGACTTCAAGAGAATTTGGTACCTAAAGTTACAAAGATGAACTGGTTGATTTTGAGATATAACCCGCTTGAAGTTCCGAATCAAGACTTCATGATAATTTGGTACCTAAAGTTACGAAGATGAAACGGTGAGATTGAGAAATAACCCAGTTGAAGTTCGAGACTTCATGATAATTTGGTACATTGAGTTACAACGATGAACCGGTGAGTTTGAGAAATAACCCGGTTGAACAAGACCTCACAAAACTTATCAAGCGTTCTAGAGGAATATAGAGAATATACCTCGAATTAATAAAGATAAAACCGAAAGTTCACGCAACATGTAACCGATCGGACTTGGAAAGGATAGAATTATAACCGATCATGCCAAAATATCTCCTTGGACGATTATTCAAATATGGTATTTAGTGTGACTTACTATTTGGATTTACACAATGCTATGTCCTTTTACTAATGAAATGAATTTCTACCGAGTAAAGTTTTCAAAGTTTTACAATGTCCAAACTATAATTTAACATTTGTTGGTAAAATATGAGATGTACAGTAAATAGATATAGTATTGCGTAATTCCACATAGTAAGCTTTGTTTAAATATCATATTCATTGTATTTATAGAGAGATATGAATTCGTGGCCTCTATGTAGACTCACTCATTGCGAAGGTGAAAATATAGTGATTTATCTCGCTTGAAACTATCCAGAAGTGCGAAATTATCTCGCTTGAAATTGTCTCGTTCGAGATTATCTAATAGTACGAAATTATTTGGTGTGCGAAATTACCGATCGCAGCAATGAACAAGCAAGTGGCAGGTTCGATGCAACCAGTCGCTGCCATTGCTATAAAGTCACTTAAAAGTTCGACCCTACTAGTGGGAGTCGCCGACTAGCCTCACCATCAGCAGGTGTGGGGAGGCTATTAGACTTGGCTATGTGTACACATAATATGATAATTTATTGTGACTTGGTCTACTTTATGCAACCTTCAACAAGAGAACCAACCACTGCACCGTTTATGGTATTTAGTGTCACATACACTATTTGTGAAGCGCCTCAACTAGATGCTCTGAGGTCTCAAAGTGTCACACCCCCGGGTACGCAACTCCCATATTATACGCAGGGGGCATCATACTTAAAACGGCTTAGAGGACGACTTTTGTAAAAATTATATCAAATTATATCAAATTAAAATGATCAAAAAGTTGGGTGAAGACCAAATTAAATAAAATGAGATGAAAAAAAATTTGGGTTGCATATTTATTAAGCCTCCCATGAAAATTATAAGCCACGAATAGTTGCCTCCCATTAAAATTATAATTCATTCACAATGTTAAAATTTTATTAAAAAATCCAAAAAGTTGGGTAGTTTGACCTATGGTACCTGCATTAAAAAATCATATAATTAGGTTTTTAATGCAATTATATGCTTCAAAATATATTCATTTCCTATATATAATTACATTTTTGGATTCCTTGTTAGAAGGGCTACAAGGGTTTCCTACATTAAAACAAATTGTATCACTCAATATTGGACTAAAACGCATTATAAGTGATTATAATCAGGACCATATAATACGGGAGTTGCGTACCCGGGGTCACACCCACTAATTGCCAATATGATTCCATTCGCAGTACTGCAAAGTTTGTCCATTCCACTATCTTAGCAGTGCAAGTCTCAAGTTCCACTCACATTAGCAATTCCCAACATGGAGGCAAAGTCCTAACTTTTGAGCCCCACGACATCATTAGAATATGTTTAATATTATTAAAGTCAGGTCTATATTATTTTATGTAGAATTATTTGCAGGACTTGTGTTGAGAGTTGGGTTTGACTTTTTGCTCGACAAAAGTCCCAAGCCTCACCTCCAAAAAGTGTTGCCATGTAGGCATCCATGTCATCCTTGGGACTTAGGACTTGCGACCAAATGTGAACCGCCACTCAATAAAATTCTACAACAATGCGTCTCACCAAATGGTAACCCACTAATTGGACTATTTGTTGTAGTTCCAAATGAAGCGGTTGAGTCTGAGAAATAACCGGTTGAAGTTTAAGACTTCAAGAAAACTACCAATCATTATAGAGAATCTATAGAACATACCTCAAATTTATAAATAAAAACTAAAAGATGTCAACATGTACTAGTTGCACTTCAAAACACTAGGATCTTGACCAATTATGCCCAAAAATCTATGCGGACAATGGTTTACAAGGGCAAATGCTAAATATTTCCATGGTAAAGGAAAGGTAGAAGAACATATTACGGATGATTTGAGCACTAAGATCCCTTACGTCCAAGGCTAGACACCCACCTTTTTGAATTGGCTCCTACCACTAACTTAATACCCGAGGTGAAAATATAGTCAACCTATCATAGCATGTATAACATATATTTTGGACAATTTGACTCTAAAATTAACATTAGAGGTCCCAAATTAGTTTAGGAAGAACCATTTGAGATGAATAACTCACAAACCTATCCAATGGGGCTCATATTTTTCCTTCTTACCTTGGTAATAATGGTAGGGTGCAACTCAAAGAGGTGGGCATCTAACCCTAGTTAGTCCCTTGCCTCGCCCATGGAAGTGTTCAAACACACAAACCTCATTTCACCCTTCCTAATCACAAAGGGCCACCCAAAATGGACAATGTTGATCATTGACATTTTATTTCCTTCAACCAATAATGAGCTACGGTTTTAGTCCTTGTATTAACACAACTCTCTCTCTCTCTCTCTCTCTCTCTCTCTCCCGCTTTGGTCTAGATTTTGCCTTTGAATTAAAAAGTAATATTACTGACAATCTAATATGAACATTCCAATAGGGCTGAGACACCTAAGGGAATCATCACCATAGTCAGATGGTTGAAACTAACCATGGGTTAAGTTACCATGGTAAAAAATAGTTACCATACTCCACGTTTTAGGGTTTCCGTGACCTAAAACAATCTCTTTGCTTGACCACACCAATACTTAAGCCTCTCTTTCTCCCATGTGAAAACTCTTTTACATGCGTGAAGGACGTGAATGTGAGAGCAAGGTTGGAGGGAAGGTGAAAAAACTGACATTGGGTGAATTAGAGATTGTCACTATCAAGTTACACAACATGGCAAAAGAGCAGGTTTGTATACTCATTGATTTGTAATGAGTATTGTCTTTGCAAAGCATCAATGGACTTGACAGGTGAGGTTAATGTGTGACATGAATAGCAACTGAGCTTAGCTGAAGACACCTGACACACGCCTTTCTAACACACATTTTGTTTGTTTGGGTGGGCACGGGTGCAGGGGAGGCTAGCTCTTCACATTTTCTACACCAACAATAGTACATTGTTCAAGTTTGAATACTCTTTCACCTTATTATATGATAAGTATGAAAGCTTATTTACTGCTTTGAAATAGTATTTTGATTAACACACAAACACTACAAAGTAGTTGAGATAGTATGGAAACATATATGTAAGCTTACATCTTACATACTCAACTTATTACTTGATGGTAACATTGATAACATTAGTAACATTAGTTACATTGACTACCAAGCATAATGCATTGCATAGTTAGACTCTATTCTAGACTATGTTACTATATACAAAGTCATGTGATGAGCATATCATTACATTCTGACCACTTATACCTCACAGCTAGGGTTTCAAATGATTTGAGATGATTTGAGTTGAAGGAAGCATGATGGTGAGGATACATGTTCCTCCTTGAGAATGCAAGTTATTGCAAGATATTCCATGTTATACAAAACTTAGCAACACAAGCATAGTGACATTGATAAGTACTATGACTTGATAAGAAAACAGATTTGTATTGAATGAAAATCCCACCCACCCACCCTTGCTTTATTTTGATGAAGAATAGAAAGGAAAGGGCCTCTGAAAAGAGGAAGATCAAGCTTTGAAAAAAGCTCTGAAAAGTACATCTCTCTCTCTCTCTCTCTACTTTGATTATTCCTTGCCCACAAATGAACCTGCCCGGTAACTGTATCTAACCCCAGGGTAAGAATACTTTAGGGTTAAGCTAGTGTTACCTAACAAATATCAACCATATATCGTGGGTTTCACATCAATGGACACAAACATTTACCTAATCCTATATTAAGAGTAAGAGGCCAAGAGAGCCTACTTTCACAGGTTAAACCGCATATGGCCGTTTACCCTTAGTAACTTACAGGATTAGTGCAAGTTGTGCAAACTAAGTCCTATGGAGAGGGTGTGTAATTTACCTCTTTTTTCGACTGCACAAGGTTCAAATTGCTAAGGAACATGTAGAATACTCTATGATAGTATGTGTATTCAGTGATGCAAAATGTATTTTTATGTTGTACAAAATTGTGTGACATAGATAACAATTGGGTTTCCGCTGCTATTCACCTCGTGTAGGTTACTAACCCTCTCTTTGGATTTGGTTGGTGGCATGGGCACAGGTGAGGCGGACCCTTCACAAACTTGACAGCATATTTAGGTTTTGCATATTATCTTTGATCAAGAATAGTATGTGCATTATGATTATACTTATGTGTATGTATTCCAGTGGTATGAGGAACGCATAACATAATATGATTTATGGTAGAACTTTGAAGTATTTGTTGATCATGTCATTTACCTTTCTAAACTTGATATGAAAAAACACGGATGTGTAACGCAAATTTTCTACAAAAGTGAATTGAAGGTAATATTGTGAGTTGTATAGACTACTTTCAGATTGTAACACCTTCTTAAATGCAAGCATAGTAGAGACAATGACTATAGTAAGAGGATAGCTTTGCAAATAGTTGGGTCATGGTGTCTGCTCCCACCCACCCTCCCGGGTTTTCAAAAAAGATACATTGATATGTTGAAGAATGATTTGGCCTCTGAATAAGAGGATGTTATATGAACGGACTAAGCTTGATAGTAAGCATAGAACAGCTCAAGAAAAACCTCTCTCTCTCTCTCTCTCTCTCTATATATATATATATACATACACTTAATTATAATTATATGTACGTAAGAATATATATATATATATATATACACATACATAATTTGGCACTTTGTTGCGAGGGTGTGTGGGTGTTGATGTAGCCACCATTCTAAAGTTCAAAAATGGTCGGTGATTGACAATAGCATGTTGAGGCGACATTTTGGAGAGGGCTTGGGACATCATTTTTTATGCAGGGATGCAACATGGAGAGATAGCAGGGTGTTAAACTAATGCATCTAGTTAGCGTTCATGTCAAAGTATCTAGTGGCCCACTTTGGGGTCCAATAAGTGTTGGAATTAATGAAACTGGACACTTCTACCTTAGATTATGCAAAATCCCAATGGTAACCCACACTAAATCAGGCACAACAATGTAGCAGTTAGTGCTCCCCGTCCAATGATGGCAAGTCTTACAAAGCATGCTCACACCTCTCAACTTGTGAGGTTTGTTCGGTGGGTTGTCCATGGTGGTGGTTAGGTGTTGTTACTTTTTACATGACGGTGTTTCATGCCTAAGGGGCCATACCTCCCCTCAATGTGGACGCGTTTTCCTAGTTTTAATTCATTTTGGCATTCTGTCTCAATTTCTTTCTTAAAAAATATAAAAATATAATAAAAACTTGCCAGGTCGGTGGCGGAATCATTGACTCCCAGTAAAGGTGAGCAGACATTTGGGAACTACAGTCACTTAGATTTGGTTCGTGCTTATCTTGCCACTATGTACCATGTTTGATGGCCGGGATTTCATGCCACACATAATAATTCAGTGTGACTTGGTGTAAGCTATTTATTTATTCTGCAATAAAGAAATAAAATAAAAAGAGCTAGCGTTACACTAAAATATTGTATTCAGTGTCACTTGGTATTTTATATATGTCGTTGTGGTAACGTTTCCAACTCAAAGGATATTTCTTATGAATAATTTTACAAGTAACGTTGTCCCAACTTACTTTAAGTTTATCCAAATGCCAGTTATGGGATCAAAGTTTGGTATATTTTGCATCCAAAACATTTCTATAATGAGATATTGTCATGGATGATTGAAATTTGGACGGAATGTCACTTAATAAGTGACAATAATAACATCATTGTACATCTATAATGCCTAAACTACATGCCTAGAGGTCTTCGATAATTGCCAATTTGATTCCAGTTGTCAACATACGTAATTTCTTTAAGTGAAAGAATATCTACATTATGACGTTTAGATGATGGTCTTGTGTTTTAATATACAAGGGGAAGATCTTTTGGGGCATACAAATGGCAAGTGTCATGTCTTTACACTTTACTATGCAAGAGGAAGATAATCTTGAGCATACTAATGTCAAGTGTCATTTGTGTACACTTTAGTCAACTGGTAGACCATTGTGTAACACAGGCATGCACCTTATAACACTATTGATCATACTCATGCCAAGATATTAGTAAGCGCACTTGATAGCCAAGTGTCATGAGTAGGGTAAGTGACATTATTACGCATGTGACACTAAATACCATAAACATTGTAACAAGATTGGGAGTATGTTCTTCCCTATGTTGATCATGTTTTACCAATCTTCAAGGTAGGGTACTTCCATTCGGAGGGTGGGCTCTAGTGTCCGGGAAGTTTTTGGGCATAGTTGGTCAAGATCCTAGTGATTCTAAATCCAACCGGTTACATGTTGACATCTTCCAGTTTGGCTTTATTCATTTAAGGTGTATTCCATAGATTCCTCTAAAATGAGTGTTCATGAATGGGCCCTCTTACTCCCATTGTTATAGTGACAAGGGGGTTTACTTGCCAGCCGTTGGGTTGTTGGATGAATGGGTCATATTTATAGAGTTTCTCTCTTATTTCCGTGTTGGGGAATTGCCATGACAATTGGTGAAATCAATGAATTAGATGGTGATGGTTGGTGATGGGGTGAGTGAGGTATGGGTGTTGTCGTGTAAACTAAGATCGTTAAACACAACAGATCGAGTATCGTCATCAACATCAATTAGCAAAATAAACATAGCAAACTAATATGCTAAACAACCACCTCTTCAAGATGAGGGTTTCTCTCTCCAAGCTCAAGAAACTAAGAAGTCTTCTTACAAAGATTAAGAAACTCTGAAATTCACACACAAGAGTCAAGCTATCTCTCACTCCACGAAGGGAGAATCCAAGAGTGCAAGTGATGGAGAAAGAATGCAAAGGCTTTACTCATGATCTACTACACCATAGCCATAAGATAGCAACAACAAGCTCTCTCTCTCTCTCAAAACACACTCACAAGACTTGACTTGACAACAATGGCAAGTCAAGATGCCTTCCTCTCCACATAACCCCAATCCCATGTGGATTTCATCCATGGAGTGGATGAACAACTAACTAGGACTCCCAATGGAGTCCATAATCCATCCAAACACACATGGACTCCTAATGGAGTCCATTTACTCCTAATTTGACGTGACTTGGCCCCCGATGTCGCCTCACGTGACAGTGTTGTTGGGGGCTCCGAGTACACATAGGATGTCTAGCCTTAGTTTGCCCCCACATGTGCATGGGGTGGTGGCACATGTGCATTTTAACAACCATTCAAGGTTTGTTATTTCTCAAGGTTGCGCATTGTGGGATCTTGCATTTACTCTTATGTAATAGCAAGTGTGTTTGTTGGATTGTAGCATGTGGACATTTGGTGGATTGCTTTGTTGTGTCTTGCTATTTGAAGGCCTTTTGTATGTTGGTTTGTGCATGTGGATAGCAAGTGTGGCCATGTGTCAATTGTGTTGTTTGGGCATAATGTGCAATTTGGTTTGGATTATTGTGGGCCAAAACATATTTTGATTGTGGTTATCCATGTATTGGGCGTATCAAAATATTATAATTTGTGATATTTGTGCTTTGGAGATGCCTTTTGGCTATTCATAGAAGGTTAGAGTTTGTGGCTTGTTGCATCGTTGGATAGCCCATGGTAAAAGAAAGGTAGAAGCACCTACCGCGGACACTTTGAGCACTATGGTCCTTATGGCTAGGCTAGACGCCCAACTCTTTGACTTGGGCCCTACCACTATTACCCAAGTTGAAAACATAGGCGATGTTACTATAGCATCTAGAATTCTTTAATTGGATAATTTGAGTTCAAAATTAACATTAGAGGTCCCAAATTAGTCCAGCAAGAACCTCATGAGATGAATAAACCACAAACCTATCCAATGGGGCTCATGTTTTTACTAGACTCTTTTTACCTTGGGCGCAAGCACGGTCAAGTCAACAACTTCATTACCTTGCATAAGTTTAAGCAAAAGTGATTCCAAACTATAAACTAACTTTGAATTTTGTGAAGGAAAAAATCATAAAAACATTTGAAAAACACATTGATCTACAAAGCCAAGCAATTTGTGTTGCCAATTTTTTTTTCAAGTAAAATGTACATATTTTAGAAGACAGTGCAGGTAGTGTGCAAGTAGATATATTGAACATGGAATTGTCTAGAATTTGTTTAAAACATGTTAAGATTACATTAAGTTGATGTTATTAAAAAAATTGCAATGGTATCATCAAGTTTATAATGAATTCAAGGGACATGAAAAAAATCCAACTCCAAAATATTTAAGGTCATGAAATATACGTCCAAAACCAAAATCAATCATTACTTTTTGAGCATTACTTTTAATGATAAGTTATGAAGATCTCATCTTGATATTCTAAATTTGAGTACGTAAACCAACAATAAAGGACAACATGAAAAAAATTCCCAATTTGAACAACATTTTGCTACTATGTCTGGGTGTTTGAACCAAAAAAAGATCATTTTAGTATATTGGAGCATTTTTCATGTATACTTGACCATGCTTGCTCCAAGGTTGGTAATAATGGTTAAGGTCTAGCTCAAAGAGGTGGACACCTAGTTTTAGCCAATTCCTTCTTTACCCACTCAGATTGTGATATACCTCAATTAAGAGATTTATTGATTGATTATGTATGAATAATGACTAACCATACTTTGATATATGTAGCTTGTGAATAGATGGTGTTTGGAGTTAGACAACTCCAAAGGAAGTGTAGTTAGCTTTTTGGATTAGAAACAGACCCAGGGAACAATTCAGGGAAGACTTAAAAGGTGATTCTTATATCATCTAGGTGTCTTAGACAAGGTTTAGTTAGGGAAAACACAAGGGTACAACACTTCATTTCAACTTTGGTATGACAATTAATTTATGGGCAAGGGATGAAAACATCTAAAAGATCACTCCATTCCAGTACATGCAAAAGTGACAGTCTCTCACCTCACTTTAAATTCCCTGGCAATTGTCTGGCAGTGGATTCTTTTTATTAGGACCAAGTGCGGTGCACAAGCATAGGCACATCCATCGACTATAGTCTTTACAAGAGTAACATCTTTGAGTCTTATTTATCAAAGCCAAGGGCACTTTGATCTTTGCAATAGTCTTTAGTTCCACATTAGCATAATTCACATCTGGTTATAGTCTTTAATGGATTCTTAGTTCATTAGGAATCGCAATTACAACAAGGCCATAGACTAGAATTACATAAATTCGATTATTACCAAGTTATGGTTCCAAAAATGTTAGAGTTACCATCCTCTGGAATGGTAAATGTTCAGCCAGCGACTGTTTTGTCCTTTCGGCTTCCCTCCAGAGCAGCTATTAAAGGCTATAGTCTTTTCACTAGGACCATTCATCTCCCAGCATGACTATTGCCTTCCTAAGATATTGAGTTCCATTATGATTAAGATCACAAACACCAGCTACAGTGCTTGGCAGATTCATTGAATTCATTCCAGTCTCATGTTAGTCCTTGTCCTCCGTTCCTCTTTTGATCTCACATTCTTACTTGAGCATCATTGAACTCTCAGATTTACATTCAATTACACATTGGCAATCATCTCTCAGAGTTCCTCTTGCTTACCAAGACTATAGCCTTGCCTTAATGGGGATTTCTCCTATCTCCCAGGGAAATTCCCTACTCAGTCACAAAGACTATAGTCTTCACTCAAGATGATTGAGTATGAAATCTCATCATCTCTTCCCACAGGAGGTTAATTACCCAGGCCCTGGCCTGCAACTATTATTAGGGATGATATCAACAATTAAATACAGACAATTGCTTGGCCATGTTCAATTCCTCCAAATCCTTGTGTAATGATAAACTAGGAATATAGCATGATCATGTGATTGATTCCCCTCATCATATTATTTCAATGGATCTTACAATCAATTGCACATAATGCCCATGGCCACAGACTATAGTTACTGTAGTACAGTAAACGCATTTTCTACATCAGTAATCCCTTCACTTTGCAATCCCATCAAAGTGTACTGACACACAATCTCAGACTATAGCCCTGACACTCACTTAGAATTAGTCTTCCATCCCAATATCAAGACTATTGCTCAAACTTGCAAATAATATTCAATAGACACAACAAAAAGGGACAAGGTAAATCCTTCAACTCTCACAATCCAGGGCTCACTCCTGGAAAGGTATTAAATTAGTATTGATAAACAATAACATCATAAAGACAATTGTCATGCACATCAGAAGTGCATTCAATTACAGACTTTTACTCGCACAAAAGTTCTGAATGACCAGGGAGTTCACTCTCTCTCCCAGAGATAACTAACTTCTATCTTTCTTCCTCCTCCCTTTATACTTTGTGAGGAGTCCTCCCCACCTTCCATCCTTTCATATCAGACTATAGCCTTGAAAGTTGTGTTTTTCGGAATCTGAAGACTATAGCCTATTTACATTGACAATGTTTTAGGATTCTGATACATAATTTAACCTTTTTTACACTGAAATCTGATTTGCAAAAAAAGGTAAACTAAAATTTGCTATCACATAGCCCCCCACTTAACTTGTTGATGTCCCCATCAACCTATCTTCTTAGTAACTTTGGTGGAGGTTGGTGACGTTGAGCTGCTTCCTCGGCTGCTCTCTTCAACTCTCTTTCCTCCATCTTCTCAATTGCCCATTGTAAATCCTCGTCGCGGGCCACCACCTCAGGTGCATTCATTCGTTGCCATCTCATAAATCGCTCAAACGGCCCCGCCCGTGTATAAGGAAATTCATTAATTAAACACTTATGGGCACCAGTGATAAAATGGGTCATGGCCATAACTTCTACCATTCAAATCCACCTTGTAGGCCTGTACATCAACTTCAACAAGAGTAAAAACTCAGCGTGACTCTCGTGGAAACGATTGACATCGATGATCACGTTCCATTGGCCACACCAATCAGCCAACACATTAGCGAACACAACTGCGTGAAAACAAACAGGGTCGCGGTGATGTATGTGCTCTTGGAAAAATTGCTTGTAAGTCGCTATGCACTCCGCTGGTGTCGATTTGGGCCCTTGAATTAACGGCCAGTTGTACTCGACACTTGACAATGTTGCTTCCGGATTCCACCTTCCTCTCCTTGGGCACCGACAAAAATGTGGGTGGCTCACCACACCCACTGGAGGTCCATCAGGCCATCGTCTTGAGAATCTCCGATATTGGATATCAGCCGGTACCTCCTCATTACGGGAAAGGCCATAGTCTTCTAGTATCCAGGTGATAGCCGTCCATGTGGGTATAGGCTCCTCACCCGGATGATCAAACATGTTAGCATACTGCCCCAAGTACCTTAAAGTTAATGGACTTCCCACCACGGGTACTTCCAGTTGGGGTATGGTAGGCAAAAAATTAGAAGGAGGTAACTCAAATTGTACTTGGCTATGGAGGTTCAGTAATGGTTTCTTTTGTGTATTCACCTCCATTAGATACCTCTCTAATTTGCTAGTGGTTTTTTCAATTTGAAAAAAATAATGAGACCCAGTAAATCCCGCACTTGGTGATAGAGATAGACGCTGAACATTTGCGGACATTATGTTGGTCAAAAAAGTTGGGTGCCTAACTCGGTTAAGCAATTCATGTAAAATATCCCTCCAAGGCTATAGACTCTCTAGGGGCTGCCCGTAAAACTAAGAGGTTACTTGGACTCCATACTCCTGCCATGACACTTCCCTTTTCTCCCCAATGGGGGCATTGTGACATCTCCAAACCCATTGTTGTTCTAAGGACGCATAATATAACAAAACCCTAGCCCCTACATCCCCAATTACCATAAAAGCAGAGTAGGGATCTGAAAGGTTAATATGCCTTCGGGCCATAATTTCTACAAACAAATTTTCTATTCCTAAGTCCAAACTTTGACGCCACAGCTCTTTAAAACGACTATGGTCAATCCATTCAGACTTTCTCAAACCTACAAACAAAAGAAAAAGTTGACATTGTCTTTCATACAGCTCAAAAAATTCTTTGGGGACCGGACCTCTGGATTCCCAGCTCCACAATTCCAGGCATAGTTCTTTCGGTGCAGGTGTTACCCGAATCGGGCTGGTAACAACCGAGGTCATGGAAGGTTGACCCCTCGCATTCAGATCGCTCACCAAGACTTTCTGCTAGGTTAACTCTGCCTCCAGCATTCGTAACCTCTCGGTTAACTGCTCTTTCTCATCTGTAACTCGCCTTAATTGGTCTTGGCAATCGTCTAATTGCTCGGATTCACCTCCTTGCTGGTCCAACCTACTTTGCAGGGCCGTAATCTCTTTCTCCTGAGCGGCCAGTTGGTCATGGTTCGAGGCTATAGTCTTTGTGCTATCTTCAAGCCTCTTTTGGTACTCCACCTTTTCCTTTATGGCCTTAGCCAACTCTTGCAGGTGCTTCACATTCTCAGATTGGCATGTAATGAGCAATTCACTCTTCGCCCATAGCTGCTCAGCCTTTTCCTTTAGAGACTCCCTGCACATGTGTAGCTGCGATCGGAGTCTCTGATTGTCTTCCGCTAGCTCTTCCGAATCTCCGGGGTTCGACGGCACCGGACTCACCGCTTGCGATGTCGAGGGAGCTTCGATTCGGCCTTGAGGTGTAGCAAGTGCATCTCAGCAAAATAAAGAGATGTAAAAGGCCGAGTACAACTCCAACATTCGTGGCACTCCCACTTTGATGCGCATGACTTCTGCATGCATCTTTTGTTGGATAATCTGGGACCAATTAATCCTTCTTCCTTCCCAAGTCTGAATGGCCGCTACAACATATTTCCGGGCCATTGTCTCTGGATGTGGCTTAAAGAGAAAGTAATTATTTACAAATTTGAACCACAATTTCCAATGATGCCTCGCCTTATCTATCTTCCACACTCGCGTCTCTCTAGGGAATTCTCCCTCAAAAATGGCCTCGTGCTGCTTCCTTGTTAGCGCAGGCAATTGTCCTTCGCCCACTCCATCGGCTGGTACCCGCAATAGTCTTCCAATGGTGGGGACCGAAAAATCAACAACTCGGCCATCGACTTTGGCCGTCTCTACTCCCATGGAGTAGGTTTCCAAGAACTGTAATACATGGTCCACATAGGCCACCCTCAGGACTACTTGAACCCAACACAGGAAGTCATACACTCCTGCCGCCTCCAACTTAGCCTGATTTGCCTTCCATGCCTTTTTCAGCGCTAAAGGGGTGTCAAATAGCACAGCAGGCTTCACATTCCATCGTCTGGGAGTTTCTTCCTCCTTCTCGTCCTCCGCTGGCCTCATTTTCACTCGCAGTCTATAGTCTGTGTGGTAAGTTCAATCTTTATTGTTCGAAGTCTATTGCCTTCAGTTACCAAGTCTCTACTCCCAATGCTATAGTCTGTCTTGTAAACTCGGTTTATACTGCGGAAAACTATTGCCTTGAGTCACTCGGAAGTCTTTGGCTCGGACTATAGTCTGTTCTCCCACATATAGGTTGTTTAGACAGTCTGCACAGTCTAGTCACAAACCACTTGTAAATATCCTCTTCAATTTACACTATTTTCTTTATTGCTTTTCTCTTTCCTAATACTGGCCATAATCTTGATGTCAGCTTCTTTGGAAACTCTTCAACGAGGTTCCAGTCTTGTGGGTATATTTTTACTGAAAATTAACTGCCGGTAATGCGAGGCTCTGATCTCCCGTAGAAGTGACAAATTTCCTATCTTATTAAGTTACTTTTCTATTTTGACATAGGCTATGGTCTCTCTGCATTTCTCTCCTCAGAGACGAAGGGTCAAAGACGATGAGGACGCAATTCTACATGGCAGCAGTGGGCCCTACCTCTATACTGTAGAAGAATCACTTTCTCTGGAGGTTATCCTCACCAGGGTATTGTCTCTTGAACATCTTTCTTACTCTCTTTTTAGGTGGCCTCACAGACTATTGCCTTTCATCTTCCACTCATCTAAGCACGGCTATATTCTTTGTCTGGTCCCTACTTGGGGACTCAGTAACCTTTCTTCTTGGCAGCAACATTTCTTCACATGATAACTTCTTTGCTTTAACATCCCTTGTTGCCTAAGAGCTCATTTCTTCTTAAACATTGTTTCTTGCAAGTAAGGCTACCTTTTGAGACTTATACAGACTCCTAAGGACACTTTCTTTGGAATCAGTTATTCTTCTAAAACATATTATTACTGGAAAGACCTTTACTACCTGTCTTATGATGTTCTTGGACCGACATGAGAGTTTCTGGCCTCTTTTTCCATCATTTTTCTTCCTAAGTGTGTAAAAGTTTCCTATCAGACTCTGATCTTTTTCCATAGATCTCCATTAACTTCGACTTAGACCTGATCCTATTCTCTCCTCAGAGTTTCTTTCCAGACTATCGTCTTTCCTCACATGTGATTTCCTCTCGGAACAAGGCCATTGTCTCTCTAAAGTATGTGTCATGCCTAATTTGTCATCTAAGGACTCCTATCTCATGCTCCCATGCTTCTGGCCATTGCCTGAGTGAAAAAGTTCTATCTTGCTTTGACTCTTCTCCTAACTCTTTTTCTGAAGGCTATTGTCTGATCCAAGTAACCAGCGTTGCCGCAACACATCAGGCTATAGTCTTTGAGAACTCCAAGCTCTCAGTGCACCACCAAGAACTTACAAAAGCTTCCAGTCCTCTAACTAAAACATAATGTGGCCATAGTCTTTGCATGCTACAGATCCGCATGTTTCTCTCTCTTCTCACGCCTCTCTTTTATTCAGACTATAGCCTTGAACCGCCTGGGTTTCTCATGGTTACCACAAGTTCATAGTTTGATGCAAGTATCCATGATATGTTCTCCAAAGGGCCATAGTCTTTAGGTTCAGTCTCACATTGACAATAACATAGACAACTTTTGAAGCAACACATGATCTCAATACGACAACTGCATAAGGGCAGCAACTCTTACCTACCGTTCTGCAAGGAGATGACTCTTCGCTCTCACCCTCTGTCTCCGCCCCTTCAACTGCAGCTCCTCGTTCCTTCACCAAAGACTATTGCCTGCATCTTGGTTGAGCTTAACTGTTTGAGATCGCCCGCCTCCTTGGCGGCTCCCGCTCACCACGTAATGATGGGTAGGTGGTCACTAATGGTACACTAATTGAGCCTATAGCCCACTTGCCGTCACTTCTTCTCAACCACTTCGTTACTTAAGTGCCTAAGCCTATTGCCTACCTCAGATTTAATTTTAGGTAGTCTTAGCTGTTTAGAGTCATGGGTGGGATTAACCAGCTCTCGAGACCATTGCCATGTTGTATTTATTTTATTTGACTTACACTTAACTTAATAATAACTTAAACTTTTAAATTTGTGATACTATCTAAAGGTCCCAATACGTAATATATAAGTTTTTAACTACTTCAATTTTATAGAATAATTACTTAATTTATACACCATAATCTCAATGGCTCCCCCTTCACTTTATTTCCATAACTGTCCTCAGTTATGTATGATATTTTTTAAGACGATAGCCATTAATCCGGGTAGGTAAGGGTGTACCCTCAAAATCGATTAATTCAAATGAGCC
Organism: Polytrichum commune; assembly: GCA_950295325.1. Lineage (NCBI taxonomy): Eukaryota > Viridiplantae > Streptophyta > Polytrichopsida > Polytrichales > Polytrichaceae > Polytrichum > Polytrichum commune. The sequence goes on along the minus strand of OX485808.1, from coordinate 43,744,603 downwards.
ATTGTCGTGCGCAATTTTAACTTTATAAGGGCCCATCCAGTGAAGTTTAAATTTTCCTGGAAATTTTTGGAAACGACTATCGTAAAGTAAAACTAGATCATCTGCGGTGAGGGTTTTACTTTTCATTTTACTATCATAGTATGTCTTACGCCACTTTTGAATGGCGGCCATGTTTAGATAGGCTTGATTACGGATTTCATCTAACCGTTCTAACATTGCTATTCTTTCGTGAAGGGATTCTTCATCACTTAATATTTCATCAATAGCGATGCGTAATGAAGGTAGTTCCAATTCAACTGGGAGGATAGCCTCTTGGCCATAAACTAATTGAAAAGGTGTAAATTTAGTTGTCACTTTATAAGCAGTACGATAAGCCCATAATGCGTCTAATAATTTGCTATCCCAATCAGTCATAGAATTTTGAACTGTCTTAGTTATGATTTTACACAAAATCCCATTAGTCTTTTCAGTTTGGCCATTAGCTCTTGGGTGATATGGTGAAGTGAGGCGATGTTTAATTTTGTACTTATCCGTAAGTTCTTTAATGACATCATTTACAAAATGTGATCCCCGATCACTCACCAATTCCTTTGGACACCCATAACGTGATAGGATTTTTTCTCTTAAAAACTTAGCTACGACATGTTTATCATCTTTCCTAGTGGCCTCGGCTTCCGCCCACTTAGTGACATAGTCTGTGGCCACCAAAATATATTGGTAACGTCCATGACGACTAGGAGGGTTAATAGGTCCAACAAAATCAATTCCCCATTTTTCAAATGGGGCAAGGGCTAGAATAGGTGTAAGTGGCATAGCTGAAGAGTCTGTGGGCTTCCCAATTCTTTGACACACATCATATTGTCTAGTGTATGTTGTACAGTCAGCAAAAAGGGTAGGCCACCAATATCCACTATGTAATATTTTTCAAGCCGTGACATCGCCCGTAAAATGGCCTCCCGCCATATTGTCATGACACTCTTTCAAAATCAAAGGGATTTCGGAACTTGTAACACAACGACGGAGAATGTCATCTTTGTCTTGTTTATATAAGGTATCAGCAATAATGGTATAAGGCATGGCTTTAAAAACCAATATACGTTTTTGCTTATCATTAAAATCTAGGGGAAATTTATTATTTTATAAATACTCAATAATTTCCGCATATTCATAGGGGATCACATCAATATAAAATAATTGGGCATCGGGAAATGAATCATCAATGGGTTCCGATCCAGAGTCATCATTTAATCTTGAAAGATGGTCGGCATTGGCATGATTTTTGCCAGGTCGAACTTCGACTGTAAAGTTAAACTCTTGTAAAAGTAATACCCATCTCGCAATTCGTCCACTCAATTGAGGTTTATTAATCATGTATTTCAAGGCATCATGATCTACATGAAATACAAATTTGTTTCCGAGTAGATAATGACGAAATTTTTGAACCAAGAAAATCATGCCTAAGGCCTCTCTTTCGGTAACTGTATAATTTCTCTCAGCTTGCACTAGTTGACGACTAGCAAAATATATAGGATGATCATGTCCATTTTCATCTTTTTGACTTAGAACTGATCCAATGGCTATTGTGTTTTGCCTATCTTCTTGCATTCCGCATTAGTTTGTGCTTCTTCTTGTTTTCGCTTAAGTCTTGTTTTGGTTTGTTGGCTCCGGAGGGGTAAAAAAATGCCCACTTCCTCATCTATTTCGTAATCTATGTTTTTTTCCATGCTTCCTCATCATTACACAAAGACTTGACATAGTTGTACTCATTGGCTTGGAGTACACAAACAAGAGCATTTGCCCTCAAAACTTGTTTATCTTTGTGGTTGAACGTTTCTTCTTCTCCTTCAATTTTGAAACAAGTAGTTTATGAGCATATTACAAAATTCTAAATGAGGGCTATGCTATCTATCTTTAATTGAAAGTAATATAAGATAATGACTATTGAAAATGAAAATAATATGTACATTCTAATGAACTAAAATTGATTGCATAAATATTAAAATTTTAGAAATGTGTGAAAAAAAACAATGAATAATAGATAGAGATTTTTATTTGAAAACTCACCTAAGAAGCCCCACTCACAGTCATTCAAACTAGTTTAAATCTCATCATATCCATCTTCATCGCCGGTCAAATCGTCACCATAGACACTCAAAACATCTCGAATTGCTCTAACGTGGGGGTCAGTGTATTCGAAGAGTAGATTCACAAGGAAGGCCTTGTTCTTCATGCGGTAGTGTTTTAGAAAATCAAGTCTTCCATCCTCCATTGCAGTGACCACAACACAATGTTTGACTCCCTTAGTTAATTCTGTTGGCCTTGGGTATTTCACACGCTCACTTTCCAATTTCGCCATCACTGTATCATTTGCTCTTTTCAAAGCTTGATTATGAGAGTTTCTTTCATTTTCCGCCAAATGATTCTCCCTCCTTCTTTCCTTTTCTTCCTCGGTTCTCCACTCTTTCTTCTTAGGAGGAGCCATGTTGAAAAAAAGAAAAAAAGAAAAAAAGACCTTCACAATCCACAATGTGTCATAGTTATATTCTAAACGATTATCAACAAAGTCGTAGACCTCTAATTATAACAACACAAATCTACAAAAAAATCATATACCCATTATAATCATTACTATGAAGCTTTCGGCTTATTTAAAAGGACATCACAAAAGGCTCATAAAATACATCATCAAATCCTAAACCTTGAAAATTAGAACCTAAACCTCAAATTCTAAATCCTACTTTCAAACCCATTCAACCAAACCCTAAATACTATACATTTTCCATAATATCACCCCTAAACCCTAAACCATTACAAAGAACCTTAGAAATCAATAAAATACAAAACAAAACAAAACAAAACAAAAACATAGTTCTAAATTTTACATAAATTCACGAGTTTCGAGAAAAATAACTTAATACATAAAAAAACCACATGCTTACCTCAATGCTTGTGGTGCTCACAAGAACCTCGCTCCCCCTCGGCTAACTAGTGCAAATGAGGAGCCACAAACTTTGAAGAGAGTTTATGGAACTCTCTGTGAGCTCAGCTCTGTGTGAAGATATTTTCGGGCAGAGCGATTTTCGGGCGGCAGAAATTTTGTGGGTAACCTGGCCGGGCAGCAGGCACATCCTCGAAAATGAGGAGCGCCTAGTGCCGAGGAGAGGCCCATTAGGCATGCGAGAGGGAAGAGAGAGAGAGAACAGTGCGGAATTGCTGCCGCGGTGAGAAGTTTCTAGTGCGTGGAGCAAGATGAGAGAGTGGAAGCACTAGTAGAAAATTTTGCGTCCGGATCAACAGAAAGGCGTTGGTCGCGGTTGTTACTTAGGACGCGTTGACCTGGACATGATGTAACACAATTTTGTTGATTTTTTCTGTTGATATGGTCACAAAAATATTTTTTTACAAAAACTTATTATATATATATATATATAACATTAAAAATAAAAAATGAATAAATGTCAGATATGCAATTCCTAACCCCTCCCAAGTAACCCTCAACATATACCCCACCTACAAGTATAGACTACCTACCACTCACATAGGTGGCAAGGCCAAGGCCGAAGGTGTCGGCCACGGGAATCAAACCTTGCACCTAGTGATACCCACACATGTGCCTTAACCACTAGGTCATCACATCACACATGATATAAACGGAGTGTTTTAAACCTTTCTAGAATAAGGCCACTAATTTCTCTTTACTACCTACTTGATGTATATATTTACAGTAAATATATACAGTATATAATTACAGTATATAATTACAGTAAATATATACAGTATATAATTACAGTATATAATTACAGTAAATATATACTGTATATAATTACAGTAAATATATACAGTATATAATTACAGTAAATATATACAGTATATAATTACAGTAAATATATACAGTATATAATTACAGTAAATATATACTGTATATAATTACAGTAAATATATACTGTATATATTTACTGTAAATGTATACATATTTATATATTATATATTATATACATACATGTTACATATATTGTATACATATATGTTACATATATTATATACATATATGTTACATATATTATATACATATATGTTACATATATTATATACATATATGTTACATATATTATATATATACATATATACATACATATACATACATATATACAGACATGTATATACATATATACATACATATACATACATATATACAGACATGTATATACATATATACATACATATATATATTATATGTTACATATATTATATACATATTATACATATATATATATATATATATATAATTAACTATCAACTAATATAATATTTATAATATTTAAACACCTTTGAATTCGTAATTATTTCCATACCCATACACTTACAAGTCCATAAATTGCAAAAAATTAAAAAGATTTTACAATATTCCAATAGATCCTAGAATATTCCAAAAAAGATTCAAAAAAGATTTCACATTTACTAAAATTTTGTTGATTTGGTCATTGTACTATTCTAATCAACAAAAATGTAGGCAGTAAACTGTTGATTTTTACAAAAATTCAAAAATCAGTGAAATCGGTCATTGCAGTGCCCGGATCGACAAAGATCTGTTGATTTTTTGTTGATTTGGTTATGATTTTCTAGTAGTGAAGGCTCCGGTGCGCCATCGCAGTGGAGTGCAAAGAGTTGTGTTAGGCTAGGGTAAAGAGCTGGGAGGGTAGTCTTCATCTTCACGTAGTAGTGGGAGGCAGAGAGTAGTGATGCTTAGATGCCGTGGCGTCATATTCTTTCAAAGCCCATGACTAGCGTGTCCTTACTTTGGAAGGGTCTGGGGCTTTGGCGAGAGTCAGGGGTGTTGGGACTGAACCCAATCCAAGGCGCACATGTATGGGCAACCACATTGCAAGCGTCTTGAACATATCCATTGGTGGACGGTGGCCAAAGAAAGCTCAAGAAGGTGGAGCAACATCCATCGATTAGCAAGGGTCCTGGCCTTTTCTATCCAGAAACAACCATTCATCTCCTTTGGTGGGGAACAACAAGATCTGCACCCACTACCGTGCCTCACCAGCCAGTTAGGGATGTTCACATTTCCTAGAGCTAAGAGTGCACTCACCCTTTGATCATCAGCTAGATAGGTTGAGAAGAGAGGATTTGATCTGGCATTGTGCATGCTCGGCATAGAGTGGAGTTGGTATATGCCGTCGTGACAAGGCACTGTGAGGTAGATTCAGTAGACTCAGTGAATTGAGCAATAACAAAGGAGAAGAAATCCGATCTAGGTGTTGTTGGTATTTTTCGTTCAGTCTTGCCACATGAAGCTGTAGTGGAGGTAAAGGTGTCGTTGTTGTATGAAGTAGCAAGCAACACATGTTTTTTGGATTGGGCATGTATGTCTCCTTGGACTTGGTCTTGATTGGATTGTCGAGGTGTGAAGGGGAGATTAAGGGCCGGGAAGAAGTGAACCATTGGAATACATCCCAGGGGTGCTATGTAGAGACCATTGAAGTAGCAGGGGTTTAAATTGTTACTGATTTTCTGCTTTCAAGCCTGGTAAGTCAACAAAGTAGAACATACGAAGTTGCATCGGAGCAAAGGCTTGCATGTGTTCAAGCCTATTCGACCTTGTCCCCTGTGTCAAGACCGAACCTAGGAATACTCAAGTTAAAGCAGCGGGATGATCCAAGTGGGCTGTGCAATTAGGTTCTTCAACTCCACCAGGGTCTTAGGGTGATGTTTTGTTGCACAAGTTTCAATGCTAGCCACAGAGTTTTGCCACAGGGTTACGTTGAGTCAAGTTCCTGGACGGTAGTCTACGCCACCTGGTGGATTGTAAGTACCTGCTCGTTGAATTCAATGTCAAGAAGATTGGAGAGCTCATAGGCATAGGTTTTGAGGAGCAGGCAACTTGCATCTAGAGATATTAGGTTCTCATCTAGGATTTGTCGTCAGTGAATCAAGGAATGTGTTGTCCATGTGGCGGGACTTGCATACTGCATGTAATTAATTGGGGTAGTCGGTGGTTGAGTTGTAAGTTGCAAATTCTCAGTGAATTGGGACGGTATTAGTGTCGGTGCGAGTTGCATTGTCCATACCGGCTATGGCGGACCAACCGTAGGGAAGGTGGTCCTACTTACTTAATTATGCGATGACCATCGAGTAGGCAACAATGGCACCTTCTATTCTTTTGCAGTGACGGCCATAAATAAATGGGCTTGGGGATACAAGTGTGATGACATTCATCAATCTGCTCATGTAACAATTGGTTCTGGTTGGGGCAGTAGCCTCACAAGGATGCTATGAACAAAACTGCAGTATTGAGTTCATTAGGGAAATTGAGGTGTTGACAACCGATAACTTTTAGCAACATTCAAGGACGGCAGTAATGGTCACTCTATGTTGGTCTAGTGCAAGCATGTGAACATTCTGGACGTGAACTTCTTCAATTGTTTTGCTAGCTTGCATTGGTTCGTTTAGGAAGCTCAAGACTGGCAACCTGGTGGAAGGAGGTGAGTGTGACCATGAGGAATTGTGTGTGTGTTTGTGTACTATAGTGTCCTGCTTAGCCTTCCATACTTTTGGCATCTGGGAAGTGAGTTAGGACCTTGTGGCAGCGGACACATAATGTTTACGTGTTGTTGAACCCTTACCCAAATAGGATCGAGTCGTTAACTGCACAAGATCGAAACTTAGCGTCCAGGGTAATGTATGACGATGATTGGTAGGATGTTGATTCTCATGTTGGGTGCAATCTCAATGTACTGTAAACTGGCAAACCTTACGTACTTTGGTGATGAGTTTCCTAATCACATCACAAAGGCAATTGAGTTCAGCTGTACGTGAGAGTGTAACATTTGGCCACCTTGACGGAGAGTGGTTGAAGAACACGGGTAGGTCACTCTAAGGCATTTTTGTGCACCACATGCGGCTGGGGGTTTATTGTTTTGGGGCTATTTACCTTCAAGGGTTGAATTAAAGCCTCCCTATAATTACTTAAATTTCAAAAATGGCCCATTTGTTTGCACCCTTCCATTACTTATATTGTCCAAGTCACTGCAATTTTTTGTACTCTATATTCCTTTTAAGTAATAAAAGCTAATCTACTTCCTAACGCATTGACGAGTGTTAAGGGAAACCATGAAAACAAAGAAGGGTGCAAACATCAATATCATTGCAAACAAAGTTATGAAGAAAACACATAGGAGACCATAGCAAACATACTAAACATACCTTCTAGGATCCTTATCTTCAGCCCCTATATTAATTTTACAAAAAATTAATGGCCCACATTTTATGTCCATCTAACTTACTTATAATGGGATTGTCTACATTTAATGGCCCCTTCATTATTTGGAATTCCTTTATAATTTTTATTTCAAATGATTTTAATCCTCTCTATATTATGCCGCACGTCGTATTTAAAATGCACTAAGTGACCTACCCGTGTTGAAGAAAGGTTGTTGTGCGAATGTGGGTTGGGTTTGAATTGGTTATGGGTGATGGAGGTGGTAGTAGTCGCAATTGATGAGTAGTTGTAAGGAAGAGTGGGTTGGTCTGGCAACCGGGTGTGGATGGATGTGGTACAATCACAATGGAGGAGGTGTGCACATCTCTGTGTTGCCCAAGGGCCCAAGCAATAGGTCAAGCAATGTTCCGTGCTCAATTGGATGGGGTTGTGGCAATCATGCTAACGTCGTGTTGCGAGTGGTGAATGGTGGGGGAAAGGTCATTTAGTTATGAGTTTGAGAATTGATGGCTTGTTGCCTCGTGGCTAGGATGGCAGTATGGCCCTGTACTTTCTACTATGTTATCTTCGAGGTGTCATCTGTGTGTGGGTGTTGCCTCGCGACATCCTATTCCAAACTCGTGGATGGGTAGCTGAGCAGGCGTGCGGGATTTCCAAGGCAGCTTCGAGTTGAGCAACACTGGAGCCGAGGGGGGTTTATCAGCAGTTTGTGTTGGTTAATGGAGGAGAAGTTGGTGGCAACAAGATAGACCCTGGAAGAGCATCAGGAGGATCATTGCTGTAGGCATCAGGGTTAACAACTCAGTAAGACAGGAGGGTAGGAGCGAGCTCTTAGGTGGCTTAGAAGTTGGCTCTAGGTAGCTTAGGAGTGGATTTTTAGGTAGCCTAGGGGTGCATGGTAAGTTTTCCTTCAAGGCATGGGGGCAAGGAGTTGCGGTGATCAGTAGAGGTGGTAGACTTAGTACTCTTGTCCGGTGGTGGTTTACACTACGGCCAAGATTCCTTTGGTGGAGAACTTTGCACATGGATGAAAAAATGACATGGTTGGCAATGTGGTGTCATTTTTTTCAAGGGGAGTTCTCTGGAGGTCAAGTTTCTTCGGCAACCTCAAAGCCTCAGACAAGAAACTTGGCCTCATGAGAACTCCAACTTCAATAAAATATTTCTTCCTTAGAGAATCTCTCGGGGGGTGCACTCCATTGTCAAGTTGAACACCACGTGCGATAAAAACAATCTACTTTTTACATAAAGCATCACCAAAATTGGTCAAAATTTTATCAATTGTTTTTCATGAGTAGATATACACAATATTTATTACATAGTAAAAAATGGTAACCAAATTTGATGATTTTTATTTTTATTTTTATAAAACATACCGTTTTAAACTAGAATGATGCAAAATTCAACTAAAACTACAAAAATCTAAGATGCCTAAGAATTTCAAGAAAATATACAAAAGATATTATCAATGGTTATGCATATGTAGAAAAAAATCATAATTTTGAAAATTATATATGGCATATAATATAGGGTAGCAAACTTTTATTGCACCTGGTTATGAAACGTAAGGGGGTGTGATTGCCTCGAGAGAAATCTTTGCACTATTGTTCTCCCTCATTAGTATGACATTTTTGGGAAATACAAAAACAATCGTATTATCGAGGTGTCTTCTTCTCATTAATACGACAAATGACATAAAGTTGTCATATTATTGAGGGAATACAAAAACATAAGTGATATGAGCTTAAAAATATATACAACAAGTTTAAGCAATATAGATGGTATGAAATAATAACTTATAATTCCAAATAATTACAAATATTCTCAAGAACTCTTAAAATAAGAGTCCAAAGATCTTTGGTGTTGCCTACCCAAGTTAGCAACTGTCATCTTATCTAAATTCCTATCTAAGTTTTGGAAACTAATAATTAATTAACACCAAAATATAAAGAGTTCTCTAATAAGAAACTAGACAACAATGATGCATGACGTTTAGCATCAAGATACTGGTGATATTATATCACCCATGTACAAGGCAACATACTAGGCAGGAGGCCACTCTCACCCTAATCATGTCCATTCTACACTAGTAACCCTAATTACCATTAAGTTCCCAACAGTCAATGAAGCTCCCCAGTAGTTCCCAAGTGAAAATGGATGTATTTTAGATGTACATTATATAGATGAAAGGAATTCTAGCATTAACTACCTCTTTAATATGACAAAACACAAATTCTATATGTTGCATTATCGAGTGTTGTAGTCGTATAAAAGAGGGAGTTTTGAACTGAAAAAATTTGGTCTCGTAAAAATGTATCATAATATTGAGGGTGTCGTATTAATGAGGTTGGACTATACCAACATGTAATTTCTTTAAAAATAAATAAGAAGATAATGTTACCTACTTATTTACCTTAATTTGGATGTATTATAGAGGTGGAACATTTTCAAATAAATTATTGTCAGAATAGAAGTTCTAAAAAATTGCCATATACATTTTATTTTTTTATCAATATAAATACAATGGTCATTTAGGGGGTAAGGTTTCTACTATGGCCGGCTGTGACCATTTTGTGAAGTAATTTGATGGACTTCTGCTCTTGGTGAGATTGTCCAATACACTTGTCCTCTAGGTGGTTACACTACGGCCAGTCAAGACTTCTTAAGGCATTATTTTATTGTCTCTTCATCTTCTCCAGCATACCATCCCTTGCCTCAAATAACTGTGTCTTGGGCTAAAATTCTTGACCGACCGGTGCCCTTCTCCACCCTAGTGTAAAGCGGCCCTAAGCCAAGATATATAGAGAATTTCAGATGTCTCTGGCATGAGTTCGGACTGAAGTTGCTTGTAGAGGTTAGCGAAGTTACATAATTTAAAGTGTAATGGTCACGGGCTCTCAGTCTCGTGTGTGAAGTGGTCCTTAGCAGGAAGAGAAACTCAAAGAGTCCCAGCTTCGACTCATGAGCACTCTGGAAGCGCTCACCTCCGCAGCTATGGCGGTTACATCCTAACCCTCGCTCGCTCTCTCGCTCTTCGCTGTGCCTTTCGCACCGCCATCGCCATCGCCAATTCCAATTTTGTCCCTCCCTCAGCCATCGCTTGTCTGCGCCAGTTAATTTGGAAGTGTGGAGCATCATCAACAATGACGTCCACGGGCGCCGGGCAACCGCAGTTCCGGTACACGCAGCCGCCGTCCAAGGTGCTCCACGTGCGCAACCTGCCGTGGGAGTGCAGCGACGAGGAGCTTGTCCAGCTTTGCAAGCCCTTCGGCAAGGTGGTCAACACCAAGGTCAATGTCGGGGCCAACCACAATCAGGCGTTCGTGGAATTTGTAAGCGATGGAAACCAAATCACTTCCACTCCTTCGCGTTTTGTTGTGCACTTCTCTGAGGTTTCTTGATTGCTTGTGGATCGAATTATGTAATCGGATGTGTTTTCCGACGGTTTTGTGATTGGTTCTTTGCTGGTGTGCGTCGAGTTCAATGGCATTGCGAACCACAGGTGTCGTGGAATGTGGAAGTCCAGTCCCCGGGCTTTGCAGTTATTTGGGCTTCCTGATTGCTTGTGGATTGAACTATGCAATTGGACGTGTTTTCCGACGGTTTTGTGATTGGTTCTTTGCTGGTGTGTGTCGAGCTCAATTGGCATTGCGACCTACAGGTCTGCTTAGGATGTGGAAGTCCATTCCCCGGGCTTCGCAGTTTTTTAAGCTTTCTGATCTATTTGAATTGAGTTATGGCGTCGGATGTGGTTTACGAGGTACTGTGAATGATGATTTTGTGGTGAGCATTGAGGTCAATGGTACTGCGACTTTCAGGTATTCTTGGAATTTGGAAGTGGAGCTTCTGTAGAGTGTGTAAGGTTATTTGGTTTCTGATTGCTGTGAATCAAATTGACCTGTCGGATGTGTTCTTCGAGTAATGTGATTTATTGTTTTCAGTGAATGGCGGGCAATGTGATGGAAATCATAGGCATTTGTGGAATTTGGAATTTTCAGGAGTCACTTCTTTAGGGATTTCAAGGACCTCTGATTCTGATTGATAGGAATTGCATTTTCAGATTTGTCCTTTGAGATTTTGTAGTGAAGTGTTTCCGGCCAGTGTAAGATTGCATAATTTGATCTGCTTTTTGGAACTGGAAAATTTGCTGTACCTGGTTGCTCCATCTGGGGAACTCATTGTTGCGGGTTATAGAGTTTACCATACAGCAGTTCTGTCCTTCCTCTCAGTTCTTTTATGGACTTCATGCCGCATTTGAGTATCCAGCAACAAGAAGTTGTAGATTTAATTGGCTGAAGATGTCATGATGTATATTGTTCATCTGAAATTTCTGAGCCGTTATGTACTTCCTATTTCTTGGTATTGAGGTGGATATCAGATGATATAGATGTCACAATGAGCTAACTTTCCTGTATTCTGGAAATACATATGGGCGTGTTTTGTAGTAGCACAGAACGCAAACAGTCTTGCAAAGCGCTCTATGTGCATGCTGCCTTGGTTTTATTACTTCAAATCAGGCATGTGTACGTGTGCTGCTGTCATATTCTTATTGACATCTTGGCTGCTGCAGGCTGACTTGAACCAAGCAATTGCTATGGTGTCTTACTATGCATCATCATCTGAGCCAGCTCAAGTACGAGGGAAAACCGTATACCTGCAGTACTCTAACAGGCAAGAAATTGTTACCAGTAAAAACTCTGGGGATGTTGCAAGCAATGTCCTGCTAGTCACTGTTGAAGGTGTTGAGGCTGGTGATGTCAGCATTGACGTCTTGCACCTGGTAAGTTATCTCTCTCGATTGCAGACTTTGGAGCTTGATTAATTAGTTTTGTGTGGCAGTAGAGAGGAGTCTGTGACCTATGAGTTTGTTGTGCTGCAAAGTGAGTCCTCTCGCTGTGCACAGATTAAAATAGTGAGTGAACATGGACGGGGGTTGGATTATTTGAGTTTTTACCGAGGTTGTTTCTTGCTTTCCTGCTTTATTTCATGGGGATTTGGTGGAGACAAGGATTGAGTTTGACTTAAAACTACATGGATTAGCAGGTCCATATGACGGACACATCGTTGATGGCAGCCTGGTGCATGGGAGAAAGCGCATGTGTGTTTCTTTTCCCTTTCCTTGCCTAACCTCCTTGTCTTTCTACCCTACTCCACTTAAACCTTATCCCTTGGCAACTTGAGATTGATTAGTGTCATCTCATTATGTTCCCTCCTCCTCTCCTCAACGCCCTCCTACATTTCTATCCATCAACTACTGATTATTTCTTAAACCTGAATTGCCAAGCTTGCCACCCCTCATATATATCCTTTATTTCAGTCACTTGTTAGGTTCTTTTGCAGCTCTTAACCAATCGTTTCAGATAAACACAGCCTCCCATTCTCTTCTGATTATGAAGCTGAACAGTTCACAAACACTTTTAGATCTGTCCCATCTGTTAGTATGTGGAGCTTGTGTCCTTCTCAAGTACCATATGCTTTCTGGAATGTCACAAATGTCTGTGAGTTGCAAGCTCATTGTCTTGAAAAGTGTTGAAAGTTTCAAGTAGAAATTTATGTTGACAACAACCTTTGAGTAGTGTTTTGACAACAAAGAAGCATTTGTTTTAGATAGATCTATGTGCATGGTTCTGTCTATGTGGATTACTGATTTCACTTGATTTCGGGTTATTTACTCTGTTGTATTTTTTTTTTTTTAATGCAGAGATATGTCATGCTGATGACTTGAGATGTTGTAGTAGTGGTGCACTGGGTTGTTTTCTTCTGTAGATTGTTTACAGGGTTTCCTAGGCTAAATTGTTGCGTATCTGTGTACATGATGAACATGTAGATATGTGCATGGCAGACTCGAAGTTTATGTAGACTTGCTATATGTGAAGCTGAGCAATTTCAACTTATTTTCACACCAATCATGCAGGTATTTTCTGCCTTTGGCTTTGTTCATAAGATTGCGACCTTTGAAAAGAGCGCTGGCTTCCAGGTGTGTATTATGGTGAGGGTCACTCAGCTTTTACCAATGTTATTGGTTGCGTACTAGACCCTCATCTGTATGGGGCTGGTATATCTCTCAACCTTTGGCTCTTAATGTTTTCTCGAAGGCAACTTTGTTTTCATTTTCTTTGTCCTGGTTGAACCTTCCTAACTGTTCTACATCATATAGAGGGCTGATAGCCAACCACCATTTTTGGTGTTACAGGCTCTTGTGCAATTCAGTGATGCTAGCACTGCCAATTCAGCTAAATCAGCTCTTGAAGGACGGAGTATACCCAGGTCTCTTTCTCAAATCTAGGTGTCTGAAATTTTGTAGTTTGTAAGGATACACAGATGAGAGCTTTGAGAATAGCCTCTACATTTTGTCAGAATGGGATTGACAGCAAGGAGGCTTTCAATCCTTTTTTTTGTCTGACCACTGGATAAATGTACCCTGAGGGATAAGTGGGATTTGTGGCCACTCAATACATCAATTTGAAAGTAGAGGTTAGGGATGTGTGGGCCTGCATTTAAGCAATTCTTTTGTAATCAACCCCAGGTGTCAGAATATTTCTGAGTGGCATTGTTTTCCTTGTGCATCACAGGTATCTGCTGCCAGACCATGTGGGTCCATGCCATTTGCGGATCTCCTTCTCTGCTCACAATGATCTTAATGTTAAGTTCCAGAGTCACAGAAGCAGGTAAGTGGCTATGGAATTTCTTTTACAATTTAAGTGTTGTGTTCTCAGTCGACATAAAAGTTGGATGTCTTGAGAGCTCATGTATCTTATTCTGCATTTTGACAGAGATTATACAAATCCTTTCCTCCCAGTTGCCCCATCAGCTATTGATGGTAGTGGCCAGGTGAGTATGATATCTTCCGAACTTTGTTTTTCTTACTACAATAGTTGCAACCACTTATCAACAGATTGGTTAAACTACTTTCAGATCTGTTGTTCCACATCTCAACTGCTTATACCTTGAAATACCTGGTGAGAATCAGTGTGGAATTGGACCTGATGGGAAGCGAAGGGAACTGGAGAGCAATGTGTTACTGGCTTCAATTGAGAATATGCAGTATGCTGTGACCATTGATGTGCTACACACTGTATGTAATCTCAGCCTGTCTTGCAAGATTATCATCTCCGTGGTTACTTTCGCTAGTGATTATTCACCTCCCAGGCATCACTTTACACCTCTCATCTATGTTGTGTTTGGATACTCTCATGTATCTGGTCTACATATAATTGGAGAGCTCAATTTGCACAATTCATTGTATTTGAGAATTGGTGTACGGGTCTGAGCCAGGTGTTTTCAGCATTTGGAACTGTTCAAAAAATTGCAATTTTTGAGAAGAGTGCTGGTTTCCAAGCTCTGGTGCAGTATCCAGGTATGTGTCATCACTGCAGCTTCTTTGTCCTACATCTGTGCTTATGTGATGTTTTGGTGGTCACCTTTGATAATCAGTTCTTGTGCCACATAATCCTTGAGGGCTATTTGTGCTGATGGGGCTTTGGTGTTTAGACAGCACATAGCAATACATATATAATCAATTCAACTGTAGATGATAGTTGTCTTGGTATGCAGACTTAGTTTTAATATATGAGCTCAACAATATATAGGCTGTCATTTCCTGTGTCTGTACCATCTTTGAGGAACCACTGTAGCTAGTAGAGAATGAACGAAATCTGGAATTATGCATGAGATGCGGTGATAGGGCTATTTGTGGCCAATGTTTACAAGTTTAGGTTGTGCTGTTCATGAAACTTGGAAGTAGTGCATTTAGCAACTTGAAACCTATCTGATGATGTTTGTTGCATCACTTGGATGCAATTATTTACATCTAATTGATGAGTATCGTTGGGAACATCTTAATTTAGAGTTTGAGGGAAATAGGATATTCATCTATATGTGTCTGGTGTTGCAGATGTACCAACAGCAGTGGCAGCAAAGGATGCACTGGAGGGGCACTGCATCTATGATGGTGGCTTTTGCAAGCTCCATCTGTCATATTCACGACATACTGACCTAAATGTAAAGGTACTGTGCCCCTTGGTAATGCTTTGTGTGCATGATTGGGTTTTCTGTGTGGATAGGGACTTTTTTGTGCTGGAGCAAGATCCAGAACCCTTCCCTTGGTCTAGTTGCTCCACATGGTGAACCCAATCATATGAGAAGTCCAGAGGTGGTGAACAATCATTCGATTATACATGGAAAGATGCCTCTGATGCACAAAATGCAGATCAGGTTTTTTTAACACCTGGTGGTGTCTTCATATCACTTTCCATATATATCAAATTTTGACTTCTAACACGTGTTCAGCACCTTCATCCCATCCATGAAACTGGGACTAAATGTGGAAGGCTACTTCACTTTGCAGTTCAATTTCTAAATTATTGCTGTCCATAGCACAGCAATTTTAACTGCAGGATAGCATTTTGACGGTCTAATCTGGATCATTTGCACAGGTCAACAATGACAGGAGTAGGGATTACACGAACCCAGGACTGCCACCAACTCAGCCCCCTGTCCTTGGCCAGGCCCCAGGAGCTGGCACTGATGTTGTGCAGGCCTCCCCAACTGCTAGCCCTGCCTACTCTGTACCACAATATGGTGCCGCACTCCCTCCGCAAGATTCAGGTGCTAAACATCAAATGTGGGAATATGATCAAAGCTCAAATCCTCAACAGGGTATGCCTGTTCAGCCGCCTAGGTACATGAACCACCCACAGCAAGGTGGAGTGCCAGCGGTCCCTCCTAGCCACCATGGCCCCCCTTGTGCGCCAGGCCACTACCAGGGCCCTCCTGTTGCGCCCACTTCAATGCGGCAAATGGCAGGGCAAATGGGACCTCCAGGGCATATGAACCCTGGTATGGTATCACAAGGTGGGCAAACTCATCACTTAAAACCACAACTGCCACCTTATCAGCAGATCTGCGGGCCAGGACCTCAGGGGATGACTCCTGCAAATGGCGGTGGCTACTATATGTGATTCTACTGTCTTTTCATAGTGGTTAGCTTTTAGTGGCAATTTTTTTAAGATGCAAGAATCACTATAGCCAAAGGGCTCTTAGAACTCACCATATGTTTTCTCAGTGTGATTGTTTGAAATAGTTTCTTTTCCCACTTCACCAAGTTTGCTGTTGCTCGCTGACATCTTCATGTAGACAGTTCCCTATCCTCCAGTATTAGCATGATGTCTGGGGTCGTCCAATGTTGTGTATCACTTACGGTGATGGATAGCTTTAAGGCTATAGCTTCTCACTGGTGCACTAGAGAATACATACAATATTTGGGGACTAATGATTCATAGGCATGGGTGTCATTTGCAAGCACCTAAGCTCTTCAAGCAATACATGATCATTGCTCCACATGGTCTACTGCAAACTCTCAAAGTGGTTAGCTCCACATGATCTACATGCAATATTACTAGAAGTGTGGATGATTAGTGTGTTACATCAACCAATGTTTGAGAGATTATTGTGCATACTTCTTGTTGTGTCAAAAGAATCAAGTCTCAAGTGCGGAATCACCCACCTAGTACGCATTCAAGTGTCGATTAAGCACATAATCAAGTGCCAAATATATCTGCCAAACCAAGATGCGAGTGCAATGGTTTGCCAAATCATTAAATTATGGTACTAGTATTCATAATTGTGTAATACAATCACGAATATGTACTCCAATTTCTTTTAAACTTGTTTCTTTATGATTTTTGATCTTTGATACCTCATTAAACCACATACCAATCAAATTTATGGGTATGATTAAGAAAATGAGCCACTAAAGATGTGTCAACAATATCAAGACATGCTTAGGATCAACAAGGGAATGTGGCGTTGTCAGAAGAGGCTCTGTCCTAAAATGACATTTTGAAATTAATTATTTTAATAACTAATTTATTCATATTAAATTGGAAATTTCATCGGGCTTCCACTAATCTTCCTCTGAGCTTCTATTGAGCTTCTACTGAGCTTTCACTGAACTTCACCGAACCTTATTCATTAAGTTCTAACATGCATTACTTGGGCCCTATTATCACTCAAAGGCAGTCTCCACAATGCCTCTATCCACATGATATGGGATGAAGCGAACAAACACTAGCCCAAGCAACAAAAGCAAGGATCAACACCTCTATGTATGGCAAGCTACCCCTCATCATAACATAGTGACTCCCGCGATATGTAAAAACTTTATTAGTACCTTGAGCAAGACTTTGGAGACAAGAATAATGATGTTGATTTTCTTCCATTGATAAGGTAATCATTAGTCTTGTCTTGGAGAAGTTACCCTCATTGAAGTAGCTTAATTTTACCAATGTCATTCTCCCTTCCAAAATAGATTTAAATTGGGGTGCAAATACAGCCAACCATGTGAAGGAATATGAGTACAATTTTGTGCAACATTTGGTATTTTTTTCCCACTATTTATATGCATGTGTATCATTTTAAAATCTCTCAACCTATGTTGCACATAAATAATTTTATTGGGAGCCTCGGGATATAAATTCATTATCTAACTCATTCCTTGGAATTTTTTAATAGATTACTACAAACAAAAATCTTGTATACAATTAGGGTAGGCAACTCCATATAAATTACATGGTGGTTGGCATTCAAACATGGGATACACTGGGTTGGTGCATTTAACATCAAAACGTTTATTTAGAATTTTATTTAATAAAAATGAGTCTTTCAGACATTCTCTACTTGGTGAGTATAGTCCAACCAAAAAATGTGAATATTTGTAAAAGTTTTTCCCAATCTTGGTCCTTGGCCTTAATATCACTACAAAATTGGCTTTGAACCCCTTTGACAATTTGACTTGTAGTAAAATTAAAACCCATTTAGACACAATTAATATGCCTTTTGTGCACTCATGTGGGTATGTACAGACCATATTCGGTACAACCCTGTAAAAATACCTAGCAAATATATAGTTTGTAAATTATAGTCATAATTAGCACCCTTTTGGTTCACCCATGTACTACAAGTATGGAAATCCAATGCACCCCCATGCAAAAAATCCCCCCAAAAATTATATACATATAGAATGACTAAAGATGCTAGTGAAGACCTTTAAGAGTGACCATTCTAAAAGTTATACATGATAATAATGTTAAGTGCTTATGTGTCAAGTTTCATTTATTTTTGATGTAATATACATTTCTTATGAATTATTAATGTCTAAATGGGGTTCAATTTATCATGCAACACTATAATGTCCACCTACGGGTCAAGTCAATATCAGCCTCTTAGACACTTTTAAGGGTTAACAAACTAGCACACCTTTTAATTGGGACTTACTTTGGAATATACCAAAGCTACACAATCAATATTACAAGGCTTGGAAATGGTTCTTATCAACTTTTAAGTTGGCCTTTACAGTACTCCCAATGCAACAAATCGTATCTTAGAGCAAGATATAGTAGAAAGACCCATTTATGTTGACTGAAGCAATTTCACAAATGTGTACTACAAGTGTGATACTTGAGTGAATTTTCACATGTTTGGAGATTGATATCATAACATTTAAAGTAAAAAATCATAATTTATTTTTCAAAATTTGTAATTACTGAATTTTTTTGAAAGGCATGATTCTCTCCCGACTCATATCCATAGTTTAGGTTGACTTATTTCCAGTTACTGGGAGACAAAAAGTTGAGTACAATCAATGTCCTTTCCAAGGAACCCAAGTTTGGGCCTTTTTAACTTACTTTTTTCATCATGCTGAATGTGACGACGATGTGTGTGGAACTTCATAGCTTATTCCATCACTTTAGAAAATGGCAGTTACTTGTATGGGACCTCAAAACTTTAGGGGACTCTATGTATTAAGAAGGGGGGGGGGGGGGGGAGGGGGAGCTTATCAGAAATGGGTCTATCTAGTATGTAATTCTAAGCAGAATAATTTGTAATTCACACTGATTGTAACCTTATTTAAAGGTCATCTTCGCTTCTTTTTTTTTCCTTTCTTTGTTTCAAAACTATGTCTACAGCTCATGCGTTCACTCTTCATGTACATTTTAATTAAGAAAGTATGGGAATTGGTTTTAAAATAAGAGTTGAAATTAGGTGGAATGAGCATACACTTCCTCATTTCAACTATGTAAACTTGTCTCGTTGACACAAACAAAATTTGTCTCGTTGACACAAAAGAAAATTTGCCTCGTTGACACAAAGAAGATTTGCCTCGTTGACATGGTTTCTTTGGCTATTCCCTATGTGAGGCCTTGTGGACCTCTAAAGACGGTCAACGCACCAGTCTTCGGTATGAAAGTGAATATAATTAAGCTGGCCTTCTAGTAGCTTTAAGTTTTGAGACCTGCAATTACACACTGTTCTTAGTCCACTGCCTAAGACTTTTGGATTGGAGCAAAGAAGGTTCTCGGATTTGTACCAATGAATTGCTTTGAGAAAGTGAGCTTCAGTCAAAGTTGATGGTTCCCCATGATCTTCCACTTCCAACTTTTGAGCAGTTGCAACTGTATTATAAAGAGGCAGACACCAAAATCCATCGTTCACAAGCTCTCTTCTTGTGTTTGGTCGAGTCTTTGTTCTTGGTTCAAGAACTTGTCAAGTTCTGACAGCACTTCCAGCATCTCAGTGTCCAAGTGTTTTGATATTTGGTGCTCATCACGTAGATTGAATTCTGAGTCGCTCCCAGGCTTGCATAAATTCTAATTGGTGTCGAGGTCACAACCTTGAGAACTCCAGACCGATGCAGTGACATCTTTGCTCAACACCATAGACAGATAGATAAGTTGGGTTCTGTCTTGTAATCTTTTGAAGAAGAGCCTCTTTGTTTCCAGAGTACTCTCTTATTTCGGGGGAAGGATTGTTGAATTGCATCTTAGTTAAATCTTACGTTAGATATTAAATCTAAAGGAACAGTTTTGAATTTTTTTTGTTATGAGTGTAGTGGAGAGAGATCCAGAGGAGCGTAACGAGAACACATGCTGGGGTACCCCACATCCAAGTTTCGTTTATAAATGTTGTGGAGAGTGGTGAGGTCCTATAAATAGTTGTCAAAGAATTATTTCAGTGCGTGGATGATTTCTACTCTATCTGTGAATCATACAAATTATAGATATTATTATCAATATGAAATACACCAAATTTACGACTCAATATTCAAGGCTTGCAAATGGGTCCCATAAAGTTGAGTTCCATGCTCAATGGGAATGTTACTTTCTCAAGTATGTGACTAATCTTAGTGCAAAGGTTAGTCAAGATCCTATTCCATTTAGAGTTGTTCAACAATTTTCGAAGTTGAGAATAGAGAGGGCTATGCGAAATGGTGTCACATTTGATTTTTTGCCTGACTTGAATGGACCACCATATTATAGTATTGCACCAACTACAACACCACAATATTATGTTCTCATGGATTCGAGTAGAGTTGACCAAGATGGTGCTTTTCAGCCTTCAGTGACATCTTTTGGTGTTCAACAAGAGTCTCAATCTGTACTTGCACAATTAGAATTGTTCAACATTTCTATGAATTGTAAAAATGTATATTTATATTTGTTGAGTGTTGAACCATTAGATATGCACTTGTTGATGCAATGTGACTTCTATGATCTTCGGCCCACTCAACTTTCCAAACCAAATGGTGGAAGAGTGTGGAGGTCAGAAAGAACAATGGCACGGAGGATGACCCAACAATTGCAGCGCTTAGAAGGTCAAGCCATCATAAAATACAAGGGAGTGCGTTGGCGACCTGAACGTAAGCATCCTTGGGTTGCTGAAATCCGTCATTCAAAACTAAAGAGGATATGGATTGGTAACTATGACACTCAAAAAGAAGCTGCACGAGCGTATGATGTTGTTGCTCTTACTCATGGAAAGAAAACGACTCTCAATTTCGAAGACTCCTCAAAATATTTGCCAATATCAACAACACAACCACATTTGTCCTTGAGATGTCACCACACAATATAGTCATTAGTAAATGCAATGGGGACCTCTTTTTGAGTTGCCTCATACTAGATAGGAGTGTTATGCGTTGTATTTTATTTCTATTGAACCATTTCAAAGCACTAATGTACTTTACACAATGATTTTACATATGAATCTTTGATCTAGTATGAATATGATTCACCCATCATGCCAAAACATGAGCCTCGAACTTGCGTTGACTTGTTTTTTCTCCTAGTGTTTGGATGACAAAGTAGTACGTTAAACCTAAGTTGATAAAGGATCGTGATATTCTTACTAAGGCTAGTGCAAGAGGAATAGATATTCCCCACGCTTCTCTCTATCAATCTACAAACAAATAACAAGGCGCATCATACTAAGCTTTCAATCAAATACTCACTTACCATATCCAAGCTCAACAAAGCCCCACATAGACCAACCCGACAAGAAAAGGTTAACCACTTGTATCACATAATTATACCCACCCCAATCATCACCAGAACTCTCCCCTACCCATAACCTTCACCAAGTCAACCATATAGCACTACATGTAAACTAACTCATTGCCACCACTATATAGCCATATCTCAATTCATTCAGCTCCCACAGAATAAGCTAGTTGTGTCAACTTAAACTCTGGGACACCAGAGCTCCAACAGAAAAGTGATACGCCAAACTTCCATTACACTACACGAACACCACCACATTCTCAAAACCATACTATTTTCAACACTACTACTTGGCATCTTTTTAATAGGCTTGCAAAAGTCCTCCAATGAAAAAAACCCACACATATCAACAACCACCACCACCTTCATAAACAATATATCACAATCTCTCATGTCCACACCTACCTCATTTACACACAATCCCTACAAAGGCCCAAAACACCGCCCCTAACTTTAGAAGCACAAACAAATTGGACAAATTTCACTCCAAACAAAATCTTTCCAATCATAGCATTTACTATGACTCTAGACTTCTACACATTAATCAACCCACACCACAAACATCCCATATACATACAAAATACTATCTACATAGTGGACCTATATTATCTCATCCTAAATGGTGGAGACATCGAACCAAATATGGGATCAATCACAACAATTCTACGACAATCTCAAAAGAAAACCAACAAAGGCAAAAACAATATTTCATAATAAACAAACTAAGGCTCAAACCCCATTATACACACTTAGCCAACCTCTTTGAACCAGACATCCTCAATACCTACCCCCCCCCCCCCCCCAAATCAAGATTATTTACATTTATTACATCAATAAGCCCACTGCCCAAAAAATGCAACCAAATAGCCATTAGATTGGACCCTAGATGCCTCACAATCCTAAGAAGATTACACAACTTGCCCAATGACCACCCACACCAATATCTACGCCCCCAACCTCCCAATATCCTTCTCACCCACGAATCACAGTACCACTTACATCTCCCACCCACCCAAATTGCCTACAACCTCATCAACAATAAGATAGCCAAAGGAGAAACCATCAATCATACCACACTCACTTAAGAATTACCATTTATCCCCAAAGAACTTTCATCAAGGAATTGATAAAAACTACACAAACTATCCAAGGATACTCTCACCAACACACATTCTCATTTTAATACAACCACTATCAAAATCACATCACCTACCAAACCCTACACTCACCTCACTCTCTAGGACACATTAGCTCAAGCGTATTGGGAATTATTAACATAATACAAACATACCACCCCCCCCCCGGCCCAAAAATGATCCACGTATAAGAAACAAAATTACAAAATAAAACACCCACTAGATACATAGACACAAAAATCTCATATTACAAAATTCTCTACAATAATACAAATGACCTTGCCACATGTATGAGAAGACCGTCCACGCCATACACCCCAAGCAGAGGCAATCTCCTTACCACGATACACAAATCTATCTACTCCAAAGAAAACATCCAAAAAATTTCCACTCCACTAAAACTAACCATATATATATTCACACCTTCCAAATCCTCAACTGTCACAACCCTTGCTAGCGTGCCTTTACTTATTTTGATCGGTTCGCAACTCTAGCAAGTGCCATGAGCGCTAACTTGCACATCCTACGCACATGCATGATTAGCTCCGAATACCTATTGGAATTAATAGAAGATAAGATTGCACAAGCATAGATACCTATACAAAGGCATATGAATAATGCTTAGAGTGAGATGATCTCATGTTCTCCTTGCTTTGCCTTTTATTTTATTTTTTCTCTTCATTGGTTCACACAAACAATATGGAATAATTCTCATCCCTCTTCGGACTAGCACGGTATAGTCTAACCTTGATAATGTCACCCTTGTTAATAGAACAGCTTGATATTGTCACCTAAAAGTTTGAAACCAATTTTCATAGTGTAAAACTCCCTCGTTATTATCCCTATCATCGTTGGTAATGTCACTATTTTTTTCCAAAATCCGTAGTGTAAATGTGATAATACCAAGTATGGATGGATTGTATGTGATGGTTGGATGGACAGATTGTAGTAGCCGTAAGGGTCATGGGCCGCCCCTGTGATAAATGCAATGCTATTCTTGGAACTTGATCGTGCACCAACCCTGAACGGTATTGTCTATACACGGCACTCAAAGGTGCTTTGGAATTGGGCAATCTGATTGCCGCATTGAATTTGGGTTTGGATGTCGAAGGCAAAGCCTGTAGAAAAGCTTTGTCCTTTGGAGTACATAAACATGGAAGGTGAAGATGGTTTTTAGGTGGAATATTCTACTGAAGAGCTTGTGCAATTAGTGCAAGATGGCGAACATGTTCTTGATTCCATGGAAGTAGACCCATTGATTGTTGATAGCAGTGATGATGAGTCTAAAGTAGTGAAGCTAAGCGATGCACAAAAATATGCTAAAGATGTTTTGAATTTTATGGCTAGCCAAGGTTCTCAGATTTTCAACACTATGGAGTTGTTAGGAATGGAAAAAATCCATGACAAACTCATTAGAATTGGTGTTGCACATTTAACATCAACAAAACAATGTGACATTAGAAGCTTCTTTGTCTCTAGTGAGAGGTCTTTACCTGATCTCAATGACACATTATGATGTGCTCTTGTTGTTATTCACAATTTTGAATTAGATTTTATATTCAAAAACATTGAAGTCTCGTATAATT